>JAKSZU010000002.1:155790399-156390399 GCA_026018925.1 Tupaia tana
CATAGTGCCCCTCTCACTGGTCCAAGGGTTCCAATTTATAAGGGCACCCCACCTACAGCCTTCTTGCCGTGCCTTCCTCTCCAAACTCGTTCTGGTTTCCCTTACCTGGCCAGCACCAGCTTCCAGGCACGGGGAATTCCTTTCGGTCTCTCCTTTCCCAGGAGCCTGTAAGTTCTATGAAAAACAGAGACCGTGTCTCTCACTGCCCCCCCATACCTGGCACCTAATACACTGCCTGAATACTGACACTAGCTAAACCTGAATAAGTCAACAGAAGAGAGTGCTGGGAATCTGGTAGCTCAGTGATTACTACATGATAAAAAATGATCAATGAAGAGCTTTTGAAAAATTACAAGTTAAAGTTACTCAACAAGCTAGGGTTTGGATTTAACACAACCATTTCAACCACAATAAACTCTGCAGTTTCTGGAAGAATATGTATAAGGCTTATTTTTATACTAATAAAGACGCTCTCATTATTCACCAATAGAAATTCTTCCAATCATGACAGTTTATGTTCAGTATCTTTGATTTGAAATCTAAAGAAGCTGCATATGGTTCTGAGAGTATCTTGAAAGAAAAAAAGGAAAACATTATAGATCTGGGTCAGTATTTCAACCACATATTTAGGAATATTGACTTATAGCATCCAAAATATTACCTCTTTCTCCAAAAACAAAGGGCGAAAGAAATAGAGCTTCCTATTAGTCTATTAAACTTTAAAACAAGAGGGACAGATGGTGGCGTAGCAGTAACACAGCACTCTTTGAGGATGACCCATATGGAAAGGTTGGTGTCAGTCATCCCAGGGCCTCTGACTAGAGGTGAGAACGGATCATGGCGTGAAAGACCTTCTTGGGAGTGCTGTCTCTCTCTTGTCTCACTCGTGGAAGAAAGAAACTTAAAACAAACCACCAACCAACTTGGGGCCAGCAGCTGATGTAGTGGTTATGGCACTGGACTCCTCCTGGCCAACTGTGCTTTTAGTCTCAGACCTGGTAGCTTGAAAAGTCACTTCAGGAATGAATGTGTGTGTGTGTGTGTGTGTGTGTGTGTGCGCGCGCGCGTGCATTGTGCACACGAATACACACACCCAAAATCCCAGGAAGATAATGGAGAAAGGACTGCAGCATGGCCATCCTCCCTCGGGGTGATTTCTCACTCTCCTCTTCTCCCTCTCTTGATGGCAAACCCGCGTAGCCTATGACCAAAACCTATAAAAGAAACTTTAAACAACATTGAAGACCAACTTTCCTCTTAAAACAAATGCCAACAAGAAGGCTATTGCATGTTACAAATACATGAGCTGAGAGTTCATCCATGGTCTTTGTTTTAGTGTGGGGGTGGTCATAAGAAAAGAGTTATGAACCTTTAACAAGAGATACTTGGTTCATTTGGTTTTCATGTTTGCACAAGGCTCAGAAGAACCTGGTACAATCTGTGGCAACAGATTCGATCACTTTCTCAGTCTCACTTAAGACACCTGAAATACGCCCAACCATCAATTGGTTCTTGACATCGATTACGTCCTGGGATTACACTAGCAGTGACCCAACCCACCACACTCAGTGCAGTGTAGGGAGAACACATCCTCCCTCCAAACCATTCAGACCAGGGCCAATCTTTTCCTTGAACTCCTAAGACAAATTTATCTGACTCTGCACTGGATTATTCAAGGCAAATATTGTCACAGAATCACACACTACCATAAAATATTTGACTTAATTAGACTATGTACTTGGTACTCGGTGTGGAGTTCTGCTCTTTTTGGGGCTCACCCCAGATACAGTAGAAAAGAAACTAGCCATTAGTAATAGGGAAACCTCTATGTCTTTAATTATGACAATAATCCCATGTAATTTTCCCAACAATGAAGAACTACTTCTTTACATCTTTACAGATTGTGTGTATGAAACTTTACAGGAAGTAAAATACCTTCATCTAAGTACATTCTCATAATAGTTATAGGAGTTATTTTTTTCTTGGCTTGAGGTACATCACCAAATTTTTTATTTCACACTTTATCTGAAGTTGCTTTTTCCTGGAAAAGGACTATGATGTTCTCTGACATCTTAATTCCTATCACGAGCAGTAATGGTTGGTATTCTTTTCAGTACCATTTCCAAACGAAAGCTAGATTTTTTTTCTTTTTTTTCTTTCTTTCTTTTTTTTTTTTTTTTTTTTTTTTTTTGGGAGGTTTTCGCTATAGGGCGCATGCGCTTGCCAGACAGACAGAGAGAGACAGAGAGACAGAAAGTGAGAAACCACCCCCCAGGGGGGATGGTCACGCCACAATCCCTTCTCCTCCATTCTCCTCTTGGGATCCTGGGCACGCACGCACACGTGCCTGGCGTGAGTTTAAGTCACCAGGTCTGGGACTCGAACTGCGGTCGACTACATGGGGGTCCAGCAAAATAGCCATTACGCTAACTGCTGGTCCCAAAAGCCAGATTTTAAATCCCCCACTGTCTCAGAAACTTTGAGGACAGACCCACAGAACCACACTGGCCTAGAGGCTGAGTGACGGACTCAGCCCACCCACCGGATTACTGGCTTACACCCATGCTGACAGGATACATGATTAAAATGTGTGCCCCAGTAAAATGACAAGTTTGTCCTAGACCTTTTCCTGATCACCCATTCATAACTGAAATTTCTAATAAATCCTTGAACATCAAGGCCCTTTTCTATTATTCTCTCCATAGTATCCTCCAACTGGAATATACATCTCTCAAGAATCTTTTTTTTTTTTCCCAAAGTCACATTTTTCTTAAAAGTTTCTTTCTTCCATGAAAGACAGTCAGAGACACAAACACTCTCAACAGAGTATTCACGCCACCATCTACCCTCAGCCTCAGCCAGCCTGGACTGCAGGCACACATGTGCCCAGTGTGCTCTGGGACACGAACTGGGGACCTGCCCATGTCGGTCCAATGGCATTACCACTGCACCAGCATCCGGCCCTGTCAAGGATCATGAGGAAGCAAAGTAAAACTCCTACAGGCGCTGAAGTAGCCTTACGTGTTGCATTGCTTTGTTTTGTTTTGTTTTGTTTTAATTGCAAGAGTGTATCTTCTGCACATAAAGGCAGCTACAGGGACTCTAAGCATTTAGCACACGATTCTGGAAAGATGCAGAGATGGGGGGATGACAAAACCAGATACAAAAATGCCTCATCACAGGAGCTGCTGCCCTTCCTAACCGAGGTAAAATAAACGACGCACTAAAGACAGATGAGCTAATGCGAAAACTAATCTGTTGAGAAAAAGCTGCCACAAAGCCAATAAGCAAACAATGCAGAAGAGAACCACTGAAAAAATACACAGTCGCTCCTCAGGACCACTGAACAACTGGAAACGAATCTGCTCTTTGTGGAGCAGCCTGACTGCCATGCTGGCTCTACTGCAGCGTCTGCAAGACTGTCAACAGCAAGCAGAGGCACAGAGCCGCGTCCGCTCTGGGCAGCTTGGCGGGAAGCCTGTGCCTGCAGAGGGTCTGCTCACTCACCTGCAAACCGAAAGTAGCATAGCTCCTTTGGAAGAAGAGAGAGCCGACTGATGCTAGCTCCTCACAGATGTAGAGCCCGGGGTAAGTCCCAGAAAGGGCAAAACAAGGCAGTAATTAAGATGTCACACCAGCACACACACACACTCCTACCTCCTATCAAAAAACATCAGCTGGCAACCTCATGACTATTAAGTCCTAATTGCTACTTCTGCAAAAGTAACACGTGCACTGAAAAGTAACCACATCTACCCTGCAAGCCTATTTTAAACATGCTATTTAAAATTGCTCCTATAGGTCAGGAGATTGTGATTACTGGCAGACAAGTCTCTCCTACCTCTATGAGAAAGAAAAAGTTCTCAGACATAAATGACCCCTCTTAAGACACCCAAAGCTGTTAATGGCTGAACTCAAGACTATTAGCTGATTAATAATAATAATGAACTGTTATTGAGTACAAATTATGTGCCAGTTACTATCCTCATGGCTTTTCATTTATAAAGGTATTTTATCCTTAGAATAACCCCAAGGAATAAATGCTATTATTATCCCATTTTATAGATGGAACAAAAAGAGGGCCAGCTACACGGCGGGATACATGCACTCTGTCTAAACTCAGGCAGCCTCTCCCACCCCGGGCCTCAACACTCACGCTCCCTTCCCAAACCTACCGAAAAGTCTAGAGTATGCAAAGAATCGGTAACTGGCTAGAAAAACAATCAAGAGTGAATGAATAATGCTCAGTATGATGCATTATTCTGACCCTCACAGGACATTGCCATTTTTGCACTAACACTATTTTAATTCTCTTTGTTAATAGTTGATAGCTTTACTTGTCGCCCTTTTTTTTTTTTTTTTTTTTTTTTTTTTTTTTTTTTTTTATTGCCAGAAAGCATGTAACGCACCAGAGAGAGAATGAGAAAGAGGGGGAAAAAAAAAAAAAAAGCACCCCCAGTGGGGCATGGGCATAGCACAATCCTTTTCCTGGTTTCCCTATCCCATCAGGATTCTGGGCACATATGAACATGTGTCTGCTGTGTTTCTCATCTTGCTGCTTAGGGACCTGACCTCCAGTTGGCCGGGGGGACTCGGTGCCTTACGCACAGGGCTTAACCACTATGCCATGGGCCGGCCCACTGTCCGGTTTCCATACCCTAGTTCTTCTGACGGTCGGGTTAAAAACATCATTTGCTTCACTCTAATTTTAAACTAGAGGACAAAGTATGTAAGGTTTATCCTGAGGAAACTTAACAGATCTGTATTCAAATCCCAGCTCTGCCATTTATTCGCTATGGAATATTTGACACAAATTCCTTAGCAGTACATTAATATAATGATAATTCCAGCCAGCCCAGCCTCTGTGGCACCATCGGTAACTAAAGACAATATGCTGACTATGGCTCACGTCTTCAGACCAGTGGACGGTAAAACACATGTGTGTGTGTATGTGTCCGGGAACCCGGAGGACTAGAGGACTGAGGGGTGAGAGTCACAGTGTGACCAAGACCTGTGTGTTGTGGGTGGGGGCTCTGCCTCTTTCTCTCCCCCCCATCTCTCGCTCTCATGCATGCATGCATGTTCTATCAAGAATAAAATAATAATAGTGCCAACCTCACAGGCTGGTTATTGTATTCAATGAAAGAATCTGACTGGACCAAACAGGCCCTCAATGGAGGACATTATTATCATGAATTCTGAAATGTTCTTTGGAGGAAAAAATGTTTATTATTCATTTCTCTTTAACATTTATCATTATGTTTATCTTAAATATTTTATTATTTTGATTATTTTACCTTGACTATCTTCCTTATTTGTTTTTCAATTTTTTACTTTTTAATTGCAATATTTTATTTGTCCAGAGTATTTATGTATTTATATATTGGGTTGTCAGGAAAGTCATGACATAGTTTCCATGTTTTTTCACATCATGACTTTTCTGATGATCCAATATTATTTCTTCCTGAATTTTTTTAAGGTTTCCTTTTGCCAAAGGGTGCATGCACTTGCCAGAGAGAGAAAGAGAGACAGTGAGAGGGAAAGTGAGAAACCATTCCCCAGGGGTTTGGCAGGGCAATCCCTTCTCCTCCAGGGATTTTGGCCACACATGCATATGGTGATTTTCCTTGCCCAGGGTGATTTTCAAGCCACAGGGTCCAGGATTTGAACCACAGTTGGCCATGTGGGAATCCACCACCATAACCAATATGCCACCTGCAGTCACCTCCTCCTGAATTTTAAAAACACGTATGCTCTCACACAGATAGCAGAAACACATATTTCAAAAAAGAAAAAGAAAAAGACTCAGCATGTCTTAAAGAATACAGAATTACCGTGTCCTCCCACATAATAAAATTTTATTTTATTTTGCAATCTACCCACTTGGGAGTTTCAGGATTACAAGACAGAGCAGGTTAGTTCAGTTAGTACAAATCAATAGCATGAATACAATTTCAGAAAGCCGTATCAATTATTGAAGAAAAGGGAAAAAAAATAACCTGCTTTCAAATTCTAAGGAGCAATCTCCTATAAGGCAACAATTGATATGCTAATTATAAATAATTTATCCATTCATTAGACAGCCTAAGGACATGAAAGTAATAAGACTCCATTTCATTAAACATTCTATAAAATTTAAATCTTTCACTGATTTAGACAGGTCTTCCTCCCAATTATCTCAAATTAGTGCAATTCTCGTCCTAGTTTTATTTATTACATTGTCTGGTGGAGCATTACATACATAGCAAGCCACGCCCGACAAAGGCGTAATTAGATGATCAATTTTTCTTGACTAGAGCTAATGAAGAGCACCGGTTGTCCTTAAGCCGTAATCCTTAATGAAAATATACTCAGAGTGGAATTATTCTGAAAGCAACTTTAAAAGTGAGGTGTGGATGACTTCGTTTGAGAACAAGACTCAGATTTTCACCTGCTGTATTTGTTCTCATAGCGATCCCTTCTGTGAGTGTTCAGAAGACCATTACCATTATCAGAGGATTATCTAGAAGATTAAGCACAACCCACAGATCACCTTCTTGTACACCACACCTGCGCTTCCATCAACCCTCCTGGGACCAGCAGATGACGTAATGGTTACATTGCTGGACTCCCATGTAGTAGAGCATGGTTCAAGTCCTGGACGCAGCAGCTTAAAACTCACAGCGGGTGTAGGTGTGTATGTGCCCAAAGTCCTGAGAGGAGAATGGAGAAGGGTTTCAGCATGGCCATCCCCTCCCCCGGCGTGTGTGTGTGTGTGTTTGTGTGTGATTTCTCGCTTTCTGTCTCTGTCTCTCCAGCAAGCGCACATGCCCTACAGCAAAAAAAAATCTCTGTAAAGAGATTTTTACAAAAAAAAAAAAAGCCCAAAGGAGATATCCCATCAGCTCTGGCATCACTTGAAGGTTATAACACAGGGAGAAAAGGGAACCTCTACTTCCTTATTACTTTCAATCTTTCTAGTACCAGTTCTAGAAAAATCCAAATGGCTGTTTTTTTCTCTTTTGCACTCAGATAACAGAATACTATTCAGGAAAATCACCCAATCATAAGAATAGGTTGCCTCCCCCTTGGGACCAGCAGTTGGCGTAATGGCTATGTTGCTGGACTCCCAAGTAGTCAACCGCGGTTCGAATCCCAGACCCAGTGGCTTAAACTCACGCCAGGCACGTGTGCGTGCGTGCCCAAGATCCCGAGAGGAGAATGGAGAAGAAGGGATTGCAGTGTGGCCATCCCCCCTGGGGGGGTGATTTCTCGCTGTCTCTCTGTCTCTCTCTGTCTTTTTTGCGAATGCACGCACCCTATAGCAAAAACTTCTTCAAACAAAAAAGAATGAGTTGCCACCCCAAACTGATGGTATCTGGCCTCAGCTGGGTGCTCACAAATCTGTCTACACCGCTCTCTTCTGGTCCCAACACAGCTCTTTTGACTCTTTGCCATCTGCCCATCACCTCTTCCACCTCTCCCAGTGGATGGCCGATTTCCTGCTTCCAAGAGGAACAGGCAGCATCAGGCTTGGAAGTCTTCAACATTCTGGCCCCTGCAACCTTTCCAACCATATCAGGATCACCCAGAGGATTTAAGAAACATCAAGTTCTGGTCCTCATCCCAACCTACGAACACTTGGGGGATGAAGCCAAGATGTGCCTGTGCTTAACAGGCTCCCTGGATGATTCTGCACAAGGAACCAGCTCAACCCTGCTCCACAGATGGCGTCTAGGAACCAGTCTACACAGAATGTTCTCATGTTGGCTGCCTCCCGGTGAGCATATCTAGGATGCAAGGACCGTACAAACCCAGTGCTGATCCCACCAGATGGGGCCATGCCGCAGCTCTCATGGCCCCTCGGGAAGAACTTGTGACTTTTCACGAGTCCAACATTTTGTGTTCTGCAGCTCACCTCCAAATATATCTTTTTCTTAGCAAAAGGAAAGTTCATTTTTATTTTATCATCAACAGCCATTCTTTAAACACGGACATGCAAAATGTAATATTCTACACATGGTTAGAATATTACTCACAGTTCCAAAAAATATTTTTTTTATTTGCTAATCGGTATGTGCAGCCACTGGAGAGAGAGAAAGTGAGAAAGCACCTTCCCAGGGAAGATAGTCACACTGCAGTCCCTTCTCTTCCATTTCTCTATCCTATTGGGATTTGAGGTACATACACCTGCCCAGTGTGGTTTTCAAGTGGCCAGATCCGGGGCCCAAACAATGCTGACAACCATATGAGATTCGACCCCCTTAACCACCACGCCACAGACTGGCCCACCCATCATAGCTTTTAACGTTAGTTTAAAAATATTAAACACACAATGTATACTCTTGCCAAAGAAGTCATAATGCAAACTTAAAACTTTAAACAAAAGTCTTACTACTCAGAGAATTGGTGCTGGGTATATTCTGCGCTCTTAACTACGTGTTAAGCATCTTAATGGTAAGGATTGGAACATGTCGCAGAACTACCTCAGAGCACACTACACCAAGAACAAAATTTGAATAACTGGAAGTTAACTTTGTACATATCCAAGTATTCTGCTCATTTAGGAAAAGAATTTAGTATTCAAATAAAAGCACCAGAAACCAGGAGTCCTTTTGTTTTATTAGCTCTACCTTCCCCTTCCTCTGTTATTAACCAGGTAACTATGGCTTTCTTTTAAAGAAAACCTCCAACTTTCACCATGCAACATATGACAATAGAGAGATCACTCCCATTTCCTTCACACTTTTCAGAGAGAGCGTCCATCACACAGTGAAGCTATAAATACCTATATTTACTGAAATATATTACTAAGACTACCTCATACTGACAAGGATGGCTACTATCAAAACAAAACACACACCGGCTAGCAAGTGGTGTGGTGGTTTAAGGCAATGGACTCCAAAATGGTTGACCATGGTTCAAGTCCCAGATCTGGAAGCTTGAAAATTATGCCGGGTGCGTGTGCGTGCATGCAAAAAAAAAAAAAAAAAAAAAAAAAAAAAAAAAAAAAAAAATTCCCACATTTTTCACTTTCCCCCTCTCTGTCTCTCTCTGGAGAGCTCATGCACTTTATGGCAAAAACCTAAAAACAAACAAAAACAAACCTATCTAGAAAATAACAGATGTGGAGAAACTGGACTTCTCCCACACTGTTGGTGGAAAGCAAAGTGTTACATCTGCTGGGAAAACAGTTTAGTAGCTTCTCAGAAAATTAAACATGGACTTACCATACGAGCTATCAGTTCCACAGGGCATACATCCAAAGAATTAGAAAAGGGACTCAGATAGTTGTACACCCATGTTTACAGTGGCATTATTCACAAAGCCAAAAGGTGGGAACCATCCAAATGTCCCTCAGTGGAGAAGTGATTAAACAAAATAGTTTATGTACATGGAGTATCAGTCAACCTTAAAAAGGAAGAAAACTCGGACATATGCCACAACATGAATGGGCCCTGATGATACTGCGCTAAGTGAGACAAGCTAGTCACAAAAGGACCAACCGTATGATTCCACTTATGTGAGGTATCTAGAGGACCCAAATCAGAGACAGGTGGTAGAATGGAGGTTGGCGAAGACTGGGAGAAGGGAGAAACGGAGAGTTATTGTTTAAAGGGTAGAGAGTTTTAGTTTTGCAAGGCAAATATAATTCTGGAGATGGACAGTGTTAGTAGTCACACAACAACGTGAATGTACTTAACACAGAATGATACACTTAAAAATAGTTATGTATATGGGGCTGGCAGGTGACATAGTGGTTAAGGACTCTGAACTCCCACATGGTCAACCACGGTTCAAGTCTTGAACCTGGCAGTTTGTTTTCTCACTTTCCCTCTCTCTGTCTCTCATTCTGTCCCTCTCTGTCAAATTAAAATAAAGAAAGTTAAATAAAATAATTCTTTTAAAAATGTATATTTACAATTAAAAAACAAACAAAGGGCCAGCAGGTGCTGTAGAGGTTAAAACACTGGATGGCTGATTGCGTGGTTCAAATCCTGAAGCTGGTGGCTTGAAAATCACTCTGGGCATTTGTGTGCATGTGCCCAATATCCAAGAGGAAAATGGAGAAGGGATTGCAGTGTGGCTATCCCCCCTGGAGGGGAAGGGGAGATTTCTCACTTTCTCTTTTTCTCTGGAGAGTGCATGCACCATAGCAAAAAAAAAAATAAAAAATAAAAGGCATGACTTTTTACAAAACGTTTACAAAGCTAAATATATTTGCACCTGAGGGAGGAAAAATTTTATCTTCTCAAACCACCAGGGGCACAGTGAATTTGTGAAGTCTTCTAGCTGAGATGAATACAACTTCTATACACTTAATTTATTGTATATTGTTAAATATTTTTCTTTAAAAAGGTAGTTTACTAACAAACTCTCCCAAGAAATCATTAGGAAAAGGTAATAAGAAGTTAAAATAACAGATAATGCAAATAATTAAGAAATTCAAATCTTAGGAAATGGAATACAAATGAGTTTGACCTCTATCATTTTGTGAGCTTATCTAATTGATGTCTTGGTTCTAGATTTTAAAATACAGAGAAACTATAAATCATATTTTTCAATTAAGAGCTGGGCCAGCGTGTGGCATGGTGATTAAGGCAGATGGATCCCACATGGCCACCTGCACAGTTCAAGTCCTACACACACAGTGGGTTGAGAAATAGGCTGAGCGTGTGCAGGTGTGTGTCCAAAATCCCAAGAGGGCGAGATGGAGGAGATACTGCCACAGTGACCATGCCCCACGAGGGTGCTGTCTCATGTTCCCTCTTTCTCTTTCTGAGTGTGTGCACCTTCTACCACAATTTTTTAAGAGATTTTTGCTATAGGGTGTATGCACTCGCCAGAGAGAGAGAGACAGAGAGACATAAAGTGAGAAATCACCCCCTAGGGAGGATGGCCATGCCACCATCCCTTCTCCATTCTCCTCTTGGGATTTTGGGCATTTTAAGAACTGTGGTTGACTACATGGGAGTCCAGCAATATAACCATTACACCATCTGCTGGTCCCTGTCTGGCACGATTTTAAAATTTATTAATTTAGAGTTGGCAACTTTATACTATAGCTCTTCAGTATTTTTAGTCTAGTACATAGAAAACTTAAATGTCACCTAGTCAGTCATAAAACAGAAGAAGGGTTATTAAGAGATCTTACTATTGTAACTATTACATAGTACTTAAGATTAATGTTTAAAAAAAATACATACCGTATATCATAAAGTTTTGTGACTAGTCTTAAATGGTACAGAGCAGTGGGCCCTAACTTTCCCAGCACGAAGGACCAGCTGAGACCTCATAGAACACTATCCCTCCATGGATAGGGGGAAACAAAATAGACCGTTGGTCCTGGGTGGCACCCACCCACCAGAGACCCCCTCTCCACCACTGCCACCGGGCAATATACAATGAAATATACAATACACACGGAAACAATCACACAGTAGGGTCTAAGCTCCCATGAGCATCTGACACCGCTGCTGATCTAACAGGAGGCAAAACCCAGGCAGCAACTGAAGCGATGGGGAGCAGCTGCAAACACAGACAAAATCTCACTCACTTGCCTGCCACCCATCCCCTGCTGCAGCGGGTAGGAACTGGGGAGGGTAACAGGCCACGGATGGGCACCTGAGGGGTTGAGGAACCCTGTTCTAAAGAGCAAGAGTTTGCTTTATACATGTTAAGTTCGATGTTATACACCCAAAGGATTATGTAGGTGCTAGATTTGCAAGTCCTCCTAACAGCAGAACTAAATAAAGATTATGCTTTCATATTACTCACAGTCACTATGTTGCCATGGTTACTGAATCCATCCTCCTTGACCACTAAAAGCTGGGAGAAACAGTAAAAACTTCCTCAGAGGAAGTGACACCCTCCTGTGGGGAATCTAAGAACACTTTTCCTCTTCTCTCAAACCGAAGAGTTTAGAAGACACACTTAATATACTCCTAACCAATTAATTAATGACATAGTTGATTTATCCAGTTCTGACAATCTATACTTTTTAAATCTTTTCACCAAAATTCCTGATTTATTCATTTCTTAATTACCTTGGACTTATATCTTAACATCACGCAGACCGATAGATTGTAGTTCCTCCTTTTTCTCACCCCCAATAATGTCAAGTTGTTCAGTTATTTGGGTCCTGGCCTATTGCTATCCTCAGAATAATATTCAGACTAACTCTGAAAAAAATAAGTGCCTAAAGTTAGACCACAGTAAACCTAGTGTTTCTCCAGCAAGTGTTCACAACTAACACAATCAAGAAGAATACAAGGGAAAATGAGAGCATGGGAGAAATTGATTTGGGAAGGAATGGAATCGGGTGGACATTTCAACTTTTGCATTTTGGGGTCAGGTCCCTTTATGCTGAATGAGCTAAGACCTTCCCAGCTGTGCAATCCCAACTATTTCATCTCTAAGAATCTCAGATGTTCACTGTATGACTGACAGCTCGTAATAACGCTAAGCCAATTAAGACAGCTGAGGAGGGGCCAGGTGATGGTGCAGCCATCAGGCAACTAGACTCACATGGCAAAGGTCCAGGGTTCACATCCTAGGACCTCCCTGAGCACCCTGGGTATGCACACGCATGAGCCTATGACCAGGCTGGCTGACGCTGCGGATGGTAGCCTATGGTATGAAGACGCTGTTGAGGGTGCCTGTGTCTCTCTGTCTTCCTCTCACTCATGGATAAAATAAATGAATAAACTTAAAAAAAAAAAAAAAAGATAATTCACTAGGGCATGAAGAAACCTACTCTAAAGTGTTAAGAGAAACAGTAAGAATGGCAATAGGGAACTATTCCAACAAATCCCCCACCCTGCAATGGATGTTTGGGGCTCTGTGGCTCTTTGAGTAAGACAAAGTAATTCTTAGAAGGACCTCAGCTGGCTGAGTAGAGAATATTTTTAATTAACATCCACAAAGATTTAAGATTAGACTTGTTAGAATATGCAAGCAACCTTAAGATCTGTCCTCTCAGTACAACACATGCCTCTCAAATGATCCCCCCATGGTAGGGCAAGTGCAAGATGAACCATTGCAGGAATGAAAGAAAATATTAAATATATCATATAAAAATAAAAAGTTGGGTCAACCCCATGGTCTAGACAAAGAGTGGGATCCTACATGGCCAGCCATGGTTCAGCACCTTGAAAAACACATCAGGCATGGAGCCAACAGGTGGCGTGGTGGTTAAGGCACTGGACTCCCACATGGCCAACTAGAGTTCCAGTCCCAGACCTGGAGGCTTGCTTTCTCACTTTCTCGCTCTCTCTCTCTGGTGAACACATATACCCTACAGCAAATTTTAAAATAACAATATTAATAAAATTAAGCTTTGTTTTGTTTTGTTTAAGAAAAGCACACAAACATTAGGCATGTGAGCCCCAAATCCCACAGAATGGAGAAATGGAGGGAAAGCAACTGCAGCACGACCATGTCCCATTGGGAGGTGCTTCCTCCTTTCCCTCTGGTGAGTGCATCCTCCCTCTGACAATTAAAAAAATAAAATAGAAAGTGATCTTACTAATTTTTTTTTTTTTTTTTTTTTTTTTTTTTTTTTTTTTTAGGGTTTTGCCATAGGGAGTGTGCACTCGCCAGAGAGAGAGATTGTGAGAGGGAAAGTGAGAAATCACCCTCCAAGGGATGGCCACATCACAATCCATTCTCCATTTTCCTCCTGAAATATTGACCACGTACACACGTGTGCCTGGTGTGATTTTCAAGCCACCAGGTCTGGGACGCAAACTGAGGCTGACCATGTGGGAGTCCTGCACCTTAACCACCATTCTACCTGCTGGCCCCTATTTTACAAGTTTTTAATGGACACAAGAATGCATGTAAGTTTAAAATTTACAATTTCACAGGATGATGTATCTCAGTGGAACATAAATAAATAAATAAAATACATATTTCAAAAAATAAAAAGAATAGTCAAACTATTAACAAATGTGCACAACATGATATAATGTTTATGCTGAAGAAAATAAATATGTACAGATCCTTGATTATCATACACTGTATGCACACCTTAAAAAAACTATACCATAGCCCACAAAGATACAATACATTGATCATACATAAACTAGAAATCCTAATTTTAAAAATAATTGTTATGTAAATAGTTATTTTTATTATTACATAACATACAGACTAGTAGGCCAACATATATATGATTAAAAATAGCTTTATGATTGTGTGTGTGTGTGTGAAATCTCAATGTTTGCCATTTGTGTTAATTAATTATTCATTAGTGGCTGTCTCACGAATTGTTCTGAGGAATAAATGAGGTCGTGTTTATGCCTTTCCTGGTACCAAGTACATGCTCAATAAACAATGGTTCCCTTCCTTGGGGGAAAAGGGAGTTGAGAGTACAGAGGTTCCCCATAGGGCTTTTGTTATCTGATTGGAAGAGAATTCTCTGGCTGAGAAAGGAGGTGGGTGCTTCTGTTCCAGGCCCTCTGATGCCCCATTACCAAGCATATCAGACACATCGCCTGGGTCCTGACTCCACATCTGCAGAACCATTAGCCGCAGCCAGCACAGGCCCTCGGCATGGAGGACACTCTACAGTCCTTCACTAGAGGAAGCACTTCCAAAGAGTGGCTGCATTGGAAAGGGGAACCTCCCTTTCTGGGAGGCAGGTCTGGATGGGATAAGGCTACTTATTATGCCTTTGGCATCCCAAACAAACATTCTTTGTAGTCCCCCATTATTTAAATCACCCACTTCAAGCAGAGTACAACATATGGAAAAACAGGATCTGCATTCTCCAGAAATGATGCTTTTACTGACAAAAGTCAATACAGGACTTGTGGCGTCCTAAACAGAGGAGGCTTTTGAAGTTCAATGAGTTGGCCACAACCACAGAAAGCCAGTTACCTAATACCCTTTAGCTTTTGCTTTAGGCATTGCTCCCTGGATATAAAGGAAGGAACATAGGGAAGTAGTGGCATGTTGAAAATAGACAGGTAAAATGGAAACCGAGGGGTGGATATGGCAAAGGTAGAGGCTTTGAGCTCCCAAATCTAGGCTAGCCGAGGTTTGCAAGCAGCTTTGCAAGTTGCAGAGAAGGGGAAACCCTTTCTCCTCCCCCGACTCAGGCTGTCATCCCAGAGCCCCAAGCCTGGCTGCCAAACCATCTGCTCATAGAAGTGCAGCTGAAATGTTAACACATGTGAAAAGTGAACCCCAAGTAATACCCCCCCTTTATTTCCTATGCAACCCAGGGGGCCATGCTGGCCTGAGACTGCACTGGGACCATCACTACCTGCATTGGTTTGGCAGAGAGAGTCCACGGGGCTCTACTTTCAAAACTGGCCCTAAAAGATGTTCCGTAGTTTCGCGGCTTTCTTTTCTCGTATTGTGTTTCTGTTAGACTCATTTTTATTGCATATGGAAACACATACAAACACACAGCTGAACGTTCAGCTCAGAAGAGGATATTTTTTCTTTACCTTAAACTGGAAAGTCAAAATAAGCATCTCAGATTAAACTGTGTCTGGGTATAGGAGGTACAGCATCCCCTCATTTAAAGTGAAGCCGGGTTCTCTACGAATTCTATTTAAAGCTGTTTTTAACTCCGTCTGACCCTGGGTGAGTCTGCTGGCTCCCTTCGTCTGCACCCTCAGGTGTAAGACACCGAGGAACGAGTCAATCCTGCACAGTCAAGTTTCAGAAGAAATAATAACGTAACAGCAAAGATGCATTCAGTTCTTCCTGTGCGTCAGGCATGATGCTAGTTATTTCGTATGCGTGTACTCAATCCTCAAAACATCTAGAAAATAGAGGACAGACTGATTATCTAAGCTGCCAAGACACCAACGTACGGCTGTCTGATTTGAAAGCCCTACATCACCATGTTCTACTGCTACTTAAGGGCATTTTGTTTCCTAGGTTTTTGCCATAGTGTCTGTGCACTTGCCAGAGAGAGACAGAGACATACTGAGAGTAAAAGTGAGAAATCACACCAAGGCGGGATGGCCATGCCACAATCTCTTCTCCTCCACTCTCCTCCTGGGATTTTGGGCATGCACGCACACAAGCCCGGTATGGTTTTCAAGCTGCCAGGTCCGGGACTTAAAGGACATTTTATGAACGTGAGACCAAAGCCACTGTTACAAACATGGAAAGATTATCTGATAATATGAACATCCTCACTGTTTTGGTCCTCTGGGCTCATTCACACCCTGGCTAAATGGATTTTTGAAAAGCATTTTTCAAAGTATATCATCATCTGTCCACATCTACATCAAAAATAGCCAGATGTGGGGAAGATATGCCCAGATACTCCTTTGAGGGACCAGCAGATGGCATAATGGTTACATTGCTGGACTCCCACGTAGTTGACTGTGGTTCAACTCCTGGACTGGAGCCTTAAAACTCATGCCGGGTGTGTGTATGCATGCATGCCCAACACCCTGAGAAGAGAATAGAGGAGAAGGGATTGTGGCATGGCAATCCTCCCAGGGGGTGATTTATCGCTTTCTGTCTCTCCGGTGCGTACATGCGCCCTATAGTAAAACTCTCTTAAAACAACAAACAAACTGCTTTGAATTATATGAAAAAATTCATCAAAATAAAAATTCAGGGACTAGCCAGCAGTGTGGTGATGAAGGCAGCTGGATCCCATATGGCCAGCTGTGTGGTTCAAGTTCCAGACCCAATAGCTTGAAAAACACGCTGGATGTGTGTGCATGTGCGCTCAAAATCCCAAGAGGAGATTAAAGGAGAAGGGACTGTGGCATGGCCATCCCCCTGGAAACTTCATTTGTTCTCTCTCTCTCTCTCTCTTTCTGCCCCCCTCCCCATCAAGCACACATACCCTATAGCAAATTTTTAAAAATTCAAAGGACTTCACTAGGGTGACAGGAAATCCCATTATAATGATAGGCCCTAACATCTTATCTAAAGAGATGTTGTTTATCTTTTTTAAAGGTGATTTCTTTTGTCCAATAATGAGAGAGAGACAGAACTCCCCACATTGTCCTGATGCCACGAGCCACTCCCAGCCTTCGGACAGCCCAGGCTCCTGAGCACGAGTATGCCCGGTCTACCCAAGGAAGCCTCTAGACTTGAACCAGTAATCTTCCCAATGGGATCATCTCACGGACCATCACATTTCACCACTGCACCACTACCTGGCCCCAACTAAAGGGATGTTGAATCTCAGGTCATTGGGGGATTGAAAAAAAGCTATGTTGCTTCATAATTTCACTGAAGATTGATGCTGAAATTTTTAAAAATCCGAAGATTGGCTATCTAACCTGCCCAGTCTGCCTCCGTTTGTTCCTTTTGTCCAGTGCCAGTGGATGGAGATGCCCGATAAACCACAATTCCTCGGGAGGCCTCTTGGCATCAACCTCCAAGGTACCGATTAGGCCGATGGTTAAAAAAAGAAGTGAGAAACAGATATGGCTTATTAACTGTTGATGTTGACATGTATAGTATTCTCAACTGGATTTGTCTGAGAAGTATTTCATGATAGGCAAAGTATTTGTACAAGCAAAATGAGAAATAGCAATTGACTGTTTTAAAAAATAATTAGAATGATAATAATAATGATTGGGGAAAACATAGAAAAGATATTGAATGTTAAAGTGGGGAGATTAATGTCTCTGTACTGACTGACATGCATGGCATTCCCTTTTGAAAAAGCAATGTAATACACTGTAAAGTTATATGTAATTCAATGTAATATAAAGAAGAATATGATGATAATAAAAAAAATATATAAAAAAAAAAGAAGTGAAACACTGAGATCTCGCTGAAATGATGCGACACGTCAGTAAGACCACGTGTCCCGCAGCTGTACACTGAAACCCCCAGCATGCACTTATGTCCTCCAACCCTGGCACATGCTAGACGCTGGGAAACGAAGCCAACCACCGCACAAGCCATGTCCTCAGAGCTACTGGTCTAGAAGGAAGTCCAAAAAGATGACAGACATGGGAGTTCTTTCAGAGGTAAGGTGTGCTATGGGGGCACAGAGGAAAACACTCAAATACGATCGGGCCAGAGACGCTTCCTCCAGGCCCTAGGTTATAAGTACCTGGAGGAGGATGCAAAGTGAAGAAGACAAGGTATTGCTGGAGAGAAAAAAAATAGAAGGGCTCTGAAAACATGCTACAAAATAAAGGCAACACAGCTGCAAAGTGACCCTCGGCTGTGCTTCTTCTGTAGATGACGTGCAGCTCGCTCTTTATAGCAATGCTTCGAAGGGGCAACTGTCAACATTCTGTGTGTGTCTGCTGAGATTCTTAGTTACACCTGACAGAAACCATTGCAAGTTTTAAAAATAATAGTAATGATCCCCCCTTTTTCATTTCTTACTTTCTCTCTCTCTCTCTCGCTCGCTTGCTCTCTCTCTCTCTCTCTCTCTCTCTCTCGCATGCCTGTGCTCTCTGGCAAACCAGAAAACAAGATGAAAAAGGAAATAATAGTAATGTCAAGTAATATTGATACAACATTATAATATGCCAAGATTGGTTCTAAGTGCTTTATTAAGCCTATTAATTCACATACTCATTCATCCCTACTGGGTGGGCACCATTACAATTTTACTATTCCTACTTTGAATGAATTATGTATTTTCTCAGTAAGTAGCTGAGGTCCTGAAACAATAATGTATACAAGTTTACTTCCGGCCTGCATCTCTGCTGGAAATCACTATGCCACACAGACTCTTAGAAAAGAATTTACTAAACTATACTGAGGGACTCACAGGGTTCCAGGCGGGTTGGAGACCCAGGCTTGGAACGCTTCAGCTATAGACCAGTGATGCTTCGGAGAGGCCTCCTCAATAGCCATGGCCACACACAATTTACAGGTGGCACCAGTAGCACTGCCATATGCGACACCTCCTGCTGGCTGCCACTAGCCTTGGGAATGCCACCTTGCTGCAACACCACTCCACCTGCACCTCCAGGAACTAGGTCTCACTGCTCACAGTAGCTTGCCCTATGAGCACCAGCTCCAAAGTCTAGAAAAGCCAATCTGAGGTCACTGGCCCCTCTCCTGGATGTAAGGAAGACCAGGACAATACATGGCAATGTCGGAGAGAAATGTCGACAGAGAAATTCAGGCTCTGCCTCCCACCATGGCTTAAAAGTGGGTAGTGGGTGTATTAGCATCCTGGAGCTGTTATAACAAACTAAGTGGCTTAAAACAACAGAAGTTTGGGAGCCAGGCAGTGGTGCAGTGGTAGCACAACTGGATTCCAATGGCAAAGGCCCTGGGTTCACATCCCAGGACCTGCTTGAGCATGCCATGATACAGGCTAGCTGAGACTGGGGGGGACAGACCACAGTGTGGGAATCTCTTGGGATACCCGTCTGTCTCTCTCTCATGATAAAAGTTAACAAAATTAAAAAAATAAAATCCACAAATTGATTCTCTCAAAGTCTGGAAGCTAGAAGCTGAAAATCTAGGTATTAGCAGGACTGTTTTCTTCTGTGGGTTCTGAGGGGTAGAAGGGTGGGTCCACCCACCCGGTGGTTGCTGGCAATCTCTGGCCCTCCTTGGCCCTCCTTGGCCCTCCTTGGCTTATAGACTTCTTACTCCAGTCTCTGCCTTTATCTTTCATGGTGTTCTCTGTGTCTGCCTCCTGTCTTCTTATAAGGAAATCAGTCATATTGGATTCAGGGTGGCCCTACTCCAGGATGACTGCAACTTGTCTTGATTCTGTCTGCCAAGACCACATTTCTGAATAAAGTCACCTTCCCAGGGAGCAGGGGCTAGGACTTGAATGTACAGGTTTGATGAACACATTAAACACATAACAGTGGGGAATTACATAAGCACAATAAAGAGGTTCCACTTCCACACAGTTGGAAAAAAAAAAAAAAAAAGTAGATGACATTCAATGCACCTCAATCAGTATGGGTATCTTCATTTTATCTAATAACGAAATAATTTCAAAGCAAAGATTGGAAATGCTGAAAGTCATAAATGGTCAATTAGCTCTCTTAAGGGAACCAACCAGACAGGAATTTGCAGTAGGGTCAGGAGGGGGGTGTTAATTACAAAGTAGACTGTTCCTTTCTCTGAATCTATGGCCATCAGAAGGGTAAGGCCGGGCTTAAGTCCTGCTAGCCCGACTGCCCAGAGGCAACTGCCAAATATCTCTCTTTTATCTTCAAAAAGAGAAAACTTGGCCTAGAGGGGCCATAATGGATTAAAGCAGAAAGATAAATGGAGATTCTAACTGTGTGTATGAGTTACCTAAGCCATAATTTTTCAACTGAATAGGTATATGACAGATGTTTGAAATATACATTATTTACATAGCTGGCCTAGTCTTTTGTGCTGCTACTTGAATGGCTCTCTCTTCAAACCTGACTATTGATATCAAAAGCATATCCCTTTTATCAACAATACCATCGCTTCTGAATAAAGGCGAACACTACTAAAACAAATCCAGGAATTACAAAGCACTTTATTTTCAGGTGCAGGCGCGCAGACAATCTCCAAGCGCTCCTAACCCTGATTCTTTCTCCAGGTTTTCTGAAGCCCAAAGGAAGGCTCGGAATTAATGGAATCCAGTTGACCCTCCCAACTGCTAGAAATAAAAATAACTGAGTCACCTGCTCCCCTCTAAGAAGAGGAACAAAAAGTTAAGCTAGTCTCGCATTCTCAACCAACACTGCTTGTGTGGCTGACCTCCATCCAACGTGTACTTACAGTCTTTGCTGTTCACCTGTGGGCCTAAAAGACCTCTCTGCTCCAACAACCAACTCGTTAGTGCAAAATGGAACTTACCACCTGCCCCGCTTTTCCTCAGTTCCCTAGGCATGTACCGCATTCCTCCAAAAAATTCGGATTCACCTTTATTGTCCCTCGCCTCTTAAACTCAACCTGCTACTTAAAAAAAAAAAAAAAAAGAAACAAACAAACAAACAAACAAACAAAAAACCTCAGCAATTCCTGGGCCAGCAGATGGCATGGAGGTTAAGGTACTGGACTCCCACATGGCCAACTGTGTGATTCAAGTCTTGGATCTAGTGGCTTGAAAATCATGCCAGGCTTATGTGCATACATGCCCAAAATCCCGAAAGGAGACTGCCGAGAAGGGACTGCAACATGGCCATCCCCCCAGGGGGTGATATCTCACTTTCCCTCTCTAAGGAAAGCACACACACCCTATGGTAAAAATATAAAAAATAAATAAATAAAAAAAAATAAATTAAAAAGGCAGAGCAATTCCTTCGTTTTCCCAGAATCTCCCTTTCTACCCCTTCCAACCTCCTTCCTTGGATTACACAGGTTCCCACTATGTGGCACGAGTACACTGAGGTGTGTAAGTTCACATTAGCGGTGGTAAAGGTACAGTATTCCTTATCCAAAACACTTGCAACCAGGAGTGCTTCCAATTTTGGATATTTTTGGATTCTAGAATACTTGCATGTACATAATGAGATCTCTTGGGGATGGGACCCAAGTTTAAACATGAAATTCATTTATGTTTTCTGTTCATTATATACATACACACACACACACACACACACACACACACATACACACACACGCCTCAAGTCATCTTAGTCAATATTTTGTTTAAGAATTTGACTGTGACCCATCACATGAGGCGAGGGGTAGAATTTTCCACTTGCGGCATCATGTCCAAAAGTGTCAAATTATAGAGAACTTCAAACTACATATTTTCAGATTAGAGATGTTCCACCTGCATGTAGTTGAGTATTTTTTACTGAAATTATATATTACTCTTCATGGACATTAGAAAAAATACAATGATCAAAGGAAACCTATATTTCCTAAATAATATATATATACACACACACACACACACACACACACACACATACATATATATATCATATATACATATATATATACACATAATTTCTTTTTTAATTCATCTAAATAAAAAAGTGGGTCAAGTCAAAGAAAAACATTAAATAAGTAGCAGTACATATTTGAAAAAACATCTTCAGGTGTGGCAGCACAGGTCTGTAATCCCAGCAACTTAGGGAGACTGAGGCTGAGGATCATGACAGAGCAGTGCCCTGTCTACCCCTCGAGGGAATGTGCTGATACTTGGCAGTGCTGGACAGTACTGTTCTGGAGTAGTCCCTCGTCTTCTTACTGTGTGGTCACTTGCTGCACTGGTTCCTCCAACGGTTTCTCAGAAGACCTCTCTGGCTTCACTCAGAGCACCCCTCTGTTCTGCGAGCCCCTACCAGACACCTCTTCCTGAAGTGCTCGTCATTTCTCTCCTAGACTCACAAGTTTTTACCTAATCCATAACTCTGTATCCACCTGAACTTGAAGATCTCACCTGGCCTAGTATACAGTGACAATTTCACATACCCATTTTCATTTCACACTGCTTCCACACCTTCCCCTAACCCTTATCCTTCTCCATCTCTCCCAACCCAAACTACCCCTTCAAGACCCAAGCAAGTCCTCCCTCCAGGGAGCCTTTTCTAAGTGACATCCTTCTCCAAACTCCTGTCCCACGTATACCAACCGTACCAACCACCCACCTGAATCTTCATCACAGCCTACTTTTGACTGCTTGCTAGTGATCAACTCCTGAACAGCAGGTCCTGTCTCCCAATCACAAAGGCAGGATCTTATGATACATTTTTATAACTTCCACAATTAAAAAAGATGACTCACGGTAGGACATCAAGACATTTGTTCATCCAACTTTTTTAAGAGAAGCCATGTTTCAGTCATTCTCCCAATAAACATTTACTGCGTGCCTGTTAGGTGCCAAGCTTTGTGGTTGCTGGCAAAACAGAGATGGGAATAAAACAGCTACTGTCACTGAAGGGCTCGCTAGCCAGTACAGGACGTGCGCAGGTAAACTCAGGGTACCATGCGGTGTGACGATGCTGCCGGAACACGAGTACAAAGCAAATGTCATGGGAGTGACTCACTCTAGAAAGGATCTGCAAGAAGACTGAAAGAGAAGGGGGTGGAGAAGCTGCTTCTGCAAAGTCAAATTCGATTCACCTATAAAGATGGGGAGCACATATGGTGTCACATCAATTACAAAAGACACACCAGAGCACGCCCCGTACAGCGCACAGCAACCTGAACTGCAGTGCTGGAAGCCACGTGGCTACCTGTGGGTTCGGATCCCCAGGTCATCCTGAAAACATGTGGACAGGTGCACACTGGAAGGCTGGGAAAGGAGGACTGTGGCCTGTGAGACCCTGTCAAGGATGCCTCTCCCCTCTCCCCAGCATGCACGTGCTTTCGTAAGAAATAAATAACTTCAAAGGTACGCACGCTGGCAACAAGACGGAAAGTAGCATTGCCACAGCACGTAGGTTGGTGGGGGAAGGAAAACGGTAAGTGGTGGCAAATGTGGGGAAGTCATACTGCCAAGAGCCTTGGTCCACGACTTCATCCACAGGCATGAGAGACAGGGGAAATGGAAACAAGATGACCAATGTCGCTTTAGGAGAAGCTTAACGGTAACGAAAAGGAAACAAAATAAAAACTCTCTGGGGACCATGAAAAATGGATCAGACCAGAAGAGAGGTCATCTTGGAAGATACCGTAACAGAACAGAGGAAGATTGAAACAGGGATGAAGAGAAAGAGAGATTTTAGAAATATTTAGGTTGCAGAAATCAATGGGATTTCCTGACCAACTGATTGCACATTCCGATGTCAAATAAAAAGAGTCTCGGGGATTTATTACTTAAGGAAAAGTTTATTACCTACTTAAAAAATTACCTTTGTCATTTCTTTCTTCAGCTACTGTGGCTACAGTTAATTTGGAGCTGACAATAGTCTACGTTCTCCCAAACCACAAGAATCTCTCCTTTCTAACTCAGACATTGCAGAGTCTCTATGAGTGATCTACAAACATTTATCCTAAATTCCAAAGTTAGCGGATTACCGCACCAGAAGGGATTTTGCCAGATTCTGCTCCTTGGTTATATCTGTATTCAGCATAAGCAATCTTGTACCAAAGAACATGCCACTGTCTGAATTGTCCTAAATCTCTGGGGTCCAGAGAATTTAAAGCCAGAATTGCTCTGGAGGTATAAAAATGCTAAGGTTTTTATACAATATACTCATATTCCTTTTTTTCAAATAAAAACGTTCACAAGAGTGTAAAAGATATTGAAGTACCCAGAGAGGTGACCTTTTGTAAGCACATTCATGTTCTCCTGGGAAATAAAGAATAAAGTCATTCACCACCAAGTGTAATATTCCTCACTTCTCCTTGCCTGATGAAAGAAGTCAACATAGGTAGTTTCAAATTAAAACACAGTTGGAGCAGCTAGGCTGAAAATGGATCTCTGCAAAGAGGGGAAAGGAGGCAACGAGATGCCGTTTATTAAAACGTGCATAAGATTGTAACCTGCGGAGTCTTCATTTATGATCGCCTCCCCCGGCGCTCTGGTCACCAGGCCAAGCCCTGAGATCCATACACTTAATGCAACGTTTGAGGATGACAGGAAACGATTCCATTGCAAAAGGAGCACTAGCCCACATACAGAAGCATGTGACTTTAATAAGTAGAAAAGGGCAAAGGTCTTTGTTTTGTTTTTGTTTTTGTTTTTTTTAACGATTTATGTTTAAGTGTTCAGAAGCCCTGCACTCACTCATTACAGAGCCTCTGCACAGCCCAATTTGGTACTGGAAACCTGGGACCAGGGAACTCATTACAGATGGAGGGAGGTCGTGTTACTCGCCAGGGACACAGCTGGCTCGTGACAGGCCCAGATTAGAACCTCCAGTGTCCATCCTTCCCTCCCAGAAAACTCTCACGTCTCTTAAAATAACAGAACAGAAGGAACTGGAACACACAGTCAAATGTGTCCCAGAATTAGTTTCTATAAAATGAAAACTAATACGCGAATCGAGGTGGTGGTGTGCTGGCCGTTCCTCCCCAAGTACTCATTAAATCAGCAGGTAAAACTGACTCAATTTTCTTAAGATGCTGGTTGAGGGCTTGTTTTCTCTTTCTTTTCAAATCCTTTAAAGCCACAGCACTAAAAATGTCTGCTTTATTCCTTAAAGACATTATTTAAAAAGACAATATTAAACTAAAATGTGCCAGGACTTTGCTTTCTTGCTCATAAGCAAAGACTTATGAATATACTCTGTAGAACCTATACAGTGGCAAAATTACTTTCCAATCTTGATCAGTAAGAATGTCCATGGGCCAGCAGGTGGTATGGTAATTAAGGTATTGGATCCCACATGGCCTACTGGTGGCTTGAAAAACATACCAGGTAAGTGTGCATGGGTGCCCAAAATCCTGAGAGGAGAATGGAGGAATGGGATTATGGCATGGCCAATCCCTGGGGGTGATTTCTCACTTTCTCTGTCTGTCTCTCTCAGCAAGCATACACACCCTATTGGGGGGGTGCAGGAGGGAGCCCATAAACCACGAAACATTGGTAGCACTATAAACATGGAATATAAAGAAACACCCATCCTGGGAACCAGCAGTTAGTGTAATGGCTATGTTGCTGGACTCCCACGTAGTCGACCGCGGTTCACGTCCCGGACCCGGTGGCTTACAACTCACGCCGGGCGCGTGTGCGTGCGTGCCCAAGATCCCGAGAGGAGAACGGAGGAGAAGGGATTGCGGCGTAACCATCCCCCGTGGGGGGTGATTTCTCGCTTTCTGTCTCTCTGTCTCTCTCTGTCTGTCTGGTGAGCACACGCGCCCTATAGCAAAAACCTCTCCAAAAAAAAAAAAAAAAAAAAAAAAAAAGAAAGAAACACCCATCCTCAGGGCTGGGGAGGGGGTAGAAAAGAAAATTAAACATTAGCAGCATCATGTGCATGAAGAGCTTCAAGCTCTAGCAGAGAAAGCCTCTAGCAGCTTCATCAAGAAAAGGCATGAGGCCTTGAAAATCATTTCACAGAAGTATGTGAACATGTTTTCATATACAAACTGCTATACATTATGCAAATTTCCTGCCAGTGGAGTTTGACTTTTATCGCTACTTAATTAATATCATAATTTCTAGTTTCAGAAAAGGTGGAAGAATGATCCCCCATCCATTTGGCCCAATCTCTTTTCTTCTTTAGATAATGCCATGCACATTTTATTATTCATCTTGATTCGAACAAAAGGTAAGATTTCCCCCCCCTTCTGCCCAGAAACTACCATTGGGAAATTAATATTCAAGATGAACAATGAACTCATCTCGTGGCCTGTGAACTTACCGGTTGCTAGGAGGCTGTTGAATTCTTTGGATTACTTTAGATCTGGTAGCATGAATTGGGAGCTTAAACAGTCATATAATGTATGGTCTTTGAGATTTAACGTTTCGGAACTCTCTACCCTAACCATGCTTTTGCAAGACCTAGTCAGTTTGATATGTGCCTAGTCTAACCTCCTGAGCTTAAGTGTAGTTTATCCTGAAGGTATACAAAAAGCGAAGGCTAAATGTCAAGCCTATTGCTATAAATCACATTTCACACTAGTAATTACTTATTATGGGAGAAAAGAATGTTTGAAATGGGGTAGTCTCATTAGAAAGCTATTATAGAAGCCTACAATTTTGCTCGAAGCACACCTACTGTGTGGTAAGTACACGAGACTGGAAGGATAGCTATTAATACCCATTTCTAAACATTTCCAAGGATCTCTCCTAAAGTTTAAACAAAATGATTCTGTACCACAACTTTCAGCAATAGATGTTGAGGGAGGGTTTGAAAAATACTCTCTTCACTAGTTATTTTCAGTTGTTTCCTACATCTATGAAGAGACTCGTGTTGTCCTTTGAACCCAAGTAATTTGCTCACAACAGAAAACTCTTTTCGCTGAAAATGAAGGATGATAATATGAGTAGTTATTAAACCAAATGGCTGGCCAAACAGAAACAAGAAACGTGAAGAGCCTCGTGTGTTTCTAAGTGGCCTCATTCTCTATTTCATTTCATGTGACAAAGGCTCTGTTTGTATCCAGAGTCCCTAACTGGAGACAAGTGGGTTTCCTTTACATTTCCTAAGGGAAAGAGAACTTTTCATAAATGATCTCAAAGTGTCTCAGTATACTATCTCTTTCTATTAATACTCATGGCTTGAAAGGAGCCATATTTGGAAAGGAAACAGATCAGATACTCCCCTGCCAATCCACCCTCCTCCCAAAAAAGACCCCACCTCCTCTCCCAATGTTCCTGGCAGGTGTCTGCCTTAATATTTACTATGTCTTTCCGTTAGCACCAACACCTGTTCTTTATTCCATGTACTAGCTCACAGTTAAAATTATAAATAATGGCCCTCCCTAGGCAAAAACCAACCCAAGAGAATCTAGCAAGGTACCTGTCTCTTGGAGGGCACTCCATAAATCGCTGAATGAATGAATGGCCCAGCCCAGCTCACCCTCTTTGATCTACTGTTGCTTGGCAGGAACCTAACATTGAATTTGGACAGAAAACCATCAACTGAGACAGGTTATCTTCCTTCTTTCTTTCTTCCTTTCTTCCTTTCTTCCTTCCTTCCTTCCTTCCTTCCTTTCTTTCTTTCTAGGTTTTTGCTATAGGGCAAGTGCAAGTGCGCTTGCCAGAAAGACAGAGGCAGAGAGACAGAAAGCGAGAAATCACCCCCCAGGGGGATGACAATGCCACGATTCCTTCTCCTCCATTCTCCTCTTAGGATCTTGGGCATGCACGCACACACGCCCAGCATGAGTTTTAAGCCACTGGGTCCGGGACTCGAACCGCGGTAGACTACATGGGAGCCCAGCGACATAGCCATTACACCAACTGCTGGTCCCTGAGACAGGTTATCTTTCATTACTACATGCCCATTTTACCATTTACAGGGCAGGAAATGAAAGAACTCAACCAGATAAAACCAGAAGGTTCTTCCTCAAGCCTGAGAAATGCCTTTCAGCACAGGCAATAGCAGACAAGGATTTCTGCAAAGAATGAAAATGTGATCATAATGAAGCAATGCCAACATAGACTAAAAAAAAAAAAAAAAAAAAAAAAAAAAAGAGGCCCACAGGACTAGGCCTAAAATGATCAAAGAGTCTTGCAGGTTTGTTGAGTTGAAGAAATGATGACCACTCGCCCTCCTATAGTTTCACACTTGTGAGTACTGGTTCCCTAAGAGTGGAAAAAGGAGGAAAAGTGTGGTGTGGAATGAAGACATTCAAACCCTAAGTACACGAAATCCAGCATTACCTGAACACTCAGTGCAGACATGGGTTTATGTACTTATGTGTTTGAGGTGAGAGTTGGATTTAGGTCTATTTCAAAATGTACTGCCACGAATCTGAAGCACAGAGCAATGACAGCAGAGACTTAAATGACTGAAGTATAAACTGTAGCTGTCACTTCCTTAACAAAATTGGCTTTTGCATGATAGAAAATCAAGGAGGAGGCCTATCGCCCAAATAGTACATCCTGAGGTTGCCTGATTCTGCAGTAAAAGAGATGCCTATTTTATTTCGATGTCATATGCATGGAAATGTGATCATAAGACCTTTTTTAAGCATGAGATACTGACCCCAGTTAAAAAGGACTTGCTGTTTTAGGGAAAAGACAGGAAAGCTGGGCCGTAAGCACCAACCACAAGCTTAAAACAAGCTTCCCAGTTAAGACAGGCTTAGAGTGACCTGGTATAGTATGTAGTTTAAAATAATCTTGGTTCTGCCATGCCACGGTGTTTAAAATAAATTTTTTCACAATGAAATACCATGGAAAATCGGTGTCTGACGCATCATTACATACAAGTGGTTAACAAGTTAAAAGAACGCCAGGAAAGACTCCCAGGATCTGCCTCCTTCAGCATTTCCCCAAGTATGCCATCCCTGGGTTCCCTGATCACAAACCAAAGCCATTCCGTTGTATTTCCAAAGAGAACTGGCTCCTTCAGACATGGCTCTTATCAGCACCGCAATTTGAAAGGAAACCTTTTTTGAAGTCTTCACCCCCATTTACCGATGTGTTTGCCCTTCCTGTCTGACAGGCAAATACACGACACAGCCTCCATTCTTTCCATACAACCTAATTCAAGGCAACATATGTTCAATCCACCCAGAATCATGTGAGCATTCAATCCGCGTACACACCATGACCCCACCACATGCACTGAGCGAGCTCCAGCATAGTTCTCTGCGTGCAGCCTAGACGAGCCCAACGTGCATGCACAGCTCTCCCCGTGCCTCGAGCCACCGGGCTCTGGCCATGGAACCTGCTCCCTTTGCAGACAAGGGACTGTGGAAATGCCCACTAGGATAACTGGCCACGATGCAGCAGCGAGCTAGCCTGGGACCACTGCAGGCGACGCTGGACGCAGGCTCGCCCACCGAGCTGAAGGAGGCTGCAGCGCCGGGCTGGCAGACCTGTATCTCCCCGCAGCCCAAACCCCTCGCCCCCTCCCTCATTTTACCTAATAGCGCTCCAACCCCATATTGAGAGGGCCTGCTGTGGATCTTGCGGAGGTACAAAATGGTGGATGGGAGCTAATTTTTTCCTGCTTTCCCCATAACTTATCGCATCCATCACCGCCCGTGCTCTCGTCCCCGCACGCCCGCGGCCCGCGGCCTGGGGCCGAGACGCCGTTACCAACCTGATGTCATGTAGCCCCGCGAAGCCTGGGGCGCGAAGGCCGCGGGGAAGCGCTTGTGCAGGCGGTAGTCCTTCTCGCTGCGGGACCTCATGCGGTCCGAGGCCCGGTCCGAGAAATCCGAGCTAGGCCAGGCTCGCCGCAAGGTTGTGCTCCGGGTCTTCTTCATGGTGGGGAGGGCGACCCGCTGCCCCGCTCCTCGGGGCCTCAGCGCCGGGGCGCAGCGCGCTGCTTCATCCGTCTACGGCGGGCACGACCCGGGCGGACTCTGCGCACATTTTCCCAGCCCCTCCTCGTCGGCGTCTACACCGCCCGCGGCGGGTCCGGCCCTCCCCACGCCCCCCCACACCCCCACGGCGAAGGCTCCGATTTTACACACGTCCCACAATGCATTACACTTCATTTGCAATCCGCCCGGCTTATAGCTTCCAGATTCCTGGGGGGAAAGGCACGTTAGGAGGCTCCCGGGCCAGGAGGAGGCGGGGAGGGGGCGGGCGGGGTGGGGGCGCCGAGACTTGCAGCGTGAAAGCAATGGGAGCGCAGACAATGGCCCGATTCAGCGCAGGAGTGCTTAGCCAACTGTGAGCCACGGCACAAAAGACCCAAACAAATGAGGAGGCCGAGGCCTCCGGGGCTGACCCGGGACCCGGCGCCCGGCAAGCCGGAGGGGCGGCGGCAGGCCCACCGCGCCGGGCGGCTCAGCGCGAGGCGTGGGGATGACAGCGTCCGAGTCGCGTCTCCCAGGGCCTATCCGCCGCGCGGCCCGCAGTCCCCGGTGCAGGCTGGCTCTGCCTCCCCCGCAGTCCTCGGGAGGCAGTCTTCATTACAGAGGCTCGAACGGAGGGCGCGGGGGCGCCGGGGCCGGAGCAGGCTCTGCAGACAGCAGCTGCGGCAGGGGCTCCTGCGGGATCCAGGAAGAGCCGGGCCGTCCTCGCCTCTGCAGCGCCTCGCCGATCCTCCTCCTTCCGAGGCTCGGGTGCTGTGCGTGCGTGGGTGGGTGGGGGCGCCGACACGCATGTGCCCCCCTACACATGCATGCTCCTACTTACTGGCCGAGGCGGCGACCGGAGCCATGGCTGCCAAGGATGCCGAGCCCGCCGGGCGACACCCGCACGGTGGCACCGCCGCTCGGGCGCGAGCGCGCAGAATGGCTATTGAAGGGCAGGAAGCAGGACAGCCGCCCAGTCTCATGCTAATCACCGAGTTCCCTTAGTTAGAGCTCGGATTCCGTCCGGCTTCTCATTTTCATGTAAAACACCCTGCGGCGGCGCTGGGACCTTGGCTGCTGCCCCAGCCTGGAGTCAGCGCTGGGATATTTACATATTTTTAGGGTGGCCCCTCCCCTCGCAGAGCAGAGCCAGCCGTCGTGGGAACAGGCAGATCCGCGGTGCCCTCCTTGCCCACCTGCGCCAACCCCGAAGCAAGCCAGAGCCAAGGAGAGGGGGCGCCACCGCCAGCTCCTCCGACCGCCGCAAACGCCGGGGCGCGGGGTCCACGCGGCCGGGACCACGCAGTGCGGGCGGCCTCGGGTTCTTCCTCTGCCCTTCGAGCTCCGGTGCGGTCGCCACCAGCCGGCTAAGCTGCGTTCAGGTCCACAGCCCCCTTGCACCGCCGGGCTCTGCACAGCTGTTTCTGATCCAACGACCAATCGCTACAGGACAACAATGCGCGCGGCGAGCGAGGAGAGGAGGGGGGCGATGTGCCGGCCGGGCCGGGACGCTGGGGCCGGGACGCTGGGCCCGGGACGCGGGCCCGGGACGTGGAGGTAACGCCGCGTTAAAGGCGCCGAGCCACACTGCTGCCGACCCCCGCCTCGCTTCACCACTGCCGGTTTTTCAAAAACGCCTATCTCCCCAGGTGGGTATCCCAAAAATACTTCGGTGCTATAAACAATAAAATTAAACCTGATAGTCTTTTTCAACGTTGTCTTTTATTTCACGTTTGCGCATTTTTTTCTTCTGTGACGACACGACGTTCACAGTCATTTCTATGCTGCTATTTCCTATACGCAGGTGCCGAGATGCAGAGACGTGGATATGAAATCTTTATCAGGATATGCTCGTTCAGGCGGATCCCGCAAAAAAAAAAAAAGCCATCAGATTCTAAATGGTTATGATTCGGTAAGTTCGAGCACAGCCTGGTGCTATTCCAAGGTTTGAATTCTTTGGGGTGCAGCGAGGTCCTAGGAGCAGCAGGCTGTGGGGGCGGGGGGGCGGGGTCAAACCGGGAGCGTTCTCAAATCTAGAACTAGAGGCTCCATCGCTGGGTTTCTCCAGGCTGCCCTCTGTAACCAGAGGCAAGAGTAACATCTATCTTTGGGATACTAGAGGTAAACAAATAATTACTAACACTAGTCAAAATGCACTATCTATAACCAATTAACTAATGTTGTGGCATTTTCTTAAAATAGTAGGAACAGATAATCCCCTGAAAGGTACATTTTGCTAAAATATCTTTAGTATAAAAGAATTGCTAGGACCAAGAGTACAGCTTTAGAAGCTATAGAAGGCTAAATGTGTAAAGGAACATAAATGTGATACAAATGACTGTATTAACAAATGCAGGAAATATTCCTATTTAGATAAATTCAGTTCAACAATTCCTCAGTACCTCCAGGAGCCAAAAGTGGTTAAAGAATGATTGTCTAGTGCTCACCAGAAACACAGAGAGACAGAAAGCAAGAAACCACCCCCCCCCCCCCAGGGGGTTGACCACACTGCAATCCCTTCTCCTCCATGCTCCTCTTGGGATCTTGGACACGCACGCACGCCAGGTGTGAGTTTAAGCCACCTAGTCCAGGACTTGAACCATGGTTGACTACATGAGAGTCCAGCTATGTAGCCATTAGGCCATCTGCTGGTCCCGAGCAAATTCTTATTAACTGTCTAAGTATATATTAACACTGGGATGGGTGGTGAGCAACACCACACATAGCCCCACATGGTTAATGGTCTGCTAGGGGAGAGACACAGTAAATGAATATATGCACAAATTGTGCAGACTTCTATGAAGAAATTTCACCTCTAGAGGAAATGACAATTGAGCTGGGACCTATAGAAGGAGAAGCCACCCAAGCAATGAGTGGAAAAAATAGTGTTCAGAAAGTGGGAACAGCCTGTGCAAAGGCCCTGAGGTAGGAAAGGGTCTTGGTTTTGCTGGAAGAAGTGAGGGGATGGCCCAGCAGGTGGCATGGTGGTTAAGGGCACTGGACTCCCACACGGCCAACCACATTTTGAGCCCCGAACCTGGCGGCTTGCTTTCTTGCTTGCTTTCTCTCCGTCCCTCTCCAGTTAAATTAAAATAAATAAATTAAATAAACAAAGTTAAATGAAATAATTATTTAAAAAAAAAAAAAAAAAGAGGAAGTCGGGACCAGCAGTTGGTGTAATGGCTACATCGCTGGACTCCCATGTAGCCAACTGCAGTGGCTTAAAACTCACACAGGGTGCGTGTACGTATGTGCCCAAGATCCCAAGAGGAGAATGGAGGAGAAGGGATTGCGGCGTGGCCATCCCCCCTGGGGGGTGATTTCTCGCTTTCTGTCTCTCTGTCTCTATCTTTCTGGAAAGCGCACACGCCCTATTAAAAAAAAAAAAAAAAAGGAAGTGAAGGACCAATGTGACTAGAGTTGGAGCATAATAAGAGAGAGCTGTGTGATGATGTCATGGAGGGAGGGGAAAGTCAAATCCTGCAAGGACTTGCAGGCCACGTTAAAGATCATGAATTCTACTCCAAGTGCAGTATAAACTGCTGACGGGTTTAAAGCAAAGAAGCAGTGACCATTTTCGAATTTCCATGCAGAACGTGCCAAGAGAAGAGAATCTGTTTGAAGACAGAGGTCAGTTAGGAATTTTCTGGGAAGTAAGTTTGGGTCACACTAGACTAAAAACAGCAAGAACCTTAATCATTCCTACGAAAGAATGAGGGCGGGTTCCTGGATACTTAGGGAGGACGGCTACGCAGGACCTCACAGGACCTCACGGGGAGTGGTGTGTCCTCCTGTGCCTGTGGCCAAACAGCCAAACACAGCCGAATCGGGCAGTCGATCAGATCCAGTGGTTGCAAGAGAGGGATGGGCAGTGAAGGCATTTATCCACACAAATCAAGTGATGAGGTTATGTTGGATGAGGTTATGAAAGGAAGGCTTAAATCTGGCCAACAGCACATTGCGAAACCAATCCTGTGTAAAGAGAATCAATGTGGAATTCTCTTGTTTAGCCACTGTTAAAATCCTACTCTGTGTGTCTACCTGTGTTAGGACAAGGTTCACTTCAGGTCGTATGCAATCCCTAGGTCCCTAGTCCCAGTTTCAAATCTCTCAATCTACCTGAGCCCGTCATGTATCTCGGCCATGACCTGTCCACCAAGTAAACTCAATTTTGTAACCACAGTATTCAACACTGGGCCAGTTTACAAAGAAATGAAGAAATAATAAAGCAAATCAATTGTATAGTATTAGTATTTTTTCACCAGGCTTAAGAATAATTTGTATATTTGGTATTTACATGTCAGATGGATTAGAGACTAATTAGACATATTTGCTTTGTGATTGTAATTTAATGTGTCATTGATTTTAGACTTTAATCTTATATTGAAAGGTATAAGAATTTTGACATTGACATTCTCCTCATTTAAAACGTTGGTTTATTAGGTTTACAACAGTTGAATCAGGGTAAGAAACATTTTCTGTTCTATTGATTGTTCTAGTCATTGCTGCTCATGTTTCCATTCTGTTCGTGTTTGCTTCCCCAGTGACTGGCGATGCCTGGCATGTGTTGATGGCCAGCGAAGCCTGATCAAGTACTTGGGAAGATCTGGGTCGAAGTCCACCAGTCAGATATGTTTATACTTCTTAAAATTAAACAGACCAAGAATAATGACACCCAAAGCACAAGCAATAAATGGAAAAACAAATCAGACTTCACAAAAATGTTTAAAATTTATGCATCAAAAGACACCCCCAACAGAGAAAAAGGCAAACCACAGAATGAGAGAAAATGTTTGCAAATCATATATTTGATTAAAGATTGGTATCCAGAACAATGTAGAACCTCTACAAATCAACAACAAAAAACAAACAGACAAATAACCCAACTTCAAAAATGCAAAGGACTTGAACAGTCATTTTGTTCAAAGAAGATATACAAATGGCCAGTAAGCACATGAAAAGATGCTCAGCTAATCATTAGAGAAACACAAGTCCAAACTGCAGTGTGATACCATTCCTCACCAAATGAGATGACTACTATTTAAAGAGAAGGAAAGAAAAGAAAAAGCTCTGGAAATGATGTAGAGAAATTTGAACACTTGTACTCTGGTTGTTAGCAATGCAAAATATCACAGGTATTGTGGAAAACAGTACGGCAATTCCTGAAAAAATTAAAAATAAAACTACCATATGATCCAGCTATTCTACTACTTGTTATAAACCCCAAATAACTGAAAGCCAAGTCTCGAAGAGATGCTTGTACATCTACATTCATAATAGCATTATTCACAACAGCTAAAATGTACAGGGAGGAAAATATTCAAAAACTCTGTGGGAAATGTATATTATTAAACTAGCATGGATTTCAAATTTTTTGCATCTAACTCAGAGTTTGATTTAATTTTTCCACACCCTGTCATAGAAGCAACCTGGATATCCATCTGCAAATAAATACATAAGCAATATGTGGTGTATACACACAGTGAGATATTACTCAGCCTTTAAAAAGAAGGAAATTCTTGGGGCCAGCACATGGAGTGGTGGTTACAGTGCTAGATTCCACATGGCAAACTCCACAGTTCGAGTCTCAGATCCAGCAGCTTGAAAAACACACCAGGTACATGTGCGTGAATACCCAAAATCCAAAGAGGAGAATGGACAAAGGACTGAAGAATGGCCATTCCCCCAGGGGGGTGATTTCTCTCTCTCTCTCTCACCCCGCCCCAGCAAGCTCATGTACCCTAGAGCAAAAATTTTTAAAAAAAGGAAATTCGGACACATTCTACAACCTGTATGAATCTTGAAAACATTATGCTCAGTGAAATGTCAGTCAAAAAAAGACAAACTGCTATGACTCCACTTAAACAAGGTACTTAAAATTGTCAAATTGGGGACCAGCAGGTGCCATGGTGGTTAAGGCACTGGATTCCCACATGGCTGGCCACTGTTTGTGTCCTGGACTCAGTAGCTTGAAAATCACACTGGGCGCATGTGCATGTGTCCAAAATCCTAAGAAGAGAATGGAGGAGGAGGGACTCCACCCCCATGGGGATGGGAGTGTGATTTCTCACTTTCTCTCTGTCTCTGACAAGCACCCGTGTCCTGTGGCAAAAACCTTTACACACACTTTTTTGAATCATATAAAACAGTCAAGTTCATAGAGACAGAAAGTTCAGTGGAGGCTGCCAACAGCTGTGGGGGGAGAAATGGGCAGTTACTGTGTGATGGGTACAGAGTTTGTTTCACAAGATGGAGAACTGGAGATAGATTATGGTGATGGATACGTTAACTTTATGAAGGTGGCCCAGCAGGTGGCGTGGTGATTAAGTGCTGGACTCCCACAGGGCTAACCACGGTTTGAATCCCAGACCTCGTGGCTTGCTTTCTCACTTTCCCTCTCTCTTTCTCTCTCTCACTCTGTCCTTCTCTGGTCAAATTTAAATCAATAAATGAATAAATAAATTTTTTAAATGGTTCTTTTTTAAAAAAATTATGAATGTATATAACTTCACTGAGCTATACCCTTAACACTGGTTATGGGGATACATTTTTTGTTATGTATATTTTACTCAATAAAAACATAATAATAATGGGGCCATGGGAACCAGCAGTTAGCGTAATGGCTATGTCGCTGGACTCCCACGTAGTCGACCGCGGTTCGCGTCCTGGACCCGGTGGCTTAAAACTCACGCCGGATGCGTGTGCGTGCGTGCCCAAGATCCAGAGAGGAGAATGGAGGAGAAGGGATTGCGGCATGACCATCCCCCCTGGGGGGTGATTTCTCGCTTTCTGTCTCTCTCTGTCTGGCGAGTGCACGCGCCCTATAGCAAAAAAACCTCTCCAAAAAAAAATAATTAAAATAATAATAATAATAATGGGGCCAGCAGGAAGCGTAGTGGTTAAGGCACTGGATTCCATGTGGTAGACAAAATCTCAAGAGGAGAATGGAGAAGGGACTGCAGCATGGCCATGCACCCTAGGGGGTGATTTCTCATTTTCTCTGTCTGTCTCTCCGTCAAGTGTATACACCGTATACCAAAAATTGAAAAATAATTAAATAATGCTTTAAAAATCAAATGTATCAAATTTATAGATACAATTAAAGTAGGTAAGGGAATATATTTAATTGTATTATAATAGGGCTAATTGCTGAGTAAAGGAATTGTTTTTCATTTGAGCAGGTCAGATCTTTTTCAGGGGGCCAGAGGGTTGCACAGTGGTGGAACCCTGCACTCCAAAAGGCTTGCCCCCTGTGAAAAGGTTCTGGGTTTGTGTCTGAAGACCTCCCTGGTTATGCTGGGTACACAAATGCTTGTGATCCAGGGCTGGCTGGGGAGGGGACGGACTGTGGTGTTAAGACCCTGCTGGGGATACTCCATCTCTGTCTCTGTCTCTCTCTCTTGCTCTTGCTCATGGAAGAAAAAAACACATGAAACATTTAAAAAATACTTTTTCAAAGTCCCTGAGAGTTATAATTTTTATTTATTATTTCTAAAATACCAGGTTTACAAATAGAATATATTGAGTCTAGGGGACCAGCAGGTGGCGTGGTGGTTCAGGCGCTGGACACTCCCACATGGCCGACCAGGGTTCGAGTCCTGAATCTGGCAGCTTGCTTTCTCACTTCCTCTCTCTCTCATTCTCACCCTCTGTCTCTCTCTGGTCAAATTAAAAAAATAAATGAATGAATAAATAAAATAAAAAATAAGTAATTATTTAAAAAATACATTGAGTCTACAAAGTTATGGAAATTTTGATTTTTCAATTTGCATCTCTAGTAAAGGCAAAGTTCTGGTATAAATTTGTATCTCTGGTGTGCAGAACATAAGTTAAAGCCTAAGTATCTATAAACATCTTTGCTGTGTACACAAAGCCTCTCTCAGACATGGAAAAGCCCACTGAAGATGAAGATCAAAAGAGGAAACAGGGACCAGCAGTTAGCGTAATGGCTATGTCGCTGGACTCCCACGTAGTCGACCGTGGTTCGAGTCCCGGACCCGGCGGCTTAAACTCACGCCGGGCGCGTGTGCGTGTGTGCCCAAGATCCCGAGAGGAGAATGGAGGAGAAGGGATTGCGGCGTGGCCATCCCCCCTGGGGGGTGATTTCCTGCTTTCTGTCTCTCTGTCTCTCTCTGTCTGTCTGGCGAGCGCACGCGCCCTATAGCAAAAACCTCTCCAAAAAAAGAAAAAAAAAAAAAAAAAAAAGAGGAAACAGATGAGAAAGGCTCTTGAAGTGAGAAAGGACAAGGTGGATATGAGTGAAAAATAAACCTAAACATAGAAACGTTAAGAAGTAACGGACCTGAGCCTTGCCCTTGATGGCTAGAGATGGATTTCAATCCAGGATCTTCCAAGCACACAGCACCCTGGGGACAACAAAGCCCACCTATAGGTACTGGCAACTTCCATTATATAGCAGATTTGTCAAGTTGAAATTCTCAGCGGCAGTCCATTGAAACTGTAACCAAAGATACCTCTGGCCTCTTTCATTACCAAATCTCGATTTGGGCACTGCTAAATATGCAGAAAGGCAATAGGTGTACATATGTATTTTTGTATGTATGTGATGTATGCATGGAAGCTCAGGATTAAACCATTCACTAAATAAAAATCAGAGTTCAGAATCTGATAATCATTTATCTTTCTGCTTCTTTCTGAAAGAAGATTTGAAAAAAATTTAACAGTTTAATTTGGTAAGTGCTGAGTGGTCAAAAACACACAGACACATACACATATGCATACACTTTGGTGCTGAGGGGTGGCATGGATCAGGTTCCGAAGCAAATGGAATCTGGAAAAAGAACATGCCCCTGGAGGACTGGAGGGTTTTCATAAATCAATGAGGTAGAAAAATTAGGGGGATTTCTTGTAAGATGGCTATCTGCGCTCATATTCATAGGCACATACTTATGGCCTGGGATATTTTGGCCTCCAAAAGTAGTTAACTAAGATAGCTACTCAAAGCCTAGTCCCCAGGGCACATTCCGATGTTTTAGTCTGCCTTAACCTAGGCTCTGGGACCAGCAGTTGGCGTAATGGCTGTCGCTGGACTCCCATGTAGTCAACTGAGGTTTGAGTCCCGGACCCGGTGGCTTAAACTCATGCCGGACACATGCGCGTGCCCAAGATCCCGAGAGGAGAATGGAGGAGAAGGGACTGCAGCGTGGCCATCTCCCCTGCGGAGTGTTTTCTGGCCTTTTGTCTCTCTGTCTCTGTCTTTCTGGCGAGCACACACTCTGTATAGCAAAAATCTCTCCAAAAAGAAAAAAAAAACACCAAAAAACAAAAAACAACCCGGGCTCTAAAGTGTCAGTCACAACTTTATCAGACAGCTCCAGCTTTCTGTTAGGACTGGGTTATAGGTAATAATGTCAATGAATTCTATTTGTGGTCTCCTTTAGAAGATGATCTCTACTGTATGAACCATCAGTATGCATGGTTAAATTGCTGGTATTTATTTATGTTTTTAAAATTTTTATTTATTCATTTATTTATTATTTTTAGGCTTTTTGCCATAGGGCGCATGGACTCACTAGAGAGAGACAGAGAGAGGAAAAGTGAGAAATCACTCCATAAGAGGGATGGCAACGCTACAATCCCTTCTCCTCCATTCTCCTCCCGGGATTTTGGATACACATGTACATGCACCCAGCATGATTTTCAAGCCACCAGGTCTAGGACTTGAACCTTGTTCAGTGATATGGCACCTTAACTACCAAGCTACCTACTGGTCCTAAGTGGTTGACATTTAGAGCTGCATCTCCCAGTGATGTGCTCTGGGGGAATGCTTGTTCCAAGACATGTTAACAGATATGACTTGAAAAGAAGGTTCTATAGTCAGGTAATTTTGAAAAGTATGTGAAAGCTGAAAGTGCCAGCTGAACCTCTCAGAGCCTTTAATAGCTTTTTTTTTTTTTTTTTTTTTTTTTTTTTTTTTTTTTTTTTTGAGAGATTTTGGCTATAGCGTGCGTGAGCTCACCCAGAAAGACAGAGAGACAGAAAGCGAGAAACCATCCCCCAGGGGAGATGGCCACGCTGCAATCCCTTCTCCTCCATTCTCTCCTCTCGAGATCTTGGACACACCCGCACATGCGCCTGGCATGAGTTCAATCCACCGTGTCTGGGACTCAAACCACGGTTGGCTACGTGGGAGTTCAGTGACATAGCCATTACGCCAACTGCTGGTCCCTATTTAGTATGCTAATAATAGACCTTGTAAACCTACCCCAAAAGTGTTGGGACCAGCAGTTGGCGTAATGGCTATGTCGCTGAACTCCCATGTAGTCGGCCGTGGTTCGAGTCCCAGACCTGGTGGCTTAAACTCATGCCAGGTGCGTGTGTGTGCGTGCCCAAGATCCTGAGAGGAGAATGGAGTAGAAGGGATTGCGGCGTGGCCATCCACCCTGGGGGGTGATTTCTCACTTTCTGTCTCTCCCTGTCTTTCTGGTGAGCACACACGCCCTATAGCAAAAACTCCTCAAAAAAAAAAAAAAAAAAAAAAAAGTGCTAGCTGAGCTCTAATCACTGAGCCACTGTTGCTTGAGCACATTTTTGAAGACAGATCTAAACAGGTGGAGGTGGAAACATCCATGAGTAAAACACATGTAAGAGAACTCCTAAGAAAGACAAGGTGTATATATTGTTCTTTTCATCTTGTCAAAATCAAAGTTGAAATTTTTAAAAGCTTTTTTGCCATAGGGCGCTTGCCCTTGCCAGAGTGAGAAAGAGAGACTGTGGAGGGAAAATGAAAAATCATCCCCCCAGGGGTGATGGCCACACCACAATCCCTTCTCCTCCATTCTCCTCTGGGGATTTTGGACATGCACGCACAAGTGCCTCGTGTGATTTTTAAAGCCACCAGGTCCAGGACTCAAACCACAATCATGTGGGAATCCAGCATTCCAACCACCACGGCACATGCTGGCCCTTTGAAGCTGAATTGCTTAGTTTCTCCACTAGGGGCATTATTACCTATAACCCACTCCCAAAGGGGGTATTAAAAACAATGGTTGTCAATGAATTCTGCTCCCAAAGAGAGCAATGTTTGGGATGGAGAGACCCAGCAGGGAGAAATGACCCCAGAGGGAGCTGAGTCTCTGGGAGGAGTTTAGCTGGAGGATGCTGGCACAACTGGTCCCATCTTCAGGCCAGACCAATCACAGTAGAGAGCAATCAGGTATAGTGATGCCAAAGAGGGCCAGGGTTCAGATCTTTGGGTGGGGGGGAGGGGGTGGGAACCAGTCTCTGAGATATAATTTTTTTTTCTATTGTCAATGGTGACAATATCTCTCTTAAAGTTTGTAGTGAGGATTTGAGACAAATATATAAACACCCCAGTTCAGTAGTGGCAAGTAGAAGGCATAAAAACCAGTCAATTTTATTATTACTGTTATTGTTATTATTGGTCACTAAAGGGTGAACACATTTTAAATATCCAAATCCTTTCTAGGTCTTGGTCACCTATGGACCCTGGTTTCTATCAAATAACAAAATGGACAAAATTCCAGGGATGTTACCAGTGAGTAACACTAATACCATGAATTAGTGTTGAAAATTAAAATACAGAGTATCTATAGACCAAAAAAGAAAAAAAAAAAAAAAAGACTACAGACAAAAAAGAAGGGAGGGGACCAATAGGTGGCATGGTGGTTTGGGTGCTGGACTCCCATATAGCCAACTGTGGTTTGAGTCCCAAATCTGGCGGCTTGTTTTCTCACTTTCATTCTCTTTGTCTGTCTCTCTCTGGTGAGTACCTGTATCAATTAAAAAATAATAATAATAATAATAAAATTAAATAAATAATTCATTTAAAAAAAAAAAAGAAAGAAAAGGGAGAAAACAAAACCCAGCATAATCAGCCATGTGGGAATCCAGCGCCTTAACCACTGAAGCTGTGGCTTTCGGCAGTGCCCAGCACACCTGGATCAAAGAGAGAAGTTACTGGGATCAAGAACAGAGTCACCCAGAAAAGGTGGAAAAAATACAAGTGTCCGTCAACAGATGAACGGACAAACAACAAACAATACTATCCAGCTTTGAAAGGAAGGAGGTTCCGACACATGCTACGACATGGATGAGCCTTGAGGAAATATGCTGGGTGAAATAGCCAGTCACGGGACCAGTAGTTAGCGTAATGGCTATGTCACTGGACTCCCACGTAGTCCACCGCGGTTCAAGTCCCGGACCTGGTGGCTTAAACTCACACCTGGCGCGTGTGCGTGCGTGCCCAAGATCCCGAGAGGAGAATGGAGGAGAAGGGCCTACGGCGTGGCCATCCCCCTGGGGGGTGATTTATCACTTTTTTGTCTCTCTGTCTCTGTCTGTCTGGCGAGTGCACGTGCCCTATAGCAAAACATTTCCAAAAAAAAAAAAAATAGCCAGTCACTAAAGGACAAATACCGTATGATTCCATGCATGTGGATATTTGGAGTTGTCGATTTCAAAGGGACAAGAAGTGGAATGGTGGTTGTCAGGGACTAGGGGAGGAGAGAATGGGGAGTTGGTATTTGATGGGCACAGAATTTTAGTCTGGGAAGATGACAATCGAGAGGAAGATGGCGCTGACGGCTGCACAACAATGCGAGCACACTTAACACCACAGAACTGTATACTTTAAAATGATCAAAATGGTGCCGACAGGTGGCATGGTGGTTAAGGCGCTGGATTCCCACATGGCTGACCACAGTTCAAGTCCCAGACCTAGCAACCTGAAAATAAATCACACCAGGTGTATATGTGTGTGTGCCCAAAATCCCAGGAGGAGAATGGAGGAGAAGGGATTGTGGTACGGCCATTCCCCAGAGAGGTGATTTCCCACTTTCCCTTTCTCTGTCTCCCACCCCAAAAAAAGTATATATATAACAGTAAATTTTATGCTATGGATATTTTACCAGCATTTAAGAAAACAAGAAACAGAGTCCCAGGAACAAAAGCCACAGTCAAGAAGTGACTGTGTGTGTGCACTGCATGGAGGACAAATTGTGTGGAATGGTTTTTAGTCTTGTTTGTCCACACTGGTAGCTCACACATCCTATCCTTTATTGTCTTGAAAGCACAGCCTCACATCAGGTAGTCCATGAATGCAAAACAAGCTCCAAAACAAACCGGTAGGGTCAGCGGCCACCTCATTGTTACTAGAAAGTGTGTCCTTCAAGGGTGCATTCAATTCTATTCAACAGACCAAGAGAAAAACTTAAAAGTTTTTGTTAAGTTTATAGACACTGATGTTTCTGCTCTTTAAAAGTTATATGACAAATTTTTATTTTTTTTATATTTTCATTTTTATATTTTCATTTATATTTATATTTCATTTATATATTTATATTTTCATTTTCATTTTCAATAGTCACAGTGTGTGTGTGCTCACCAGAGAGAGAGAGACAGAGGAAAAAAGAGAGAAAGCATATCTTCCAATGGGACATGGTCATGTCACAATTCTTTTTCCTCATTTCTTCTTCCTGTCAGGATTTTGGGCATGTACACACATGTGCCTGGCATGTTTTACAAATCACCAGGGCCAGAATTTGAATAGCAGTCAGCCATGTGGGATCCACCTCTCTTAATCACTGTGCTACGGAGGCAGCCCATATCAACAAATATCCTAACAAACAATGCACTTTAAATCAAAAGCATGGGGCTGGCAGGTGGCGTGGTGGCTAAAGACACTGGACTCCCACCTGACCGACCATAGTTTGAGTCCCAGGCCTGGTGGCTTGCTTTCTTACTTTCTCTCTCTCTCTCTCTCTCTCTCTCACTCTATCCCTCTCTTGTCAAATTGAAATAAACAGATGTTTAAATAAATAAAGTTAAATAAAATAATTCTTTAAAGAAAAGCAAAAGAATCATCCTTTTAATTTTTAATACATGATTACTTAACATGCCAGTGGGTCTTTCTTTCAGCTGAATCAAACCTAAATCTTCATATTAAACTGAATTTATTTTAAAGATCTAAGTCAAACTTTACTCCACATCTGCTCAATCCATCTGTCAGTTTGCAGATGGGGCCACTGGATCACTTGCTGGTTCTCTAGACCTTATAATGGTCCCAGATGGATAAAGATAACCTGTCGATGTGTCTCGCCCTGTGACCCGTGACCTGTGACCTGTGACCTGAAGAGGAAGGAGCAGCTTTCTGTCCAGCCTTGAATCATCCATGTGCCCAGAGTTTCCTCCCTGGCCCGGGTCTTGCTCTCTCTGGAGAATGAAGAGGCACAGCTAAGCTGGGTGCAGGGCAAGTCCCTAAATCTTCTCTGTGTCAGGGAGGAAAGTCACTCCTCGTGTCCCTGTCCCCTAGGCCTGAGAGATGAGAAAGGGTTTTCTGCACCAGGACTTAGCAAGGAAAACAACAGGACACAGGAGTGGTGAGGGGGCATGTCTGGGTTAAAAACAGCAAATGAAAACAATCAGGAAGGATGGTGGAGGAGGGAATGGAGGCCAACTGGTGACACCTGAATGCCACCACACAGGGTTTTCTGGATACTCTCGAAGGGCTCATCGTTTGGGGACCCTCTGTGTTGAGCAGGCCACATCCACTGGCTCTTTGTCCTAAGCTCGCTGTAGGGAAAAACGAGGAGGGCGTTTTTGTCAGTACTGCTGTTGTTTTGTTTTGTTGACAGCAAAACTGGCCCATCACCTCTTAATGACTTCTAAAACATCGGAAGATTTGATCTTACAATTTTATTCTTCTTAGCTGAAGTCTTTCAGCTACCCAATCTGCCCTACCTTGGCCCCTCCCTGCCCCTCCTGTTTTTAATCAATTGTGTTGAAAGTGATAATAATGCCTCAAGGAAGACATGGGAAATGAAAAGACTTAAACTGTTTCTCCCCAACATCTTTTTTTTTTTTTAAAGGTTTTTGCCATAGGGTGCGTGGGCTCATAGAGAAATGAGATACATAGAGAGAGGGAAAGTGAGAAATCACCCTCCAAGAGGGATGGCCATGCAGTAATCCCTTCTCCTCCACTCTCCTTTTAGGATTTTGGCACACAACACACAAGTGCCCGGGTCCGGGACTCAAACCACAATCAGCCACGTGGGAGTCCAGCACCTTAACCACTATGCCACCTGCCGGCCCCTCAAACATCCTTTTAATTCTGACTTCAAACACCATAAGCAGCTCCGGTGAACGAGAAAGAGTCTTTTCCAGCAGGCCGAGAACAGAACTGGAGAAAATGTGTCTGTTTGGCTTGTTAATCACCCCAGATGGCTCCAGGGGAGAAAGGGGACCGGCCTAGAGAGGTCTTCCTACTTGCCCTCCACGGTCCTATCAATCTCATCTTCCCCTCGTCTTCAACCCAAAGCCAGCTTGCAACACGCCATTTCCAGTGATCCCACATTCCCACCAGGAAATACCCTTCCCGTCCCACTGGAAGTAAACTCTGTTTCTGTCTTAAAGAATGGAGGAAGTTAGGACAAGTACAGGGAGTAACAGCATGGCAATGAGGGTATTCTCACGTGGGCGTGGGGACTGGGAAAGGGCTTACTGAGCTGGGCTCCGGAATGGGAGTATTTCGTTCAGGATGGTGGGGTGACCCTGCCAGCTGGAGGAAGTAACCGAGCAAGGACAGAAGTCAGGCGTCAGTCCTGTCTGGCTGCAGAGTAAATGCCTGTCACTGAGAAATCAGTCTGCAAAGGTAAGCTGGGGCTAGTTGGGAGTGGTTGGGGTGTGAGGCCAGTTAGCTTGGGCATAATTCACAAGGACAAGGGGCACACACAGAGTGAGCAAAGGAGACCTACTCGGGCTGGACTTAAAGATCGAATCCAGTGGGAACCCGCTGCGAACAAGCATGCGGAAGCTTCCAGGGGTTAGGAGATGTTGTAATACAGAGTTGTGGTTGCGGACACACAACCATATACATTTACTAAGACATACTGGACAGTACGTTTAAACGTGGGGCTGGCTCCATAACCTGGTGGTTGAGGTGGCTGGATTCCACATGACTGGCCACACAATTCAAGGCCTAGACCAGTGGCATTTGTGTGCATGCCCTAAATCCTGAAAGGAGGGAGAGATGAAGGAGAAGGGACTATGATGTGACCCATGGGGTGGGATGGGGTGGGGTGAGGGGTGCTTGCTTTCTCCTCTCCCTCTGTGTCTCTCTCTTAAATGAGCACACATGCCTACTAGCACACACACACACACACACACACACACACACAGAATGGATTTGGGGATGGCCCCCTAGGGCAATGGCTAAGCACTATGCATTGGGAGCCAGATCCTACATGGTCAACTATGGTTCGAATCCTGGACCCAGCAGCTAAAAAAACCTGCCAGACATGTGTGCCTGCACGCCCATCTGACAGGATGGAGAAATGGAGGAAAAAGAGGACTGTGGTGTCATCACTTTCCATTGGGGGATACTTGCTCTCTCTCTAGCAAGCACACATGCCCTCTGAAAATTAAAAATATTATAAATAAATTTTTTAAATGGACGAATTTTATGGTATATAAATTGTACCTCAACAGACCTATTAAATTAAAAAAAATAGTCATAACATGGAGGATAACATGGGAGCAAAATAGTGCAATGGGGATGATGAAATTCTAGATCTGAATGATAGCAGAAAGAATGGGGAAGAGTGGACAGGAACCCTTGCCAAGTCGGAGCAGACCCAGGCAGTTGATCGAATCGAGGAAGGCAACAGGAGGGTAAACAAAGGCATAGGGTCACAGACATCTCCAATCTTCATGGACACCATTCCACACACAGAAATTGCAATTCATTTAATTCTGGGTCTTCCCCTTTCTTGAATTTGTAATATATACTTAATATGTAAACCACTTATTTTGACTCTTACCCTCATACTACTTTTCAGTTTTTTTTTTTTTTTTTTTTTGGAGAGGTTTTTCGCTATAGGGCGCGTGCGCTCGCCAGACAGACAGAGAGAGACATAGAGACAGAAAGCGAGAAATCACCCCCCAGGGGGGATGGTCACGCCGCAATCCCTTCTCCTCCATTCTCCTCTCGGGATCTTGGGCACGCACGCACACGCGCCCGGCATGAGTTGTAAGCCACCGGGTCCGAGACTCGAACCGCGGTCGACTATGTGGGAGTCCAGCGACATAGCCATTACGCTAACTGCTGGTTCCCCTACTTTTCAGTTTTAAATAATCCTAATTATACATACACATGTTTTTCTTCTTGCCAATATAACGGGTAAACTTCCCTTTGTCAAATCCACTCAGGACTTTTAGTCCTTATTTGATTTCTTGTTTGGGATGGTTTCCCCCTTTCTTCTCTTACAACTTCCCCCCACCTTGGCCCAGCTGCAGGGGTATAGGTGGTAGGACACCACTGTGCACTCGTGGGGCCACATGGGATGCCTGGGTTCGGACCCCAGGTTGACCTGACACATGAGGCGTGCTGGCATATGCCCGTGCTCCTGGCTGGCTGGGGGCTGACAGGATCCTGTCTGGGGTGTCTCTCTTTCTCTCAGTTAAAACAAAAAACAAAAAATTTAAAACAAACAAACAAAACCGAAAAACAAAACAACTTTCCTCCACGTCTTTTTTATTGTCACTCTCCATTGGCTCCACTTCTTCCCAATGGCACCTCTGCCCATTCAACACAGGGGGTCCCCTGGCTTCTGTTCCCAATCACCCTTCTTTGGTATTCACAATCTCACTAGTTGAATTCAACAATATCAGCACCACTGCCTTGCCGTAGCCCTGTAAGTGAATGACTTCCAAATACCTTTCAGCACCCCATCCTCTCTCCTGGATCTCCAAATTCTTATTTGCTACTGTCAACTGGATATCTTCCCTGAATACTCCAGAGACAATCAAAGTCAGGATGCCCATTACACAAAATTAATCACTTTATCCCATTCTCTCAAACCTCAGAGGTCTTGGCATACATTCCCAGACATGGTGGAAGGCATGCCCACCTCCAGCCTCTCGAGACGAGGACTTAAGGACCATGCTCGACTGCTTCCTCTCTACTTCCATCCAGCCCTCGCCCGTCTCCGTCCCTCACCCTGGTTCCGTGCTTCTACTGCTGTCCTACGTACTAAAGGGCTGAGGCAACACCTCGGGAGGGAGGGTAAGGTCACAGACAGAAACCAGTGTCAGCTGCCAAAGATAGAGAAAAAGTGAATAACAAATCCAATGAGGCCCAGCCCATAGCACAGTGTTATGCTGTGAGAGCTAGATGCCCCTGGGGTTGGAGCCCTGGCCCAAAGCAACATGGCAGATGTGAACACACAATCCCGACAGGATGACAGTGTGCCCGGGATCCTGGCAGGATGGAAAACTGGAGGATGAAGGATTGTGAAGAGACCACGCCCTATTGGGGATGCTTGCCTTTTCTCTCTCCTTCTCTCTCCATGAATGCGCACACTCTATCATGAATAAAGGAAAAAATTTAATGTGAGGCCCAGTTGCAATGGTACCAGCAGAAGGGGGCTGCTGTGTGATGCTAAAGCCACCTGGGCGGTCCAAGATTTGGATCTGAGGTTGACCAGAACACGCTGGGCACATCCACAGTTGCCTGTGGTCCTGGCTGGCTCAAGGGCTAGGGGGATGATTACGGTACAGGGAAACCATGCCATCTCGCTCATATAATAAATAACCTTTTTTTTAAAAAAAAAAAAATTAAGTGAAATAAAGCTATATTATAAAATAAAAATATTAAAAACTAAAATAAAATATACTACAAACTACATGTAATCACATACCTAATTTGTTTGTCAAAAGGCTTACATCAAAATTAGCTTTGTGGGGCCAGCAGGTGGCATGGTGGTTGAGCACTGGACTCCCTCATGGCCGACCACGGTTCAAGTCTGGGACCTGGCAGCTTACTTTCTCGCTTTCCCTCTCTTTCTGTCTCTCTCTCTGATGAGCACATGTGCTCTACAGCAATAATAACAACAACAACAACAACAAATACAAATTAAATAAATAATTAAAGATAAGCTTTGTCATTAAAAACTAAAGTCTGATAGTAATTTGGTTCCATAGTAAATAGTTTAAGGCAAAATTCAGACTGGGAGGCTAGATGGTGGCAAAGCTGTAAAATGTGATGCTCTGTGAGGCTGAACCGCATGAAAAGGTTCTGGGTTCCTGTCCAGGGAACTCCCTGAGTGTGCCAGGCACACATGTGCCCATCTTTCCGGGCTGACTGAGGCTGGAGGTGGATCATGGTATCAACGCCCTGTTGGGGGTGCTTTCTGTCTCTCTTATTCATGGAAATAATAAACTTTTTGAAAAAATCTGATTATATAATAATATGACCATATGTCTCCATTTTTATATCAACTAGCATGGAGAAGCCCCAGTCCACATGTGAATGCAGTTGCAAATCATGGAAAGTATTGAACCATCTTCTCTGATCAGGTTGGAAACTGACAAAGATGCAGGTGACTTCTGTTCAATCAACCTGATAACCTCAGGCAAACCCTGGAATCTTTTTATTCTGTGTGTGTTGCATATTTAGTACTCCCTACTGCCGCCTTCTTTGGAATGATACCTATGAGGCTCTTTTTATCAAGTTTAGAGTCTCTCTTCCAAATAGTTAAGTGTTTTCAGTAAAAATCAGAAGAGTTCATAGTCAGATTGTTCGTGTGACTAAATGAAACCAGTTCCCCGTGACCTCGGTCTGTAGTGCGTAAGTCCAGTTTTACACTCACCTTGTGAATCTGTCTCATTCAGAAATACTGTCTTTGCGAATGAGCGTGTTCTTCTGAAGAACCTAAAGTTATGTACACAAGGCTTCAAGTAAGCAGAAATAACCCCGAACTAGTATCATGGACAAAGCCAGGAGAACCCAGGCACACTCTCCCAGAAAACAGGTTTGGTCTAGAAAGATCTGACATGCTTCCAGGACCCAAAAGGACAAATCATAGGCTTTCTTTCATGAATGCAAGAAGTTTCTGAATGCAACAGTTGATATGAGTTACCAAACCTCTACATAAATTGAGGGAAAAAAGTACAAGTTTAGTTGCCTGATTCACATGATTGACAATTCTAACAATGCAGTCGGTAAATCTTTCAATTTTCCATGTACATCTAAGCTTACCCTGTGTAAACAATCATTAACTTTGGCTTCCACTGCCAAGCTCCCAAAGGTAGAAGTTCTCTACCAGCTCACCCAAGACTTTCACCATGATGTCTTCATGAACCCCTTTATGCAGCTCATATATAAGTAATCCTGAATAATCCCTAAACACCAACCAAAGCATGAGTGTTGGTTCCTCGGATTATAATGAATTTGCTGTGTTCAGAAAAAATCGGCAAAAGTATAACTCTCATCATTTTATGAAGAAAAAGGCAGGGACCAGCAGTTAGCGTAATGGCTATGTCGCTGGAATCCCACGTAGTCGACCGCGGTCCGAGTCCCAGACCCGGTGGCTTAAACTCACGCCGGGCACGTGTGCGTGCGTGCCCAAGATCCCAAGAGGAGAATGAAGGAGAAGGGATTGCGGCATGACCATCCCCCCGGGGGGTGATTTCTCGCTTTCTATCTCTCTGTCTCTCTCTGTCTGTCTGGCGAGCGCACGCGCCCTATAGCAAAAAACCTCTCCAAAAAAAAAAAAAAAGAAAAGAAAAAAAGAAAAAGGCAGATCTTCTCCTCATGTTGAACAAGTCCTTGAAGTACTCTGCCACACACTATCAATAGCTGTATATGGTACAAGAAAATATTTCCATGGTTCCTCCTCGTCTCATTACAAAATCACAAAAATCACGTGAGCTGAAGAACTCAATAAGCACAAAGTGCGAAAGGGAGCCATATATTAAAAGAAAGAAATATCAATGAAAAGCCACCCAGAAATGGTCCTCACCTGGTGACGCTGCCAAACACCTCTATGTTGCACCAGAAACACTCACCCAGCACCAGTCCTGGTAACGGTCTCTCTAAGACATCATTTCTTTTGTTCTTTTTACTTGTAAGATCTCTGTATGTACACGTTCTCACATTTTCTCCTGACACTCCAACGAAGTACCAGGGGTGCTCATGCAGCACACTCAACATATCAAACGATGCCCACTCCTCAGCAATGGCATCTTCTGCCCCGACCTTCTTAGAAGCTGCCCTGTTTGTATGGGATACCTACTGCCTCCCTGGCCTCCTGAAAAACCTTCATCCATCCTTTAAGATTCAAGCTGAAGGCAAAGCTCTGCAGGGCTTTCCATCTTCTCCCTCTCTTTGCCCTCCCATTTCCCTGCCGAGTTAGAATCCCTTGTCCTGTGCACGTAATAATAGGTGCCCCTCCATTACAACGTCGACTTCACTGTAGCAAAATTCATGGAAGGGGCCAGCAGGTGGCATAGTGGTTAAAGCACTGGGCCCCCATATGGCCAACCATGGTTCAAGTCCTAGACTGGGCAGCTGGAAATTCAAGCTGGGCGTGCATGCATGCATGCCCAAAATCCTGAGGAACAGGGAGGAGAAGGGATTGCAGCGTGGCCATTCCCTCAGGGCACAATGTGATACCATGAACATCGTCTGCCAGTTTCCCTGGCTTGTGTGCTCCTTGAAAGCAATGGGTGTTTTGTTGTTCACTGAACAATGTTCACTGAGCATTGCTATGTGCTACTATAGTTACAGGTGCTGGGCTACAAACATGTAAAAACAGTGCACTGTATTGAATAACAGAACAACATTTTTTGTCATTAAGAGTCTATCTCCTCACAGGAGGAGACAACAATAAGCAGATAAATTAGTAAATTGTATAGAATGAAAAATAGTGGCATGGGCTGGCAGGTGGCATGTTGGTTAAGGATGCTGGACTCCCACATGGCTGACCATGGTTTGAGTCCCAGACCTGGCAGCTTGCTTTCTCACTTTCCCCCTCTCTCTCTTGCTCTGTCTCTCTCTGGTCAAATTAAAATAAATAAATGAATAAAGTTAAATAAAATAATTCTTTAAAAAATAGTGGCAAGGATAACAGAAAAAATATTGCTATTTTCACAGCTGAAAGTAAGACAACTTCCTGAGACTAAAGATAACACCATTTGGCTAAGACCCAAGGTTTGTGAATAAAAATAAAAGTGGCCAGGGAAGACTTGACTTGATTTCTAAAGTAGACTCTATGTGATGAAAAGGAGCACAGCTCTGTAAGGCTGAGCCATGTGGGAAGGTTCTAGGTTCCCATCTGAAGACCTCCCTGAGTATTCCAGGCATGTACAAGTATACACATGATTGGGGCTGGCTGAAACTGGGAGTGGATCGTGGAATGGAGACCCTGTCAGTTCTCTCTCTCTCTTCTCTCTGTTTCTCTCCCTCTACAGCTTATGGAAGAAAGAAGGAAACTCAGGCTGTCAATGAACAAGTGCCCCGATGGCTTACAGGCCCTCCTCAGTGTTCAGTTTCTAGCAGAGGTCTGTCTGATGGTGCTCATGGATTTATAAAGTGGATTTGCAATCATAAAGGAACGAATGTTATTTACTCACTGCATTTTCCCTCAGATCCAATTTATAGGTAAGAATTGTTGTAGCAAAGGAAAAATAAATGCCTTAGTTTGCATAGGACTTTACAGTTTATATAAGCAGGGCAGGTGAGGCAAGGATGGTTATCATAACTAAAGATAAAAAATAAACAACAAAAAACAAAAAAAAAACTAAGGTTCAGATACAGCCAGCAACTTGCCCAATGACACAGAGAGGCTGAGAACTAGAATTTCATTCTCATTATTCCTAGACTAGGATTTTTTCCCTGCTCTACCCCACTGCCTCTGATGTGAGCAGTTACTAGATTTAGGGTTTTTCCTGTTAATTGTTTGTGTAGTATAAATGAAGTTCATATAAATCTTCGTATTGCTAGAATATCCCCCAAAGTTTTAAGTGGTCTTGTAAGATTTTACAAGTATATGTACATGGAAAATAGAAGACCAATTTATTCAGATGACTCATATGACTTCCCCAGCGCGTTTATACAGATGGGGCATGAGATTTACAGAGTTACATACACATGCTTTTTACAGACTAATCAGTTTTGAAAGTTTTTCTTTTCTCAATTCTGTCTGCAGGTCACCACAGAATTGCTTCTCAAGCCAACAAAAAACCACACTGAAACACAGATGGATTTTAAAGGATGGATCCCTTTTCTAACATGTGGCTTCCTGTAATTTAATGAAATGTTATACAAGAGCAATTAAAATCATATATCGAAAAAATAAAGCAAAGCTCAAATAGTTTATCTTTTATCAAATTAAATCACTGTTTTAAAAAAAAAGGCCCCAGATATTTAAATTCCAGACTCTTATTTATGAATAACTTTTTTAATGCCAACAAATTATGGAATTTTTAAAGTGATATTTAGGAATTACTAAGAACATTTCTAATGTTAACACAGGAGAAAAAATACAAAGATGCTATTTTTTAATGATTTCTGCTACATCCATTTGAAGTATTTAAAAAAATTGTTTCCATATTTAGCAATTTGAGTAATTGCGATTGTGGATAATAATCTTAAATCTTCTTAGTAGTATTCATATGCTATGTTATAAAGATTTATGATGGAGCAAGTACACACACAGGTGAGAATGTCAGGGTGGGAGGGAAGCAACTTCAGATGATGGGGGAAGTCCTTTGAGTCATCTGAATAAATCCATCTTCTATTTTACACACACATATAATCATGTCATCCCCTTCCCCCAGTCCTCCAGCCCATCCTATCTTGGCCACTTGCACACATACCTGGCATGTGTCAGCTTACTGGGCTGGGGATTTGAACCATAGTTATCACGTGGGATCTGGCTCCTCTTGAGCAGTATGTTACTGCTGCCCCATGGAGTTGGTCCCTATGATAAGTTAAAGATGCCATGGAATTCCTATTTCAGTCATCCAGGATTATCTATTACTTAACAATAGGTTGCAGTAGCTTTCATTAGGGTTGGTGTGTTACTTATTAATCAGTGAAGAAGCTTTTTATAAAAAGGATACCAGTAATTCTACTATAGCAAAACACTTACCCAGTACCCTCCTGGGAAAACTGGGACATATGGTCACCCTACTTTTAGTAAGAAAAAAAAAAAAAAGGCAAGCCAAAAAATACGTTTTGCTTTATAAGAGAAATGCATACATCTCAGTGGGAAGACAAGAAAAATGACCACTGCGGTAAGGTCTGTTTAAAGGTGAAATAGTAGTATTTAGGGATATCTCTCTCTCCTCGTCTCACTTGTGAGTACAAGGGTAAGGACTCAAAAATCTTTGGCAAAAGTCTAATTTTTGGAAGACATGAACTTAATTGGTTCTCCTATGACTCCATTCTCACACACACACACACACACGTGTGTGTGTGTGTGTGTGTGTGCTCAGACAATGGCATACATTGGCAAATGCTTCCAGTAACAAGAACGTAAAAACCCAGCAGAACTTGAACTACCTAGACTTTCCTTCCCTCTGTCTCCCAGTTCCCACAGGGCATGAAGGAGTGTGGTTAGGAAGAGGCCAAGGACTCCCTCCAGCCCACCAGGCTAAAAACAGTGGCCTCAGAGGAAAGGGACAGGTTTGAACATTTTGTGTCCTGAAGCACTCTTCTGATCATGTGGAACAGGCTGGAAACACAAACTAGGTTCGCCCTGCTAGTCCACACCTAGTCCCAGCCTACACGCGGGCTTCCACGTGACCACACAGCTGCGCCAGGGAAGACACTGCCACCTCCCCATCTCTGTGGCTTTTCAGTAGAAAGGAGGGAAGCACAGAAATGGGCTAAGACCTGACCCAAATTAGAAGCTACGAGAAAGAGACAGAAAGCAAGAAAGGAAAGAGAAAGCTGAACCCAGAGACGTGGCAGTGCACAGCTTTGTTCCAACATCTCAGAGAGTGATTTCCAGAGGATATCTGATCTGGGTTTCTGGCTCGAGATACTCCCTGGCTTAAACATCTGACTGCAGGCAAGCCTCCTGCAGACTTTTCCAGGAGCATGATACACTTGAAAACCTTAATTATATAAGTTTAGACATTAAGGCGTCCATCCTTCCACGTTCATACTGACCAATCTGCGTATTCATGGGATCAACACTGATATGCTAATAAGCAGCCAAGCAGGGCCCATGTGAAATCTTAAACATAGATCCTAAAACAAGCTAATAATAACTGCCTTGGATGAGAGGCTAAGTATGTCCTAAGTATGTCTAGATGATGAGAAGACCACCCCGTTTACTTTCGCGTGTTATTACAACTGTGGTCCCACACCACCACTACCTTAGCAACTGACAGAAAAACTTAACTGAAAGTGACTTTCTGCACTTTTCGGAGTGCACATGGTCTGAGCCCAAAAACTGCAGCAGGGGCCAGGTGGTGGTGCACCACTGGACCCCACAGATAAGGTCCTGGGACCCTCCTGAGGACAACAGGCGTGCACACGTGGCCAAGATCCAGGCTGGCTGAGACTGGGAGTGGATCGCTGTGTGAAGACTGCCTTCGGGGTGCTCTCTCTTTCTGTCATGGAAGAAATAAATGAATAAACTTGAAAGGAAGAGAGAGAGAGTAGGAGAGACGGAAGGTAGGGGAAAAGAGAGGGAGAGAGGGAGGAGAAAAAAACACAACAGCGATAAGACTGTAGCCATGGAATCAGGACAGAGGGCTCCACACTGCAGAAACGGCAGGCTTACAGGAGGTGGCTCACGGGCCTATGGCAGGACAGAGGGGAGGCAGGTCTGGATCTCCCCTGAGGAACGCAGTTCTCTTGACTCTCTGTCCAGAATTCTGCTAAAGCATTTCTCTGTAGGGACTTTGCTAAAGCAGTGAGTGAACACCGCGGAAGACCTGTCATGTCTGAATCCCAGCAGCTTTGCTTCCCAGCTGGGCATGTTATCAGCGCTCTTTTCCTCAGGACCTCCTCTGCAACATGGGAAAAGAAAAGCACCAATCTTCTCAGGATTCAATGGGATGCTTATAAAGAGCTCAGAAAAGTGTCTGGCCATTAGGTAACACACAGTACATGTTAGTGTTATTGTCTTTTAATTAACATTCTATACCTGGTCCAGAGCAACGTGTGACTGCTAAGACAGACGGTTAACCCCTAGAACGCTCAGAAGGCTGTTTTGCTACACTGGATGATAACGGGCTGGCAGAAAAGTCATGACGCATTTTTGCATAGAAAAACACAGAAAAATACATCGTGATTTTTCCGATGACCCAATATAAACTTGTTCTCTTTCTATCTCTAAATTCCATCTTTTCATCTGTTTTTCAATAATTACTCTTATAAAAAATTTTTCAAAAAAGAATTAACTAACACACACACACACAAATTACTCTTATAAGTGAGCACTCTGAACTTTGAATTTAGCTTAAAAAATAAAAAAAAAACTATAAAACCTAATATTAATCACTATCTCCCAAGTACACTTTCCTCCCAAGTACAAAGACTTTAGAATGGTTCCACTCTGTACACACATACAGGCTCACAGGTTATGGTGTCCGGTACAGTATTTGCTTCCCTCCCTCTTTTCTCTCCCTCCTTTCCTTCCATCCATCCCTGTTTTAAACAGTCCAACCTTGCTAAGATTTACCCTGATTACCGGTTTCCTTGCTCTGCATAAACAGGCCAGTTCCCTTGGTCTGAGTTGCTAGCTTAATGGTATTGAAAGGTGAATGGAACTGGATTTATGTTTTATGACATTGAAGAGCCAAGAAATACTATGTAATAGTTCACCTGGAATTTATTTATTTATTTATTTGTTTATTTATTTTAATCTGGGGGCTTTCCAGGATAACAGTCTGCTGAATTGCTGAAAATAGAAGCAAGCAGCTCTCCTCCCCCCCCCCCAACTCTAAGCAGGAGTAAACTCTTGGTACTCAATTACCAAATCTATTTTTTTCCCACCAAGAAAAGAAAAAATAGAGAACATTAAAGAAATACACAGAGAAAGAGAGGAAAAAAAGTTGCAGCCATCCTTTAATATTTTCACAATGTCACATGCGATAGCTCTCTTTCTCTTTCTCGGCAGTGGGTTTAAGGGAACGTGGCCACTCTGAGATTTACAGAGAGGACAATTTCTAAAAAGCCCCCAATGGCATGACTGGGGAGAGGCCTGGAGTGGGAGTGCTAAAAGGTGCACCAAGCCAGTAATCAGGATTATAAATACTGGGCAGTCAGAAAAGTCATGACGCATGACGCATTTTGCGTAGAAACACATCATGGCTTTTCCAACAACTACATGTATGAGTACATGCACGTACATACAGAGGCTGCATGCAGGAGAAAGAAGAGAAGCATCCTACAGGGTCTTGTCACACTACACAATCCCCTTGCCCCAGGCCCTCCAGCTCCTCAGGATCTAGGGCACCCATGCACTTGGATGGCATGTTTTCAAGTCTACCTGGGGATCCAAATCCACCATGGACATGTGGCTTCCAGCATGGCAGTTCTGTACACCATGGACTGTGCTGTCGGCGGTACAGACGACCCGGAGTCGGTCTTCTCTTCAGCACTTTATTTCCCCAGGTTCCGCTTCCTCCCAGGGCCTTTTTTTTTTTTTTTTTTTGAGAGGTTTTTTGCTATAGGGCGCGTGCACTCGCCAGACAGACAGAGAGAGACAGATAGACAGAAAGCGAGAAATCACCCCCCAGGGGGGATGGTCACGCCGCAATCCCTTCTCCTCCATTCTCCTCTCGGGATCTTGGGCACGCACGCACACGCGCCCGGCGTGAGTTGTAAGCCACCGGGTCCGAGACGCGAACTGTGGTCGACTACGTGGGAATCCAGCGACATAGCCATTACGCTAACTGCTGGTTCCCCCTCCCAGGGCCTTTTAAAGGGCCCTTTGCCAATCAGCGCATTGTCCACGTGTAAGGAAGCCAATCCTCGAATGAGGATTGGTCGCATGTCGTGTTCCCGTGCTCTCCACGCTCTCCGCCGTTCCACCTCCTCAAAGTTGTTCACCCTCTGGGCAGACTTCGGGCTTCCGCTGGCGCCATCTTAGGGGCGCGCTCGAGAGGCGATGGGCGGGGGCGCGCCACACTGTGCCACCAAGGTAGGCCCCTGTGACCTGTGACCAGGATTCTTCCGCTCACATCCTTCTGCTAATAACTTGCTTTGTCACCTTGAGCTTATATCACTTAGCTTCGAGCCTGTGTTTTTCCACCCGTTAACCCTAAAATAGGGTTTTAGGGAAGAATGAGAGCTTTGGTATGGAACAGTAAGAGTGGAAAAGAGCTCTAGAACGGACACAGGGAAATCTGAGTTCTAGACCAGGACTTGATTCCTACCAATGAAATTTCATAACATCCATGAATCTCAATATCTGCATTTTTTTAAAGGTGGGGGTTGCAGGAGATGCTTCCAGGTCCCTTTCCTCTCTTAAATTCGATGACACATAATTATAAGATAATAAATATAAATACACATTGAAGTCTGTGTAAAGCACTATTGGAATATAAGCTATATGATTTTCATAAAGAGAAATTGATGAGGGGTGGAATAATAATAAATAAATGGTAAGATTTTTTTTGTGATATTGCATTAACAGTCCAGTGAGTTATGATGAAATTTTACTTTGGTGTGACAGGAATAGTAAAAAAGAAACACTTAGGTACTCAGAATTACAAATTGAGGGACCAGCAGTTAGCGTAATGGCTATGTCGCTGGACTCCCACGTAGTCGACCGCGGTTCGAGTCCTGGACCCGGCGGCTTAAACTCACGCCGGGCGCGTGTGCGTGCGTGCCCAAGATCCCGAGAGGAGAATGGAGGAGAAGGGATTGCGGCGTGGCCATCCCCCCTGGGGGGTGATTTCCTGCTTTCTATCTCTCTGTCTCTCTCTGTCTGTCTGGCGAGCGCACGAGCCCTATAGCAAAAACCTCTCAAAAAAAAAAAAAAAAAAAGAATTACAAATTGAACTACTGCCTATGCCAGGTCTTTGCTAAACACTGAATTTGAAGTTAAATTTCAGTTTAAGTCCTGGCTCTGTGTCCAATCATCTTTGTGTCCCTGGACAAGTTATTTCACTTCAATAAGCCTCAGTCTTTTTATCTTTAAAATGGAAACTATGCTAATACAGAAGTGGTAAGTTTAAATATGGTAATGTACATTGTCTCTCACACAGGACGCCACAGCAGGTGTCAGCTACAACATATTATACTGACCCTACCACAGAACACAAGTCCAGACGATGAATGTCACGAGGTCAAGGAGTTTCACTAAGTGTTTATTTAGTAATGCTTAAAGCCTAATTTTATTTTCCGAAGAGAAAAGAAAATGAAGTGTGGGTGGAGGTTCAGTTGTACAACACAACGCTCTGCAAAGCTGATCCACACGGCTCTCGATTCATAGCTGGAGACTCCCTGAGTACTCCTGGCGCTTGCGCCACAATCTGGGGCTGACTGAAGCCAGGAGTGAACAATGGTGCCAAGACCCTATTGGGGTGCTGTGTCTGTTTCTCTCTGTCTCTCTTGCTAATAAAGGTTACAAAGAAAGTAGACCAAGTAGGGCCAACAGGTGGCGTAGTGGTTATGTCACTGGACTCTCATGTGGCCCACCGTGGTACGAGTCCTGGATCTGGTGGCTTGAAAATCACACCAGGCATGTGTGTGTGCATGCCCAAAATCCCAAAAGGAGAATGCAGGAGAAAGGACTGTTGAGTGGCCATCCCCCTGGGAGTGATTTCTCACTTTCCTTCTCACTGTCTCTGGTGAGTGCCAGCATCCTATGTCAAAGAAAAAAAAAAAAGAAAGAAAGAAAGAAAAAGAAAAATAAAGAAAAGAAAAGAGGGGGGTGGGGGCTAGCAGGTGACGTGGTGGTTAAAGCGCTGTATCCCACATGCCTGGCCAAAGTTCCTGGACAGTGGCTTGAAAACTTCATGTGTGTGGGTGCCCAAAATCCTGAGAGGAGAAAGGAAGAGGAGGGATTGTGGCATGGCCACCCACCCCTCCCTACCTAGGGGCTGATTTCTCACTTTCCCTCTCTCTGCCTCTCTCTGACCAGTGCGCACGACCTATGGGGGGAAAAAAGAGGTCAGAATCTGGCCCTACTTGTTTTTTCCGGGGGGGGGGGGGGGGAGAAAGGATTACATTTGGGTAAAGCACACCCAACAACCAAGATGCTCGGGCATCTCTGCATCTGTCCCCACAGACGCCTGAACCCTTCCCACACACACAGCCCACTGCAAACTGCAGCCACACAGCAATGCTGCCTGTGGCAGCCCTCCAACCCCTAGGGCTGGCCTAGGGTGCAGGGCGCCTTCTGCCACCCATCAGCACAGTGCTCTGTCACCCTCAAATTTAGAGAAGATGTGAAAAACATCGGGGTTCCAAAGAGAGAATTTAGAAACTCCTGGGAAGCATTGTTACTATCAGAAAAGCATCCTGAGGACCAGCAGTTAGCGTAATGGCTATGTCACTGGACTCCCATGTAGTCGACTGCGGTTCGAGTCCTGAACCTGGTGGCTTAAACTCACACCGGGCGCGTGTGTGTGCATGCCCAAGATCCCGAGAGGAGAATGGAGGAGAAAGGATTATGGTGTGGCCTCCGCCCAGAAGGGGGAAGGTGATTTCTCACTTTCTGTCTCTCTGTCTCTCTCTCTTTCTGGTGAGCGCACGTGCCCCGTAGCAAAAAAAAAAAAAAAAAAATCCTCTCCAAACAAACAAACAAAAAGCATACCGTGGTCAAATGCACAACACTCAAAGGCTTCCATACATAGATGCACAAACTGGAGGGATTTTGACCTAAAATGCACATAGCAAGGTCCCACAGGTCTCTGCTCCTCTAAGTGGCCGGGCCTCCAACTCCTACCAAGCCCCAGCCTTTCTCACTCTCTCTCACATATGCACAAGCACCCACATGCACACATCCATAGCAGACCACCTGTCTACACTGCATTCACCCTGGTTCCGGTTCCCATGCGCATATCGCTGATCCTGCCTGGTTTTCTCTCTTCCCCTCAGTCTCTGATTTTTGGTCAGATGTCCTAGGTTTTCATGTGTTTGCTTTTGTAATTTGTTATAGGGTGAGTGTGCTCACCAGAGAGAGACAAAGAGGGAGGAGAAAAGCGAGAAGGCACCCCCACGGGGAAAGGGCACACTATAATCCCTTTTCCTCCATTCTCTTCTTGGGATTTTGGGCAAACACACACACACACTCGGTGTGTTTTTCAAGCTGCCATGTCCACAGGACTTGAACTGTGCAATCAGCCATGTGGGATCCAGCTGCCTTAATCTCTACACCACTGGCTGGCCCCCGGATGTCCAAGTTTTGAAGTTTCCTGTGTGTTGAGTGCCTCACCTGTATGGTTTGGGGGTACCACCTGAGCTCTCCTTCACCTCCAGCCTCAGCCTGCTCCCACTGCTTCCAAATTTCTTCTGTGCATAAAGGACATTAGTTATGCTGGGTTAGGGGCTCACCCTCCTCCAGAATGACCTCATCTTAACTAATTACATCTGCAATTACCTTATTTCCCAAGAAGGTCATATTTGGAGGTGTTGGGGCTTAGGAAACAATTCAATTTCTAACAGTGTTGTTGAAGACAACCCTTTAACTCTTTGAGACTCCTAAAGCAAAGCTGGATTCATTAAGAAAAATAAATACACCAAGCAAGTGATGGCCCAACTATGCATCGAGCACTTCTTTGGCAGCTCATAAAAGCAGACCTTCCCTCTGGGGCAAACCTGTGCTTCCCTTACACAGGAAGAAGCCAACTTGTTTTCCATTCTCTAGAGAAGAGGGGCATTTGCCCTCTCCTCTTGCACAGAACTGAATTAGCCCAAGGGACAACTGGTACGTGAGCTCTGCGAGATGGCCACTGGCATAATGCGAGGTTTGAGCACTAGCCAAGAGAACCAAGTGGGGGTAGGGGTTGGGGGAAGTAGCACTTGAGATGTTTAACCCTCATTAACAGAGCAAGAGCCCGTCTCCTTCCCGTGCAGACTGTGAACCACCCGCCTCGTTCTTGCCAAGCCCCAAGGCCCAGAAATAAGCAAGTCCGAATGAGCAGTAACCAAGGATTGGCGAGGGGCAGGCAAGAGACTACATGCAAATCCCAATCAGGCTGGCTGCCTCTGGATGGGCAGTTAGACCTCACAGAGGCCTCCTCCTCTCAGTGTGGCTCCCGGAAGGCCAGGAGACAGGACGTTCAGCTCAGAGCACCTGGGATCCAGGTGGCATGTCAGAGAGGCTGCGGATGGAGATCTGGGGCTGGCCTGCCCAGGTAAATGCACTGGGCCACTGAACAACTGTTTCAGGATTTGATAAATAAGAATATGTCTGATTATAGAGGGAGAAAGGAGGGGAGACTGAAGGCTGGCAACCAATAGCTCACAGAGCACCCTTGTAAGAATGTAGTGAGAAAGGACACATTACTTCATCTTTACAGAAACTACTGCAACAGGTGCATCAATCAGTGGTGTCTCTGAGGGGAATGGTGTCCTTTTGTTATGAGATCCTGTGCAGGGCAGGCATGCACAACCTTATTCAGGGCTCTGAGCTGATCTGCCCTGGGAAAAATCTCAACACGGATAGGAACACATCCTTCAAGAACCTAGCATTATCTCTTGCATGTAGAAGGTATTAAAAGTACAGTTAGGGGAACCAGCAGTTAGCGTAATGGCTATGTCGCTGGACTCCCACGTAGTCGACCACGGTTCGAGTCCCGGACCCAGCGGCTTAAACTCACGCCGGGCGCGTGTGCGTGCATGCCCAAGATCCCGAGAGGAGAATGGAGGAGAAGGGATTGCGGCGTGGCCATCCCCCCTGGGGGGTGATTTCCTGCTTTCTATCTCTCTGTCTCTCTCTGTCTGTCTGGCGAGCGCACGCGCCCTATAGCAAAAACCTCTCCAAAAACAAAAAGAAAAAAAAAAAAGTACAGTTAGGGCCAGCCAATGGCGTAGAGGTGAAGGTGACTGGATCCCACATAGCTGACTCCACAGTTCAAGTCCTGGACCCAGCAGCGTGAAAAATCATGCCATGTGTATGTGCGTGCGTGCCCAGAATCTCAAGAAGAGAATGGAGGAGAAGGGACTGCAGCATGGCCATCCCCCCCAGGGGGAGGGGGGGTATTTCTCACTTTCTCTGTCTCTTTCTTTGGTACATGCACATTTGTTGAGGAAAAGGAGGGAGAGAAGAAAGGTGGTGATGGGATTGTCATTAAAGATTGTCCTAGGCTCACTGATGAGATGTCAGCACTTGGAGAAATGCAGAGGGGATAAGGATATTTGAGAGAAAGATGGTTAGAACAAAAAGACTTAGGGCCAGCCCATGGACTGGTGGTTAAGGTGGCTGGATCACCACATGGCCGACAATGCAGTGTGAGTTCCAGACTCAATGGCTTGAGGACACACTGGGCATGTATGCCCAAAATGATGCTCAACTGTCAGCTCCTTGCCCCCTTCTCTTATGTCTCCAGGTGTCCACAAAGAACCCACAGACGTGCAGGCAAAATTTATTGTCAAAGAATTTGTGTTACTAAAAAATCCAGGTAGTCCCTAGTTAGAATCATTTGATCTACAAACGACATCTTAGTAAAAAACCTTTCTCTAAGGATGTCCTCCCTTACTCCCATCCTTTCTGCGTGGCAACAACCAACCCTGATGACTCTTGACTTGCATCTGTCTACACCATCCAGCCACCATCTGCAGCCTCATCATGGTCCCACTAGCCTTCACACCCTGTAGGACCCTGCCTCTACCCAGATGCCCCTTACGTCCTTCCAGATCTTCTCCATCCTGTCACACATGTGGGGCCCAATGTGAAGACACACGGGCTGGAGCTTGGGGAGGGTTTCCTTCCTCTGGCCAACAGTTTCAGAGGACAGGGGCTGAGCAGGTACACACGCACAATACACAGCTCATTTCTCCCACTGCTACAGAAAGGGCTAAGGATCATGGCGGCCCACGCCCATAAACCCAGCAACTCAGGAGGCTAAACAGGAGGATCAGGAGCTCAATGACGGCCTGAGCAACAGTGAGAGAGACCCTGTCTGAAGGAGCCAGGCACAGAGGTGCTCTCTGTAGTCTCAGCTACTCAGAAGGCTGAGGCAGGAGGATCGCAACACAGAGACCCTGTGTCTTACACACACACACACACACACACACACACCCCTAAATAAATAAACAGGGCCGGCTCCTTACCCTGGTAGTTAAGGCAGCTGAATCCCACGTAGCCAAACACAGGGTTCAAATCCCAGACCCTTGAGAAACACAGGGTGCATTACATATGTGCCCAAACTCCCATGAGGAGGGAGACATGGAGGAGAAGGGATTGTGGTGTGGCCATGCCCCATGGGGCAGCGCTTCCTCTCCCTCCCTTTCTGTCTCTCTGTTTCTTTGGCACATGCACATACTCTCTAGCAAAATAAATACATGAATACAGACATACATACAGGGATCTAAGGTTCTTTATTGGTTTTAGGCGTTTAGCCATCATCCATCTGTAATTAATGAACTTTTAAAAAATGATACACATTTTGAAGGAGGAGTTCCTACAAGCCTCACGGTGGGAACATCACCCCAACACATATAAAGAGCAGGACCTCTGGATAAATGGACGGCCCGGGAAGGGAGATGCAGAAAGGAGGCTGGACGTCCACGTTGTTGAGCTCCCGGAGCCAAAGAGTTTCCTCTTCCTCCCTCAGAGGCACTGAGAAAGCAAACGGGAGGAGGCCCAGCCCCAGCGTAGCTCCCGCAGGTGGAGGACCCTCGTGTGTCTCCCTGCACAAGCCCTGGAGCCACAGGAATTCCCAGCAGGAGGCCACAGGCAGGAGGTGGCGGCCACAGCACAGGGACCTTGGGCATCCCAGAGCTCGGCCTAGTGCAAAGGGCTGCTCCAACCACAAGATTCATAAGCCACACAACCGCTCCCCCTCACTCCCTGTCCCTCCTCTCTGTTACCTTCCTGAAATACTTTTTTTAAATTAATGGTATTAATTTTAGTCATAAGAGAGCATGTGCATGCACAAGAGAGACAGAGAGAGAGACACAGAGAGAGAGAGAGAGAAGCACCCTCAACAGGGTGTCGCCACACCATGATGCCCCTCCCTGGTCCTCTGGCTCCTCAGGATCTTGGGCTTGGGCACACGCATACACCCTGCGTGTTTTCAATACGACACAAGGATTTGAATCTCAGTCAGTCACATGGCTTCCAGCCTTGGGGCTGCTCACCACCAGGCTGGGCCATTTCCTGAAATATTTGTCCCCCTTAGACCAGTCAAAGCCAATGGCACAGAGGAAAGGTCAAACACACGAAAACAATCACCACCACTGTGAAAGGCAAGGCAGGAGAACTCTCTCCAAATTCCGAAAGAAAGGAGCTGATGATGACAGTGCTGGGGGAGTGGGAGAAAAAACTGTAAGCAAATCACGAGGTGTGTCTGTGACCTCAATTACCACAAAACACTGGTTTTTATTAAGCCCTGGAAGTCAGCCTGCCCTACATAGAGCAAGTCTTGAACTAGTTTCAGGTCACACCTCTCTCCGCTGTCAGGTTTCAGCTGTGTGGAGACGGGAGCCGTCGCCCCAGCACACCAGCTGTACTGCGCTGGCTTGTTTTTTCTTTCCTACCAGCTGGCAAACGCATGGCAGCATTTATTTTAATGACCACTGCGCTCAGGAAAATCTCTCACTTCCTGATTGTCACTCCCAGGACCCAATTCTTTCTAACTCTTTCATTTTAAGGTTTTTGTCATAGGGGCGTGTGTTTGTCAGAGAGAGGGGGAAAATAAGAAATCACCCCCAACCCCCAGGGAGGATGGCCATGCCACAATCCCTTCTCCATTCTCCTCTTGGGATTTGGGGTACACAGACACGTGCGCCCGGCATATTTTTCAAGCTGCTGGGTCCAGGACTCAAACCGTGATCAGCCATGTGGGAGTCCAGCACATTAAACATTATACTGCCTGCTCGCTCCCCCTCCTTTTTTCTTTTTTTTTTTTTTTTTTTGAGAGATTTTTGCTACAACGTGCGTGAGCTTGCCAAAAGACAGAGACAGACAGACAGAGAGACAGAAAGCGAGAAATCACCCCCCAGTGGGGATGGCCATGCCACAGTCCCTTCTCTTCCATTCTCAGACAAGCAATGAGGAAATTGTTTTGTGTTGTTTTTAGTTTTTGCTACAGGGCATATGCACAGGGTCGAACTGTGCGTGTGTGAGAAATCACCCCCGGGGGGATGCCATGCCACAATCCTTTCTCCTCCATTCTCCTCCTGGGATTTTGGCACGCATGCAAATATGCCTAATGTGTTTTTTCAAGCCATCTGGTCGGGATTTGAACCACATCGTCAAGCTATGTTGGATCCAGTGCCTTAACCACCACACCTAATGAAGAAGTTTTTGTTTTGTACCCTATATGTATTGTGCAAAACAAAATTCCATGCCAATCTGAGTGTACTAATGGGATGTAACAGTCATTCAAAACCTGCTCTTGGCTTCTACCACCAAAGAAATCTAAAAGGAGTGGCTGGAGAAATGAGAAATACCTTATCAACCATGCTCCACTAACGGATCAACCTGACTGCCCTGAAATGCCTGCCGCAATATAGTTTGTAGTGAGCAGGAAGTGTCTCTAACCATAAAGTGTTCTCTGTCTCATTAGTAACTTCGACTGCAGGAGCACAGGGTATCCACATCAGCTCACACGAAGGAAAAATTAATAAACTTTTCCAGCAAAACAACTCTGACTTTCTCTTTTCTGTGGTGACAAATTTCTTTAATCTGAGGGGTCTTTGAAAGTTCATGCGAAATGCATATTATGAAAAAACTATGCATATATTTCAAAAAGTTTTGGCCCCCAAATAAACTTGTCCTTTTTTTTTTTAATTGGCAGATGTGTATGCAGTCACCAAAGACGGAGAGAGAGAGAGAGAGAGAAAGAGAGAGAGGAAGAAAGGACAACCTCCTCACCCCCAGGTAGGGCATGGTTATGTTGCACCTTCCATTTCTTCTTCCTTTCTCTTCCATGTCTTCTTCCTTTCTCTTCCATTTCTACTTCCTGTCAGGATTTGGGATACGCACACACATGCACCAAGCACATTTTGCAAGCCACCGGGGCTGGGATTCCAACCATGGCTGACTATGTGGGATCTAGCTCTTAGCCAGTAGTCTAAAGGGCTGGCCCTAACCTTGTACTTTAATTCCATTTTCCCACAATCCCTTGTGTACTGATACTTAAACAACTTCAAGGGATACAAATAAATAAATAAATAAATAAATAAATAAATAAATAAAATAAAGGCTGTAATCCCTTTGGAAAACACTGTAGTGAAACTTACCAGTTTAGGTAGGAAGGAGAATAACACTCCAAAGTTAAGTATCTAGTAAACCCTTCAATGATTACAAAGTCATGGTACGTTTTGTCAGTGATACTGAAAAGTCCTGTACAACCCCTCTCTCTTTTCAGGGACCTAAAATGCTCACTGTTCTTAATAGAGTTTGTTTCTTTTATGAAGGGAAAAATATATTTGGAAATAGAATGACTATCAAGAATTTATAATAGAATGGAACCAGCAGTTAACGTAATGGCTATATCGCTGGATTCCCATGTAGTCGACCGCAGTTCGAGTCCCGGACCCAGTGGCTTAAACTCACGCTGGGCGCATGTGCATGTGTGCCCAAGATCCCGAGAGGAGAATGGAGGAGAAGGGTTTGCGGTGTGGCCATCCCCCCTAGGGGGTGATTTCTCGCTTTCCATCTTTCTGTCTCTCTGTCTGTCCGGGGAGTGCACGCACCCTATAGCAAAAAAAAAAAAAAAAAAAAAAGAATTTATAATACCTTAAAAAAGAATGACTTTAAGACATCAGATAACATTATAAGATTATTGGGACCAGCAGATGGCGTAGTGATGTTGCTGGATTCCCACATGGCCCACCATGATTTGAGTCCTGGACCTGATTTCTTGAAACTCACAGTGGGCACGTGTGCGTGTGTGCCCAAGATCCTAGGAGGAGAATGGAGGAGAAAGGATTCTGGTGTGGCCATACCCATGGGGGTGGGGGTGATTTCTCACTTCTCAGACAGAGACCGTCTCTGTCTCTCTCTCCAGTGAGCACATGCGCCCTAAGGCAAAATCCTTCCCCCCAAAAATTACTGTAAGATTATTATTCATTTTATGAGTTTAAGTGTCATGGGACTAACCTATGGGAATGCAACTGGACCCACACCGGTAAGGTCCTGAGTTCATGTCGGGAACCCAGGTACACAAGCATGCATGCGTCTGTCCAGACCGAATGCGGCTGGGGCTGGATCGCAGCATGAAGATCCTGTTAGAGGTACCCGTCTCTGTCTCTCTCGTATGGAAATAAACAAATAAAATATATGCGATTCTTATGTCTTTACCTTTTAGAGATGAAAACTGAAATACTTCTGGGTGAAATACTATGATATCTAGGTTTGCATCAAAATAACTAGAGGGAGGACAAACAGGTGGGGATTTAGATGAAGCCAGAAGAGCCATAAATTGAAAATCATTGAAGCTGGCTGTTGGGCTTGCTTTTCTTTTCTTTCTCTTTTTGTGTACCTTAGAAACCATGCATAATAAAAAGAAAGACAGAAACAATGGCGCTGGCTCTGTGGTACAGCAACCATGCACTGCTCAAGAGAAGCTGGATCTTGTACAGCAGCTGTGGTTCAAATCCCCAGTCCGGTCCATCTGAAACAACACTGGGCTTGTGCACAAGTACCCAAGATCTGACGAGCTAGAGGACTGGAGGAAAGGGATCGCAGCATGACCAGACCCTGTGCCGTCTCTGTCTCTCTCTCTCGTGCATGGGCACATGTTTTACCATGAATAAAAAACTTTTTTTTTTTCAAAGTAACAGCTATATACGATGGAATTTTAAATCTCTAACAATAACACAACATTTCTTGGAAATTTTTTCACCAAGAATCTGGACAAAGGTGCAGGAGATCACCAAATCCTATTTAGAAATAAATGACCGAGAACACAGGAGCAGGAGTTAGGAGACTGAGGTTCTAGCCCTGGCTTTGCCACTTACTAGCTTTGCGACCTAATCTCTGTGGGTTTCATTGCCTCATTTATATAAAACAAGTGCATCGGACCAGAAGTTTTCTAAGGTCTCTTCCAGCTCTAAGGTTCAATGAAATATGAAGCTCACTTCAAAATAAGCAGCAAAAGATGTCAGACAAGCTGCTTAAAGCACAACCCAGGCATAGTAAATCCTAACAGCTGCTAAAACTCTACGGTACATTTGTTCAACTACAAAAACTACGCATTCGCCCTTAATGTTGGAAGATATTTATCCGACACTGACCCAAGTCTTGGCTTTGTTCTTCCAGAGGTACCTCCAGAACTGGGAAGAAATGAAGTGATAGAATTTAATTGAATTAGGTTTCATTCAACTCTTACAGTATCGCAGGATTAAGGGACCCACTGGGACATGAGAAAGAGTTTTTCGTCTGGGAAATGCTCTGTTTTCTCTTTTATAATTGCTTTTAAAAAATGGGAACCCAGCATTCAGGAACCCATAAAGATCAATGTGTATTCAGAGCAAGGGTCCATTAATAGAAAAACACTCTACACAGAAAAACAGGGAAGAGCCTAACTGGGATCAAGGGAATGGCATTTCATCTCAGGGATTCTGTTTTCCAAATTCCATGTTGGGAGTCCTCATTAAAAAAAAAAAAAGTGGGAACAATCTGGAGTCTGTTTTAGGACAAACATTTTCACTGTGATTCTTCAGAATAGCACATTGGGTATTTATGTACCTTAGGCCTGAAGTCCCAATAACTGTCACTGAGCCATACTTCTCCCTAGCCGCCCTGTTGGACATAGAATAGTCCAGAATGATACTGTGACTGGGCCCCTCATTATAAGTAATTGATTCAGGTCTAGGTCAAACCAGTTGAAGTAAGTCTTTCTTTTCTTATTTTTTTTTTTTTTTAACTTTCTTTCACGAGTAAGAGAGACAGAAAGAGTAAGACAAGCGCCCCCAACAGGGTCCCCATTCCACGACCTGCTTCCAGCTTCGGCTGGCCTGGGATCACGGGCATGGACGTGATCTCCAGATGTGAACGGTCTCCAGATGTAAACCCATAACCTTCGCACACGGGTCAGCTCACAGAACGTTGTATTTGACCACTGTGCCGGCGTCTGGCCCCAAGGTTGAAACGTTAACTCATAGCTCGTCCTTCGTCCCGGTTGGTGCGGGCTCTCGGGCAGCCTCCATCTCCCTCGTCTCTATCCAGAACACAGCTCCCACACAGAGAGGACGGGGACGTGGTGCCTGGAACCGGCGCGGGGGACAGACCGCACTGTCTCACAAGCTACTCCTGGGTCTGCCCTGACTGGCACCTGCCCATCTCTGATGAAAAGTCCTCAGTCCAGCTGTCAGCTGGGAGTCCTGCAGGTAATGAGCTTATGATCTTCTTCTGGCTCCGGAGAAAATTCTAGGTCTCCACTATGCCCAAGTTGATTCTAATCTAAACATTTCAGTCCAATCTCTGCCCTGTTCCTAGAGTACAGACATACTTTCTCTGGACATATTTAATGTAGATGACAAAACTGTATTTGTCCCTGATCTGACTGTGACATTCCCTTTTTAAAATACTAGCAGTATTTTTCAACTGCTCTGAAAATCCAACACAATGTTTCTGTCCTCCACTGTAAGACTCTGATTGGTTTGATTGGTTGATTAGTTTATGCTTGGATACTTTGGATTAGGATCAAATATTGGGTTGTTGGAAGAGTCATGAGTGTTTTTTTCTGTTTTTCTATGCAAAAATGCGTCATGACTTTTCCAACAACTCAATAGTATGATAACTGAAAAAGAAGACTTTTAAATCCATCTGCTCTTTTTTAAATGTATTATTGTTGTTTTTTAATACTTCCAGAGAGACACATGCAGAGAGAGAGAGAGAAAGTGAGAAAGCAAGCCTCCAGGTCTAGGACTCGAATCATGGTTGGCCATCTGGGAGTCCAGTGTCTGTAACCACCATGCCACCTGCCGGTCCCAATCCATCTGCTCTTACATTCACACTGTAAGAATAAAGAAACTGAGCCAGAAAATGATTTTCCCATGTCCAGACAACCAGACAGGAGCACAAAGCGGATGAGGCCCCAGGTCTCTGACTTCTAACTCACAACCATGAGGGGGATCTTCAGAAAGATGCCCATTATGAAACTACACAAGGATTTCCTTTACTTTTTCATTAAAATAAAGTTATACTTTAATTTTATTTTTTCCACAAACATTTGAAGTCTCCTCAACTTTGTGCCATATTATGTTACTGCTTTTCTTTTGTTTTTAATGGCCAGAGGACATATGCACTTGCTAGAAAAAGACACAGACACACAAAAGGGACAGGAAGAAAGGAGAATGCACACTCCCATGGGGTGTGGTCATGTCACAATCCCTTCTCCATTTCTCCATCTTATTAGGATTTTGGCATGTACGCCCACGCACACACACCAACACACATACACACACACACCTGGTGTGCTTTTCAAGCCACCGTAGTTGGGATTTGAACTACCCAGTCGACCATGTGGGATTGTAAAGTCCCATTGAGTAAAACTCTTCTGAGCACCACCTGGTATCCCCCAGGCCTGACGAGGAACCAAGGCCAAACTTCTGCATAACTGGTTTTGGCAAGAGCCCACACTCCAGGTGCTCTGACTGCAAGGTCACACTGGCCCAGGAAGTAGCAGATAAAGGCCCAAAGGGAGTACTGGGAGGGAGATCTTACGAGAAAGACCCACCAAATGTTTCCTGTGTGCTTATCCCACTGTGCCTGACTCCCCTGCTTGTCACTCACACATACAGTCTCCCCAAATAGCTTGATTACCCCCTAAAAGAAATCCCCTCCCTCTTGGCTGGTGGGCTGAGGCACTTCTGGCTTCAGACCCCTGGGTGCTCTTTCTCTCAAAACTCTGTCCTTTTCTCTTGAGATGATGTCTCCTGAGTTTCACTGGGGACAGTGACAGAGATCTGGCTCCCTTAACCACCAGGCCAAGGGACTGGCTCCCTACTGTTTTTTCATGCTCCTCATTTCCACGTCCTTCCATTCTCCTCAAGTATATTTCGTCTGCTTTGTCTCCTGCTCCCTCCCTAGGTCTCCTCTGAGGTCCGCCATAAAACCTCAAACGAATCCCACTAGCCTTTACCCCCAGGGTTCAGCAGCAAATCAGTCATGTCACTCATGACTCCTAAGACTGTTCTAGGTTTCTTCCAGAAGAGAACATATGCAGTCAGCCATGGAGAACTGGTAAAATGGCCACCCACATGCCAAAGGCCCAACCATACCAAGGACACATGACATAGTTCAGACGCGCCGCACTTTAACTACGGCTACACGAGCCTTACTGACGTGAGCTGCTGTGAGAAAACTACCAACCATACACCCCACATATAAATCACGATAGATCATAATGTAAAACTATACGTCCAGCCACATTTGAACTTAGGCAAGTTGGACAAGTACTTAAGAAACCACCCATTGAGGGAGTTCTGCGGTTTCCTCTACGGCAATGCGAGCTCAGAGCCACTGTGTGCTTCCGGGGGTTTTTGTTCTGTATAAATACACCCACGCTGGATTTATTGGCTGAGAGCAGGAAAGTGTGTGAGTGGTAGTTTGCGGGGTCCAGGGAAATGGGGAAAGATGAGATGGAGAGAGGGAGCGAGAAGGCAGCTGTTCTAGGGAGGTGGGTGGGCAAAGAATGAATAGAGGCTGGCTTTAGGCTGCTTGGGCTCACTCAGCCAATCTACACCAACCCATATAAGATAGTTTGGGAAATAGCTGGCTTTTTTATCTTTTATGCCAACAGGGTGTAAGGACATGAAGTTGATCTGGAAGTCGAGTCCTTTCATTACTGCAGCTGATTTTTCTCGTTTAAGGACAGACACCATTGTGCAGACCTCAAAAAAAAAAAAATCTATCAATGAGTAAGGAACAATTTCAGAGAGCAGAGCTTTCATTGCAATTCTTCAGGGGAAAGAAAAACAAAACAGAAGAACTCAGCTCCCCCCTGGCGGGCTACCCTTTGTGCTCCTAATCTCAATACAAAGGTTGGGATTAAAAGCACTGGCATTAAATAGCCTGCAGTTTCTGCTTTGATGTCTAATGATGACAATAGCTAAAATCTTTGGCAACTTTGGAGAAGGCAGAGTCCTTCGAAATCCTTTGAAATGTTAAACACTAAATTGAAAGGGGCGTCGTTATAGAGGAAAATTTTTCATAAAAGGTGCACAATGAACATGCTTTTTGAATTCACACTCATTCCGTTTTCTTTCAACACCTGGACTGCATGTATGTTCCCCATTGGCTATTGTCTGCAATTCTAATTCAAAACCAGAATCAGGACCCAACTTCCTGGATTAAATGCAGGAAACAACTGTTAAAACAGAATAATTGGTCCTTATGAAGTGACAAATATTTCTTATGTTGTGGCGGCTCTCATTTGTCATTGGGCCAATCCACCACTGAAGACTTAGTTAATAGATGTTTGAAAAAAACCCAACTAAATAATAAAACAAAATGAATAAGCTTAGAGCAGCATCATTAAGCCTGTTAGTCTTTTTTTATTCCTGGAAATTCTACATACGGGCACTTTTACCAGGCAGGTTCATTGATTTTAAACATGTCTGCAGCAAGGCCGGGCCACAGATAAGATGGAGAGAGGGGCACGAGAAGGCCACTGTTCCTGGGAGGCGCATGGACGAAGAGTAACGGGAAGCTGGAATTAGGCAGCTGAGCTCACTCAGCTAATTTACACCAACCCCTGCACCCCATCCCTATCTACTCACTGCACATCACAATCATGACACGTACAGTGATGTAAATAAACCTTGAACTGGACACTGCCTTTAGGATTCAACCCTCCTGGGTGCTAATACACATCTTTTCCCTCCTAGCAAGTTGCCTTGACTGGCTGCTAAACTCTTTGCAACTCCATTTCCTCATCTAAAAAATCCAAGCAATAATTACTCTCTCACAGTATATTATTGGCAGGACTTCATAAAATAAATTATGTGGAAGTAGGTAGGTACTGATGATTCTTTTTTTTTTCTAGATTCTTTCTGGGTGCGTGTGCTCACCAGAGAGACAGAAAGTGAGAAATCACCCCCCTCCCCCCCCCCGGAGGGATGGCCATGCTGCAATCCCTTCTTCTCCATTCTCCTCTCAGGATTTTGGGCATGCACGCACACATGCTTGGCAAGTTTCAAGTCACTGGGCCCGGGACACAAACTTCAGTCAACCATCTAGGAGTCCAGCACCTAAACCACTATACCACCAACTGGCCCCGAGTGGTGACAATTCTTAATAAAGTTAATAACCCTTAATCCTCAACCAGAAGGTCAAAGCTTCCATATCTGCTACCCCACTGTATAAAGAACGCAAAACAATATTGTAATGAAACTCGACCTTATTTTCTCCTTTCACCAGAATTCATTTCCACGTTGGCCCAGCTGTGGTGACACACACTGCTGAGACACTGTGTCTCCAGGCTGGGACTGAGGCAGGAGAAAGTTGGCCAATGGAGTGCGTAAAGGCGATGGAGTGTCTGCTCATGTGGCTGGATAGAAAAACGGACGGAGGCAGAAATTCCCCTGCCCAAATTAATGCAGGCGGATTGGGGGGTGTCTAGCTGAACAAGCCTCATTCAACAGAGCCACTGAGATGAGAAGAGTCAGTGGGCTGGGATCAGCAGTTAGTGTAATGGCTATGTCGCTGGACTCCCATGTAGTCGACCGCGGTTCGAGTCCCGGACCCGGTGGCTTAAACTCATGCCGGACGCGTGTGCGTGCGTGCCAAAGATCCTGAGAGGAGAATGGAGGAGAAGGGATTGTGGCGTGGCCATCCCCCCTGGGGGGTGATTTCCTGCTTTCTGTCTCTCTGTCTCTCTCTGTCTGTCTGGCGAGCGCACGCACCCTATAGCAAAAACCTCTCCAAAAAAAAGAAGAGTCAGTGGGCTCAGCCAGCGATCAATCTACATCACCAAGCTTTAAAAATGATAAAGCTTGCAGAATGTCACTGCCAGGGCCTTGAGCCACTCTTCCTCTGTCTGCTCGGGCCGGCTCCCACCTCTAAGGAGTGAACTTTCGCTTTTACTTCATAAACTACCTTTTCCTTTCACTACTGGCATGGTCCTGTTCAATGCTTTGTCCAAAACACCAAGAACCTGGGTACCACTGCAGAAGCCATCCCACAGCGGGACACATGGGAGGCTGGGTTCCAGGCCAGGCTCAGTGGCACGGCCTATGATAGAGGCACTCAGGGAGGCAAGGCAGGAGGGTCTGGAGCTCAGGCTGATCAAGGCGATACAGTGAGACCCTGTCTAAAAAAGAGCCACCTGCAGGCACATGCCTGTGTCCCAGCTGGGAGGCTGAAGCAGGAGGCTCGTGGCATGACAAGACCCCATCTTTAAAAACTGTACCATCATCTTCATCTTGTCTGACCCATTCGTTCCTTTGGTCAGCAAATTCATCTGACCACTGGATTCGTGCTAACACAGTGAGGAGTGTTCATGTTTCTCCTTACGGAGAAATATTTTAGCAGAATATTTCCTGAAAGGCCTGGGATCTTGTGAAAATGCAGATCCTGTGGGTCTGCGGGAGTCTGAGAGTCTTCATTTCTCTGGAATCTAGGAGATGCTGAGAACGCTGGTGCATGGACCATGGTTCGCTTTGAGGAGCAGAGTAATTCACCAGGCTGAGAGTCTAAGGTCGCAGCCCTTTGAGCTCAAAGAGAACAAGAGTTGTTCTTAAAGTTGGAAAATGGGTCAAATTCTGCTTCCATGTAAGTGTTTTTTATTTGTGATCCTTATAGTGTTTTTAGAAATTGGGCAGTTTTTGCTGATTTACAGCATCAAAACAAAACAAAACAAACAAACGAGAAAACAAGATATGATAGCATGTATCTTTTTTGCTCTGAACAGCAACGAATGCTTAACTGAAGAACGGCTCTAACCATGGGCCACACGCCCAAGACCCTCCCCAGCCATGTTCCGTGGTCCTCCCCAACGCAGAGGCTCAATGGTGAAGCCGTGTAGCACGACGTTTGCATGATGGGGACTTTTCTCACACTAGTGACATATTGGGTCATCAGAAAAACCATCAGGCATTTTGCCCTATAGCAAAAACCTCTCCAAAAAAAATAAAGATAAAACCAGAAAACTTGGTCCTGACTTTCCCAGGGACCCGGCTTCTCAGCTCCCGTCTCAGTGGGACTCACAGGGCCAAGAAACAACAGCAAAGCATGATGGGCCCACGCCGCTCATTTACCTCACCCACCTTGCAGGCCCTGACCACACTGGCTCTGAAAACAGTCAAGTGGGAGGCTAGCCTTTGGCATGGTGGTTAAGGTGGCTGGATCCCACATGGCCAACTGTGTGGTTCAAGCCCCAAACCCAGTGGCTTGAAAAGCACACAGGACACATGTGCATGCTTGCCCAAAATCCCGAGAGGAGAATGAAGAAGAAGGGGTTGAGGCATCATGACCCCTCCCTCTGGGGATTATTTTTCGCTTTCTTGCTTCCCCTCGCCCTCCCACCCCGGAAGCGCACACATCCTCTAGCAAATTAAACAAATAAATAAAATAAAATAACATAAAACAAGACTTTACAAAAAAAAAAAAACAAAAAAAGTGGGCAGCACAGCAGTGATGTGAATGGGCCCAGGCCACTGAGCTGGTCAGCAGAGAGAAGGGGAGACTCTGGGTCCCCTACTGAACAATGACAGTTACAGACAGCTCAGCAGCAGCCCTGGAGGGTGGCTTTGTACAGGCAGGCTTTCAGCACCTTTCAAATCCCTGCAGTTGGCAACCTCTCCTCCCCCTCCTGGCTTACCATGACTAACTACTTTCATTTTTAAAACTCTCCTCTCTGTAGAGCTCCATTCCCTGCTATTAGCACTATAAACAAAGAATACCAAGAAGCCTATTAGTCATCCACGTTCTGGTCAGGGCCAGCCAGGATGCAGGGCCAAAGCTGGCATCTTCCCAAAGGAAAGGAAGCCCAGACTTTGCAAACCCCAGGAGGGCCGTCACGCACCGCCTCTGCAGGCATGTTTGGGAGGCTGGAAGAGCTTGGGGTCTGGCCAAGTCGGGGGTAATGCATCAGCCTGCTTGCGAGTCTCCCCTTAAGGTTCCAATTGTGGACAATGGTCTCTGTCAAAGAACCGTGCACGTCAAAGACAGGGTCCACATGTCCTCACGAAACAGAACCTGGGTCACTGAGAGATCGAACCCTTTGGGGAACTCAGGGGAGTCAAGGTGAGCATCAGCAGAATGTTCCTTGTGAAAACTTGAGCTGATGGAGGGCCTCTGGGTCAACAGTATTGAGCACATGCATGTAAAACTAAAATAAGCCAAATTCCACACTGTGAAGAGCCAGCAAGCTTATCCTCCCTTTCAACCCTCTTGGGACAAGACACTTGCTGGCACCAAGTTTTCTCAGGGGGCTTTGCAAACGAGACACAGGAGCAAAGGAAGGCCGAGGCTGGTGGCCAGCGAGGACCCTCCAGGTAACGAGCCACAAAGCATGCTGTGCAGACGCTTCTCCCAGGGAGGCCTGGCCTGGGGCAGATGCAGACTCTCTCTCTCTATATATATATATATAAGCCATCAGGGGGAGTATGCGCGGGGCGCAGGGGAGGGGGGGCAGGTACAGATGGTGGCACAACAGTAACCCAAGTCAACCCACATGAGAAGGTCCTGGTTCACATCCCAGGACCTCTCTACCACCCTGGCTGGCCCAGGCTGGCTGAAGCTGGGGTGTGGTTGCAGTGCGAAGACTCTGTTGGAGGTGCTTCTCTCTCTCAAGAAATAAATAAAATAAAACTTTAAATGAAAAGCCCTTTGGCTTCTGAGGAAGTGTTATTAATAAGGAGAAAACTGAACCACAATTGCTTCCTCCCTTCTGCTCCATCTTCTAGAAGCTTAGCCCTGGTATTCTCTGCTACCTAAGACTGATGCCTGGAGGAAGTGGAGGGAAGGGAGAGAAAGAACCTTCCTTGTCTGTACGAGAGTAAGAACTAAAAGAGCGGGAGCTCAGGTGCTCCGCAATCCCTAGCACCTCCACCCCTGATAACAGGCTTTGCCAGCCACTGCTGGGGGCAGAACGCTGGCCAGCGAGGGAGGGGGACAGCCACCAGGTCTAGGATAGTCAGGAAGGACTCAAGGGCGCTCGGAAGGTACGTGACTTGGTTCTTGGGAATGCACCGAAACCAAAGCTGCCCCACAGCATGCAAACTTCAGTTATGCTGAAAAGTTGTCATACAGACAGACACATGCAGTCCATATATAGTCTCTGCATGTGTATATGTAACATACTTGCATACCTATGTACATAGTTCTACAAATCACAAAAAAAATACTATTAGAGTTCTGTATAATTCCTTAGAATGGTAAGAACGTTTTCAAATACGCAACATAAAAAGTGACAAAAGTTCATTCATTTTCTTTTGTCCTCTGGAGAAACTTTTTTTTTTTTTTTTTTTTTTTGGAGAGGTTTAGCTATAGGGCACGTGCGCTCGCCAGACGGACAGAGAGAGACAGAGAGACAGAAAGCGAGAAATCACCCCCCGGGGGGATGGCCACACCGCAATCCCTTCTCCTCCATTCTCCTCTCAGGATCTTGGGCACGAACGCACACGCGCCCAGCATGAGTTTAAGCCACCGGGTCCGGGACTCAAACCGCGGTCGACTACGTGGGAGTCCAGCGACACAGCCATTACGCTAACTGCTGTTCCCCCGGAGAAACTTTGAGCTTCCTAGAAGGCAACCAAAGATCGCAGCTGCTTACACAGAACTCTAGGGCTAAGCTTCGGCCGCATGACTATATTTCGTATTTCCTCTTGGAGGAGGAAATACAGAAGGATTTTCTAATTCAGTAATGACTGCAGGGAGGCTGGGCCTGAAGAGTTTCATAGTTCATAGTTTCATTCCTGGCACACCCTAAGAAAAGTGACTTACTGGGGCCATCAGGTGGCGTGGTGATTAAGGTGCTGAACCATAGTTCAAGTCCCAGAACAGGTGGCTTGCTTTCTCACTCACTCTCTCTCTCTCTCATAAGCACATATTCCCTATAGCAAATTAAATAATAATAATAAATAAAATTGAATAATTCTTTTTCAAAAAAAAAAAAAAAGAAAGAAAACAAAAGTAATTTACAAACAGGTCACTTTTGCCAGGGCATAAAGACTCTCCCATCATATCCCAACTGAAGTTGTGGATAAAAATGAAGGTTGAACACATCCACAACATTTTTTTCCCCTCTAAGTCTCTGCAATCTGCTTCTTGCCATCTGCTAGGGTATTAGTAAAACCACCTCTGCGTCAGACGTCTCTTCTCTTAGAAAGAGAATGATTGCCACTACCATTTACTTACTGGGAGCCACCAGCAAAACCCCCCCAGATATCCAGCCAGGGAGGGATAAAGGGTGGGCCTGGATAACAAAAGGCAAACAGCTGGGGGTGTGGGGAGGCCACAAGTCTGGAGGAAAGCTCATCCAGGCTCTGCAGCTTGAGGAGACGTCATTCCAAACCCCTTCCTGAGCACAGGAGCTCCAGGCCCGGGGAGCTCCAGCACCACCTCCACGTGGGCAGCCTACAGCTTGTTATTTCCACACAAAGTACAAATAATAATGGTAACAAAACTAATTATTTCTTTTTCTTTTTTGGAGAGGTTTTTGCTATAGCAGAGAGAGACAGAGAGAGAAAGCGAGAACTTACTTCCCCGCTTCCAGGGGGAGGCCACGCCGCAATCCCATCTCCTCCATTCTCCTCTCGGGATCTTGGGCACGCATGCACACGCATCCAGAGTGAGTTTAAGTCACTGGGTCCAGGACTCGCACCATGATCGACTACATGGGATTTCAGCGACATAGCCATTATGCCAACTGCTGGTCCCCGAAACTAATTATTTCAAATAGATTTCTTCCCAAAAACTCAAAGCACGTTCACATTCTTTGTTTTATCCTTTCAACACACTTGCGAGATAGCAAAGGGCGGTACTATTAGGCTGTAAGAAAAGTCCCGCCGTGTGTTTTCTATGCAAAAACGCATCATGACTTTTCCAACCACCCAATATTATTCCCCACCTATCTATGAAAACAGGCCCCAGATTACAGTGTTGCAGGAGAAAGGTTGCTTGTGGCGTGTGTCACTAGCACAAGTTGCCATTTATTAATTCCCAAAGAAGTCGACCAATTCTCCAAATTTTTTATACACGCACAACACAAAAATGTTGACAGATCTGAACGTGCCAGCAGGATGGAACATGCAGGGAAAAGACGTCAGATTCTCTTTGTATTAAAAATAAAGAGACAGCTTTGGAAAAATAAGTAACACTTTATAAATCTGAGAAGTAACATTCACAGCTTACACACAAGTCTCAGAACGTGACTTGCGGGAAGCGTTCTGTCTTATCATCGATTCTGGGATTTTCACGGTTTTTCAAACTTTCACTGGAAAGCAAACAGCAAGGACCACGAAGATGACTGACTAATCTCATTAGAGCAGATCTGAATTCCAAAGTGTCAGCTACATCGATACTGCAGGGTGAGAAAACACAGGATTAAAAAACTAATATTAAGCAGATGGTCAGTGAGTTACAAAGACCCCAGCCATCAATGTATGTGGGTGTATCGTGTTTATTTACTCAGCTCTTGGCACAAAGCAGGACACCTACCCTAGCAACAGCTCCATCATATGCTCCCGAGGTTGCAACATACCCTGCTGCTAATTTTAAAAAACTACCACCTCACAATCTGCAAGAAGCCTCTTTTGTTATCGATGTTAAATATGCTATTTCGAGTCTCAGAGCCTTTATCTTCTCCCTTACATTTAAATTTTTTAAACACATTTGTGATTTTTTTTTGAAGTACATGTAAAGTTTGTACATACTCTGCACGCTGACTTGTACCTCTTCTTTGAGAGTCGGTGATGCAGCAGAATCCTAAGCTGAAGGTATTTCACTTCCTTTTTTTTTTTTTTTTAATTTTTCATTATGTTTTTAGATCTTTGCCATAAGATGCATGTGCTTGCTGGAGAGAGTGAGACAGAGAGAGAGAGAAAGTGAGAGATCATGACTAGGGGATTGGCAAGGAGGAAGTTGGCCATGCCACAATCCCTTCTATTCCAACCTCCTCTTGGGATCCTGGGCATCATGCGCACACATGTGCCCAGCATGTTTTTCAAGCCTCCTGGTCTGGACTAGAACCGCGGGACCGGCCATGTAGAATCCAGCACCTCAACTACCATGCAGCATGCTGGCCCCAGAGCTATTTCTAATAAATAAAACATCCTGAACAAGATCCAAACAGCTCTGCTCAATGCCAAGTTCTCTTGGTATAAGTTATAGTTTATCCAGATGATAGCTTAAAAAAAAAATCATGCAACACTTCGTATTAAGTTATTACATTAATATACAAGGCACACATTTTCATCTTTACGAAAGTAACTACCTTGGATACACAAAATCCCCTATCTTTCTAGTATAAACTCCTCTTTCTGTAGTAAATTATAGCTGGATTTTCTTTTTTTCATATTGAATGTTTCATAAGAAGAGCTCACGGTTTGTCGGAGAAATTTTCCAAACAATAACTTATTACATAAGGAATTCATTTTTCCCCCTAAAAAGAACAGGGCTTGAGGTGGTAGTTATAAGGCAGAATAATCACAAGCAGATGTAAAAATACTTTACGAAGTTAAAATAATAATAATAATTAAAAAAAACTTTGATATGTTTTATGCCTTTAAAAAAATGTCAGATAGAGCTGGCAGTGGGCAGGCCCCTAATTGTCATTAATTGCCATTATTATGTGCTGTTAATGGCTCCTAATCGTACTTTTTTTTTTTTTGAGCAATGATTTTAGATTATTTTTCTGGCACAAAAGCCTGTTCCCAAATACCACAATGTTCTCATACCAAAACTAAAGTGACTAGGAGATTAAAAGCAATTAGTGTAATTTCACCCACTGGCATTAGTACCAAAAGCGGATCAGGATACAGGCTTTTCAAGATTCAGAAACTTTTTCAAGTTTTGCAAGATTTGAAAACAGAGCAGGAAATGCCCGGCAAAAGCTCTAAAAACTGGCATGTCTTCTAAAGGGTGGCCAAGAAAGGATCAAGAATTCCTATCCCCTTGAAAAGAGAAAGACCATTGACAAAGCAAAAATAAAGAAATCAATAAAAATCACAGCACACCTTGACTTAAGGTATGAAGACTGTGGTTCCTAAGTAAGGACAATAACTCCTTGTTACATCCAGCCAGGAATTTGCCCGCTCACCAGAGAATACCCACTGTGGTCCCGTATGAGTTAAAACAGATAAGGGAGTTACAGCAATAAAAAGCTCGTAAATAATTTTGCGCATCCATCCAGTAAGCTATATATAACCATATATAACCACAATTTCTAAGGTTACTTTCTTTTGCTCTAGGGCATATGTGCTCACTGAGAGTGACAAAGAAAAGAGAAACATTAAGAGGGAAAGTGAGAAATCACCCCGCCCCAGGTTGCAATCCCTTCTCTGTTCTCCTCCTGGGATTTTGGGCATTCACGCATGTGCACCTAGTGTGATTTTCAAGCCATCAGGTCCAGGACTTAAACTATGGTCAGCCATGTGGGAGTCCAGCACTTTAACCACTACGCCACCTGTTGGGCCCAAATCTGATGTTTATATTACTAAATATATTTCATGCTCATTCTTGTAATTCAGATATGTACACAGATGATCTCTGACTTAAAATTTATAAACCACGATAAACAGCGGCAGAAAGCACTGTCCCAAGAATGGGTATTATAAATGGTAACTCATGTTATAGTCCAGAGTACAAAAAGCCAATAGAATTCATAATGTAGGTGAAATGATCAAACGTGCAAGAGAGGGGTCAGTAGGTGGCATGACACATGACTAGTCATTTGGTCACAAGTGAACTCTAGAACACAACTTATTTTTTTATGAAGAACCGACTCGCATGTGGTGTTAGAAGTATCGTGCAGGGGACCAGCAGTTAGCATAATGGCTATGTCGCTGGACTCCCACATAGTCGACCGCGGTTCGCGTCCCGGACCCAGTGGCTTAAAACTCACGCTGGGCACGTGTGCGTGCGTGCCCAAGATCCCAAGAAGAGAATGGAGGAGAAGGGATTGCGGCGTAGCCATCCCCCCTGGGGGGTGATTTCTCGCTTTCTGTTTCTCTGCCTCTCTCTGTCTGTCTGGCGAGCGCAGGCGCCCTATAGCAAAAACCTCTCAAAAAAAAAAAAAAAAGAAGTATCGTGCAAGTTCCCAAGCCAACCCATCAAAGCCATCGTAATCCTTCTATGGCTCGAGTATTTTAGTACTAGTAAATTATACAATAGCATTATAGTTCTTAGACATTAATATGAGAATATCACAGCTGTATAAAATAGGCTTTGGTGGGTTATTTTTCTCCCACGGAAAAGTGGGTTTACAGAAGCTCCAAATTATCTCATCAACAAATTTTAGGAAATACCTGTATGTTCTTAATCAGAATCCCATTCTTTGGTCCTGCCATAACAAAGCCTGGAGTTAATACATCACCTCCCCAACCCTCGCCTCCCCCTCCACCCAAAGGGGAAAAAAAAGGCAAGGAAAAGCAAACCATCTTCAAGATGCAATTAATGACTAAGGAGAATGGCTATAGCTCCTCAATGTTTTCAAGTATATGGGTTCTTCCAGAGAATGGTCTTTCTTCCTTCTTTCTTACTTCTTTCTTTCTTGTCTCTCTCTCTCTCTCTCTTAGATTTTTGCTATAGGGCATATGTGCTCACTGGAGAAATAGAGACAGAAAGCGAGAAATGACGTCCTAGGGTGGATGGCCACACTGCAATCTAGTCTCATCTTGGGATTTTGAGCACGCACACACATGTACCTGGACTCGAACTGTGGTCGACTATGTGGGAGTCCAGCAACATAACCATTATGCCATCTGCTGGTTCCCAGAGAATGGTTTCTCAACTAGCTTTAGATAGTCACTAACTATTTCTATTTATACAATTTTATCATCAAACAAGCCTTTTCACAAACTTCACAAGATTAACCCAATCCAACTTTCATCCAAAAATTACAAAGTTGAGAGTTAGTGAAGCCAAAATTAACAAAGGTAAATTCTGAGTTGCCAAGCTAAGAGTGTGACCCACAACTAGACTAAGTATCAAGATAGATGAAATCTAAGAAATAAAAACAGGTCTTATTTTCAAAGATATGTAGTCACGTGGTATATAGATTTATTAATACAAATTACCTCCAGTGACGAAACTATAACTTAGACAGTTAAAAAGGTGATACAGCTTTTAACCTTTCATGGGATTTTCCTACAGCTATAGTTTAAAAAAAAAAAAAAAAAAAAAAAAGCTTAGAAATACCATGAAAACAGCTGCTCCTACCCATCAGTTTCTACGTACCACACGGACATGGATTCTGACTAGCTTTCAATGGTCGGCAGCTTCTCGCCCGTCTAACAACTCTGACAGCAGTACATGGTGGCTCGCATTTTCTTTGTAGTCTCTTTCTTTCCTTCTGGTGGCAAAACTGCAGAGTGAGACAGCGCAGCTCGCTTCTCCTGTGTCTGTCACGTATCCCAACACCGGCCTCCATCACACTGTATGGGAAGCTTTCATTTCACTAACCAGAACCATCACAGAGCAAATAAATACTCGATAGTGTTTACTTGTTGCTTAAGTTACAGAAAATAATCTGAGTCTCCAGAGCTACAGTCACATGTCTTACCACGAGGATTAATACCAAAATTGAATGAACCTGGGGAAATCCTCAAAACACCAAATAACCAAAAAGGTTCAAGGGTATTCACTGGTTGTGGTTAAGTATACATTCGTGGACAAAAACACAGAAGAAAAATAAGGGCTCACTCCTTTGCTTTTTTAGTAAAAGGGCTTACTCTTAATAAAAGGGTTTACTCTTAATAAACTAGAACATTCAATTAAGACAGGAGCGTGTTTTCGCTCATTTGAGGTTGTGCTATGAACAGCTATACATGACCCACGTCGTGAATTTGAGTAAGAAACTGGCATTGCGGGGCCAGCAGGTGACATAGTGGTTAAGGTGCTGGATTCCCACATGGTTGACTGTAGTTCAAGTCCCAGGCCTGGAGCCTTGAAACCCATGTGTGTGTGTGTGTGCCCAAAATCCCAAGAGGCGAATGGAGGAGACAGGATTGTGGTCTGGCGTGGCCAACCCCTGCGGTGTGATTTCTCACTTTCTCTCTCTCTGGCAAATGCATGTGCCCTATAGCAAAAAAGAAAACAAACAAACAAAACTCTCTAGAAAGAAGGAAAGGAGGCAGAGAGGAAGGGGAGAGAGAGAGAAAGAAAAAGAAAGGAAGGAAAAAAAAGAGAGAGAAAGGAAGGAAGGGAGGGGGGAGGAAGGAAGAAAGAAATTGTTTGTTGTATTTGGTAGAAACAAGCAAGCAATGGAGGTGAGAGTGTGCTGTCCTGCACCTCCCTCTGGTTTAATGAGTCATTTCTCATTTCTGCAGGCTCTTCAAGTGCACCTGAGCCATCCTCACCTAAATTAGGACCCCTGACTTTGAAGTAGTCCCACCACCTCGGCAGCAGGCCCAGACCGAGATCTGGATGACTTCCACTATCCAACTCAAAAGGACAGAGGGAAGTTTTAAAAGTGACCATCCAGGGACCAGCAGGTGGTGTGATGGGTAAGGCTCTGAACTCCCACATGGCTGACTGCAGTCCTAGGCCCAGATCTGGAGGCTTGAAAGTCATGCTGCGTGTGTGTGTGTGTGTGTGTGTGTGTGTGTGTGAGTATAAATGCCCTGTGGCAAGACCTTAACAATTTTTTAGTTAAAAAAAAAATGTTTTATAAAAGTGGTCATCCATAGCTCTCTGGGATTCCAGTGTCTTCCCTAAAAATGTCACTAAATTGCATGGGGACAGAGTGACACAGCAGTAGGAAAATGACAAGACTGACCCTATATAGGAAGGTTCTAGTCGCCTCCTGGGACCTCCCTACACATGCCGACGACACTTGTGCCCATGATCCGAGACTGGCCAAGTCTGGGGTAGACTGCAGCCTGAAGACTCTATCAGGGATGCCTATCTGTCTATCTCATTCTCTTGCTCACAGAGAAAAGAAACAAATACTTTTTTAAGTCACTAAACTTTATGAGTAAAACGGTTTGACCTGATGTTAAATGCTTCCCTAACATTTCACCCCCGAGGCCACCAAGAAGCCAGTAACGTTGGGAATCCTGAAGAGAAACATCCAGGGAAAACACAGACCCATTGGGCAGACACAGTGCTCTTGGAGCGCATTCTAGATCTACAATGTGGGTGCTTGCTTGACCACATGTCAATCTGCTTCCCTACCATGCAAATTTCACACCACGTGAATAAAATGCTGAAGGAGCTTGGGCTGTCTGGAGCAGTGGCTGCGATTCTGCATCCCTCCTACCTGCGAGTGCTGTGTTCTACCTCCTGGTGCTCTGCACTAAGCGGCGTCCCTGTGCGTTTCCTCCTATGGGGCTGCAAGACACCGGAAGGAGAAGCTACTGACTGCTGGATCTCCTGAGCCCAGCGCGGAAGGTAGACCAGAAAAGGGACTCGAATATTAACAGACTGGAAGTGCTAGTACAGCCTGAGTTAACTGTAAGGGAAAGAAGTTGGTTGGGGACATGTGTTAGTTATTAAAGGGAAACTCCCTTTTGGCATAACAAAGGACAGGCAACTGCCACTAGGTTCGTGGTCCCACACCCCCATGAAACAGAACCACAGTCATGTGGGCCACTGCTCTGAGACACTAACTTTTTTTTTTTTTTGAGAGAGAGATATTTTTGCTATAGAGATATATATTTTGTGCTCACCAGAGAAACAGAAAGTAAGAAATTACCCAGGGGGGATGGCCACGCCACAATTCCTCCTCCTCCATTCTCCTCTTGGGATTTTGGGCATGAACATACACACACCCAGCGTGAATTTTAAGTCGCTGGGTCCAGGACTTGAACCGCAGTTGACTACATGGGAGTCCAGCAACGTAACCATTACACCATCTGCTGCTCCCAACACAGACTTTGTATCTGCTCTCCATGATGATCTTACCAAGAAAAAGTGATCTGCACCATCATGGCTTTCTCTCCTTGGGCTCTTGGCTTAATAAGTTTTGTCCTTTCACCCTCTCATCTCATATTTTTTTTAAGTTTCTGCCTAACCCCCAGGTAAACAGTCTCTGTAAATTTTGAAGATAATCTGGGAGGCCAGCAGACGGCATAGCAGTTATGTGAGTAGACTCTCACATAGCCGACCACAGTTCAAGTCCAAATGTTTCATATATGCTTATCCCACTGTGCTTAACTCCCTTGCATATCACCCATACACACAGTCTCCCCAAATAGCTTGGTTACCCCAAATTGGCAGTTCAAATATATTATCCCCAAGAAAACAAATTTCAGTGACTTCTACTACTGACCACTAGAAGACCCAGGTGACTAAGTGTTTTACACAGGAGTAAACTTTATTCCTGGGCTTTTAAAAACATCAAGTGCTGACTCTGTGGCCTGCTGGTTAAGGCAATCACATGGCCAACCAAGAGGTTTGAAAACGTCCTGGATTCAGCGGTTTGAGAAACACACCAGGCACATGTGTATGCATGCCCAAAATCTCAAAAAGAAGGGAGAGATAGAGAAGGGATTGTGGTGTGACCATTTCCCATGGTGGGGGTGTTTTATCTTCTTTCTGTTTTTCTTTGGCAAGTACATGTTCCATCTAGCAAAAAATAAATAAAATAAAATAAAATAAAATAAATAGACAGTAAATGAAAATTCCTTATAAAATTTAGCCAGAGCTAAAAGAAGGGGGGTCTCCAAGAAGTTGCAAAATGACAAACAGTACCACAAGCCTAGTTCTATGAAAATGCCACAGTAGAGTCTCGTACCCTTTTTGTACAGTGGCATATATCCATCAACAACGAGAGACCGAAGGGAACTCTTACAGATCGAGTAAATTTAAAATGGGAATAACAATCCGATATCAAAATCAGCACGACGCTAAGATTATTACCATGAAACGCGATGGTCACTGGTTAAACCTGAGGTATTGTCAAGGTGTTGGGTGTCAAACCTGATCTCTAAGTAATACTAACAACGGGAGGAGATGTAAACTCCTTTGAACCTTTATCCCTTCTGTTAGTGATGATCATGCTTGTGCTAACAAAGTTCCAAATGGTAGTCATTTATAATCTGGAAAAAAACATAATTCAATAACATGACATGCCAAAAAGTGAACCAGGAAAAAAAATAAAATAAATGATACAATGGTACAAGCTGAATCTCGCCTGAACATGACGTTTTGGACGTTTTGAACACGCCCGTCTTCCTAGTTCCACACCATCGAGCAAACTCCTATGAGGTTTGGGCATCATGAAATAAAATAACCCTCATCCCATATCTCCCAAAGGCAGCTGAAACCCTTTCTTTCCATCATTTGTGTTAGAGTTTCATGAAACTTTAAAACTCAAATAATTTTACACATGAGGAACAGATTCTCACACAAGGCCACACAGCTTGCCAGAGCCTATGTTCAAATAGAAGCTCACTTCTTCTTTTGACTTTAAAGTCACTCTGTTTATACTACTACTGCCTAAAAAAAACAAGTTCACATTGAAAAAAAAACTTTTTTAAGAGAGATTTTTGCTATAGGGTACGTGTGCTCGCCAGAGAGAGACAGAGACAGAAAGTGAGAAATCACCCCTGGGGGGATGGCCATGCCACAAGCCCTTCTCCTCTGTTCTCCTCTCAGAATTTTGGGCACACACACTCACACGCCCAGCATGAGTTTTAAGATGCTGGGTTTGGGACTTGAACCACAGCTGAGTATGCAAGGCCAGTGACATAACCATTATGCCATCTGATGGTCCCAACACCTTGAAATTTTTAAATATTGTTTGTATTTTCCGTAAGAACTTCCTGGAAAGGAAAGGGATAAACTTAGTAGGAAATGCATGATTCTCATCTAAAACATTAAAGCAACATTTTTTTGTTCTTTTAGAAAACAGCACTAGCAGAATCTTTCTACAGTACAGCAAATGTCAAAATTATCTGAGGGAAATTATCATAATAGTGTGCTTACGTGCACAGACTATGGACCTAAACTGCAGATCTAAGTAAGCATCCTGGGTTCAAATCTCAGGCACACCATTCCTACTGCTATCCCTTTTCTCTGTTTCAGTTTCCTAACCTGAACTACAGTGATAAGAACAGAAGGCCCTACTTCAGCATGTTACTAGGAGAATTATGTACGTTTTTATGCATCTGGTTGATAGATTATTTCTGGAACTTAGTAAATACTATAAAACTGTGAACTATTGGGCCAGCAGGTGACGTGGTACTTAAAGAGCTGGATCCCACGTGGCTAACTTCCCGGTTTAAGTCCCAGGACTGGCAGCTTGAAAGAAAACACTACAGGCATGTGTGTGTGTGCATGGTCAAAGTCCCAAAAGGAGAATGGAAGAGAAGGAAATGCAGTATGGCCATCCCACTGTGGGCTGATTTCTCACTTCTGCCTCTCTCTGGCAAATATATGAGCCATGTGGCAAAAATCTAAAGAAAAACAAACAAAAGAAACCACTTTTTAACTATTTTTATCATGGAGGGAGGTGGTATAGACCTAAAGAGAAAAAACGGTGAAAGGAAGATCCAGTCATTGTTTGTGTGTGTTATGTTCACAGCCTCGTATTTTAAAATGTACTATTTTTAATTGATGAACATGGTATACATCTGTTATGTACAACCCACTGTCTTTCAATATATATTTATTGGCTAACTTGAGCTAATTATCCCACATAGTTATCATTTTAGAGGTTTCATTTCATCCATGGTCAAATAACTTGTTCTGCTACAAAATTTTTAATTTTTGATGAAGTACAATTAATCATTTTATGTTGAAGTTTCAGAAATGCTAACAAGGGCTCTTGACAATTAAAAAGCAATTTTAAAAAGCCAGCAACTGGCGTGGTGGTTAAGGCGCTGGACTTCCATACAACAGACACGGTTCAAGTCCCAGAGCTGGTGGCTTGAAAATCATACTGTGAGCACGTGTGCCCAGAATTCCAAGATGGGATTGCAGCACGGCCATCCCTCATGAGGGGTGATTTCTCTTCCTCTCACTGCCTCTCCTGTGAGCACATGTGCCCTCTGGCAAAAACCTTTAAAAAAAATAAAAAGCAATGAAAGGAAATACAATCACAGCATGAAATAATACAAACACATCTTTGCCCAGTGGCCCTTGCACAGTAATTCTGATGTAATTCTGATCTAATTTGTATATCCCAGCCACCTCCCCCTACATCATCCTGACTGAAGCATCCTACTCCTAACACCAGGAGAAAGAAGATCACATGAGTGTTAGAACTGGTTCTCAACCAGCAGATGGTACAACGGCTAGGTTGCTGGACTCCCACATGTCAGACTGCACTTCAAGTCCCAGACCCGGTGGCTTCAAACTCACGCTGAGCGCGTGTGCATGCGTGCCCAAAATCAACCTGGGGGGGGGGGGCGTGATTTCTCGCTTTCTCTCTCTATCTCTGTCAGTCTCTCTGGTGAGTGCACATACCCTACAGTAAACATCTCCCGCTGAGAAACAAACACAAAAGAACAGGTCCTCCGCAGAAACCTCCTTTCTGCACTCATTATTGTAGGGTGTCTGGAGGCTGCCAGTTAGAGAAGCCTGGAGAGAGACACCACTAGGAAAATTAGCAATCAGGTTTTCAGCAAATAGACAGCAGGCTCAGGGGTAGCTTGTGAGAAGAGGGCACGCAGGCCAGCAGGTGGCATGTGGTTAAGGCCCTGGATCCCACATGGCCTACTTTGCTGTTCAGTTCTGGACCCAGGGGCCTGAAAACCCACTAGGCTTGTGTGCGTGTATGCCCAAAATCCTGAAAGAAGAATAGAGGAGAAGGGACTTCAGTGTGGCCATCCCCCTTGGGGAATGATTTCTCACTTTCCCTCTCTCTCTCAGGCGCTCACACCCACACTGTGGCAAAAAAAAAAAAAAATCTAAAAAAGTTTTCTTTACTCCTCGTATCCAGGTCTGTTGGGATTAACCAAGATCCTTGGATCCATGATGTTCTCAGAAAAGTTTCTCTTTCTTCCAAGAGCAAGAGGCACAGACAGACAGACAGACAGCACTCCCTACAGTGTCTTGATACCATGACCCACTGCCGGCTTCAGCCATCCCCAGATCGTGGGCGCGCATGTGGCTAGCAGCCTCCGCAGTCTTGGGACATGCATCCGGAACATTCCCACATGGATCAGAAGAGTGTCACTTCTTACTAGCATCAATTGCGTCACATCACTCACCAACTTCAGCTTTGCTTTCATGGCCACTCATTGCCTATGGAGTAAAAAGCCTCCCACAATGTGACCTCCACGCAATATCCTCCCTTTGCCTCCACCGTGCTCCCACACACAACCTCCACTCCAAAGTTCTCCTGCCTTCTAACCTTCATTTGTGCCATTGCTTTCTTCCAGTTGCAACTCCCTTGCCTCCCCTCGCCCCCTCCTGACTCGGTCCTATTTTTTAGCCTAAATCACTATCTCCTCTTTGATGAATCTTTCTTTTTATATCCCTTAGATTCTACTTTCCGTTCCACAGCCCTCTTCCCTTGAAATTAACTGTCCTCATCTTTGTATTCCTACAATGCTTCTCAACACAATGAGCATGGCCTTTTATTAAACTGTATTATAATATTTATCTCCCCGAACAGACCGTAAGTTCAATTAGGAAAAATAAGAGTGCTCTTTCTTCACAGAGCCTGGCACCCTCTGAGCTTAATAGGTTGTTTGCAATTTCTACAGTAATTGTTCATTGCTTTTCTACAGTCTCTGTCCACCTCATGGGCCAAGGTAGGTAAACCAACAATCCCACCCACCCCAGGCAGTTTCAAACCTAGCATCCAAGAAGAGAAAGAACAGTCCATCTGTAAAATGAAATATAAACCATCCTTTTCCTTCAAAGGAGTCTCCACTGTGTGCAAAGCCTAAGGAATAAACACACATGCGCACACACACACACACAGATGCACATACATGTGCTAGCCTCCAGGAGCTGAGCTAGCACGCAGGTGGTAAGTCACAAGGCAGAAAATGCTGGTAACACTGGCTGAAGCTGTGGTACAGACGACAACCGCTCTCGGAGATGTTCTCTGTGGAGTGTGTTGGTTAGCAAAGTCTTCCCAGAGGCACCGGAATCTTCCAAATGGGATTTGAAGAACTGTATCTATCATTTAGGTGCTGAGGAAAGAAAAGCATTCTACATTTGCTAAAGAAGAATGGGAGGAGAGAGAGAGAATATCGTGAGACCAAAAGTGGAGAAATGTGAAGTTTTTTAGGAGGATTATAAAACAGTTGGATTGCTGGGGCAGATCATCTAGGAGGGCATGGGACACAAGGCTGGGGGACTGGGTAAGCAGCATCCAGGCTGAGAGACCTGGGTTTGACACTGTAAAGGCACTATCCAAAGTGAGATTTGCAAAGTGATGGCTCTACCAATTGCTGTTAAAGGGGCTGAGACAGGTGTTCACAGTTAAATCAGTGTGCAAAAATGAAAAGACCGACTATTCACTCTCACTTCTGCAGAGCGGCAATGCGTATCAGAGCGTTAAAGGCACTGAGAAGGTCTGCAGTACAAAGCCCCATGTACCACTGCACTTCCTCGTATTTCAAAATTTTTGTTTTGAAAGCTGAATTAGAAAAATGCAGAGCTCCAAGGAACACAGGGTACTAAAATAATGTTCACATTTTTAAAAGTGTAGACCAGAGAGTTAACAAAATGAAGAAGACAACACAGATGGAGCTGGAACTGGGAATGGGAAAGAGAGAAAGGTGTGAAAAGAAGTGAAAATTCTCTGAGGAATTATAAAGTCGAAGTCGGAAGTGACTAAGGCACTTGTCCATAAACTTTTCCACTGTTTGGTGGGATTTCTATGAATTTCTACCAAGCCCATTTCCTGTAAGTTCAGATATAATTGTGTAAATCTTTAAGTAAGAGCAAAGGAAGAAAAAAAAAAACCTGCCAAAAGCAATCTGCAGGGAAACAGGTATAGATCCTTTTTATATAATATAGAGCCCTGCATATCATAATCCAAAATCAAAGCCGTGCGTGGTTTAGAACACTTCTCTTTTAAACCAGATAAGACTAGCTCCTGTTTTGAAATCCTCGACTCCCCTACCACGATGCTAATGGAAATGCTGTGAGTTCAAAGGTCAAAGTAATTAACATTAGCGTTTAAAACGGGAGTGGATTTATGATTTTCAACACTTGGAATCTCCATTCATCCGGGTTCTTCATTCTAAGCATATGGAAGCGCTTTACAAATGATGTTTCTAATCCCTTCACACAGAGAAGAGATTCAGGCTCAGAAAATACTTGCACTCTTTCAAGACACCATTTAGTCAACACTGCATAGCAGCTCCCTGGACTGAGGTTTTCCAAATGGCATTTGCAAAACTTGCCCTCCTAGAGATCTCTGCAGATGCTACACATGAAACGGAGTTCTATGGCCCCATGAGGAGGCGTCTGTGACACCGGTTAGCCTTCTAGTATGTACCCGGATGGTGGTTACACAGGTGTGTGAACACTGGGATCATTTATGGAGCTTTAAACTAGTATTTGGGCTTTAGGGTCCTGATTTAATCTATAGTGGTAGCTGGTGTCGGGTCCACACAATCATGAACCAATGAATAATGCTAGCTATTTCTGGTTCTGAGGACCCACGAGGAGCCCTACGCTCTGCCAGGCCCTTCATGTACACTGCTGAATGGCATCCCCAAGACATTCCTCCACGTGGTCACCACCACCCACTGGACAGACGAAGAAACTGAGGGGCACAGAGAACATGTCATTTGTTCACAGTCACACATCTGGTTAAGCAAAACTGGGATCTGAAATCAGTGTGTTCTAACTACAAAAGCCACATGTGTTCTATAACCGTGGTCTGGAAGTCAGTTCTAAAGTCAGAAGTGCCATTGTGAGGCACCCTTCTCCTTCTCCATACCCTTCTCTACCTGGAGGCTCTCACGGGCTAAGAGTGGCTGAATGCTCCCTGATCCTCCGCACGTTCCTGAGTACCTCTGAGCACCTCAGTGGGATGACCTTCACCTCTGCATTGAACACACCAGAAACGACCTAGTCTGACACAACGACAGTGTTTGGAAAGAACACTGCCCACAGGGCAGAGGTGAGGCCTGCCACGGTCGGAGGGCAGTCCACTCTCACCCAGGGATTCCCTGGACTCCTAGGGGTGGGAACAGCTCTTTTTCTGATCTGAGAGGTCCCATCTGCTTCTGAATGTGAAATCTGACCAGGTTCTGGTGTTTTCTCCACGTCACTGAGAACTTCGTTGGAAGAAATAGCACCTCTTGTTAGGAGGGATCTGAGGAGCAAGCTGTAGTGGGGAGAAGTTACGCTTTGCTATTTCTTCCCCCCAGAAACCACCTGCATCGCTGGATTAGTATAACGTACCAACAACTGGAAAGGATTTGTTTCTCCAAACAGTCACCGTAGAGCAGTTAGAATGCTGCCAAGATCTAATCCCTTAGCGGCGACTGACAGGGGCACTGACAAGTTTCTGCAGGAACACGCCTGGCAGGCGGGTATGTGGGAAAGGCCCGTCCTATACCCCAGCAAGCTCTCCTGGAAATGAAATGGTTTGCTTTTCCTTCCACATGTCTGACAGATCCCCCAGTTTCTATGGGGTTTATTATGAAAGTGTCAAGCTCTATCAGAAATTTGATGGCAGCCACACATTATCAAATAAATAAAAAGAACACTCTTTTGTCCTACCTTTGAAGTTTTCTTAAGTTACTCTGAATAGCATCTCCCTCTGCCAAGTTTCCTGTTTCTTGCATAATGAGAGACTTTCTAATTAGCATATCACAAATATTCCTGATCTTCTTCACAAGTCCTGATACATTTTTAAATGTTTCTTTTAAGGTACATCAGGATTTTTCACACTTTATAAAGAGGTAGGAGAATTAAAATGATGTGTCAGCTCAATGTTCTTTTTTTCTTTCCCATTTTTTGCTTTTTAAGGTTTTTTTTTTTTTTTTCTATAGAGTACATGCACTCACCAGAGAGAGAAGAAAAGAGAAGGAAAGTGAGAAAGCACCGCCAGGGGGCATGACCATGCCACAACCCCTTCTCCTCCATTCTCTTCTCGGAATTTTGGGCATGCACACACACGCACTGGGTGTGTTTCTCAAGCTGCCAGGTCTGGGTCTTGAACTGTGCAGTAGGCTATGTGGGATCCAGCCACCTTAACCACCATGCCACCTAGCAGGCCCCTCTTTTTGCTTTACTCTCTTCTCTTCCCTCCGTCTCTCTTTCACTCGCTCTCCCACACAAACACTAGCTAGCTGCAAGAATACTGGAGAGGTCACAGGACTGAAACCCAGGAATGCTGGGTTGAGGTTTTGGCTGTGCCACTAATTAGCTGTGTCATTTTAGGCAAAGTGCTCCACCTTCGAGAGTCTTTCTTTTTCTGTGTAATGATGAGGTTGGCCAGATGAAAAGGCCCTCACTGTTTAAAACAATATGATTCTATTTGTGAAGCTTGAACAATTCCTGTCTCCTTACTCAAAAACTAGAACAAGTTATTTTCCTTGATTTAAAAATTCACAGTGAAGTACATCCAAAATAGGTATAGACATCAGTTAAAAGAAATGTGATTTTTAAAGGAACACAGAGACTTACTTGCAGAATTCTGTATTATCTTTAAACAGCAAAAAGGTTTTTCTAGAGAAGTATAGTCATATTTTTGACTAGCTCTAATATGTTGACAAGTATGTAAATACAGACAAACTCTTTTTCATTAATTGATTTATTTATTTTTAGGTTTTTGCTATAGGGTGCATGTGCTAGCCAGAGAGAGACAGAGAGAGGCGGAGAGTGACCAGTGCAAGGGGCAGCTGAGAAATCACTCCCCACGGGGATGGCCATGCCACAATCTCTTCTCCATTGTCCTCCTGGGATTGTGGGAATGCATGCACTCATGCCCAGTGTGATTTTCAAGCCACCAAGTCCAGGACTCAAACTGTGGTCAGCCATATGGGAATCCAGCACCTTAACCACCACACCACCTGCTGGCACCAACACTCACATATGCTAATCTGCCTTTTAGATCAGTGATTATAACTGACATGAAGTAATTCTAATATAAAGAATATCTGGGACCAGCAGTTAGTGTAATGACTATGTCTCTGGACTCCCACATAGTCGACCGCGGTTTGAGTCCCGGACCTGGTGGCTTAAACTCATGCCGGGTGCGTGTGCGTGCGTGCCCAGGATCCCGAGAGGAAAAACGGAGGAGAAGGGATTGCGGCGCGGCCATCCCCCCTGGGGGGTGATTTCTTGCTTCCTGTCTCTATGTCTCTCTCTTTCTGGCGAGTGCACGCGCCCTATAGCGAAAAACCTCTCCAAAAAAAAAAACATATATATCTGTAATGAGTCATCCCTGTAGCCTATTGGTTAAGAAAGCTAGATCTCACATGGTTGACTACAGTTCAAATCCTAGCTCTGGTGGCTCTAAAACATGCCAGGCCCATATGCATATGCTCAAAGTCCAAAGGAGATGGAGAAATGGAGGAGACAGGATTGTGGTGATTGTCCAGACAGGATTGTGCCCCATTGGAGGTACTTTCTCCTTTTCTCTCCCTGTCTGTCTGTCTCTGGCAAGTGTATACACCCTCTGACAATTAAAAGAAAAAAATACTATTATAAGGAAAATAAAGTCAAAGTTTTATCGTCTTTGATATACTAAGAAAAATAAACTTGGTCAGTTAGAAAAAATTATTCAGATGGCCTCAATGACATCTGGTTTTAGAATTTGAACTTATAATATCAAAAGCATAAAAATACAGAAACTTCTCTCGATTGCAATTATGAGTCCTGGGAAATGAGGGTCATAATGGCCTTACATGCTTACTCAAAGCTTTCAGGGTGGCTCAGGTGGATGGGATGTTCCGGGAAAGGCCCTTTATCCCCTGGACCTGCCATCTCTTTCTTGCCACAGCCACACCAACAGCCTCAGTAACACCCACAATCTGGGCCCTGCCTTCCTCGGGCTGCTCACATTTCCCCATTCTGTAGCCTTCCTGTCCCTATGCATCCTGCCCACCTGCACCTGACTGCCGGGTCACATCCCCTCCGATCAGTGCCAACCAAGCTCCATAAGTGCATGTCACACCACAAGGCCAGCTCCAACATCACCCCAGTCACAGCCCTTTTACGGAGGACCCTGCACCATGATCCTGCTGTGTCTGTCTGTGTACATGGCTGTCCCCAGCTCTCAGGGCAGGAGGAGCATAAGCTCCCGGGTCTTTGGTCACCTATGTTATCCCAGAACCTGGCAAGATGTGACACCCAGTGACACCAGAGAGAAAGAGTGACTGGGCCAAGAAAGAAGCAAGGTAACAAGCAGGGCACTGTAAGATTCCAACAACTCTCCCGCCATGTCCCCCAGGCCCGCCATCCTGAAAGATGTGTGGCATACGGTGCTAACGTGATGACCACCAAACAGCAGCTCTCACTCCAGACAAGGGAAGGAGTACTGAAGACTGCCAAGGTCAGAACATGAGTCCTGCATAAAGAGAAAGAGCAGGGTGGGTGTGCAAGGGGGACAGCAGGAAGTGCCTATGTTTCTTCAGAAGAATGGCAAGACCAAGCAAGTTTTCAAAAATTACCTAGCAGTGGGTCAGCCAGTGACATGGTGGTTAAAGAGGCTGGATCTCACATGGCTGACTGCACTGTTCAAATCCTGGACCCGATGGCTTGAAAAACACTCTGGGTCCGTATGCATGTGTGCCCAAAATCTCGAAAGGAGAGTGGAGGAAAAGGGACTGTGGTGTGGTCATCCCCCCCGGGTTGGGGGGGCTTCCTCACTTTCTCCATCTCTATCTATCTCTCTTTCTCTCTCTGGTGAACACACAAACCCTACAGTATTTTTTTTTAATAATAAAAAATAGGAACCAGCAGTTGGCATGATTATGTCACTGGACTCCCACATGGCTGACTGCAGTTCAAGTCCCAGACCCAGCAGATTAAAACTCACACCAGGCAGATGTGCATGCGTGCCTAAAATCCCAAAGGAGATGAGACTACAGCATGGCCATCACCCCTGGGAGGTGATTTCTCATTTTAGGTCTCTCTGTCTCTCCAGCAAGTATGTGTGCCCTATAGCAAAAATTCCTCAAAATAATAGTAATAATAATAATAAATAAAAATTACCTAATGGTGGTGTACACAATGCATCAAAATGATATGGAGATTGGGGCAAATTATTTCAGATTACCACACCCATAAAAAATCATTACAAATATCAGAAAGAGCAATCATATAGGTTATAATAGTCAAAAAGTAAGTTATGTAAACAATTTAGATAATATAATCATGATTCCTAGGCTATTTCTCACATTTGTATATATGAGAATATTTAGAGAGATAAATACCATAGAAAAAGTCTAGAAGGATAACTATCAAAGCCTTTATAGGGATGTTATCTGAGTGAAGAAATACCTAATTCCCCCTTCTTTCCTTTTTCCTTGCTCTCTTTATCTGTATTTTCTGGTATTTTTCTAACATAAACATAAACTGCTCAGGTAATTTTTATTTATTTATTTTTATTTTTAGATTTTCGTGCTCACCAGAGAGACAGTAAGAGGGAAAATGAAAAACCACCAGTCATGGGGGATGACCACCCTGCAATCCCTTCTCCTCCATTCTCCTCTCAGGATTTGGGGCATGCATGCACCTGCACCCAGGATGTTTTTCAAGTCACTAGATCCAACACTTAAGCCAGGGAATCAGACATGTGGAATCCAGCACCTTCACCATCACAACACTCCTGGCCCACCACTTGGATAATTTTTTAAAAATCTCCTCTGAATAAATAAGTAGCTCAGTTATAAATATGAAATAGTGCAGGAATGAGGAGGTGAGGATTTGGTCATGTCAGTGACTATGGGAAGAGACAGCAGAAAGCAGAATTGAGAGCAAGCACAGGAGAAGAGCTGACAGAAGTGGGTGGCTGACTGGGTGAGGAATTTATGGGAAACCAGAAATCTAGTATGACTCCCAGGTTTCCAACCTAAATAAGGCGGGAAATACTGGTGATACTGCCAAAAGTGAGGCAGATGGAGGTCAGTTAGCTGGAAAGGGTCATGGGTTTACTGGTATAGGTGGTTGGTTTGAGGTGGTGACAGGTCATCGGAGAGACTGAAGGACAAGAGAAAGATTAGGACTCAAGGGAACTATAGGTTTCAAAGCCAGGTTAGGTGCTCCTCCGCAGGGTCCCAGAGGAGCCTGTACTTCCCCTAGGTGGCGCCGTTGAGGCTGTTCAGAGATGGGCTGTCTACCTGGCTGTCTACTTGTCTCTCTTCTTTGCTCAACGCTAGAGAGACTCCAGGAGGCAGGGACCCATTGGTCTTGTTCATCGCTCCACCCCCAATGCCTGAACCAGTACCTGATGTATAGGGGACACTCAATAAATGTTTGAGATATGAATCAATGGATCCTCTAGAGTGATGACGTAAGTATGAATGGGTGAATTGTCATCTTCTGAGGGAGAGAATCAGGAGACAGGTGGATTAATTTGTGGGGAATACCCACAGGGCATGGGAGGAAGCAGAACCAACAGTATAGACTCAAACAAGGACAGTGCAACTTTCCAGAAACCAAGGAAGAGAAGATGCAAAACAGAACGACGACCACCATGGGCAAGAGCTGGAGGAGATAAAATGGATGGAAAAAAAAAGGCCATCAGTTACTAGGTTGCCCATAATTCAAGGAAGAACAATGTTAGAACCATGGGAAGGAGACCAACTTGACTGCTAGAGGTAAGAGGTAAGAAAATAGAACGGGGGCCAGCAGGTGACATAACGGCTAAAGCACTGGGCTCCCATGTAGTCAACTGCAGTTGTAGTGCCAGACTCACTGGCTAGAAACTCACGCCGGGCATATGTGCATGCATGTCCAAAACCCCTAGAGGAGAATGGAGGAGAAGGGATTGTGGCATGGCCATCCTCCAGGGAATGATTTCCCACTTTGTGTGTCTCTCTCTCTCTTTGGTGAGTCTCATACCCTATAGCAAAAATCTCTTTAAGAAAAAAAAAATAGAATGAATGAAAGTAGAAGGGTCTTTTACTTTTTTAAGTTGTGTGATGAGGACGTATAGTAACATAGCTCAAGGAGAAGCTGAGTCAGGACAGACATTCAAATCCAGAGACTACACGTGGAGGCACAGCATCTAGGATACAGCGGCAGGAGTCAGCTTGTCTGGGATAACCACTCATACAAGGCGGAGGATTACCCTTGAGAAGGCAGAGGAAGGCTTGTTTGATCTCCCTGTCCCCCCAAACCCCTGCGGCACTCCCAGCCTATACCACACAATTTAGCTCTAATTACACACTCCTATCATTCATTGCTGCTTCTATGTCTTTCTCTCATCACTTAGACGGCACAGACCAAATCATCGGGACTTTCCACAGTAAACTCTCCATCAGATTGGGTAGCGGACTGTTGCAATCCCATAGGCTAGGTGCCAAAGAGAATAAAGCTGCAGACATTAATATGTATGCAATAATTAAAGCAGATACTTCTGCTAAAAAAGACCATTTTTAAAGTAACACCTTGACATCTTCCTTCCCTTTGTCTCTAACAGCAAAACATCACATTATTCTTGGGCAGAGAACTTAGCCCCCAGGATCTGTTCCAGCCAACTGCAAAGCGATGTCCACATGGTCCCTCTTCCCACTAGCTGCAAGTCATCCAGGGACAGTGGTTGAGGGCAGTGACTGCTTTCAAACAAGACTTCTGCAGGCAGATCCCTCGGATCCTTCAGTCCGGACGGAGACTGATACCCTGGGACCATGTCCGGGATCTCAGTACAGACTTAGGACACTTCTAAGAGGTATATCCTTGCAGCCTGACTCTCCCCAAACCCTTCAGGGAGCCCCCAGAGAGGCCAGGAGTGAAACCTTAGTCTGGAAGCTGACTCAGAGGAGACCCTCTGAGGCAGCTGCTGGTTTCAGCTTTGCTGGCCCTGCTCCTGACCCGGACTGCAGCAGCTGAGACCAGAGCATTCCCAGGATTTGTGTGAAGGCTGAAGACGCCTATCAAAGTGGCACCACTAGGCAGCTAGAATGCCAAATGTCACTTCAAAAAGAAGGCAGAATGGAAGTGAGGGGCCCCCATTTGCCTTCTATTCACACACTTCCAGACAAATCATCAACATTCCTCAACACATAATTCCAACCATCCCTTCCGCTGAATAAGCCCTTTTCGCCTGCTCACCTGTATGTCGTGATGGGAGAAATCGACGACGCCTATTTGGTCCACATTTTTTGGAAGTTATAAGGTCTTTATCTATACATTTTCAAAAGTATGTCCTAAACCCATTATAATTAATTTTGCAAAAGATTTTCCCACACTTAGATATTTTCAAAATGTATGCTAAAGGTATGATCATTAGTTTTTCTTCAGTAATGAGTTTGGATTTCCAAGTTCCTCTTGCCACAAGTTATACTTTCCAGTAAGAAAACATGAACATGTGGAAATGATAGGAACATTTTTAGGACACTGGGGCCCATTTAATGCATTGAAGCAATAATTTATCAAATAGGACCCTAGAGTCCAGAAAGCCTCACGGCCCCTTTAACATATGTCTAAATTACTCCCTCAGGACTAACGGAGGAACTGTAAGAATCTGCATCATTAATTAAAGAAACTGAATGTCCTGCACTAAGATTAGGGTATCCCTTAGTAGGGGGGACTTGAATACATGATTTCATCGCAAAGTGACCAGTGGGGATGAAACATTTTCAGAACTAAACACTTAAACTATAACGCGTGTGATTCAACGTACTGCAAATCTAGTGTCCAACAGGTGTGGAAATTAATTCTGGTATTTCCACCCTCCCCTGTTTCAATTTGGCCAAATACTCTGTATTGTGTTATTCTGTCCATTTTAGGCAACCAAAGGAAAGTACTGGCGTGAAGAATGTCTCTCCAAAACATCAAAATTTCAGGGCTTACAAGGAATAAGAAATATACCCATGGAACATTTTATATCCAAGAGACTAGACCAAATATCACAGATCTAAGATTTTAATGTTGCCAAATTAGACAATAATTGCCAAGTATTATATTAAATTCAAATAAACCATAAAAAAAGATCCCTGTTTATAAACAGTCTTCCACATGTGTTGGATAGAAAAGCACTATGACAATTAATTGGTTGATGTCCACAACTTGCCATTAATTGCTGTTTTCAAGTTAAAATGACTCCATTAAATTTTATTTTCAGGGCTCTATATCCAGCTAATTTATAAGAAAATTTCTATTTCTCAATGAGATCTCGAATGATTTACCTAATGTTGCCATTGACATAAGATTCAACTCTATTTTTATGTACACATCTGATTTTTTTTAAATCTGCATCCATTTTTTTTATGAAAAATAATAAACTCACTGTCCTGGTCCTAATTCCTATGAATCTAGTTTTTCAAGAGCTAGAGTTTATAAGTTCATATATAATATTTCTGAATAAATATAAGCCCTGAATAAGACACACACATGCATGCATGCACCCGACATATGATCTGCAACTTTTATAGTTTTTGTTTAGTCTCTATCTACGAGTTTCGACTGGAAGGAATCAACTATGGGCTCAAGTTATAATGTCAAATAATCAAACACGGGCAAAAAAATGCATCTAATGCTATTTAATGCAGGCTCATCAGAAAGCACTTTCTCTTGAATAATAAATATTAAACCCCAAGATCTATAACCATGATAAAAAAAGTAATTCATTATTCAAAACACTTACACGTGTTTCATGATGACCTTTCAACAAGTTTCTGGAAAGAATGCCAAAACACATTTTAGAACAATCTGAAATTGGAGAGCAATTTACAAATAATTCTACATTTGCAGAGAAATCATGAAAGCATGAAGGGCCGGAATAGTAAAGGTTTACAGCAGTGATATATCCCACAAGGGGCACACAACTCCTGCAGAAGTTCCAGCTTTTAGACAAATGAACTATTAGTGCCACTGTCGCCAGAAAAAAAAAATAACAATAATAAATTGTCAGGTTTTATGAAGTATTATATTTAAAAATTCAGACCAATTTCTGAGTTTCTTCCGTTTAACAACACACCCCAGAGTTCAATATACTTACTCTGCAGTCTGGGTCCTGGTTTCTGGTTTTTGCAAGGGGTCTGTAAAATGTACAGATGGTAATAATCTGTGGCTTACTTCAAATCCTGACGACTGCTGCTTTTATTCTCTTGATTTCCTTTGGTGCCAAAGATGTCGTTCTAGTCCAGAGTTACCGCATGTTAAGTGAAACTGCTGTCAACATTTTATTACATTCCGCATTTCGGGTTTCCTGATAGCTAACTCCAACATTAAAGATAGCTGTGCTCTGTATATTTTTCAATCCTCTTTTTTTTTTTTCTTTTTCCCTCCAAGGAAAGGTGTGGGCTCTCCGAAAGCAGCCCAGAGATTTAAAGTTGTACTCTTCCAGACTGTATTAAAATAAATCCCAATGCAATACATTTTGACCTTCAGACATTTTTTTTTTTTTCCTCTTCCCTGGTTGCTCTGGCTGTGTTAATTTTCCCACACTCTCCTGCAGTGGTGAAGGACTTGTCTGGGCAAGTAAGATAACACTTGGGCAGGAGATTAAAAACCCACACTGAAGTCATTAAGGACCTGCAGGGCTGGGCCCTGAATCCACTCAGCGCAGTCTCCCAACATTGTCACCTGGACTTGAAAAGCAACCGGAAACGCCTAACAACAGAGACAACTGTGTTCTGGCACTTCCAGGATCTTGAACCACCTGTATTTTATGTAACAAGAGAGTCCTTCGACTTAGATGCTAGAACAAAGAGGAAATACCTTGCTTCATTTCACCTCACTTTGAATTATGTGAACTGTGGACCCCTACTGAGGTCTAGAACTAGGTGAGCAGAAGGCTCATTTTGTCCAAAATAGTTCCAGTGTGTAATTATCCCTAATGCTGTCTTTCACTCTCAAAAGTGTCACAGTGTCATCAATAAATTACTTAGCTACATCATCTATAGCTTTGACCTCAGTCCTAGGAAATTTTTTTTTTTTTTTACATTTGCCAACTATGGTTGAAAAATGGTTGGCCCCAACTCCCAAAGTTCAGGTTCAAATAACAACCTAGCCATTTTAACAGATAAGAATTTACAGCTTTCTTCTATCTGTTACTTACACTTAGGCACTCTGACACCAACTTGTGAATCCATTAATTTTATTATATAGATTTAAAAAATTTTATTTATTATTATTATAAAATTCTATAGGGCATGAGTGCTCACCAGAGAAAGACAGAAAGTGAGAGAGAAAGAGAGAAAGCAAACTGCCAGCTCCATGACTTGAACCACGGTCAGCCATGTGGTAGTCCAGCACCTTTCTCACTACGCCACCTGTCTATTACATAGAAGTTCCTTTTCCTGGGACCAGCAGTTAGCATAATGGCTATGTCGCTGGACTCCCATGTAGTTGACCACGGTTCGCATCCAAGACCCGGTGACTTAAAACTCACGCCGGGCGCATGTGCGTGCGTGACCAAGATCCCGAGAGGAGAATGGAGGAGAAGGGATTGCGGCATGACCATCCCCCCGGGGGGTAATTTCTCGCTTTCTGTCTCTCTGTCTCTCTCTGCCTGTCTAGTGAGCGCACGCGCCCTATAGCAAAAACCTCTCAAAAAAAAAAAAAAAACAACTTCTTTTTCCTTATTAATATAAATCTTAAAAGTTCCACTTCTAACTTAATACAGAAAAGAATGCTTAAAGAATGACTTAAAGGAATGCTCCTTTCAAGGTACAGGGTGTGGCTGGGTTGTTCAATTTAGTCATTTTGATGTATGATAAGACGGCGTCTCCCTTTCTCCCATTTGCTACATGATTAAAGAATGAAGGAGGAGGCAGCAGCATATTCTTCTCTCAATTTTTTTTCTTAAAGTAAGTCTCACCAAAATATCAGTAAAATATATGAGGAATCATTTAAAAGTTTATGGGAAATCAATATTACAGATTTAAAAATCTTTTGCCACCAAAGTGAACTCATATTTTAATTGTATTTTTCCAAGAACTTTTTTTTTTTTTTTTTTAACTTGCTGGAGGGCACATGCACTCACCAGAGAGAGAAGGAGAGGAGAAAGCACCCTCCATGAGACATGTTACAAAGCAATCGCATCTTTTACATTTCTCCCTGCTTTGGGAATTTGGGCATGCATGCACATGTGCCTGGTGTGTTTCTCAAGCCACAGGGTCCAGTAATAAACCACACAGTTGGCCATATGGGATTCAGACGCCTTAACCACCACAGCATCAGCTGGCCCTCCAAGAGCTTTCTGAAGTCCTGTCATACTGGCGGATTACCCATAATGACCATAAGTGGAGATCATAAAGGCACACAGCCTTGTCTTGGGGAATGGAGGAGATGGTATTCTTCACATTGTGTATGTGTCCTTGAGGTACACTTTTAGGTATTAGAAAATAGAGATATTGGGACCAGCAGTTAGCGTAATGGCTATGTCACTGTTCTCACACGTAGCCAACCGCGGTTCGCGTCCCAGACCCGGTGGCTTAAACTCACGCCGGGCACGTGTGCGTGCGTGCCCAAGATCCCGAGAGGAGAATGGAGGAGAAGGGATTGTGGCGTGGCCATCGTCCCTGGGGGGTGATTTCTTGCTCTCTGTCTCTCTGTCTCTCTCTGTCTTTCTGGCAAGTGCACGCGCCCTATAGCAAAAACCTCAAAAAAAGGACAGAAAAGAAAGAAAATATAGATATTCGGGGGAAACTGGGTGTATTTAATAAAAAATAGGAATGAAGAATCAAGGGACCTGGGAAAATAGTTCAAGGGGAATAAAATGAACTGGAAACAAATACAGCCATTGGGGGAATGGCATCTCCTTCGACACATAAACGGAAAGGACGTGCTGAGCTCCCTGTCAATGCCCTCCGCCCGTGCCGTCTCACCCCCGTTATCCAGGCGTGAAGATTCCAGTCTTTACTTTGAGTAGTGTTCTCTCTCCCAAGTCCGAATCTCACACCATCAATTACTAACATCTCTACCTGAGTCCCATCTACAGCCTAGACTCGAGGCATTTTAGCTTCAAAAATTATTGCTGCTTTTCTATTCCATATTTTTGAAAAGGTCAACCACCCTAGCTCAATCTCCAAACTACATCATTTTCAATAAATATGACAGGCAAAAGCCAGAGCCAGAAACCAGGCACTAAGCAGGATTCTCCTTGCTCCATCTGGGCCCTGACATGGGCTCAGGGCTCCTGTTCCAGCTTCAGATGCACACGGGCTTTAGTCTACTTTGGCTCTGGGTGACACTTCTGCCTTACCCCATGACATGACTGTCTGGACATTCTGTATTTCTATCCCCGACCCTCCCCAATAAAGATGACAGCTGCTCCAATTTTGATATGATTAAGATAGTCTTGCCAGTCCTATAAATATTATCTCCCAAGTACTTCTTGTATCTATCCCCAATGATGCCTCAGCCCCTCTTCTCCCTTCCTAACAGGGACCACCTGATCCACCTGGAGCAGGACAGTCTAATCTTTGGTTCTCAGGATCAATCCCATCCTGAAGCAGGAGGTTTTTAATCTGAGCCAGCTTCATACTAGGGTCTGGCATCAGGTAGCTGGCTGCTGGCCCCTTCCTGAAGTCCCAGATTAGTCAAAGAGCACCTAGTGCCCTAACCCCAGCCTGCCTCCAACCCACAAAAAAGCAGGGCTTCACCTCTGATTCCTGTTCTCAAACTATTTTGGTAACTGCCCGGTGTGGGACTCTTGCCAGTTTTCCAACTTTGCCCTGAAATGCCCTTCTCCCAGCTCCAGTTCAATGCTTGGAACCTGCCAGCCCCTGCAATGCTGTTTGTACCCAGAGCGAACCAGTTGTTTAAGGTTTTGGAGATTGCCACACCTGCCAGAAACTGCTTGCCAGCTCTAAATGCAACCAAAACTTCCACTGGGCAAAACCCAGAGCCAGAAACCAGGCACTGAGCAGAATTCTACTTCCTCCATCTGGGCCCTGACATGGGCTCAGGGCTCCTGTTCCAGCTTCAGACACACCACAGGCTTCAGTTTACTTTGGCTCTAAGTTGACGCTTCTGGCTTTACCCCTATTACACGACTGTTTGGACATTTTGGATTTCTGATTCCCATTTTTATCACCCTTCTTCCTCAATAAAGATGATGGGGCTGCTCCAATTTCAATATGGTTAAGACAAAGAAACCAGGGCCAGCAGGGGGCATACTGGTTAAGGCACTGGACTCCCACATGGCCAACCATGGTTTAAGTCCTAAACCTGACGACTTGAAACTCATGCTGGGTGCATGTGCATGCGTGCCCAAAATCCCAGGAGAATGGATGAGAAGGGGCTGCATTGTGGCCAGTCCTCTGGGGAGGGGGGTGATTTGATTTCTCACTTTCCCTCTCTGTCTCTCTCCAGCAAGCACATGCGCTCTATGGCAAAAACTTCAAAAGGAAAAAAAAAAAAAAAAGACAAACTGCTGCAACCCTTTGGATCAGCCACCTCTCACCCTCACCTGCATCCCTCCTGCCTATGGCAACCATGTCCATCGCTGGCCTAATAGCTACCCTTATTCCTTCTCTCTGGCTTACACAATCCTGATCCTTTGATCTCTGGGAGGCCCTTGCCGAGCCCCGAGGGCAGAATCATAAACTTGTCATGGTAATCTCTTCTTTTGGCCAGTGATTAATATAAGAGTGAGCATGTGACCTATGGCTAATAAAATATAAAAAGTCTTCTGGAGACGGTTTTTGTTCGTTCTAACATTTCTTTTTTTTTTTTGGAGAGGATTTTGCTATAGGGCACGTGCGCTCTCCAGAAAGACAGAGACAGAGAGACAGAAAGCGAGAAATCACCTCTCAGGGGGGATGGCCACACCGCAATCCCTTCCCCTCCATTCTCCTCTCGGGATCTTGGGCACGCACGCACACGCGCCTGGAGTGAGTTTAAGCCACCGGGTCCGGGACGCAAACTGCGGTCAACTACATGGGTGTCCAGCGACATAGACATTACGCTAACTGCTGGTCCCTCTGTTCTAACGTTTCTAAAAATCACCAGGAAAAGGCCTTTCGCAAATTATCCATCTTGAATGCAGAGGAGATACATGGAGCTGTAACAGCCATGCTGAAGTCAAGAGGCAAAAGCCGAGGATCTGCGAGTACAATGACAGTGAAAGAGAAAGATGGGGTAGCAAAATCCTACCTTACTATGTTCGGTATAAAGTGGACTGGAGAGGAGCGATACTGAATGACAATGGGAAATGGGGGATACTGAGGTTCCTAATCTAGATGCCTCACCTAGATGACATTATCCGAGTTCCTGACGGCATCCTTGGGCTACTTCTCTAGCTCTTGCCTGTCCATCCCCATGGCTCTGGTAATGTTTATTTAGCTATTATACATCTATATGATTTATAAGACAAGGGCCAGCAGGTGGTGTAGTGGGTAAGGTGGTGATTCCCACATGGTGGACTGCAATTTGAGTGCCCGACTTGACAAACTTGAAAATCATGCTGGGTGCTTGTACATGTGTGCCCAAAATCCTGAGAGGAGAACAGAGAAGAAGGGACTGCAGTATGGTCATCCCCCCACTGTCCCCTGGGGAATGATTTCTCACTTTCACACTCTGTCTCTCTTCCAGAGAGTCACACATCCATATCGACTGGCACACACTGAATAAAGATGCATTTATGACATTAAAGCACACACGCACAGGAGCACAGTAAATCTGCAGCAGGATGAGAGGCTACAGTCCCAAAGCCCTGAAAAGGCATAGTCCTTTATGGGACCAGCAGTTGGCATAATGGCTATGTTGCTGAACTCCCACGTAGTCGACCGCGGTTCAGGTCCCGGACCCCGTGGCTTAAACTCACGCCTGGCGTGTGTGTGCATGCCCAAGATCACGAGAGAATGGAGAAGGGACTGTGGCATGGCCATCCCCCCTGGGGGTGATTTCTCACTTTCTATCTCCCTGTCTCTCTCTTTCTGGTGAATGCACATGCCCTATAGCATAAAACCTATCCAAAAAAAAAAAAAAAAAAAGCCACAGTCCTTTAGAAAAGATCTCTCTTTTTGGCCATATCCTCTCCATTTTGTCAGTTATGTTTCTGAGCTTCACAGGCATTCGAGTTTGCAACTCTGGTGTTTAAAAACTGCTTCTAAATTAATCACACTTCTACTTAGCAACCTCAAATGATTCTCCATTTCTCAGCAAGAAATTCAAATTGAATGGCCTGGAAGATGTGGTGTTTTTTGGGTTTTTTTGGTTTTTTTTTTTTTTTTTCCTTCTTTTTGGCCTCATCTCTACAACTTTCATGTGGCATATTCTATACTCAAGATAAAAGTAACCACGACCACCATTCCTACTCCTATCTCCCCTTACATATTCCACCTGGGTAAAGGTTTTTTTTTTTTTTTTTTTGAGAGGTTTTTGCTATAGGGTGTGTGTGCTTGCCAGACAGACAGAGAGAGACAGAGAGACAGAAAGCAAGAAATCACCCCCTAGGGGGGATGGCCTCGCCACAATCCCTTCTCCACCATTCTCCTCTCAGGATCTTGGGCACGCACGCACACACGCCCAGCGTGAGTTTTAAGCTACCAGGTTCCAGACTTGAACCGTGGTCGACTACATGGGAGTCCAGCGACATAGCCATTGCACTAACTGCTGGTCCCCACCTAGCTAAAGTTTTACTTAAGCTTTTCTAACTCGGATAGAGTGACCCTCCCCTGCTCTGTGAGTGCAAAGTCATCCTTCCTTGTCCCAGTGGCATTCCTTTATCCATCCTGCACCCAGGAGCGCTGTCTCCTCTTCCGGACTCCTATATCACTTGAGACTGCACTTCTCTGGCTGTCTGCATTGCTGTCTATTTTGTACTTAACTATGGTGGACATTTCTTATCTCTGTTAAACTATTCGAAAGTCATGTCTAGGACTCAAAAAGGTCATGATAGGTAATCTAAGGAACTGTATTAGAGACAGCCTTCCATCGACTATGATGTGTCCTGTGTTTCCGTTTCATCATAATTAAAATGAAAGCAACATCTGCTTCATGAGATTCTTCTAAGAACTTGATGTTCCCTGTCATCTGTAAAGCCCTGTGCACGTGGGAAGCAGCATTTCAGCCTGGGTGCTGGTACGCTTTAGTCACCTCTGTAAGTCTAACAAAATACTCAACGCACAGCGAGTGAGATCTCAGTAAAGTTTTTTGAAATAAATGGACATGCTAACTGTTTGGTGATACTAAGTTGAATCATTTAAAACCATTTACAAGCATTTTCATGAATAATCTTAGCATCCTATTTACAATTTTTTTATCATAGGTAAGCAATACAAGAATTTTTTAAGGTTTTTTTATATATTTCTTCCATGAATGAGGCACCCAGAGAGAGGGACTGTATGTGCAAGATGGTTCCAGCATCGTGATCCACTCCCAGCTTTAGCAGCCCTGGAACATAGGTACACACGTACCCAGCATGCTCTGGGTGGTCTCCAGACGTGAACCCAGAACCATTCCAGAGCGTCGTGTTTTACTGCTGCACCACATCGGACCTCAAGGGAAAAAAAATTCATGGATGCAATTATATGACTCACCTTGAGTTTTAAGTCAAGCAATGGCTTATTTTACTACTAGCATGGCTCTTTCGGTATGCCTTGAGTAAAAGTCTCGGAGTTCAGGGCTACCCTTCATAAAGTAAAAGCCAAATTGTCAAAAGTGAAACAACGAAAGGACCTGCACCTGGCAAAGCCAAACTAAGCCCAGTTTCTACTTAAAGGCCAAAAAAAAGTTGTTTAACACAAAAAGATTGCGTGAGTAGAAGTGCTGATTTCACAGTAAAATAAACTGACTGCTCATATGCTTTTACTCACTTAAAAATGTCAGGCAGCCTGAGGAGGGAAATGAGTTCACAGGTTTGTTCTAGAGAATCAACTGTTGCTTTCCTGAAGACATTTCTTAGCACCAAACTAGCCCACTAGACCATGGGAACACTCTGAGACAGTGTTAAAAGCCAGAGAAGGGCCAGCAGAAGGCGTAGTGGTTACATCAGTGAACTCCCACATGGCCAACTGTGTTTCCAGCCCCGGACCTGGTGGCTTGAATATCACGCCAGGCACGTGTGTGCAAGTGCCCAAGATCCCAGGAGGAAAATGGAGGAGAAGGGATTGAAGCATAGCCATCCCCCCAGGGGGCAATTTCTCACTTTCCCTCTCACTGTCTCAGTCTGTCTGTCTCTCTTTCTCTCTCTCTCTCTCTCTGGTGAGCAAATGCACCCTAAGGCCAAAAAAATAAAAAAATAAAAAAATAAAAACTCTTAAAATAAAAAAGTCAGAGAAAAAAAATCGCTGCTCTTCTAATAATGACTTGTGACAGTATTTTTTTTAGAGATTTCCTAGAATGTCATTATATAAGAATTCACCAAATTAAATAATGATTTTTTTAAAATACACTTTTGGGGTCAGCAGGTGGCATAGTGGTTAAGGCACTGGACTCTCATATAGCCAACCATGGTTCAAGTCCTGGACTGGCAGCTTGACACATCAAGCACTTGTTTGTGTGTACCCAAAATGCCAGGAAGAGAATGGAGGAGAAGGGATTGCGGCATGGCCATCTCCCCTGGGGGTGATTTCTCACTTTCCCTTTCACTATTTCTCTCTCTCTCTCTCTCTCTCTCTCTCTCTCTCTCTTTGCCATGTGCCCATAGGCAAAAACCTTAAAAAAAACCTTCTAAATTAGAAATTTAAATTGGGTATGGTAACATTAAGTATAGATAAGATTAAAGCAGTAAATATAATTAAGGACTTTTATACTTATATGAGGGGGCCAGCAGGTGGTGTGGTAATTAAAGACTCTGGACTCCCACATGGCTGACTGGTTTGAATCTCGAACTTGGGAGCTTGCTTTCTCACTTTCTCTCTGGCTCTCTCTCTTTCTCTGGTCAAATTAAAACAAATAGTAATACTAATAAATAAAGTCAAATAAAGTAATTTTAAAACAAAATTTAATCTGAGTAAAAACACGTAACTATGGGTCAAGTGTGATTACAATTATCAAAAATGCAGGAGTATATGAAGAAAAGAATATAGAATAAACAGACTATGGAATTAAGAATAAGTGTTTCTTTTCCTTTTGAAATGTTCTCCCATGTTATTACCTTTATAATAACTAAAACTCAAAGACAGAGAGGAAATCTAGAATTTTTTCTTGCTAAAACTAAAGAAAACAAAAATATGGAAGCATTCAAATTAGTACAGTCTGTTGTCAATTCTGAATACAAATAATATTATTTGCGGGACCATTAGGAAAATGTTCTTTCTCCTGCTAACATAATAAACAGTTCTTACAGTTTGTTTTCACTGTTTTTCTCTAAATTGTCACTAAAATTTAAACTTAAGAAGTGTGAAAATAACTGACAAATCATGTTCTGAATTTTTAAATTTGGAACAGAAAAATGCTTTAGCATCGAGTTTAGAAACAATCAAGAATTCTTTGAGTCTTAAGTATAATTTCAAAAAGGCATGAGGTAATTAATCTTTTTTTCTTTTAAAATTAGTGCTTATGTATTTAAGAAAAATATTACCATGGTTGGCCCATCTACAGGCTTTAGCCACATGAAAAGCCCAAGTTCAACTCCTGACCAACCCTAAAAAGCATAAGCCTGTAGTCCCAGCTCCTTGGGAAACTGAAGCAGAAGGGATGAGCCTGTCTTTAAAATATATATATAGGGGCCAGCAGGTGGTGTGGTGGGGAAGGCGCTAGACTCCCACATGGCTGAACCTGGCAGCTTGCTTTCTTACTTTCTTTCTTTCCTCTCTCTGGCCAAATCAAAAATAAACAAACAAGGGACCAGCAGTTGGCGTAATGGCTATGTCGCTGGACTCCCACGTAGTCGACCGCAATTCGAGTCCCGGACCCGGTGACTTAAACTCACGCCGGGTGCGTGTGCGTGTGCGTGCGCGTGCGTGCCCAAGATCCCGAGAGGAGAATGGAGGAGAAGGGATTGCGGCATGGCCATCCCCCCTGGGGGGTGATTTCTCGCTTTCTATCTCTCTGTCTCTGTCTGTCTAGCGAGCGCACGTGCCCTATAGCAAAAACCTCTGCTAAATAAATAAATAAATAAATAAACAAACGAATTAATTTAATCATTCTTAAAATAAATATTTAATTAATCTTCTCAAAGCAGCATTTTCTTTCTACAAGTATAAGAGACACAAGTGTACTAATTACTTAATCAAGTTTGATTTTCAGACACCAATCACTAAACATCTTTCTTCTCATTTGCTTATAAGCTTCTGCTCCCTCACTAGCCTCGAGAAATCAGGAGACTAAGAATACGTGGTCACTGGACCACACATTAATCCCCTGTAATATTTCCAGGTATCACTTAAATTCTAATGGTTTTGGTTATATCTTCAATAGCTCAACGAAAGAAATGGCCAAAGTGCTCATAGATACATTTTTTAAAATCTGAAAGCCACCAAAGACTATCCTAGTCTATAAATTACACACTCCTGTAGCACGAATAGTGGTATTCTTTGTCAATTTACATATTTGGCTCTGCCCTTTGGCTGTCAAGTTGATTATTTTCTACACAAAATGAAATATTTATAAGCATCTGCTAATACTTCAGGAGGAATTTTCCTTAAATATTAAGATGGACTGAGAGTTCTACAATACTAGAAAACAGTGGGCCTCAATGAGTATTGATATGTTGAATCATAATTCACTTTTATATCTTTTTCTTAAAAATATTTCTTTTTAGAAGGAGAGGCAGCAGGTGGTGTGGTGGTTATGGTGTTGGACTCCAATACAGTCAACTGCAGTTGGAGTACCAGACTCAGTAGCTTGAAAATCATGCCAGTTACATATGTGTGCATGTCCAAAATCCCAAGAAGGAAATGGAGAAGTAATTGCAGTGTGGGAACCAGCTTCCAATGTACAGTGCTTAGTCACTGCACTACAGGGCTGGCCCCTCTTGAAATCTTTACCTTCCCCAGATTATACGCACTTGAAAGTGCACCCAAACTTCAGCCCCATGAGTTGGTATCCTGTCTGAAGCTCTAACCTTGTCAGTGAGACTGTGGGAGAACCCTGGAATTACTACACAATAGCGAAAGGTCCATACAGGCAGAAGCTTCAGCAATTCCTTCACTGCTGTATCTTCGATTCACAATGTACCACCTGGTATACAGTTGGCATTCAATAAATGTTGAAATATCCACATATTTGTTGAGTTTGTAGGACTGAATCACAGAAAGATCCAATTTAGTAGTGAAATAACTATACATAGGAGTATTACCAATTTTGCAGGGAACAATAAAAAAATTATTTTTCATAATAACTTTCTAAAGTTGAATCTCTTAACTCTCTAAAGCTCTTTTGGAGAGCCAGGTGGAGCATGATTTTAATCAGCGTAAGACAGCTCACTTTGCTGACATGTAGGAGTTATTTCAAAGCACAACTCTCTTAGGTAGGAGGATCCATTCAATAAATTGTCACTTAATGTTCACCTAATGACAACCTATTAACCCATGAGAGGAGATGTCTCTCCAAGAGGTGAAAGACAGTGCTCTTTGCCTCGGAAGAAATCAACTTGGTGTATTTGAGCCTTTTAACAGTCCTTCCTATTTATAATTAGGAGACCTCTCAGGACTCACACTACCATTGGTGCCATTAGAGTCTATAAATCTAAATGCATCTATGCCTTTCTTTTTAGTCATTGCACTCGTTCTTTGTAACTCCCATTTTGAACATTCCTAAGACATCTGAATAGAGTCCTGAAATCTTCAAATGGCTCTAGGAAATAGCATCACCTTGCATTATAGATCCTGTGCCCCTTGACGTTGGTGGTCCACAAATGTTACTAACTCATCCCTCCTTTCCCTTATTTTCTAGGATTGATCTGGCCATTTAAGGAAAAAGAGCTGACATCTCTTTGTTAGAGTTAAAAATAATAATAATAATAAAAGTGTATTCATTTCTTTCTTCCATGAGCAAGAAAGACAGAGAGAGAACAACCTAACAGGGGTCAACACTGCAGTTCACCCTGGGCCCTCAGCCAGCCCTTAATCATGGGCAAGTGTATGCTCAGCGTACTCTGAGGGATCTGTGGACTTGAACTGGGAACCTTCCTATGTGGTCAGCCTCACAGAGCATAGTGATTTACCCCTGTGCCACTGCCTGGCCCTGGAGTAAAATCTAAATGAAATACAGGAGGAAATCTAGCGTGACATTGGGTGAGGAATAACTCTCTTCCTGGAGACCCTTCACACTTGTGCACCACCTCTCCCAGGTAGGCTCATCCAGCCTTACTAACCACTGCCTCTCACCTCCTGTAGGACCTCTCAGACTCCCAGGACACCACCGCCCTATCCCTGAAACAGACCCCAGCTCCCCTCTGAACAGCAAACCTCTGTTCATGCTGCCATCCCAGACTGTAGGGCCAGGTCCCTCCTGTCTCTAACTTCACACATCTTCCCCATTCTTGGGGTATATCCCATCCACCTCCAAAATCTCTCCTGGTGCAGGAGCTTTCTTCGCTGCTCCACCCGCACTGATCTCTCCTTCCTCTGACGCATGTAAAACCTTCCCCGTGGACTCCAATGTCCCACTTGGGCAGGGGGGGAGCCTTCTCTAGCTGCAGAGAAATGCTGCTTTTCTCGTTAGTTTTCTATATTAGGCTCCAGTTTAATTTTCATTTGAAGGAAAGATTCTGGTGCTAAAAAGAAAATAATAAAAATAAAAACAAAATCTAGAAACCACCAGTCTGTAGTGCTAATTTTAGTAAACAATTGGTTACTGGATGGTTTCATATTTAGTCCTTCTTATAAATGAAATAAGGAGGCTCTTTGAGTGCAGAATGTGTCAAACTTCTAGTAGGTATCCCCTAGGATAGTACATGGCAAGTGTTCTAGAAGACACAGCTGAATATATCAATCTTATATAAAAATCAGAATACATATTATAGAAACCTCTTCTAAAAATAAACCTATATGGTGCCAGGAATTTTCGTTATCTCTGTGCCTTGATTTGGGTGATTATTACATGGTTTGTGCATTGTGTGTGTGTGTGTGTGTGCGCGCGTGTGAAAATCATTGAGCACTTACAATTAAAAAGTAAGAAAATATATTTACTCGATTAATGGAGTCCATATTATATTCGGAGTTGGGAGGGGGCCTTATTTCCCTTGTTCAGTTATCTTTGGTCCTAATATACAAGCTCTGGACTTATATCTGTGAGGTTAAATGGCTCTGATCTTCACAGAGCTTACAGTCAGACGAAGAGGACAGACTTCAATAAGCAGCTGTAGTCGAGAATGACAGACATGTCCTAAATCTGTACACTGATACAACTATCTAAGTTCACAACTGGGAGATAACTCCACGCCGGCTTTTCACAATGGAGAGTGGAGGAGCCCAGATTCACAAGCAGGCAGTCACTTCTGTGGCCGGTTTCCTGTCCCTCTGCTCAGGGCCTTCATCCCGTCATGGCACAAATCCAGCCCCTCCTCAGAAGGGAGAGTAAGAACGCAGCCCCTTGGAATCCCCTGTCCCCTCACGCCTGGCTCACATGGTCAGAGCTGGGCCAGCACATTGGTCTCCTTTATCCTCAAGGGTCACTTACTCCTGAATACATATGGACGATCCTGGGAAGGAAGCAGACTGTGAACTGCTTTAATTAAGTACCTGCTCTGGGCCAGGGACCACTCTAGGAAACGTGTGAACTCCTTTATCCTCACCCTTGTTAGAGTGTCATCCTTGTTACACACATAAGGACAGTGATGAGTACAGAGGATAAACAACCGGAAGTGACGGGGCTGAGACTGAACTTTAAGACGCAGGAGGAGACCTGATCCAAGGGTCCCTCCCTGTAGGAATTTTCAACAGACCACGTCCACCCTTTAGATGGACTAGAACCTCCATGAAAATGGAAGGCCATCCCCGGTCCGGCTTCTCAGCTCATGAAAGCAAGAAGTTCCGCGTCGCCCTCTCTCCTTCCCCACAAACAAAATAAGCTATAGAAACCAGTCAGCCATCCCAAGGTTCAGACTCCCATATTCCAAGTCTTGAGATAAAAACATTCAACCTAAAGGAAGTAGTTCTACGAGTATAATTCTGAAATTCCAGACACTCTCCTATAGCCTAGAAAAATAACTTTATTTCATACCTGAGAATAATATATTCTTGAGATGCTATTCTAAGAGTGAACTGAACACATATCTTGAATTTACTGTCATTAGAAAACGGCCAATGGGACCAGTAGTTAGCATACTGGCTATGTCGCTGAACTCCCATGTAGCCGACCACGGTTTGGGTCCTGGACCCGATGACTTAAACTCATGCCGGGCGCGTGTGCATGCGTGCCCAAGATCCCGAGAGGAGAATGGAGGAGAAGGGATTGCCACGTGGCCATCCCCCCGGGGGGTGATTTTCTCACTTTCTATCTCTCTGTCTCTCTCTGTTTCTGGAGAGCGCACGCACCCTGGTGGTTACAGCTTCTGGATCCCATATAGCAATTATGTGGCTCAGGTCTTGGACCCTATGGCTTGAGAAAAGCGCCATGTGTATGGGCATGCATGCCAAAATCCTGAGAAGAGGGAGAGGTGGAAGAGAAGGGATCATGATGTGGCCATCCCCCTCTCCGGGGGATATTCTCTTTTTCTCTCTCTCTCTCTCTCTCCCTGGCAAGCACATCCACCCTACAGCAAACTGAAAGGGAAAAATAAAGAAAATGATTTAGTAATTTATTGCTGTTTTTGTTTTTTTTTTTAATTTGTTTTGTTGTTGTTGTTGTTTTTTGGTTATTTTGGGGTATTTTTAATTGCTTTTCTATCAGCCACTATATTTTCCATTCTCCTGCACAGGTTTCAGCCTGAAACAGCATTTCAAGAAAGCAAAACTGACATTCTAGACATACATATTTGGACAGGGTATGAAGAATCCATTTTAATTTCCTAACCAATATAAACTTATCCCTAAGTTCATAAATAATTTAGCCTTAAATGATTGCAACAAAAAAGGACACATCCCCTGGCTGGGCATGGTGGCACATGCCTATAGTTCTAGCTACTCAGGGCCTGCGGCAGGAAGACTGCAAGTTCAAGGCCAGCCTGGGAAATCTAGCAAGACCCTAGCTTTAAACACAAAATGAAACAACAACAGAAAAATTGGCACTTTCCTAGAATGAGGGGAAAAGATTTACTTCCCCTCCCCAATCTCCAAAACATTTAAATTGAGAAACAGCAAAGAGGTCAAATATGACTGATGGCAGGATGTGGGAAGCCAAAATAGGAAACTCTTATCCAGTCTCTAAGATAAGCTGTAGGCAAGTGCTCTTGAACCATCCACAGAGTCGTAGGAAGCAGCAGACTGTGACAGCTACGGCCTCCAGCCATGGGCCTGGGTTCCATCTCAGCTCTGTGGCTAATGTGTGAAGTGATCCTGGCCAAGTCTTCCCAACGCCCCACACTCTGGCCTTGACCTCTAAGTGGGCTCACACCATAACGACACTGGCCTACTTACCCGACAGGGTGGCTACGAAGGGCAAATAACATAGCAATTATGAAACACACAAGTGCAAGTGACACACACACACAAACACACCCCCACTACACAACTGCCCAGGGTCATTCCCATTTGTGGGAACACGGCATTGCGCTGGGGGAAGGAACAGCCGCCGAGTCATAGAATGTACAACCGTGCCCGGTACTTACTGAGGGAAGCATATTTCAGCCTGTGTATGAATTGGGGAGCGCTTCTCCTTGCTCCAATCTTCAACTCCCCTTCCAGTCTTTCAAACCTGCTGCTCAGCTCTCGGAGTGATAAATTATGTTTTGGCTTTTTTTTTGGGGGGGAGGTTTTTGCTATAGGGCGCATGTGCTCATCAGAAAGACAGAAAGAGACAAATCACCCCCCAGGGGTATGGCCACACCACAATCCCTTCTCCTCCATTTCCCTCTCGGGATCTTGGGCATGCACTCACACGCACCCGACGTGAGTTTAAAGCACTGGGTCCAGGACTCAAACCGTGGTTCACTACCTGGGAGTCCAGCGACATAGCCCTTACGCCAACTGCTGGTCCGTGTTTTGACTTTTTGTTGACTAACGATGTGGGGTCTTGGAAAGAGCAAATGCAGGAATCCAACAACCCCCGGAGTCTATTCATTTCAATTGTTCTTATAAAAACAGAAATAAATAAATTGGAGAGTATCATGGCGGAATCTGAGTCCCCTCCCTGCCCTTCAGAATTCTTACGCTGAAACCCTGATCCCGTGTGATGGTGTTTGGAGGGAGGGCCTTTGGGAAGTCGTTAGGTTTAGATGAGGTCATGAGGGCAGAGTCCCCGTGATGGAATTCGTGTCTTTATAAGAAGAGGAAGAGAGACCTAAAGCCACCTTCCTAATGCAGATCTGGGTCAGAAAAATGGCTTCCTAATTTTTCTGCCTCCTTGTTTTGTAATCCACCTGCGAAAAGCAATCAGAATACACTTCCTTGAACGATCTACCTTCTCAAGTTACTCCCATATTGAAGAGTCTACAGCGGCTGCCAAGCGTCCGTCCCTTCCATGTTTAAGCCCAAGGCCTCTGACCACCACTCTCCTCTCATCCCACCTTCTTAGCTCTCCACAGTCCCACCTGGCCAGGCTCTCACTGGTAGAGACACCAACTCCAGGCCTCACTCAGGAGCTGTCCTGCCTTGATGTCACCAAGCAGGCTGTGCTCCCTGTCTGGCACGCTCCCAGAATCCTCTTCTGCAAAGGCAGTCCGTAAAAGTAAAGGAGGAGAGTGAGGAAAGCGAGGAAGTGAAGGAAGTCGGAAAATGTATCGACCACCCTCTCTAAGCCTTTGCCTACTCCCTAACACTCTAAAACCAGGGCAGGGAATTCCAGGAATGGAAGAGAACAGATGAGGGCAAAGGATGAGGGGCCCAAAATAGCTCCTCCGAAGGACACGATTTCAGCATTTATTCCTGTGTTTATTTCTTGGGCCCTTGCTGTTAATTATAGCTCCTTCTCTTCTTACACTTTTTTAACCCATGTACTCTTGTGACAGGACTGCGTGGGGCTGGGGAGAGATCTCAAAGAGCGAGGCAGACACTACTGGGGTCCAGGTTTGGGCATCTGTTCCTTAGGAAATGTCTACTAGGAAGGAAACCTAAGACACTGGGAACAAATCACATGTTAAATCTAAAATAATAGCTTTTTAATTTTACGTGCCAGAGGTCAGCCAGATTATAACCCAGGTCAGTGGCTTATCGTCCCAGTCTATATTTAACTGCTTCCTGGCACAATGTACTCGGGGAACGTTTGTATCAGGAATCAGCAGCCTGTCAGATACAAAGCAGAGGCATACCACAGTCTCAGAAAGGTTTCAAAAAAAGAAAGAAGTTGGGCCGGCCAGCAGTGCAGTGGGAGGGCAATGCTCTGTGAGACTGACCCACGTGAAAAGGTTCTAAGTTCAAGTCCAGAGACCTACCCGAGTATGCGGGCGCATGCATGACCATAATCCAGAGCTGGCGGAGGTTGGGGGTAGACCACAGCATCAAGATGCTCTTGGGGATTCTCTCTCTCTCTCTCCCCTTTGCTCCTGGAAGAAAGAAACTTTTAAAAATGGGGGGAGGGGTAGTAGGTGGTGTGGTGGTTAAGACACTAGATTCCCACATGGCTGGCCATGGTTGGAGACCCAGACCTGGAACCTTTTTTTTTTTTTTTGAGAGGTTTTCGCTATAGGGTGCGTGCGCTCGCCAGACAGAGAGAGAGAGAGAGACAAAGAGTCAGAAAGCGAGAAATCACCCCCCCCCCCAGGGGGGATGGTCACGCCGCAATCCCTTCTCTTCCATTCTCCTCTCGGGATCTTGGGCACGCACGCACACGCACCCAGCGTGAGTTCTAAGCCACCGGGTCCGGGACGGGAACCGTGGTCGACTACGTGGGAGTCCAGTGACATAGCCATTACGCTAACTGCTGGTTCCCAGGAATCTTGAAAATTGTGCCCAAAATCCCAAGAGGAGAATGGAGGAGAAGGGGTTGTGACATGGCCATCCCCCCAGAGGGTGACTGACAGCTCACTTTCCTCTCAGTCTCCCTCTGTCAAGCACTTATAGTCTATGGCAAAAACTTTAACAAAAAAAGAAAAAAGAAAAAGAAACAACGGAAAGAGGTGGTCGGAGAAGTTGAAATAAAATACAAATGCCTTTATTCCTTAATTTGAACTTTAGCTAAACCTATCTCTCTCTCTCTTTTTTTCCCCTGAAATTACGGCCTCTAGAATGGCCGAACACTAACACAAGAGTCAATGAACTACAACCCACAGACCACATCCAGCTCACCACTCTATGGCCCATGAGCTGAGAATTGCTGTCAATTTTTAAATAATTTTTTAAAAAGTCTAAGTCATACACAAGACTCAAATATCGGTATCCCTAGTTTTCCTGGACCATACCTGCGCGCATTCACCTCTACGTCAGTTACGGCCACTTTCCTGCTATAGCAGCAGAGTCAAGCAGTAGACAGACACCACATGGTCCCGGGCTGTAAAGATTTCCTGTCTAGCCATTTATAGACAAGGTCGGCTATTCCGATGGCAAGTTCCATTCCCATGAAGGTACATAAATGTTTCCATATATATATATATATATGACTAAGTCTAAAAAGTGAATGGAGGGACCAGCAGTTAGCATAATGGCTATGTCGCTGGACTCCCATGTAGTCGACCGCGGTTCGAGTCCAGGACCTGGTGGCTTAAACTCATGCTGGGCATGTGTGCATGCCCAAGATCCTGAGAGGAGAATGGAGGAGAAGGATTGCGGCGTGGCCATCCCCCCTGGGGGGTGATTTCTTGCTTTCTGTCTGTCTTTCTCTTTCTGGTGAGCGCATGCACCCTATAGCAAAAACCTCTCCAAATAAAAAAAAAGAGAGAGAGAGAGAAAAAGTGTATGGAAATATATAATTGCATAAATACGAAAATAGGGGCCAGGCAATGGCACTGAAATAAGACACAATGCTCTGCAAAACAATCCCACATGGGAGGGTTCCTAGTCAAATCCAGAGACCTCCCTAAGTATGCTGGACACATGTTTGCCCCTGATCCAGAGCTGGCTGAAAGCTAGGGTGGGTCATGACATGAAAACCCTGTTTAGAGACTATCTCTGTCTCCATCTCTCCTCTCTCTTACTTATGAATTTATTTGGGAATAAAAAAAATTTGAAAGCCATACATAGATTTTTTGATAAGAGGCATTTTCCATAAACTTTCTGAAAACTGTATTTGTATTGAAACGCTATGTGCAATTTTATCTAAAAAAGAGTTTTCTTATAAAAAAAAAAAGATATTTGAAACTTACTGCAACCTATAGCAAAAAAATCTCTCCAGAAAAAAAAGAAAGAAAATCACACTGGAAACGTGTGTATACATGCTCAAAATCCCAGGAGGAAAACAGGGGAGAAAGAATTGCAGCATGGCCATCCTGCATGGGGGATGACTTCTCACTTGTCCTCTCTCTGCTTCTCTGGCCAGCACACATGCCATGTGGCAAAAACCTTAAAAAAAAAAATGTGATTTTGGGGAGCCAACGGGTGGCATAGTGGTTAAGGCCCTGGACTCCCGTGTAGTTGACCACGGTTCAAACCCTGGACCCAGCATCTTGAAACTCAAGCCAGGTGCATGTGTGTGTGTGCCCAAAATCCCAAGGGGAGAATGGAGAAGAAGGGATTATGGCGTGGTCATTCCTCCTGGGGGTGATTTTTCACTTTCTGTCCCTCCAGAAAGCACATGCACCCTACAGCAAAAATCTCTCTCTCAAAAAAAAAAAAAAAAAAAAAAAAAAAGAAAGTAATTTTTGTCCTAAAGCACTTTCTTCCACCTCCACCTAACCTCATTTGCACATAACGCTGTTGTATGCTTTATTAAATATATAAAATTACAAAGCAATTTGATTCACATTCCTGTATTCATGCCACACACTCATTTTCCGGGTGGCAGCCAACTCAAAAACTTTAAAGAAACTACAAACAGGGTTGCAGAGTACCAATAATTTATTTTTATAACTAATGAGTCATTAACAGGTACTTCAGGAGGTAATTGAAGAGAAACTGATAGGACTTGACTGGAAGGCTTGGAGTTTTCATGTTTGCTTTTTTAGTAAAGCAATAGTCTTCTACGCTCCACTCAAAACATCTGAAAAATAAGTTCAGTCATGTTGTATGGAACCAGTAAAGTGATACAGGCTAGGCGCCATCGACAAAAGCAGTTCTCATACCTTCTTACAAAGACTGAACTTTGTGGAATGCCCGGGGCAGCCCATAATGAGACGGGCTTCTTAAATACTCAAATGAATAAAGGCAGTAAGAACTACTAGGGAAATGGGGAATTACCTGTGTGTTATATTTTAATGAATATATGTTGTAATAGGCATGAAAGGATCAAGTGGCTTCATTATCCATCTGACTTTTCGTACAGGGATTATATGAGGAAATTAATTACATAAGCCACACACAGGAAGACCACAGCTCCTGCGGAAAGCTATGCTAGTATTCCTAATTCCAGTCCATTTTCCTCCATATAAATGACTCTTTAAAACTGTGTGACTCCACGGGAAAAGAAAATTCCTGCTCCAAGTATAGTACTCAGCTATTCCATCCTAAATGTCTTAATTAATGCAACTTCAGTTTTGTATTTGTTTTCATTGTTTATCTAATAATAAAGTCTTAAAACAGAGTCATTCTCTGTAATCATCTGGGATATATTTTGGAATGTCTTAATTAGGTGTCTGTTTTTTCTGATCCTATTTTCTAAACTACTTACCTATTCTAAAAAACTGTTCTAAATGTTCAGAAATAGTGAGTGAGGCAACTTCTAAATGACCCTCACTTAAAAAGAAAAAACAAACAAACAAACAAAAAAAACCAGCAGCCTGGGCCCAGGGACTCGGGCAGTAACCAGCATGCTACAGGGGGTCCCGATTAGTTAATGATGTTATGTTGAAATTTCTCTCCCACAGGTCTACAGTATACAACATCTCCAAGAAAATATTAACCATATTCTTAAGCAGTTTTTGCAGTCAGATAAAAAAAATCAGGACCAAATCTCACGGCAATGAAAAGGAGCTGTGGCAAGTTTGAAATATCCATATTAAGTAAGCCCACAGTATTAAGAATTTCCATTGAATCTTGTTTGTGTTCTAATCGATAGTAAAGGGATTTTTAAGCAGCCAAGAGGAAAACAATTGTATGTGGTTTAAAAAACAGCAAATAGCTATCTCTACACACATACACAAAACACACACATAAAACTTCTCATTATTGTGAATGCAGGAGGAGAGCATGCCCTTGTGTGGGAGGTAAACAATGTCGGACTCATTCTGCCTGTCTTTGCTCGCCCCCTGGTGGAGAGACTAGACCTGAGCAAGCTACCTAATAAAGGAGTCAACAGCGCAGAGAATTCATTCATCCTTCAGTTAATAAGAATCGGCTGTAAAAGTGCAAGGACAAAAGAAACAAAACAGGGACCAGCAGTTAGCGTAATGGCTATGTCACTGAACTCCCATGTAGTTGACTGCGGTTCGAGTTCTGGACCCGGTGGCTTAAACTCATGCCGGGTGCATGTGTGTGCGTGCCCAAGATCCCGATAGGAGAATGGAGGAGAAGGGATGAGAAGGGATTGCGGTGTGGTCATCCCCCCACGGGGCTGATTTCTCGCTTTCTGTCTCTCTGTCTCTCTGGCGAGCGCACGCCACCTATAGCAAAAACCTCTAAAAAAAAAAAAAAAAAAAAAAAAAAAGAAACAAACAAACAAAACATAGAATTTTCCAAGTAGGTTAGGAATTATTATTTTAAATCATCTATCCATCCTCAAAAACTTCAGCCATGCATACACACTGTCTACTTGTAATAAGGTATTAGACCTTTCCTACTGAGATACAAAAGACTTGATTTCAAAAGTTAAATGATCAGAGTTTGTTTTTTTTTTGGGGGGGGGGGGTGGTTGAGAGGTTTTTTTGCTATAGGATGCGTGTGCTTGCCAGACAGACAGAGAGAGACAGAGACAGAAAGCGAGAAATCACCCCCCAGGGGGGATGGTCACACAGCAATCCCTTCTCTATTCTCCCCTCGGGATCTTGGGCACACACGCACACGGCGTGAGTTTTAAGCCACCGGGTCCGGGACGCGAACCACGGTCAACTACGTGGGAGTCCTACAACATAGCTATTATGCTAACTGCGGTTTCCCAAATGATCAGGTTTTAAATTTAATTTAATTTAGTTTAGTTTTGTTTAATACATTCAGTCACTATATGTCATTTAGCTTGTAGAGTGAATTTAGCCAATACACACACTAGTGTGAATACTATACTGTACTATATACGTTAACATCAAGAGACAATCACCCATTTCTGTCTCCCATAAATGTCTTACCTCTCTATCCTTCTCCTTGATGTTTTTCTTCACACTCTCCCCTTTTTCCCATCCTCTTCCCACACTGTCTCCAGTATCCATAACCATTTTCCATGCTTCTATATCCTCTCATTTTTCAGTTTCCGCCACAGAGTGCGGATAGTCATTATAAATTAAGTGTAGATATACAATATCTCGCTTACAATATCTAGCCTGGCTTGCTTCACTCAGCAGCAATCTTCCATATTTGTCTACTTCCTATCAAAAGCCAGGGTCTTCCTGCTTTCACGGCTGAGTAGTATTCCATAGAGTGTATGTGCCACACTTTGTCAATCCATTCAAAGAAAAGAAAAACAACAAAGCTGCGTATATTCTTAATTTTTGGCATCCCCTTTCCCATAATTTCTCCCTCCACCAGACAATTCACACATATGCATGTGCACACACATACACACAAACACATCTCATGAAAAAGAAGGGAATCTGTGAATACTGTGTCTTCGTGTGCCACACGCCTCTTTTGTGTTACTCGAGGGCAATTTCTTTTAACTTTATCTATTCCGTGAGCAAGAGAGACAGAGAGAGAGAGAGACACACACACACACAGAGCACCCCCATCAGGGTCTTGTGGTGGTCTCCCTCGCCTGCAGTCAGCCCCAGATAATGGGCAAATGTGTACACAGTGTACTCAAGGAGGTCTCTGGACTTGAGCCACGAACCTTTGCAGGGGAGCAGCCTCACAGAGCTTCTCACTTTAGCGCTCTGCCACCATCTGGCCTCCACAAGGCAGTATTTTACAAAACGAAATAATGAACAAAACGGTGTTCACCACAACTAGCAAGGAGTCAATACCGATAGTATTTTGGTACTCTGGAAGTTTATTATTTCATTTTTCACACTTAACGCTTACTTAGATACTTCACTCTTACAATCTGCATAATGTATAGGTGTCACTTCATCATGTGTAATTCGTAAGAACCAAAACAGCCCATCATATTTCAAATGATGTCCTGTAGAGTAATTGTTAATATAAATTATTAGACTGCCCTATAATAAAAAGAGCTTGAAATACAAAGTCAAAAGGCCACATTTCAGGCCAGCTCCTGGCGTGGTGGTGAAGGTAGTTGGATACCACCTGGCAAACTGCGTGGTTCAAATCCCAGACCTGGTGGCTTGAGAAACACACTAGGTGCATGTGCACGCATGCTCTCAATCCCAAAAGAAGTGAGAAATGGAGAAGGGATTGCAGCATGGCCATTTCCATACGGGGGAGGGGTGCTTTCTCACTTTCCCTGTCTCTGTCTCACAGGTAAAAAAGTAAAGGGCCGGGAACCAGCAGTTAGTGTAATGGCTATGTCGCTGGACTCCCACGTAGTCGACCGCGGTTCGCGTCTCGGACCCAGTGGCTTACAACTCATGCCGGGCGCGTGTGCGTGCGTGCCCAAGATCCCGAGAGGAGAATGGAGGAGAAGGGATTGCGGCGTGACCATCCCCCCTGGGGGGTGATTTCTTGCTTTCTGTCTCTCTGTCTCTCTCTGTCTGTCTGGCGAGTGCACGCGCCCTATAGCAAAAAACCTCTCCAAAAAAAAAAAAAGTAAAGGGCCACAGCACTTGGGACCAGCAGTTAGCGTAATGGCTATGTCGCTAGACTCCCACATAGTCTACCGTGGTTCGAGTCCCTGACCCGGTGGCTTAAACTCACGCTGGGCGCGTGTGCATGCGTGCCCAAGATCCCGAGAGCAGAATGGAGGAGAAGGGATTGCGGCGTGACCATCCCCCCTGAGGGGTGATTTCTCGCTTTCTGTCTCTATGTATCTCTCTGTCTGTCTGGCGAGCGCACGTGCCCCATAGCAAAAACCTCTCCAAAAAACAAAAAAAAAACAAACAAACAAACAAAAAAAGTAAAGGGCCACAGCACTTGTTCTAACCTCTATTACTAAATTACTCTGTAGCCTTGTAGTGTAAACTGGTGCCCACGGAAGTAACTTTCTCCATTGCAAATTAGGGACTTGAATGGAGGACAATCTCTAGGGTTGCTTGCCTGCTAATGGAGGTTATTCTGCAAGGAAGAGAGTAGCCACATTTTCTGTTTCCCTAGTTCACAGTGCCCTCAAGTGGTTCCTAGGAAAAATTAAGTTAGGTGTTTCTATTTTTAATTCTTGCATACAGTTGTATAAGAAAACATTCAAGCCAGTGGTACTCAAACTTTTTAGATGATTAATTTTACATGTCAACTAACCTAGGCCATAGAACCAGTTACCTGGTGAAACACCAGTCTAGAGAAAGCAGAAAGGCCCCTCCCCCGGAATGGTGGGCCACTCAGGCCGTCCTGAAGACAGCGCTAGGCCGGGCCGTCAAATTCGCCAGTGGCTGTTGCACAAAACTGTTCCAATCCTGTAGTGCCCCAGGCGGTCTCGGAGCTGCAACCACGAGTGGAAGAAACTGATTACGGTTCAGCACTGGCCCGCAACGGAGTGCGAGGAAGTTCAAAATGACTGCAGAGACCCTCCGGATTCCTGGACAATCCATGGATCTTGGCACTTCTACTTACACGAGCTCAAGGACCTTCTGCCGGAAGTGAAGGCGCACTGGCCCATCCTCATCCCCTCGGCTCCTAACCCAGCCGCTTCTGGAGGCACGAGTGGGAGAAGCAGGGCACCTGCGCCGCCCAGGTGGACGCGCGCAACTCCCAGCACAAGTGCTTCGGCAAGAGTCTGGCCCTGGACAAGCAGCTGGACCTCAACAGTAAGCTCCTTAAGTTTGGATTCAAACCATCTATCAACTACTACCATATTCTAGATTTTAAAGACGCCCTTACCAGAGTGTATGGAGTGATACGAAAATCCAGTGTCTCCCGCCTGAGCATCGGCCAGCTAGAGCTGTGCCTCACCAAGGAGGACCCGTGCCTGCGCCCCGGGGCAGGGAGTCTGGCTGGCGGATGTGGCAGCCCAGGGCCGGGAGCTGGTGGTCTATGAAGACGGCCCAGTGTTTTACCACCGCCCAAGAGGGCCTGACACTGACAAAAGCAAGATAAACCCATACTGCTTTGTAAAAAACACCCCAAAATAAAAATCACACATTCGTTTAAAAAAAAAAAAAGAAAAAGAAACAGCAGTCTAGCTGTCACTGTGATGGTGCTGTCTAGATGGTATTAGAAGGCGTAGTCAGTAGTCTGAGTAAAGCAGATTACCCTCCCTAATGTGGTGGGTCCAATCAGTAGAAGGCCTTAAGAGAAAATGACTGAGTTCCTCCAAAGCGGGATTCTACTAGCAGACGACCCCCAGGCCCAATCTGCAATAGCAGCTCTTCCTTGGGTCTCCAGCCTAGCCTGCTGTGTGTGTGCATGGGCGTGTATGTGCATGCATACTCACGTACGTGTGTGTACACACATCCTATGGATTCTGTTTCACCACCCTGGTTAATACATAGGCAATTCTCAAGTGCTTCCCAGAGAATGTTCATGTGCATCTCTCTAAAAGGAAGGTTCCTGCAAGTAAGGACATGTTACTGTGCCTCTCACGTAAAGGAGGTGAGGGCTGGACAAAGAGTTAAAAACCACTCTCGTAAAGTAAACGAGCCCCTTCCTCCTCCTCCATCATCTGTCAGTCTCTACCCATCAACAGTAAATGGTCTCAAGTGGGGGCAGCATAGAGAGAGGCCCAAGCCCCGGAGACGGGGAGTGCTATTCTGACCGAAGGTGTTACCACGTTGTTTTTATGGACAGGGTCTGTCCCAGACGCAGCAGTGAGCTCTGCTAAGATTGTGCCCTGCATGTTGGAGCCAGGTGAGTGGTCGGAGTCAGTTCCTGGTCCAATCTAAATGCCAGACACAGTGAAGTGCTCCTGCTATTCAAGGACCTGGGGAAGCCGAAGCTGGAGGATTGTTAGTGCAAGGCTAGCCTGGACAACAGAGCAAGAGCCTTTCTAAAACACAGCCAGGAGTGGTGGCATGCGCCTGCAACCCCAGCTGGGAGGCTGAGGCTGGAGGACTGTGACACAGCAAGACCCACTCTTAAAACACACAAAAAAAAGGGACTAGCAGATGGCAAAACAGTTATATCACTGGGGCCAGAAGGTGGTGTGGGGGGTGTAAGCACTGGACTCTCACATGGCTGAACATGGTTTGAGTCCTGCACCTGGCAGCTTGCTTTCTCATTTTCCTTCTCTCTCTCTCTGTCTCTCTCTGGTGAGTTCACATGATCTATAGCAAATTAAATAATAATAAATAAAATTAAATAGGTAATATCTAAAAAAAAAAAATACAGTTACATCACTGAACTCTCATGGAGTCAACTGCAGTTCAAGTCCTGGACTCGGTGGCTTGAAACTCACACTGGGCACGTGTGCGTGCATGCCCAGGATCCCAAGAGGAGAACGAAAGAAGGGGGATTGTGGTGTGGCTATCCCCCCTTGGGGGTGAGTTCTCACTTTCTGTCTCTGTCTCTCTCTGTCTCTCCCTGTCTCTCCAGCAAGTGCATGTGCCCTATAGCAAAAATCTCTCTCAAAAAAAAAAATGTCTCATACCTTTGTAATGGCTGTGGCAAAACGTTGTAATCTGGCCATGTGTGACAAGCACGTTAAAATATTCTTATCTTAGATGTAGTAACTTCATTTCTCAGTAAATAATAAACTTACCAACAAAGACTTATATAGAAATGTTCATCTCCATGTAATTTATAATAAATCTCAAAATTAAATGAAAAGTAATGAAATAATAAATTAAAACACACCAACAAATAATTTTTTAGTCATTAAAAATACTACAAATAATTTTAATCACCACAAAATAATGCTAAGAGAAAAACAGGATAAAAGATTTAATATACAGTTTTTGTTTGTTTCCCTGTGTTTTATTCTTTAGTTTCTTATATGATACTTTAGGAAGACTTATATTACAAAAGTATGTATCAGTCTATGATTTTCAATAGGTAATCAGAGCATGCCATCTTACTTTTTACAAATTCAGGAATCTTTGTATAGAAAGAAATTTATACATCCAATTGCTGTACATCACTATAGCTTGTAAAATGAATTTACCCAGCATGAACACACTTCCCAACAGTCCAGCTGAAGAGATCGTATATGTTATCATCAACAGATATTCCTCCATTTTCTGTGTCCCTCAAATGTCTTGCCTCTCTATTTTTCTTCTTGATTCCTTTCCTCACACTCCCCCCCATTTCCCACCCTGTTGCCACATTGTCTCAGTGTCCATAACCATTTTCCATGCTTCTGTATCCTCTATTCTTTCAGTTTCCACCATAGAGTGCAGACAGTCGGTATATACTAAGTGGAGACATACAATGTCTCTCTTTCATAGCCTGGCTGGCTTCACTCAGCAGTAAATCTTCCATATCCATCCACTTTCTATCAAATGCCAGGGTCTTGTTTTTTGTTTTTGTTTTTATGGCTGAGTAGTATTTCATAGTGTATATGTGCCACACTTTTTCAGTCCATTCATCTGTTCGTGGACATTCTGGTTGGTTTCATGTCTTGGCAATTGTGAATAATGCCACCATGAACACAGATGTGCAAGCACTTTTCTGATTGAGTGTTTTTCTATCCTTTGAGTAGATACCCAGGAGTGGAATTGCTGGCTCATATGGTAGTTCTATTTGTAGGTCTTTGAGGAACCTCCATATTGTTCTCCATAGAGGCTGTACTAATTTACATTCCCACCAACAGCGTAGGACAGTTCCCTTTCACCACAGCCTTGCCCTCACTTATTATTGTTTTTATAATCTTAGCCATTCTGACTGGGGTTAGGTGGTATCTTATTGTGGTGTTAATTCGCATCTCCCTTATTATAAAGGATGTTGAGCATTTTTTTATATGCTGTTTGGCTGTTTGTATGTCTTCCTTAGAGAGTTGCTTGTTCAGCTCATTTTTCCCATCTTTTAATTGGCTTGATCATTTTTTTTTTCTGGGTAAGCCACTTGAGTTCCCCAGGTATTCTGTTTTTAAAGATAAAAATTGTCTCTAAGTGTAAAACATGGTATTTCCAATAGTATTTACTTGCAATATTTTCTTTTTTGTTTTTTCTTTAAAAGAGAATTTTGCTATAGGTGTGTACTCTCAGGCAGAGAGACAGAAAGCAAGAAACCACCCGCCCGGGGGGATGGCCACACCGCAATCCCTTATCCTCCATTCTCCTTTCAGGATCCTGGGTGTGCACACGCGCACACACACACACACACACACACGTGCCTGGTGTAAGTTTTAAGCCACCCGGTTAGGGACTCAAACGGCCATCGGCTACATGGAAGTCCCCTTTATTTTTCTTTATTCAAGGTTTGCTTTGTTTTCTTTTCTTTTTGTGTGTTTTGCTATAGTGCGTGTGTATTCACTACAGAGAGAGAAAGAAAGAAAAAGTGAGAAATCACCCCCCCCCCAGGGGTAAGGCCACACCACAATCCTTTCTCCTCCATTGTCTCAGGATTTGGAACACACACGCGCATGAGCCTGGTGTGTTTTTCAAGTTGCCAAGTCCAGGACTCAAACTATGTAGCTGGCCATAAGGGAACCAGCTGCCTTAACTTCCATGCCACCTGCTGGCCTCCGTTTGCTATATTTTCTAAATAATCCATAGTGAATGTGTTTTTGCATAAAGTAAAATGTTGTTTTTAAAAGCGAATACCCTTCAAACAGAAACCTGTACACTTCTATTCGTAGCTATATCATTCACAACACCAAAAGGTGGGAATGACCCAAGTGTCCATCAATAGAGCAATGAATAAACAAAATGAAGTTTAATCTTATTATTCAGCTACAAAAGGGAATGAAATTTCAATATATGCTATAACAAGGGTGGAACCCAAAAACATGGTATTTAGTGAAATAAACCAGGCACAGACAGACAATACTGTATTGTCCCACCCGTATAAGGGACCTAGAAGAGGCAAATGTACAGACATAGAAAGTGGAACAGGGTTACCTGCGGCTGGGAGGAGGGAGGGAGAGTTATTATCTAAGTACAGAGTTTTCCGGGGATGATGAAAAAGGTGTAAGTATAGACAGGGGTGATGAATACATGACATTGTGAATGTACTTATTGCCACTGAATTGGTATCCTGAAGAATGATTGCGATGATAAATATCATATTTTATTACAATAAAATAAAAAGGAAATGTCTCAGGATGCTTTTCCCAGCCCCTGAGGGAGTCCCTTCTCCTGCTACGAAAGTACATGCAGGAGGGAACTTCAAAAAGTTCATAGAAAATGAAATGAAAGTACAAGGTTATTTTAGTGCAAACATTTTCTTTGAAATCCATGCATATCTTTCTCATAGTGCATTTTCCATGACCCCATCCCACCCTGAACCTTCACGCAATGCATAATTACTGGTTTTACCTTGGAGTCACTGTGACCTGAGCTCTAGTGAGTCCCCCATCCCAGGCACACAGCACAACACTTGCATATAGCAGATACTCAAAAAAAAAAAAAAAAAAAAAAAAAAAATGTCATCCAGGAATGAACACATGAAAGAAGAAAAGCCAGCCCATTCAAAGGTTCATTCTGCTTAGTCAAATTAAAAGCAAATTCCAGATCAATCCTAATATCCCTAATGAAGTTCTATAGTTCCACTGCATCTGATAACATATTTTCAAAAAGCATTAGGATATCAAATTTAATATCATTACCCCTTTTTCATCTCCATGAGAGGCTGTCACAAGGGGTCACATGGGGTCAGACAAGAGATCGATGATGGTGCATCAACATAACACTCTATCAGCCAGCCCAAATGAGAGGGTCCTGGGTTTGTGTCCAGGAATGGCCATGCCAGATACACGCATGCCCATGCTCCAGGGCTGGCTGGGGCTGGGGATGAATCATGGTGTGGGGAGTCTGTTGGGAATGCCTGCCTCTGTTTCTGTCTGCCTTTCCCTCTCTCTCTCTGCAATTTGCTCCCAGCTTCAGCCAGCCCTAGATCATGAGCACACATGCGCCTGGGTCTTCAGAGGTGAGCCCAGAACCTTCCCATATGGATCAGCCTCACAGACCATCGTGTTACTTCTATACTACCATCTGGCCCCCCTGAACTTACACTTTAACCCGATTTTTTCATGATTTTTTAAAAATATGTTTTTTTTAGTTTATTTTTTATTTCTTCTATGAATGAGAAAGACAGGGAGAGAAACAGAGAGACAGCACCCACAACAGGGTCCTGACACGACAGTCCACACCCAGCTTCAGCGAGCCCAGAGAGCATCGTGCTTTATGCTGCACTGCGTCCATCCCACAAACTTCGATAAGTCCCCTCTTACATCCAGGACTGCAACGTTTCGGTATATGCTAGTCTGTAGAGAAATAAAATGCTGGTAGAGCAAAAATTAACGGCACACATCATAATGTGGTGGTCTTTGTTGGAAATGATAATATCCTTGATTTCATTCTTGCGTACTGCATGCATGCTTTGAAAATCCATATCATACCCCACAAAGATGTGCAATAGCTAAATGTAAATAAGAAATTAAAAAATAGAAAAAAATTATAGAGACTAGCAAATGCTTTACTGCTTATAAAATACGCCTCTCCTGAACAGCAAACACTGCTTCTGGGTCCCAGAAGTCACACAAGGCATTTCATTATACTCAGGCATACTCTTACTAATATGACAAAACGAGGCCCTATCTCAATCTTATGTCAAATCACCCCATCAATTAATCTCAACTTAATTCTACTCACAGCACTAGCCTCAATTTTAGTAGGCAGACAAGAAGGGCTCAACCAAAACCAACTACTCATCAATCACCCACGTGGGCTGAATAACAGCCATCCTGCCATACAGCATCCCCACTCTACAGATCCGGATGCTGACACCAATCGCCTGCCTGAGAAAGCTCACCTGGTCAGAGAGGGCAAGTACAGTCACACCTGGATCTTGCCACACCACATTCTCACCTTTCCACCAGCTTTGATCAAATTCTTATACACCTGGAAAGAAAAACATCCTGTAGAAATACGAAACTCCTCCTCTGCCTACCATATTTTCATCGGCTCTATCTCCACCTCCCAGGTGTTCTATTTTCTGCTGCGACAACCCGGAACAATTGTTTCTGGCGTATCCTTGTCTGTTATATGTTCTTCTGGATGTGTCCTGTACTCCTTGAATGTTTTAAAAGATGGGCCACAGAGAAGAGATTGAAGAACACTTGATATTTTCTGTGGGGAAAATACTCATGTTATGAGCTTACCTGGGGAAACAACTTTTTAGGAGTAACTTGACAGACCCTATTAGTGATGTCCTCACCAGAGTCTGACACTGTGTGATTACTCTGGACTTGAGTGCACTGCTAAAGAGCCATGGGGAGCATCCTGACAGGTCACATGATAAACAGGGATCGGGCTGCAGGACACAAAAGCACCCATGAAATTGGGAAGAGATTCCAGCCCCTTTAGTCTGGACTTGATTTCTCTTTTTTAAGTTCCTTAATTTCTTTTATCCAGAGAAACAGAAGAGGAGGTGCGTCCCTACTAGGGTCTCATACACAGTCTCTGTCAGCCCAGATCACAGGCACACATAAGTGCACCAAGAGTTCTCAGGGAGGTCCCAGGACATGAACCCAGTACCATTCCCATATGGGTCCAGCTGTGTCACCACTGCACCACCACCAGGTCCCTGGACTTGATTCTTACAGGCAGTTATTAAATATAGAAAAGGAACTGTAACTAAATTTATGATTATCAAGAACTCATGGAACCAGCAATTAGGGTAATGGCTATGTCACTGAACTCCCATGTAGTCGACCGTGGTTCGAGTCCCGGACCTGGTGGCTTAAACTCACGCCGGGCATGTGTGTGTGTGTACCCAAGATCCCAAGAAGAGAATGGAGGAGAAGGAATTATGGTGTGGCCACCCCCGTGTGGGGGGGATGATTTCTTGCTTTCTGTCTCTCTGTCTCTCTCTGTCTTTCTGGCGAGCGCATGTGCCCTATAGCAAAAACCTCTCAAAAAAATAATAAAATAAAATAAAAAAAGGACTCACCAACATTAACATTTCCATCTCAGGGAAGAAATTTTAGGTATATCATCACTCTGGATAATCTAAGTTTGGTAACAAATGAGCAAAATATCCTTAGACTAATAAAGTCCATATTCATGGACTAATCTTCCAATGTCGTTTAAGGTTGAAATAAATATACCATAACAAAAAGTGTTAAAGTAACAGAAACTTCAGTGTTTGGTTTACACAGGTGAAGTTAAAAGAAGATGTAGCCCTATTCTATATATATATCAATGAAGGAAAATTTCAGAGAAAAGATATAAGAACAATAAAGATAAGAAACTAGTAATAGGCTATCAAAGAATTGCAGAATCTAGTTTTCTAGAGTTTTTAAATATTGGGTAATTTTTCTTCTTTTCTTATTTTTTTACGTTTAATCACTGTACATCTTTATAGCATACAAAATTAATTTTTCCAGCATAAATACACTGCATAATAAAATTTTAAAAACATTTAAAATTTAAAATAAAATAAATCACTAGCCTAGATTGATACTTCAGTGGCCACTAGATGTCCCCACCCGGTTCGGGTGTCACGTGTCCCGACCCGGGAAGGGGGGGGGGGACAGGACAGTCAAACAGGTTTCCTGAGGGAAGGAGTGAGAGCCGGGACAAGCGGTGCAGTGTCACAGCACGGAGACGACACAGTGTCATCTGTTTATTGTGGGCAGCACAGTACAGCACGGAGACAACACAGTATTACAACTCTTTGGGGTCGCGTTGTCTGTTGTGAGCAGCACGGAGACGACGCGGTGTCACAACTCTTCAGGGTCGTCTGGAGACGATGTAGTGCTACAACTCTTCAGGGTTGTCTGGAGACTGTGTGGTGTTTCAACTCCTCAGGCTCTCCAGGGTCGTCTTCGTTGTCTTCCTGGTTGTCTGGCTATTGTGGGCCAGGCATGGTGGTTATATACACGTTGGTGGATCGTAAACGGTGGGTTATGATTGGTTGTAAACGGTGGGCCGTGATTGGTTGTAAACGGTGGGTTATGATTGGTTTCTTTTGAACCAATCATGAGGTGCCGGATATGCAAATCTGAGGGATTCTAGTGGCCAATCAGAGCAAGGTTTCGAAGGTCAGGTTTTATGAAGAGAACCAATCATGGCAATTGTTTGCTCTCTGAGAAAGCTCGGCAGACTCGCTGTTGTGCAGCCTCCCACAACTAGAGTACTTGGCTTTTCAAAGCCCAGCAATAAAATTAAAATTATGGAAAGGTTTAAAAAAATATATTGGGGGACCCAGAGGGTGGTACAGTGTTTAAGGCACTGGACTCTCACATGGCCGACCATGGTTTGAGTCCCGGACCTAGCAGCAGCTTGCTTTCCCACTTTTTCTATCTCTGTGTGCTCTCTCTGGTGAGCACACATGCCCTATAGCAAATTTTTAAATAATAATAACAAATTAAATTAAATTAATTATTCTTGTTTAAAAATATATATGTAGGGTAAATTATTATCCATATGCCTTAAATACAGGATTCCCCCCATTCACAGGGATACAATCCAAGACTCCCAGTGGATGCCCAAAATCAAATCCTTTGTATGTTTTTCCTATACATGCATACCTATGATGAGGTCATCTATAAATTAGGCAAAAATAACTATAATAAAATAGAACAATTATAACAATATTATGCAATCAAAGTTATGCGAATGTGGTTTCTCTCTCTTTCACTCAAAATGTCTTCTTATACTGAATTGACCTATTTTGGGACCATGGGTGACCACAGATCAATGAAGTCATAGAGCGCAAAATGTGGGTAACGAGAGGCCACTTTCCTAAAAAGTGACAAAGTGTGACTACCAGCCGAAATAGATGGTGGTGATAATTATAGCCATTGTTTTCAGAAACAAATCAACCAGTTGCAGGTTGGCTACAGGGTTCAGGGAAGAGACTGGGAAGAGGCTAAACCTTGGCGATTGGAAGGATTTGAGCCTGACAATCCCAGCAAAGAACACAGAACAAAGACATGGAGGCTGGAACAAGGTGTTTCAGGCCATAAAGAGAGAAAGTGATAAAAAATGGGATTAGCAAAATTTATTTAAAAAAAAAAAAACTAATACAGTAGGGGTTTTTTTGTATAAACTAGTAGATTAATCTTCACTGCACCATAAAATTCCAACAAAATATGATTAGCCCACCTTCTCCATAATTTAAGTCTGATATTCACAAAACATTTAGATATTTATAAACTTTCCATCAGGGTTTTCGAAAAATAATTTTCATAATCAACATGATTATTGCATTTGCAGGAACTGTCTAACCACCTGTTTCCTGAAAAGAGAAGCAATTTGGCAACCCCAGTAAGGAAAAGAGTCCAAGTTCAAGGCCGAATTAAGGGCAAAAATGAAGACAGGCAAAAGGGCTAAGCTTCTTTCCTGCCAAGCTTTTCCTTCCATTTGTACGATGTCTCTGGGTGTGTCTTTTACAGGACAACCTCTGTAACCTTCTGTATCCTGCCTTTCAAATCCTCTTCTTTCCCGTAGACTTTCAGCAGCAAACAACCCCCACTGCAATCTGCCAGACCTCCAATGTCCCACCCACCACTCCACCCCACCAGGAGAAAAGGAAACGCCAACACCCTCCAACACAGCTACTTCAGCTCCAAGTTCCGCCTTGTCCCTGGGCATCTCCACGGAGGTGGGACCCAGAAGCTGGTGACTCTCTTGAGGCCGGCCTAGGCAGGTGTAAACACCGGAGGTGCAGCTTTGGAACTGAGACCTGCTCAATTCCATGTAGCTAAGCCGGATGGTGGCACAGACGCAAAACAACACTCCACGGAAAGGTGACGGGTTCACATCCAAAGAGAGTAGGCACCCTTGTGCTCATGACCTGGGCTGGCCAGAGCAGAGGGTGGATTGCGGTGTCGAGATCCTGTCGGGGTGCTGTATCTCTCTCTCTCTCTCTCTCTCTCTCTCTCCCTCCTCCCCCACTTCATGGAATAAATACATAAACATCAAAAGAAAAAAAAATTACACGAAGCTAACAAACTGTGTGTACATGTTTAATTTTCTAAAAATGCAGACCCACCTATTACAACCACCTTTCAGACATCTGCACCACATCCTTACTTAGTCGTCCCCTATTCTGTGACTTTCCCAGATGTGATCAGGTGACACCTAAACCATAACAAATTTCCTATTCTTGGAGGAGGGCCCCTTAATTGCTGCTTTTCAGCTGAGAGTGAAGTATGTGACTAATTTCTTTTCAATAAGCCACTGGGCCAGGACGAAAGGTATGTTTCCCGCCCCAGCCAACTTCAACCGACAGATGCTCCCTGTCACCCACAACCATCCTCACCTCACCCCCGCAATGTCCAGGCGAGACCAGCCCTAGGTACATAAAGAGGGCAGGACCGGGATCAGCAGGTGGCATAATAGTTAAGGTCGCTGTACTCCCATGGCAGACCGTGGTTTGAGTCCTGGACCCAGAGGCTTGAAAATCACACTGGGAGCATGTGTGCATTGCAGCCACTCTCCTAGGGGGTGATTTCTCACTTTCCCTCTCACTGTCTCTCTCTGGCAAAGCGCATGTGCCCTAAGACAAAAACATTTAAGAGAGAGAGAAAGAGAGAGACAGAGCAAGGCCAAAGCTAAACCCAGCCCCTGGGTCAGAGTACAACACCATCCCAACCACCCCTCCCAGCACTGACCCTGCAGCCTTCGCCCGAAGGAGGAAGGATAGACATAGACAGCTGCATTTCGCTGCCCTGTGGAATCGGAAAATGTAGTACCTAGAGCAGGCATCTCGCGGTGCACCCAGAATGCCCGTCTGAGTTTATAAACCCCATCTGCTTGCATTTTGCCAATGGGAAGGAAGTCTTTTAATCATACCTAGAACATTAAATTATATTTGGTCCAATTTTCTGCCATGTGCAAGGAAAACAGGTTGGAAAAAAAAAAAAAAGGCAAGATAACCCTAGATACGTTTTTAGGGGGGGAAGTGAGGCTAGTTGTTCTAGGACCCTAGAAATAACACTAACTCCCACAGGTGCTATGCCCAGAGCAGGGTAAAATCCTGTCGAAAGCCCAGAAATGGCCACAATCGGCCTAATTCCAGCCACAATGCAGGAAGTGGTAGAAAAGACTTGCCGGTCTTACTCCAGTCACTTGTTATTTCATCAACAAGAAGCACGATAATGCTCACCTTTTGGATTAAAATTTTAAATGTCTGTGGAAAACACCCAGCATCGTGCGCAATAACCTCCACTTCTCTTAGGAGGCAGATATTGGGTTGTAGGAAAAGTCATGATATGCTTTTCTGTTTTTCGATGCAAACATGTGCCGTGACTTTTCTGACAAGCCAATAAATTCCTTGGCCCAGGGAGAAGAGTGGCCCTGTTTCATTTCTGACATAAAACAGATGATCTGTTTAACTGATCTGCAGGATCAGTTAGGTGCTTTTGGCTGCAAGTAATAGAAACCTCAAGTCAAGCTAGCTTAAAATGGTACAGAATCAAGGAGAGCGTTGGCCCAGGGGCTCAGACAGTGAGAGCAGGAATTGCTTTCCAAATGGTATTTAAAATGTACTGCATTGCTGATACTGATTAATTATAGTTTGTACAAAAATACAAGGGATGGGGCTAGCAGGTGGCACAGTGCTTGGGGTGCTGGATTCCCACATGGAAAAAAAAACACAGTTCAAGTCCTGGAACTGGTAGCTTGCTTTCACACTTTCCCTCTGTCTCTCCCTGGTGAATTTTAATTTATTAATTTGTTAATTAATTAATTAAAATAATTCTTTAAAAAAAAAAACACACACACAAGAGGGACCAGCAGTTGGCGTAATGGCTATGTCGCTGGACTCCCATGTAGTCGACCGCGGTTCGCGTCCTGGACCCGGTGGCTTAAACTCACGCCAGGCGCGTGTGCGTGCGTGCCCAAGATCCCAAGAGGAGAATGAAGAAGGGATTGCGGCGTGACCATCCCCCCTGGGGGGTGATTTCTCGCTTTCTGTCTCTCTGTCTGCCTGGCGAGCGCACGTGCCCTATAGCAAAAACCTCTCAAAAAAAAACCCCAAAAAATCACACACACAAGAGAGACTTTTAGCCAAATATAAAGAGAGTGAGGAGCATTAAATAATCTTTTAACAGAAGTTTTCTGTTACCTACAGCATAATGGCACTGTTGGGTTCTTGAACAAGGAAAGATCTGCGAATGTGAGAAAGGCAATAAAATTACATAGGACCAAAAATTTTAATGGAAAGAAAAAGGAAACGGGCAAGTTTTCCCTGTTTTCTCTCATTCTCTCGGCTACTACTAAAACTCACAATCCCACCACAGTCTTAAAGAGTACTGAATATAGAGATTAATGTTTTTAATTTTTCCAAAATAAGAACTTATGTATCTAGAGCTAAATTTTTTAAAAAATAATTTGCCAGAGGGTGCACACACTCTCTAGAGAGAGAAAAAGAGGGAACATGAGAAAGCACCTTCAGGTCCAGCAGTTGGCATAATGGCTATGTCGCTGGACTCCCAAGTAGCCAAACGCAGTTCAAGTCCTGGACCCAGTGGCTTAAACTCACTCAGGGCACGTGTGTGTGCATGCCAAAGGTCCCAAGAGGAAAATGGAGGAGAAGGGATTGCTGTGTGGCCATCCCCCCCTGGGGGGGGTGATTTCTCACTTTCTGTCTCTCTGTCTCTCTCTCTTTCTTGTGAGCACATACGCCCTAAAGCAAAAATCTCTCCAAAAAAAAAAAGAAAGAAAGAAAGAAAGAAAGAAAGAAAGCACCCTCCATGCCATAATCCCTCTCCTCCATTTCTCTTTTGGGATTTTAGGCATGCACACACATGCACCCAGAGTGTTTTTCAAGCTGCTAAGTCTAGGACTCAAACTGTGCAGTTGGCCATATGGATTCTGCACCTTAACCACCAGGCCACTAGCTGGTCCCTGGAGCTAAGTTTCAAAACACGGCAGATTCATCAAACTTCTCACAAAAAAATCTAGTAGCTTCACGATTCAGTTTTGAAGATAACTTACAAAAACTATAAAAAAAATTCATATGTAAATCAAACATAATTTCTTTAACCAAGTAAATAAATGATAGATTTAAAAAAAAAAGAAAGGAAGAAAAGAAAACCACCTCTTTATGGAAGAAAAGAATGAAAGTTTGTTTTTTAAAGAATTACTTTAACTTTACTTGTTTGTTTATTTTAATTTGACCAAAGAGGAACAGAGTGTGTGTGTGTGTGTGTGTGTGTGTGTGTGTGTGTATGAGAGAGAGAGAGGGAAAGTGAGAAAGCAAGCTGCCTGGTCCAGGACTCAAACCATGGTCAGCCATGTGGAAATCCAGTGCCTTTAACCCTCAATGCCATCTGCCAGCCCCTAAAAGTTTATTTCTTAAACCTTTTGTTTCCTAATGTCGGTTGGCATGGTTTCTGTGGGGAAAATTAGTCAACTGTATAAACACTGCTATGAAACAGCTGAAATAAGCAAATTGCTGTTCTAATCTCCTGGCTGGCACCACAGCAAAACTGCTTTCTTCCTCACACCTGCTACAGCTTACCTTTCCTTGATGAAACTCCTAGGTCTGCAGCAGCAGGTTTGGTTTCAGAGGCACTTAGAAAATACCCATGATTCGCAATCTGGCTTTAAAGTGTGATCTCAGTTAAAGACAAAAAAATATATCCCGTCAATACTTTACTTTGAAGTTAGCAAGGTCCCTCAAATAAAGAAATGAATAATTTCAAAGTAAACAGAAATACCTCACCGAATTGCGTTTTTCCAGTTCTCGGAGTGCTCATCTGACAAGACAATTTCAATACGCAGAGCCAGACGGAATCGTAGAAGCATACATCTAAAAACCGAAATCTGTCACCACTAGGACTATGCCCTAAATGCATGGATTTACCTCGCCACATTTATTGACTTTACTCAAAGACACTGTCATCACTAAGTATATCCCTTCATTTTCTATTAATTTTTTAAAGAAAAAAAAACAGCCGACCTACTGACTTTCTAGTTGTCACCGAAAGATGATTCAAGTGAAGGGTAGACAGGACAGGAGAGTGAAGTGCAGGAACTCGACGTGCAGGGCACACTCTGATTGAAGATTCGAAATACATATCCCCAGCCATACCCATCATAGTTCCCTGGGGCAGTTTCTGCCTTCCACCTTCCCCATCTCTGTCAAGAGCTCTATTCTTGTGTCACTCACCCAGGTTTGTAACTTTGCAAACAAAATGAGCCCACACTCTCCCCCCATTTCTGGGTCCAGTCAGTCACCACCATTCATGGACAGTTCCTTGGGAGTAAATATCTTTCACAGCCTCAAACCGCATCTTGCAAAATGGAAACACAATAAATGCTTGCCGAATCATTATTAAAGTTAGGCTATTTTTTGTTTGGATCCTGAGTTGAACAAATGAACTGCAAAAAGTACCTATGCAACTGCTACAGTTTTCATCATGGTTTGTCCCCCAAAGATTCATGCTTTGGAATATGGTCTTAGTGGGTGGTGACGGGATGTCCCCAGAGATTCAGGTGCGGGCCCTGAGTGTGTTTACTGTATTGTAAAGGTATTAAACGTAATTCCTTCACCGTGTGCAATGGTCAGGCCTTTGGCTGTGACAGTGTCATGGGGCACAGCACCTGTAATGGAGTTATGGTCCATATAAAGCAGAGGGAACACATTCTATGTACTGAGCACTGTGCTAAGTCCCATGTAAGCCTCACCACACCCTGTGGGAAGGGTTGTAGGGGAGGACAGCAAAGCAGTGAAGAGCAATGTGGTGACCTGCCCAGGGTCGCGGGGCTAGCAAGCAACAACCCCACAGCTGTCTGACCCCAAGCCCTCGCTCTGTTATCAAGCTGGGAGCTTACACTTGCAAAGAGTAAGCGATGCAGGGGATGAAAAGCCCTGCACAGGGATGAAAGCAGAGAGGTCATCATCACTCGGCTGGGAGGCCATGGCAGCAGGGTCAGGGAAGGACGAACTGAGCTGTGCCTCCAAGGCTAGCATGGGTCCGGGGGTCACTGGAGCCAGAGAGCTGTGACGACTTCCCATGACACTCTGGGGTAAATGAGCAAGCCCTCTGATGGACAGAGGGTGCTGACAAGGCGGTGAGGGATAGGACCTGGACCTCTGAGGGCCAGGACCACTGACGGCAGTGAGGAAAGAAGGGCCCAAGAGGAAAGGCAGCAAGACAAAAACTGGCAGAACCTGACAACCACCTGAGTCAGCTTCTCAAGAGTAAGTGTTGGATCCATGGTACCAGAATCATCTAGAAGGCAAAGTGAAAATGCAGATTCCCAGTCCCACAGCTGCTCTACTAAATTGGTGGCCCCTGGAGGGGGACACAGGGATCTCTGTTTTGGGGGTTTTTTTGTTTTGCTTTAAGTTGTTTATTTTTTTGCTAGAAGGTGCATGTGCTTGCCAGAGAGAGAGGGAAAGTGAGAAATCACCCCCAGGGAGTGTGCAATCCCTTCTCCTCCAGTCTCCTCTTGGGATTTGGGGTGCACACACACCCCAGCATGATTCTCAAGCCATCAGATCCAGGACTTGAACTGTGAGGTTGGCCATGTGGGATCCAGCACCTTAACTTCCACACCACCTGCTGGCCCTATCTGTGTGTTTGTGTATGTGTGTTTTAAAGAGAGATTTTTGCTATAGGGCTAGTGTTAGTGCTAGTGCTCACCAGAGAGACAGAAAGCAAGAAATCACACACACACACACACACCAGGGGAGATAGCCACACCACAATCCCTTCTCCTCCATTCTCCTCTCAGGATTTTGGGCACGCACGCACATGTGCCCAGTGTGAGTTTTAAGCCACCGGGTCCAGGACTCGAACTGCAGTCGACTACGAGGGAGTCCAGAGATGTAACCATCCCGCCATCTGCTGGTCCCCCAATCTGTGATTTTAATACGCTCCCTGGGTGCTATGTGCTAAAAAGTGAGAGCTGGTAGATGGGAAAAGAGCAGAGGAAGAAGTCCAGATTACTCCCAGCGACTCGGCAACTGACAACATGGTCAGTTTTAGGCTGACAAGTAGCCTGTCTCTTCTCTGCCTCCCCCGACCAGTTGCCACAGAGACTGCCATATAGTTGCCAGACTGGCCTTCCTTGAATAGCACTTATGTCATCCCCACTTCCGCTCAGAACCCAGCTGCCACGGCGCACGGTACCGGTCACCAATGCAAGCGATGGTGTGACTGCAGCAGGCTCGCCTAGCTCCGCACTGTTTTGGAGACCTGCCTCAGCTGCTTCTCCCTCCTTGGAAAGTCTCCTCCCTGTCTCATCCACAGCCTCTCCACCTCCTCCTAAAAATCAGCCCAAGATTCTCAAAGCACTAATAAATTGGAAAAGAAGGTCCCAGCCACTATGACTTGAGCCACTGAACTCTTGACACAGTGGGGTGACATGGGCCCTCGCTCATACCTCCAACCTCTTCTTAGCAAGTGTCTGTGATGTGCTGCCTCCTCAATCCCTAAGGGCCAAAGATTATACCATGCTTCTCTCTCTGTTCCCAAGTCTGAAGCCAGGTGAGTAAAAAGGGGACATGGAAGGCACTGGCGGGGATGGGGGTGCAGTGTAGGAAGAGAGAAAACTGGCAGGACACACTTAGCAATGCAGAGCCCCGGCCACAGTCAGACTGTACTGACCTGCCCACCCCTGCCGTGAACTCACGGAGCTGGCCGAGCACCTGGGACTGTGGCACTAATGTCCTGCCTTAGTCTGCTGTCCCCTTGCTTCCTGGAGAAACCAGTGTACTCTGAGGGCTGGGCCAAATGCATGGCGTGGTCCGTATATCCCCTGGTGCCTGGTACACGTGCTTCAGCTAGGATGCACTAAGGAGACGTCCAGTTCAAGTGTCATTATTTTCATAAATGCACATTTTCCTCTTGGTTTCCTTCTGAAGTTTACCTCAAAAGTCAAATAAAGATAATTTTTGGCTGGATCAATAGATGGCACTGTGGTTAAGGCACTGGACTCCCAAATGACTATGGTTCAAGTCCTAGACCCGGGCACGTGAAAAATCATTCCAAGCATGTGTGCATGTGTGGCCAAAATCCCAAGAGGAGAATGGAGAAGAAGGGCTTGCAGCATGGCCTCCCCTGGTGAGTGATTTCTCATTCTCCCTCTTACTGTCTCTCTCTGGCAAGCCCACACCCCTATGCCAAAAACCTTTAAAAAAAAATTATAATTTTTAGTCTACCAGTTTGTTGGTGGAGAAGAAACTTTTCTGCAATCATCTGACAACATTTTTGTGGTTGCTTATTTAAGCAGCAGTTGAAGTTTATCAAGATGGCTGTCGGGACCAGCAGTTAGTGTAATGGCTATGTCGCTGGACTCCCACGTAGTTGACTGCAGTTCGAGTCCTGGACCCGGTGGCTTAAAACTCACGCCGGGCGCGTGTGCGTGCGTGCCCAAGATCCCGAGAAGAGAATGGAGGAGAAGGGATTGCGGCATGGCCATCCCCCCTGGGGGGTGATTTCTCGCTTTCTATCTCTCTGTCTGTCTCTGTCTGGCTGGCAAGCGTACGCGCCCTATAGCAAAAACCTCTTAAAAAAAAAAATAAAAAAGGATGGCTGCCTATTCCTTTTAATTCTCTCAAATGTGCTTTCTCATATCAGATGTAACTGAAATTTACCTAAAGAAATTACTCAAGCCCCATGGCCTATAAAAATAAAACAGGCTTAAATGAAAGTAAAATATAGGCGACAAATAATTTATATTAATGCAGGAATGGTGGGAGGTGTTAAGAATATTTTATTAGCTTTATGACCCAGAAAAAAAGAAAAAGAAAGAAACAAAAAGTAAAGTTTATTATGAGAATATCACTGTTTAAACTGTTCCTTTTGTGGCCAGTCTGAATTTGTTATCAGATTATTTTAGTTCCAAAATGTTCAAGTAGGTGACAGTTAATAAGCTGTAGCTCAACAAAATCATTACATAAAACTGCTGAATTACTTTAATGCTTGATGCCTTCACAAGTTTGCAATAACACGGAAAATGTCTCTTCTAAAAACCACTTCTTAAAGAAAGTCTGGGAGCTGACTTTTCCAGAAACATGGCTACACATGTTTGCATATCTGGGATAAAGATTGAGACCCGAGGCTGCATTTGAAGGACAAGGTGGCATTGTTGTTATACCTTGTTAAATGTTTAAATGTACAGCCTACACCACCCTTTATGAGAGCTAAAATGTACCAAAGAACAAAATTTCTTTTCCTAAAGCATTTATGTTCTAGAGGCACAAAGAGATAGAGCCAAAAGTATCCCCAGGAAAGTTCTAGAAGCTCTGGAATTCAAAAGCCTGCTCATTAGGTAAGTTTCCAAACCTGTTGAAACTGTCCACATGTGAACTTGGGGAACATGACATACCTTCAGATATGGCTGTTTGTCTTTCTGTCAGGTATGGCTGTCTGTCTTCCTGGCTTGAGAACTATAACTATATATTTTGTTGTCACCTCTTGTGGGTCAAATGTCTGGTGACTACTAGACATTTGTGATTAGGGAGGAAGGAACTGAGTGGTGAAATCCCACATATTCCCTCATTTTCCAGGTCTATGAGACTAAGGATTATTACAGGCTGGTGGGAAGGAAAGTCTTCCATTGTACCACTTGCCTTTGACAATCTACTTCTGGACAGTCAGGGTCTCCAGATGACAGAGTCCTAAAAAGGAGGAGGACTATTATTAGATAACTGTAGTTAAATTTATATTGAAAGACAAAAGTGATTGAATAAGCTTTGAAGAACTTTGATGGTTCCCAGGAGAGGCAAAGCGGACAGTCTGTGAGAAGAAGACAGTCCAGGAGAGAAGCCCTGCAGGGACAGCTCGGGCAGTGAGGTTGGCGGGGCTGGGAACGTCTCAGCATGGGCACTTTCTCCCAGGTTATCTCGGAGAGTACACTTAGCCTCTCTTAATTTCAGCCTCATGAAATGGAGATAAGCAACCGGGTTGTGGCACAGCAATAAACACAAGTGGACTCACATGGCAAGGTCCTGGGTTCATACCCTGGAATCTCCCTGCACATGCCACGGACAGGTGCCCATGATCCAGGCCAGCTGGGACTGGGGGGGCCTGTCTCTCTGTCTTCTCTCTCACTCATAGAATAAATAAACTTCATATTTTAAAATGGAGATAAAAAGGGGCCAGCAGGTGGCGAGGTGCTTAAGGCACTGGACTACCACACAGCTGACCATGGTTTGAGTTCCAGACCCATAAGCTTCAAAATCATGCTGAAGACTGATCTCTGAGACCTGAAAGTTGACAACTTCTTTGCATCCGAGAGGCTGCTCCCCGATGACTCTGCAGCTGTCACCATGCCACACCATGCCACAAAAGGAATATGTTGAATTACACGGTAAACGCTATGGATACCTTTTAAATTACCATGAGAAAAAGAGAAAGAAGGAAAGTTGGAGGCTCATGAACAAAGAAGGCAAAAACGATGGTTGGTCTGAAGGCTAAGCTCTATCATAAACAGCACCAAGCTGAGAAAATACAAATGAAAAAGACTATCAAGATGCAGGAAAAGAGACACACCAAACAAAAGAGTGATGAAAAGACTCCACAAAGTGCAGGACCTGCAGATCTGTTGGACAGAGAAGGACAGGCCCGAGCTAAAGTACTTTCCAATATGATGAAACAAAAACAGAAAGAGAAAGCAGGAAATGGGAAGTCCCTCTACCCAAAGTTCAAGCCCAGGGAGAAACAGAAGTATTAAAAGTTATTCGAACAGGAAAGAGAAAGAAGAAGGCATGGAAGAGGATGGTTATAAAAGTCTGCTTTGTTGGAGATGGTTTTCCTAGAAAACCACCTAAATAAGAAAGATTCATTAGGCCAATGGGCGTACGTTTCAAGAAGGCCCACGTGACACATCCTGAACTGAAAGCCACCTTTGCCTGCCAATACCTCGTGTAAAGAAGAATCCCTCATCCCCACTATATACAACTTTGGGCGTTATCACCAAAGGTACTGTCATTGAGGCGAACATGAGCCAGTTGGGCCTTCTGACACAAGGAGGCAAGGTTATTTGGGGGAAATATGTCCAAGTTACCAACAATCCTGAAAATGATGGATGTATAAATGCTGTCTTACTGGTTTGATAACAGTTGCATATAAGTAACTCCTTGTAATTTTTCAAGATGATACACCAATCTGGAAAATCATCGTGACTGATGTTTCTGAATATAGCTGGTCTTACATGCCTACAGTCATCAAAAGATTATTTGTTAAATTGTACAAAAACATTAAAGTGACCTGGTTTTACAAAAAAAAAAGAAAAATCATTCTAGGCATCTGTGTGTGTGTGTGCCCAAACTCCAGAGAGGAGAATGGAGAAGGGACTACAGCATGGCCATTCCTCTGGAGGGGCGGGGAGTGATTTCTCACTTTCTCTCTGTCTCTCTTTGGGGAACACACACACCCTATGGCAAAAACCCAACAAAAGAAAAGAAAAGAAAGAAAATGGAAGCAAGAAGACCCTTACTGAGTTCCTGGGAGGATTAAATACAATAATGTACATACTTCAGACTCTTAAATGAGCAAGCAACAATAATGTGGTTGGCCACCATCGGGAGGGTACAGGAATCCCTTCCAGGCTCATGGTTTATGGGGCTTGACCCTCCCTGACCAGCACCAGAAAGCACCACCAGCATGTAGGTCATTGAGAACAGGTGAGGGGAGAAGTCTGAGGACCAGCCCACTCTGGAGGGCAAAGCCCTGAGCCCTGGGCTACCCTTGGGACAGCCTTCACCCTACACAGATCATACCAGCATGCTACACGTCAGTCTTCTATCAGTGAAGGGCAGCTGGGGACCCCGAGTCCCAAGGTCCTTTCCAGATCTAATATCCTCAGCTCTGACTTGTGACCTAGATCTGCAGTCTTCTAACTGACAGGCCCCTGAATTCAGAGTCTAGCCAGGCAAGAAGGTAGACATGGAGGCTGCTTCAGCAAGTAGGGGTCCCCTCCCTGCCTCCAGGCAAGGCCAATGAGGCTGAGGGGAGCACCCAGCTCAATTTGAAGGAAGAAGCACCACAAGGCCCAAAAGTCATTTTAAGGGGTCCCAACTCAGGCCCTGTGACATCGAAGTACACACTCAGAAAGGGGCGAGACTGTGAGCCAGGACCTTCAAAGCACAGTCCGGATCACCCTCCCGCATGCTCTGAAGGGTCACGGGCGAAACATCCCATTTTCTGCACAGATTAAGCCTACCATGCTCCAGCATGAATAATACCAGTGTAATGCCTTCATTGTACTTCACAGATCGGCTACCTGCTAGCACAGGTTTCCACCTATTAAGACGGAGAGGAAAGTGAAGCCATTAACTGCATTCCATGAAGGACCATATGGCTACACACGGGCAGCCGGCCAGCAAAGGTTCCAACCAAGCCGCCGTGTACGAGGCAAAAGCAAAATGAAGTCGTCACACTCTATTGGATTAGCATCAGGGAGGGAGGGCCAGGAAGTCAACCGCATTGTAAAAAGAAAAAACCCGGGCTTCATTTTTTTCATCTTCTGGTTTCAGGGTTACCTTGAACATCTCAAAAACCACAACTGGAATCACCCAGATTTGATGGTACTCACAGCTTAAGTTATTCAACCAGCATGCTTTAAAACTAAGTATAAAAATTTCAGTCCTTTACAAGATACCCAATAATGTATAATAACCATATACTGGTATGTATAAATAAGCAGGCAAACCAAAACAAACTCGAAACCAAGACTCTTGCTTTGTTTACTCAAAATTCAAAACTATAAAAGAATAAAAGGTAAATAGCTACATTTAGGTTTTTGTGGGGTTGCTTAAGTTTTTGTCATAGGGCACATGCATTTACTAGGGTAGAGATAGAAAGTGGGAAATCACCCTCCCAGGAGAGATGGCCACACTGCAATCTTTTCGCCATTCTCCTCGCAGGATTTTGGACATGCACGCACTTGTGCCCAGCATGAATTTCAAGCCACCAGGTCTGGGACTCAAACTGCGACCTGCCATATGGGAGTTCAGTACCTTAACCACCACGCCACCTGCTGGCCCCTACATTTGTTATTTTTGTAAGTTTATTTACCCGAGAGAAAGAGAAGGAAGGAGGTACCCCACTCATACACGAGTCACCCTCTGCCTCCGACATCATGGATCACAGACGAAGGCACAAGAGTACAGGGAGCTCGCAGGACACAATCCTGGGACCTTCCCACGTGGCTTTCACTACGTGGAGAGTTGTGTTTTCTCTGTGCCACCATGGCTGGCCTACACCTGCATTTCATTTCATTTCATCCTCCGGAAGGATAATGTCTTGTGTGAGATCATAACCACCACCACCACCGCCGCCACCATCACTTCACCGCCACCCAACCTGGTAAAGCAAAGAGCAGGGGAGGAGAGCCTGAGCCCACATCCAGAGATCAGACACGGCACCCACAAAGAGAGACAGCAGAGTGAAGGGAAGGAAAATGGGCTGCTCATGGTACCCCAAAGCCTTTCCACAGAGGGCAGAAGAGGATGCTAGGATAAGGGATGGTGATCCACCTCTCACCAGGTAAGACTCTAATAGCAAGGAGTCGTGAAAAACACAGACACAGGCACAAGCTAGTTGGCCTCAAGGACACAAAACACCATGTTAGTAACAAAATAAATATAATCTGTGTTTCTGAGATTATTCTCAACTGTGCAAAGAGAGCACACTTTAAAAACATAGTAATGGGAGGATATGCAAAGTCATTTTAAACTACTAACACTTTAAAAACATAGTAATGGGAGGATATGCAAAGTCATTTTAAACTACTTTAATTCTGATACTTACACCATCATTCACAGTGTCTAAGCTTTCTCTCAACTGTATTAAAAAACTATTTTCCGCATGTGCATGCGTGCCCAAGATCCCGAGAGGAGAATGGAGGAGAGGGGACTGCGGCGTGGCCATCCCCCCTGGGGGGTGATTTCTCACTTTCTGTCTCTATGTCTCTCTCTGTCTGTCTGGCAAGCGCATGCGCCCTATAGTGAAAACCTCTCCAAAAAAAAAAAAAAAAAAAAAAAAACTATTTTCCAGAATGTTTGCTTACCCTATTTAAAGCATAACCTGGCCACCTTCTCTTCCAGGAGCAGTTTGCATGGACAAAGAACACAGCCTTAAAGCCAGCAGGTCAAATGAAGAAAGAACTTTATTTTCTTACTTGTGATTTGCCATGGCAGTATTTTTCCAGTTTTCTCAACCCAGGTCTCTTTCAGATAAACATTTAAAAAAAAAACTCTCATGTTCTGCTTTAGCTTTACCTGAAGTTCCAAATTAAATATGTCAAGAAAAAAAAAATACCAAAGCGAAGTTTTTTTCCAAAGAAAAATATTATAACCTTGAAACATATGTTTTTTTCTCTTGTATTTTTTTTAGTGTTGAGGGTGCTTGTTCCCCACAAGTACAGTGACAGTTACTTCATAATCAAATGTTCTTCCATTTGTTTAAAAAACTGCCCATAAAATGTACATCAATGAGAAAGGAGGTGACACCTGGAAAAGCACGTTCACTTGTTCTAACGTAAATAGGGAGAGGAGATAGCCACAGCGATCTTTTTTTTTTTTTTTTTTTTTTTTTTTTTTTGAGAGGTTTTTTCGCTATAGGGCGCGTGTGCTCACCAGACAGAGAGAGAGACATAGAGACAGAAAGCGAGAAATCACCCCCCAGAAGGGATGGTCACGCAGCAATCCCTTCTCCTCCATTCTCCTCTAGGGATCTTGGGCACACACGCACACGCGCCCGGTGTGAGTTTTAAGCCACCGGGTCCGGGACGTGAACCGCGGCCGACTACGTGGGAGTCCAGCGACATAGCCATTACGCTAACTGCTGGTTCCCGCCACAGTGATCTTCAAGTCTGACACCACAATCAAATTCCCATCTTCAAACTTCGCTGGAGCTCTCTTTTCAATAACACCAACGAGAAAGGTCTCTCTTTTCATAGCTCACAGGTGCAACTTTCCACCACTATCAGAATCAGAATGCCTGAATTCACCCAAAATGGATGAGATGTAACTTTTTATAAATTTTTTTTAGTGCCAGAAGGTATATGTCCATGAAAAAAGGAAAGAATATCCCCCAAAGGGGCCTGGTCACACCACAATCATTTTCCCCCCATTTCTCCCTCCTGGCAAGTGTCTGGGCATGTGTACATGTGACCTGCATATTTTTCAGGCTGACAGGGTTGGGACTCAAACCCTGGTTGCCATGTGGAACCCAGCTTCCCCTCTGAAGTTTTAACAAAGGCTGTGCTACACAATTGGCCCTGAAATGTAATTTCTTGTTTTAAAGAGATTTTTGCTACAGGACATGTGTACTTGCTGGAGACACAGAGAGAGAATGAGAAATCCCTCAGAGGGATGGCCACACCGCAATCTCTTCTCCTCCACTCTCCTCCTGGGATCCTGGGCATGCACGCACATGCACCAGGCATAAGTTTCAAGCTTCCAGGTCAAGGACTCATACTGTGGTCAGTTATGTGGGGAGTCCAGCACCTTAACCACTACGCTACTTGCTGGCCTCAAAATGTAACTTCTAAAAAATCACTTTCAGGAAGCCTTAAGAGTGGCTTAAACTGGTGATTTTCAATAAATCATGTACCTTAAGTTCAATACATAGAGTGTCGAACTTTATCCCTTGAAATACTGATTTCTGTGGATTCAGTTTCAAATGTATCTACCAAAAATGCCATGCTCCTCTGAAAACTTCTCCTAAGTGCAAAGAAGCTTTTCTCTGGAGTTTCAAAACTGGTACTATCTAGTCTTTTAGCTCATAAAGCTGGCAATCATATATCCCTCTGATAGCCCGTCAAAGGATGAATACTATTCGGCATCCAAAAATTCACAAAGCAAGGCACATCACCTGGTGTTCGCATACCCTTTCAGACACAAGCAATCACCATGTTTGAAGGCTTGACTCTTCTAATGATAGATTACTGAGCAGCTTGGGAAGTAAAGATTTCTTTTTTCTTCTTTTGACCCAAGGGCACATGAACTCACCAGAGAGAGACAAAGGGAAAGTACCCCCCATAGACCATGGTCACAGTGCAATCCCTTCTCCCTCTCTCCCCTCGCTTCAGGATTTTGGGCACGCACGCACATGCACCCAGCATGGTTTTTGAGCTGAAAGGGCCGGAACTCAGACCACACAGTGGGCCATATGGTTTCCAGCTCCTTTACCTACAAGACCACCCAGCAGGCCCAGAAGCCAAAGTTTCTTAATGACATGGTTCAGTTCCCTAAATCGCAGGCGGTTTCATTTTCCTTTGTTTCAATTCACTGGCATCCAGGAATGCTGACACCATTTCAGAACCCGAGTGGTGGTCTCCAACTTTGAGAAAACAATATAGTTCTTTATCCTCTGTCAGAGCTGCACTCGGACCAGGCACCAGGCGTGCATTTCATCTTCACAGCTCCCAGCAAAAGTGATGATCTGATCTGTGGCTGGGCTGCAAACTCAATAGCTTCACTCAGTCATCGATTCAGCCCATTCAGCTCTTGGCGGTAGAGTTAGATAAAGATATCATCTAGAATTTCTTCTCCATTTTCTCTGCACAAAAGGTTGGCAGACATTAAAGTGCTGCTTTTCATGAGAATAATTTTTAACAGGGACTTTAAAAATCTTTTCAAATTGAAGAATAAATTAATATAAAATGTTCATGACTAAAGTAGATTTCTAGGGATATGTTCCAAGCCCATTCAATCTCATACATGGAAGAAACTGAATTTTCCAAGGAAAAAAAATGAAAAGCTCCAACATTTTTAGTAAGATTTCTGTGACTAAGACCAAATAGTATCACTGGTCAGCTTTGAAAATGAGATACGATATGTATCTTATTCTTTACAATATGCATTCATGAACCTACACGTGACAGATGCCTCACAAAGTTATTGGTTAGCTTCCAAATTTGCTCAGGAATTCTGAAGACTGGCCAGGCCTGCAAAGGTGAGAAGGAGTTGATGTAGGATGCCTGAGGCTAAGGCGACTGCAGATACCCAATCATGTAACCAAAATCATCATTTCCTATCTCCTCATATATGTCACAGTATAACTGCTAAACATTTTCTTTTAGAATGTACACTAGAACTTGTCTAGACTTTGAGATCTTCCTCTGCCCTCCTAAAAAATAGAACATTTTAGCATCCTTTTGATTTATGTAAAGGGTCGCATTGTTATTCCTGTCTCAGGTGAATCAATACAGCAAACTGGCAGTGTTACAGACACCTGACTAAAAAGAGCCTGTGTTTAGGCCAGCAAGTGGCATGGTGGTAAGACGCTGGATCCCACACAGGATCCAGCCATTCAAGTCCCGGACTGGAAGGCTTGAAAATCACACTGGGCACATGTGCTATAGGGCCAAAATCCTGAGAGACTGAAGGAGAAGGGATTGTGGCATGGCCCCATGTGTCAGCACTGCATACTTGTTCCACAATGTCAAAATAATAGTTTAGCAGCAGCAGCTAGCATTAACTGTATCGACATGGACACACACATTACTTGTAAATACACATTACATGGAGAATTGGATTAGAAAATACAAACTGAAGGTTATAGTCTCCACCCTCAAAGCAATTACGATCTAAGGAGAAAGAAACATTCAAAGTGACCTGCTAATATAAGCAAGTAGAATATAAATGCCAATTATTTTTTTAAAAAATTAATCATATGAATGGTAATTGTTATCAGCTTTTATGACTTGAGAAGGCTGCATCTTAATTGAAATGCCTGGGTAATCTTATGGCAGAAGGGCAAAGTCAGCTCCAATGACCTACTTACTTGGAAAATTAAATATGTTAGCAAAACTACAAAGGGCTACATTCATTCATTCGAGTTCACATGTTCACTCACCAGAACTGGGTACACAGGGTCAGGGCTTAGAGAAAGTTATTTGCATTCTTTCTCTTTGCACAAGTGCACATACTCTTAAATCCCTCTCCTTGAAAATGAAAGCCTTTTTTGAATAGACCACATGCTTGACCCTCTGATTGGCCAACGCAGATCTACATTCCAACAGAGAAGTCAATTATACAAATCGTCATTGAAATTATATGAACTCACCAAGTCACATCAAACCGATCTTTAGATATCCTTTCAATTCCTAGTCTATCAGCATGCAACTGATGTTCTATTAATAAACTTTCAGAAATTTTAATGGGGTAGAAAAATCATTTTTATAATATATGCTTGGGGCCAGGAGATGGGTCACTGGACTCCCACATGGCTGACCACAGTTCAAGACCCGGACCTGGTGACTTGAAAATGACATCAGGTATGTGTGCATGCATGCCCAAGATTCCGGGAGGAAAATGGAGGAAAAAGTATTGCAGTGTGGCCATCCTCCCTGGGGGATGATCTCTCACTTTCCTTCTCCCTCTCTCTCTCTCTCTCTCTCTCTCTCTCTCTCTGTCTCTCTCTCCCCCAGGAAAGTGCATGGGCTTTACTAAGGCAAAAACTTCAAAAAAAAAAAAAAAAAGTAATACTTATTTTAGCACTTTTAAAAAGCAAATCCAAAATCCTTTAAATAGTTTAGGCACTTTCAAAGGTATTAGGCACAATGTAACTTTATCAGTTAGTCATAGTCATCAGTCGAGTATGTACAAATAAAGTTTATTCAAATTACATGTAAATGTTCAGGTTAAATCTGCTTTTACATCTTTATAACAAGTATAGCTACAAACTTTCTTACTTTCAGCCACTTTATAAGTGGGCACATATTTGATGCCCACTATTTTAAGAAAACAAAGAAATTCTGGAGTTTTTTGAGCCATGTTTTTCCTTAGTGTTAGAGATATATAATATGTTCATTTTTTAAAAAAGGAAAGAGAATAAAATGATGAATTTAACTTTTTTACAGAAGACATTTTCTAATCTGTCATATATTTCTGACCAAACACCAACAATTTCCATGTGATTTTGTCTTCAAGGACCTCTTCACACTGAAGATTTACAAGAAGCTTCCAGTCTCTCTCCTGTCGTGTTTACGTCTTGACTTGGCATCGTTTCAAATACTCTCTTCCACATGAAGGAGATGAGAGGTTTAAAACAGGTGAGAGAGTGACAAGAAGCAAAACTTGTCACCCAAAAGAATGGCATGGCCTCCCACACTTTAGCCCTAGACCAAATACTTGGCCCTCACAACATCTGAAAATCTTTTTCTAGAACTGCCTGAGGGTAGCCTGCTTTCTGAGCCAGTTTAACTCAGTAACATGCAAACATCCCTCACCTTTCTGATCTTGAGTCCTGCGTCTAAGATACACACACAGTGTAAACCTACAAAACAACTACTTCAATTTCCCAATGGCACTGAGGTAGTCTCCTCCTAATAAATGGCTGCCTCTGCCCACGTAGCCTCTATCACCCTTCCTGTTCTTTGAGGCTTGGTCAGTGACAAAGATTCTTCCCCTGGCCAAACCTTAATTAGACTCCTAAACCTTCCCCTAGGGCCATCGGTGTACTTCCTTGTAAAAATCCATTTCAACAAGACCACTGCTAAGTCAGTGTGCCAAGAACCCCCCCTCCCCCCCGCCCCCCCCCCCCCCGCCGCCCACCCCAGTATCTGATCACCCTTGGTATCTGATGGGAATCCTCATCGTAGTCCACCAACACCCCCACCACCACCACCCCCCACCCCACCGTGTCTGATCACCTTGGCCTGCTTTCAGCAAGGATCCTGTTAGGTTGGTTTAGACAGAATTCCCCTTACCCCTGATGTTCGCTTTCAGTAATTTTCTAGCCGTTAACTCCCACTCTCCTCCTTGGCGACTCAATGCCACTTGCCCACGCCGTATTCATAGCAGAGCCCTTCCCTTCCCTGCCAATTCCAAGACCTTACTGCAGTAATGCCTACATATTACAACATGCTGAGTATGGTCTTCTCTGTCACAGATAATGACTATCATTAAGGTTTTTTCTTTCGGGCAAGCACACCCTCAACAGCTCCAGTCCAGATCAACACTGCCCAAAGTGGGTTTCCAGGCCAGTGAGCATTTTACAAACTCACACCTTACACCAGCTACTTCCTATAACTGTGAGGTGACAGCTGTGGCTACCTCTCCCTACTTCACTTCCTTAGGGCCAAGGACAGAGAATACAGGTTTACTTGTCCACAGAACAGTCTGGTTTGCAAACCAATGCGCCAGTCACAAGGTCAAAAGGAAATCACCAAAGAAGGCACTTAATTCTTCATCAGGAAAAACGACAGTGACCATTTCAGAGGTATACTGCTCTATTTCAGATGAACGTAAATGATTTACAAAACGCTAATACTGTACAATTGTTCATAGAAAAATATCTCCAGTACTTTTTGGAGAATTAAAGATACTCATAATTCAATTTAAAATAATTTTATATTTAGATTTTTGTTATAGGGCACATATGCTCAGTGGAGAGAGAAAAATAGGGAAAGTGAGAAATCGCCCCCCAGGGGAAATGGCCACGCCACAATCCCTTCTCCTCCATTCTCCTCCATTCTCCCGTTGGGATTTCAGACACACATGCACATGGCTCCTGATCTGTTTTCCAAGCTGCCGGGTCTGGGACTTGAACCATGGAGTTACCCGTGTGGGATCCAGTGCCTTAATCACCACATCACCTGCTGGCTCCCATAATTCCATTTTATTTTAATTTCACAGGGAAAAAGTTGGTTAAAGTAATTCATCAAAAACAGCCAATGTAGAAAGTATACTAAAGAGAACAATATTATGACTGTGCTTTTCGGTTTCAAAGAAAGTCAAATATATAGGGACCAGCAGTTAGCGTAATGGCTATGTCACTGGACTCCCATGTAGTCGACCGCGGTTCGCGTCCTGGACCCAGTGGCTTAAAACTCATGCCGGGCGCATGTGCGTGCGTGCCCAAGATCCTGAGAGAAGAATGGAGGAGAAGGGATTGCAGCGTGGCCATCCTCCCTGGGGGGTGATTTCTCGCTTTCTGTCTCTCTGTCTGTCTCTGTCTGGCGAGCGCACGCGCCCTATAGCAAAAACCTCTTCAAAAAAAAAACAAAAGAAAGTCAAATATAAAATAAACAAATTTCCATATTTCTGCAAAAGTGATTGCTTCAAATAAATAAAAACCAGCTTCAAGGTGCATTAAGCACCCAAATTCCACAAAATTAAATTATGTCCTGTCCTTTACATCATGTACAGATGATGAGTTTAGCGCAAATCCATCACTACTAGCAGAGAAACAATTTGAAGTAATCAGGTAATCAATGATTACCAGCTTCATAATATCATCTTTGTATAGAGAACGACTTTTTTAAATCCTGAAATCCAAATTGGAAAATAAGCCATTCTATTTTTTTTATTATTTATTTATTTCTCAACAGTTTCAGGTGTTTCCTCTTTCTTTTTCTTTCTTTTTTTTTTCCAGATTTTTAGCCATCGGGCACATGTATTCCACTCGCCAGAGATAGACAAAGAGAAATAGAGAGCAGGATAGTGAAAATTCACCCCCCAAAGGAATGACCACACCACAATCCCTTCTCCATTCTCCTCTCGAAAATTTGAGCGTTCACGTACATTGGCGTGATGTTCAAGTTACCAGGTCCAGGACTCAAACCACAGTCAGCCGTGTGGGAATCCAGCACCTTAACTACCACGCTACCTGCTGGCCCCATCTTTACTTTAAAGACAGGACCTCGCTTTGTCAATCCTCCTGTCTCGGCCTGCTATACCAAGCGCCCAGCTTCTCAGGGTGGGTCAGAAATCAAACCTCACCTACACGTGGCCTCAGACTGTCAAGCAGCAGCATCTAACCAGTGCCCACCACACTGGGCCAAACTGCGTTTTTGAATACTTCTTTTATTGTTTCTAAAGAGTCACTCTCCCCTTGTCTTCCCATGAGCAACTGCTATCCCAGTCTCAACCACACTCCACAGCACTGGCTATTGGTGGAACCTTTTCCAAACACACATCGTTTTATGGAAGCAGGTGTACATGAGACCACGTATACCTGAGTAGCATCTGAATATATTGTAGTTATCTGCCTCACTATTTTTCCCCACTAAGGCATTTTATTTGTATGTGTGTATTACATCCCTAGAAAGAGAATCCCAGGATTTCCCCTCCTGTGGGTTCCCGTCTTGCTTCTTCACGGTCCACGATGCCAGCTGACATCAGTACAGTGAAACCAAGCTGACCGATGGGAGCAGATTATTCTGCCATTTCTTTGATCCATACATCAAATCTGGGGCTGGTCGCTCCACACGTGTTTAACCTGCCTGTGAGGTTCACAACAATTTTTCCAGCTCGTGGTCATCCGTGATTTCAAACTCACCAGTGTAACCACGCCTCATCATCAGTTAGAAACTGGACAATGACTCTGGAGCTCGGCCTAAGAAGAACCTGGTGTTTGCCGCTCTTCCCGGCATCGCTGATGCTCTTGAGAACCTCAGCCAGGACACTCGTGCCCACCATTATGGCGGCACAAGACGAAGGCGGGAAGGGCATCTGCCGTACTATTAAATATAAAATACGAATGCAAAAGAGAAGTTAAACCAGAGCCAAGGAACTGCTTAGAGTGCACTCAGGAGCTGTGCCACGGTCCTGAATTACAACAGCTTCTGCATCACCCGGCCTTGAGCACCGGGGACAGGGACAGAGGTGAGCAGGTAAGCCCCTGACTGCCTGAGAGGACAGGCAGCAATCTGACCCCCAGCACTGCAGCTTGGACCCTGATTTCCATGGGGCCTTCCTAACAGAGAACGGCAGAGTGGACCCCAAGGGGCAGCACCCACGAGAGTCGGAAGATGATTTGGAGTTACTTATCTCCATCCATTGTTCCTGCTTTGTCCTCGCTCAAAGGACAACAGCCACCTTGTTTTCCCATCTCTCATGTACCTTGGCTCCCAGGGCCAGATCACGAAGTCCTCAGGCCCCAGGCTCGGTGACACCCACTTCTGCTGCTTCTGCAGTGTCCAGCCCCAGGGCCGCCCCAGTGAACCTTAGCTTTATTTTTTTTTTAACTTTACTCATTTTATTTATTTATCTTATTTTAATTTGACCAGAGGAGGGAAAGAGTAAGAGTTAGAGAGAGGGAGGAAAAGTGAGGAAGCAAGCCACCAGGTCTGGGACTCGAACCATGGTCGGCCATGTGGGAGTCCAGTGTCCTTAACCACCATGCCACCTGCTGATCCTTTTGAATGAATGAATGAATATCACTCTCCATGCCTTCTGCGCTCACTACACTGGACTCTCAGACAGAAACCGGATTATTTAAAGGAAAGGCTTTTGGGTTGTAATGCCCCTTCTGATTTAAATTCTCAGCTAGAACTCTGTGTTTTAGGAACCTGCATAGGAAGTCCCACTCACCCACTGTGAGGACTCTTCCAGAAGCAAGGCCCTCCTTTTCCAAGTAAGGGCTTCTGCCTCCTGCATCAAAATAGCTAGGTATGGTTGGTAAAACCAGACAACTCCAGGGTTGGTGCTGGGAGCAGGGTGAGCTCCTTTTTTTTTTTCAAGAGGTTTTTGCTACAGGACGCGTGCGCTCACCAGACAGACAGAGAGAGACAGAGAGACAGAAAGCGAGAAATCACCCCCCAGGGGGGATGGCCACACCACAATCCCTTCTCCTCCATTCTCCTCTTGGGATCTTGGGCACGCATGCACACGCGCCTGGCGTGAGTTTCAAGTCACCAGGTCCGGGACATGAACCGTGGTCAACTACGTGGGAGTCCAGCGACATAGCCATTACGCTAACTGCTGGTCCCAGGGAACTCCTTTTTAATAAGCCCCCCAGCTGATGTCTAGGCCCACCGACATCTGAAACCTCCAGGGGCAGGGCTAGAGGATCAAGGAAAACTGCCCTTAACACAGTGGCAAGAAGCCCTGTGACACCTGTACATCTCCCAGGCCTCACTCAAACGACAGAAGAGGGGCCAGACAGTGGCGCAGTGGCAGATGCACCACTACGCAAGGCAGGTCCCCATGGGAGTTCCCAGTTCATGTCCACAGGTCTCCCTGAGCGCATCGAGTGCCCAGATCCGGGGCTGGCTGAAGGCTGGGGGTGGATTGTGGCATCAAGACTCTGTCGGGAGTTCTCTCTATATATTCTTGTCTCTCTCATTCATGAAGGAAATAAGGAAATAAACTTATTAAAAAGTATGAGAAAAGAAGATAAATGCTAAGGACAGGTAAAGGGTCTTACATGTGTATACCAGAGAAGTCTAAGTAATATCGTCATCTGGGAAGTTTGTGCCCACATTCTTGTGCACTTCAGTGTTTACCTCCCAGAATATCCAGCAACTGCTGAAAACAGCGAAAAGACACACACACTATGGAAGTGTGAACAATGCCTATGAGAGGTGGTAGAGTAAAGTGGGGAAGCTCTGGCAGTAGCAGGCCAGGGTTTGAATCCTGGCTCCATCTGTTACTGCCTAAATGACCTCGACCTTCAGCAGGTTATACAAAACTGCTCTGAGCCTTTTCATCTATAAAATGAGAGGAATGATATTCTCAATTTCTCTCTCTCTCTCTCTCTCTCTCTCTCTCTCTCTCTCTTTTGTTTTTGCTGTAGAGTGTGTGCACTCACTGAAGAGGGACAGAAAGAGAGGAAAAGTGAAAATCACGCCCCAAGAGAGATGGCCACCGCACATTCCCATCCCTTTCATTTTCTTCTTAGGATTTTGGGCGCATGCACGCGCACACACACACACACACACACACACACACATACACAGGCACTCAGTGTATTTTTCAAGCCACCGGGTCCAGGACTCAAACCACAGAGTCTGCCATGTGGGATCCAGCACCTTAATCACCATGCCACCTGCTGACCCCAACCTCTTAATAAGGTCAGTGTCTGAATTCAAAGAAGTAATACCAGTATAGTGCCGAGCATATAGTACGTTCTTTGCTTTAGTCTGTTACTTATTCAATTCATCTTTTGTTTCTTTTTTTCGGAGAGGTTTCTGCCATAGGGCGCATGCACTCGCCAGAAAGACAGAGAGAGACAGAGAGATAGAAAGTGAGAAATCACCCCCCAGGGGGGATGGCCACACTGCAATCCCTTCTCCTTCATTCTCCTCTCGGGATCTTGGGCACGAATGCACATGCTCCAGGCGTGAGTTTTAAGCCACCGGATCTGGGACTCAAACCACAGTCGACTACGTGGGAGTCCAGCGACATAGCCATTACGCTAACTGCTGGTCCCATTTTTTTGTATTTTTATTCTACAAGTAAAATCCACTATCTAAATATTCAGGAATAGGAAACTGTTATAATAGCCACAATAAATACTTATGTGAATTAAGCAAGTTAAAAACTATGTATTAGGGAACCAGCAGTTAGCGTAATGGCTATGTCGCTGGACTCCCACGTAGTCAACCGTGGTTCACGTCCCAGACCCGGTGGCTTAAAACTCACGCCGGGCGCGTGTGCGTGCGTGCCCAAGATCCCGAGAGGAGAACGGAAGAGAAGGGATTGCGGTGTGACCATCCCCCCTGGGGGGTGATTTCTCGCTTTCTGTCTCTCTGTCTCTCTCTGTCTGTCTGGCAAGCGCACGTGCCCTATAGCGAAAACCTCTCAAAAAAAAAAAAAAAAAAACAAAACTATGTATTACACATATGCTTATTATTTATATGTGCATTCGTTTAAAATAGCTATTGGGAGGGCCAGCCAGTGGTATGCACACAGTGGTTAAGGCACACCACCCTACATGGATCCTACATGGCTGACTATGTAGTTCAAGTCCTGGACCCAGTGGTTTAAAAAACACACAGGGTATGTGTATATGCATGCGCAAAATTCCAAAGGAGAAACTGAGGAAAAAGGATTGAGCATGACTATCCCCCACGGGAGTGGATGTGCTTTCTTGCTTTCTCTCCCTGTCTCTAGCAAATCAAAAAAAGGAAAAAAGAAAAATTTCTGTCAGGAGACAGACAGTGGCACAGCAGTAATACATGATGCTCTGTAAGGTTATCATACATGAGAAGGTCCCTGGTTCAAGTTCAGAGACCACCCTATACATGCTTACTCATGACCCAAGACTGGCTGAGGGATGAGGTGGATCACACAGCTGGAAAACACATGGATAACAGCCAAGTTCGAATCTCAGTAAGGCAGTCTGGGAACACACCCAGCGTTCATGAAAGTGCTCACAACCCTGAGGGGCCAGAGAACTGGGGAGGAGGAACTGCAGCATAATAAGACCCTGTCTAGGGTCTCTCTCTCTCTCTCTCTCTCTCTCTCTCTCTCTCTCTCTCTCTCTCTCTCAAAATAAGAAAGAAGAAAGATAAAATATGAAAAACACAGTGAAGAGTCACATGCATAAATTTCCTTCAAGTACCATATCCTATTTTATTATCATGAGTAGAACAATTTTCTCAGTATTCACCATTGCCCTTTTTTCTGAAATAAAAAACTCCTTAGTTGGCTGCAGAATTTTTCTTCTCTTTAATTACTTTCTCAGGTTCCTGTTTGGCAACCTCCAAATACACCTCTGGCACTGCCGCTATCCTGCAGCCATCAGCTGATGCGGCATTTCCAAACCCTGGATCAAGAGTTGCACTCGTAAGCTGCCCAGAGTCCATGTCACTCTTTACAGCTGTTCTCAGCAGCACTGCTTGTCGGGCTTAAGATATCAAGGCCAACATATTATCCTCAACACTCTGCTGGGTTTACCTGGTGAGATACATTTGTGTGTTTTAATCAAGCTTCATAAATCATAATACAAATGAGTCTACTATCTCTAGCGTTCAGGAGAAATTACAGTACAAGAGAAAACAATTTATCAATGTTAGTGAACAAAGCCAAACTTTGTCCAAAAGAAGTGACAGGCAATTTTAAAAAGGTTAACAGCTCAGACTCTGGAGTTAAATTGCTGAGTTGAAATATGAGATCTTGAGCCAACAAGCATGGAGGTTAAGGCTCTGGATTCCAGATGGCCGACTGTGCAGTTCGAATCCTGGACCTGGTGGCTTGAAAATCACACCAAGTGTGTGTGTATGCACATCCGAAATCCCAAGGAGACTGGAGGAAAAGGGATTGCTGCACGGCCATCTGACCTAGGTGGGTGATTTCTCTCTTTCCCTCTCTCTCTCTCTGGCAAGCACTTTTTTGTGCCCTATAGCAAAAAAAAAAAAAAAAAAAAAAAGAAAAAACTAAAGAAAGGAAGGAAGGAAGAAAGGGAGGGAGAGAGAGAAAGAGAAAGAAAGGAAGAAATTAATTAATTCATTAATTAAGTTGAGGTCTCTTGCTCATGTAAGGTTACTCCATGAACCTCAGTCTCTTCAATAAAATGGAAACAATACTAGCACTATTTAAGGATTAAATGGGACAATGATATATCAAGTTCTTAGAACAATCCCTGACCTACAGTAAACATTAATAAAGTTAATACTCAATCCCTCCCAACTCTGAAATAAGGTTAGCAAACATTTAATAAAATGAAAAAAAAAAAAACATATGGCATAAAGACTGTCTTCCAGAGGTCAGCAGGTGGCGTAGCAGTTAAGGTGCTGGACCCCCTCATGGCCAACAGCAGTTGGGGTCCCAAACCTGGCAGCTTGAAACTCACACTGGCCATGTCTGTGTGCATGCCCAAAATCCCAAGAAGAAAATGGAGGAGAAGGGATTATAGTGTGGCCATGCCCCCTGAGGGGTGATTTCTCACTTTCTTTCTGACTCTCTCTGTCTCTCTGGCAAGTGCACACACCCTATAACAAAAATCTTTCTAAAAATAAGTAAAGACTGTCTTCCAAAATGTTCCTTTTTATATAAAAGAAAAAATTTCAAGATAGAAGTAAAAATAAAAGAACAATTCTAGAGTAGCCGCCATTACCTGGGACCAGACATGGTTTTCTGGAGAAGTGTTTTCCTTTTTCCACATTAGCACTTCACAGGCTGCTATTAAAGACCTTCCTTGGATAAACTTTTTCTAAAAACAAATTAATAACTAGACTCTGATGAAAGGACAGTGATCAACCTAGACAAATTATGCTGGTTACAAAGACCACCATAACACAGAAAATAAGAACCATTCGTGTCTCCTGTGATTCTATATTAACTCCAAAATCAGCGGGTTTTCAGAGTCTATCAAGCCCCAAACAGTACAAACTAAGGGGAAAGGAACACTCGCTCCCAGAGGATGTGAGGTTAGCTTGGAGGGATGGAGGTTCAAAGACCTGGATGAATACTGGCCATACAATAAGATTCCAAAGAGGTGCACCTATGTCCAATGAGATAAAGAACTGGTATTTCTTTCCCTAAAGCCAGGACAGCAGTGCTCACTGAGTTGGACCATCCTTCCACTTCCTCAAAAGGAGTCCAGAATGGGCCTGGTTTTTTTACTGGACAGTAAGTATACACGGTGAATGGTCCAGACCCGACAGATCTTTTCATAGATATGAACCATATATTAGATCACTTTGTCCCTCTCCTGGCCTTGGAAAGATTGACTGGGAATATACAGAGGGCTCAGCACCACCTTAACCCTGTCAGACAGGTAGCTAAAGCTTTCAGAAGACTGGATCCAGGGCAAGCCTCCTTGCAACCTGCAGTCACTCTGCGACCTCCTATAAACCACACAGTTCCTGATGCCATTTCTCCTCTTCTTTCCTCCCCTCCCTGGCCATGTTTCATTCTCAGCTGTGGGCATGTCCCCTCTCTCCTTCCTTCTCCCTCCTCACACCCTTGCTTCACACTCTGCTTTGGGCTCATCTCGAATTCTCACCTGTCCATCCCACTTTCCCCAGGCTCAGTCTCTGCCAGCTCAGTCCAGCCACCAAGGGTCACCAAGCCCAGCTCCCCAAAAAGCTGATCTGGAAGATTAGTAAGTCTGTGTGTGGAAAAAGCCCAGGTGACACCTTGAGATGTCACATAAAGTCAAATACACAGAGGGATGCAAGGGGCGTCTGCAAACACCGAACCTTCGGAAGGCCTGCCGGCATTATTGGCTGACAGATGGCTTAGGGGGGACTGTAGGACCATCTCAAGAGTAGAGGGCACCCTAAAGCATTAATAGCCAAAGGTTTGGGGATTTTTGTACATAAATAAAACTTTTCTTTGAATATCATATCCGCAGTGGTGTTCCCTCTAAATATGTAGTTCTCCCCTCTATTTTAGGATGGAGGTGTCAGAAAAGCACCTTGGACTCATGAAGGCCACCTGCAGGCATGGGGGCAGTAGGTTGTCGGGTGCAGAGGCATAGCCTGGCCCTCAGAAGATGACTTTACTTACAAGAGCTGCCCTGAAAATGAACATGTGCCCCACAGCAAACTAAATGACAGTAATAAATAAAATTAAATAACGAATTCTGTAACCCTCAATGAGAAGGTGGTTATCTTAGACTAACCACTGGCCAGCAGCTTCTATCCCTAGAGATAGACTAAGGGACACGATGTCCTTGGTGAGGACATGTAAGGTCTTAGGGTGTGTGGGGAGGGTGAGGTGACACCCTGGTTATAGATAGTCACTTTGCAGCAGCAGATGAACTCTCATTTTAGAAAACTCTATTACAAAGCCTTCGCAATCAAGAAAATTGGAAATTTTTATTGCGTTTGAGTCTCAAGAGTAAAATCTGCAGCATGGAGGTCTGACTGCTGTTGTTATCATCATAAGAACATTGTCACACCTGGGGTCTGCTCAGTGTGGTGTCTCCCACTCCCTTCTAACCCCGAACCTTCTCAGTACCTGGGTCTGCACTCCTAGGAGGGTTTACTCTCTTCAATCCCCAAAACGGGAATGACTCCTCTTTAGCTTTTGAAGTCATTTATCAAATTCTGCAGAGGTGACGGTAGCTCTGACCCTCAGCAGCACTCAGTTTTACCAGTCTCAGTGAAGAGAGACTGATGGATAGCGAGGTATCAATAGCTATTTACAACAGCTCCTCTGAGGCCAGTGTGATTCAAGTTTATTAAGAGCTCTTGGTAAGACCCTCTTAAAGACATGGCTATAGGTATCATCACAGCATACTATGTATTAGTAGGTTAGATCATCCACACCGTGGACCTCACCAGTACCCTACAACCATTTAATCCCCACTGAAATAAACCATAAACCAGATCATCAGTTCCCCCAAGTAAAGAAATACTTGTAATTATATCTACAGCTATTACAGGAGGGTTTAACACTTGTTTCACATATGTAAAAACTGAGTACAATGATAAAAAAGTTTTATTACTTTTTTTTTTTTTTGGAGAGGTTTCTGCTATAGGGCGCGTGCGCTCACCAGACAGACGAAGAGAGACATAGAGACAGAAAGCGAGAAATCACCTCCCAGGGGAGATGGCCATGCCACAATCCCTTCTCCTCCATTCTCCTTTTGGGATCTTGGGCACGCACGCACATGCGCCCGGCGTGAGTTTAAGCCACCGGGTCTGGGATACAAACCGTGGTCGACTACATGGGAGTCCAGCGACATAGCCATTATGCTAACTGCTGGTCCCAGGGATAAAAGAGTTTTGAAACAACAGGTCAACCACCAGTTTTGAAGTCTAACTCAAGCACTACTTTTAGGGTAATCAGGTCATCACTATGTAATATATTCTAAGCAGAAAAAAAAAATCATTTAAAATTACTTGTAGTGAATAGTTTGGTATATAAAAAAACTTCCTGGGCCAGCCCGGTGGTTAAGGAAGCCAGATTCCACATAGCCGACTGTGGAGTTTGAATCCTGGCCCAAGCAACTTGTGCAGGCATCCAGAATCACAACAGGGTAGAGAAATAGAGAAGAGATTGCGACATGACCACACCCAATCGGAAAGTGCTTTCTCCCTCTCCTCGGTCGCTCTCTCTTTCTCTCTGGAGAATGTACGGGCCCTCTGGCAATTAAAAAAAAAAAAAAGAAAAAAAAAAAAGAAAAAAAAACACCAACTTCCTTCATTTTTTTTACTTTAAAATATATGATCAGCCTCCAGAACAAAAAACACATAAGAACTTTCACTCCAGCACAAATACACAAACATCCTTCCACTTTTATGCTATGCACTGTTTTAAAAGAACTTGGCAGTAACTGGCCAATTTACTTCTTAAGGCAATTTCTTTCCCAAATTCAAAGAAAATCCACAAGGAAACAAACATGTGTTCAAGATCATAATTAAGCTATAAGCAGTGAAATGTATAAATCTCTGCAAAGCCTCTCATTTATCACAGCAAGGCCTAAGAATCTCAGAAGTTCATCCTAAATGCTTTATTACAATGAAACTGACACACCTTAGCTGAAAATATCTTTGAGCCAGAGTGAGGTAATTCATAAAAATGTTTTTATATGACCAGGTAGAAGTTAATAAAACATTATTATTTGCTGTTTAGACTTAATCCTGTGAAGCTAAGCTAAGCTTCTCTAAGAGGGAGGCCCACCTCTTAAACTTTTCTGGATTTTATTAATTTTTTAAAAGTTTTCATCATAGTGTGCTCTCCAGAGAGACAGAGACAGTGAGAGGGAAAGTGGGAAATCACCACACACCCCCCAGAGGGGATGGGATGTTCATGCAGCAATCTCTTCTCTCCCATTCTCCTCTTTGGATTTTGGGCATGCAGGCACACGTGCCCGGTGTGAATTTCAAGCCACTGAGTCCAGGACTGGAAACGCAGTTGACAGTGTGGAAGTCCAACAATGTAACCACTATGCCATCTGCTGGCCCCTTTTCTGGATTTTCTACAGACTCTGACCCTGTGCTCTGAACTTCTGGGGTACTCATGCCTTCCCACCTCAGAGGACAATCCTACGAGGGAACCTGCAAGCCCTGGCCTTGGCCAGGCTCTCCAACCTCATTTCCTGTCATATTCGCCTCTGCCGGTCAACAAGTCCCCACTCCACTGGCTTTCTTCTCTGTTCCTCTAACACCTGAAGCAGGCTTCCACATGCTCCCCAGTCACTACCAGCTGATACCCCATTATGTTAATGTCACCTCAAACTAGGAGTATCACAGAGTATTTGTTTAAAACACTGGTTCCAGCATCTGACTGCCTGGCTCCAATTCTAGCTCTATCGCTTACTAACTAGGTGTCCTGGGAGAAATACAATCATCCCTTTGGGACATTCCTGATCTAGGTTCTGAATCAGTCCTGATCCAGGACTCCCATGGACACCAGAATCTAAGGGTGTTCAAGTCCCTTATACAAAACGACACACACCCTCCTGTAGATGTTAAATCGCCTCTACATTACTTGGAGGTGATCTTAGGAGAAGAACACATGAAAAAGAAAATACATAAACTTCTTCAGCATCTCTCCTTCAGGGAGCCCCTCTTCCCTCATTTCGTGACACTTGGCACGGCCAGGCTGCATTTGTGGTGGGTTGAATCTATGGATGAAGAACCCACATAGATGACGGGCCCGTTCTTCTTATATTTCTACTCCTCAATGTCCTCATTGGTAAAATGGATAAAATACTGACACCAAAATAGTATAGGGTCTTAAAGATCAGCTAATAAAAACACTGGGTCATCAAAAAGGTCACAATGTATTTTTCTATGCAAAAATGCATCATGACTTTTCCGACAACTTAATAAAGCACTTACAAAAATAGTAAGTGATCGGGGCTAGCAGTTAGTGTAATGGCTATGTCACTGGACTCCCATGTAGTCAACTGCGGTTCGATTCCCGGACCCAGTGGCTTAAACTCACGCCGGGCGCGTGTGTGTGTGTGCCCAAGATCCCGAGAGGAGAATGGAGGAGAATGAATTGCGATGTGGCCATTCCCCCTGGGGAGTGATTTCTCACTTTCTGTCTCTCTGTCTGGTGAGTGCACATGCCCTATAGCAAAAACCTCTCCAAAAAAAGAAAAAAACAGTAAGTGATCAGTAAACGGCAGCTACTTTGGCATTTCTCCCTATCCCTTTCTATTCTACCACCATGTTTGCATCACTTACTAACTACCTGCAATTCTTATTTCTGTGTGCCATTTTTTTAAATGTCTGTTGTCCCACTACAATCTCTAAAAGTCCCAGGACTATGTCTGATGTGGTCTTCACTTCAGTTCCTAGAACAAATTCTAAAAACCAGTAGGTGCTCCCAATGCTGAAACAATCAATATCTAACATTTGAAAAGCTTGAAAATGGTTGTTAGGCAATTCAAGCCACTAGTCCAGGAGTATTATTCAATTTGAAGATGACTTACATTGGGTCAGGCCTGTAGTCGAACGGCTAAGGGAACCAAAGCCCACATAGCTGATCACAGTCTGAATCCTGGCCCCAGAGGCTTGGGAAATACATCAAATACATGTGTATGCATATCCAAAATCCCAACAGGATGCAGAAATGAAGGAGATCATGCTATGAACACACCCCACTGTAGGGTGCTTTCTCCCTCTCCCTCTCTCTTTCTCTGGCAAGCACACATACCCTCTGGCAATTAACAAAAAAATGGTAAGTCATGGCAGAGGGTAAGAGATAGGGAATCAAGGATGAGGGAAAAAAAAGCAAAACATACAGGAAACAAGAAGTGGAAAATTATTTGTTGACAATAACATGGATGTTGATGTGCTTGATTGAGACAATATACAGTGTATTCTGGATGGAAAATCTCATTTTGTATGCTGTAATGATGAGCAGAATAAATGTAAATAAAAATATATTTAAAAATTTTAAAAAATAAAAAAGCATAAAAAAGAAAGTAAAGAAAAAAAGAAAGTTAAAAAAAAAGAAACAAATGTTAACCTAACAAAATCACAATTAAAATATTTTTTAAGTTCTTAACTTGGAAGTTGAGCGGATTTTGTAAATAAGGGCAAAAAGCCTTGTTATGGAAAGTCCATGCTGAAATGTACCGAAGTTTAGGTTAACTTTGTGTAGATCTATTTGTCTGTTTTATTTCTTCTTCCCAATGTAAACTGTATTTTAATAGAAAGCTTTTTATTGTATAATAAAAAATAGACTATCTAACTCTGTCAGAAAAAAAAAAAAAATGGTAAGTCAGGGCCAGCAGGTGGCATAGTGGTTAAGGCACTGGACTCCCACGTGTCCAACTGCGGCTTGAGTCCCTGACCTGGTGTCTTGAAAATCACGCCAGGTGCATGTGTGTGCGTGCCCAAAATCCTAAAAGGAGAATGGAGGACAAGGGATTGCTTCCCCTAGGGAGTGATTTCTTACTTTCCTTCTCACTATCTCTCTCTCTCTCTCTCTCTCTCTCTCTCTCTCTCTGGTGAGCACATGTGCCCTTTGGCAAAAATCTTTACAATAATAATAACACACATGTAAGTTTTTGAAATATCACCTTTTTTGGGTATACAATTGTTTTTAGAGTACACAACTCCTTTAAGCAATTATATTTTGAAAAGGTATTACAAATTTTGAAAATTTAAGAAAGCAGTTCAAAAAAGCAATTCTTTCTGAGAAAAAACAACAACAATTTTGTCATAAAATAAAATATTGATGCTCACATGTGCTAAACAATTTCCTAAGGTAAACTAGAAGTTCTGATGTAAAGCCTAAAAAGCTCTGCTGGTCCTCACTATCTGAATAACAAAGGATCCAAAGGGGACATATGAAGAGCTCCTGAAGGGAATGGGGCCCTCACCTGTAACCCCTGCCCTCTGAAGTCCAGAAACCTAGGAGACTGACACTGGGGGAAATCCAGGAGCCCCAGGAGGCAGGACCATGTGTCTGCAGCAAAGACCTAAGGTTTGTGCCTGGGGCTCCATTGGTATCCTCCTGGGGTAACATCCATGCATGGTGTAGGCAGACTACAAGAAAGCAAATTCTATACTACAAGGGGCCTTCAAAAAGTTCATGGAAAATCCTATGAGAAAACTATGGACGGATTTACATTTTTATACCAAAATCAACTCCTACTTTAATTCCATGGTTCCATGAACATTTTGAAGTCCCTTCATACAACAATCATCATTTCTCCCTTTGACTTTTAGAAAATAGGCTTCTAGGGACCAGCAGTTAGCGTAATGGCTATGTCGCTGGACTCCCACCTGGCCCTGTATCTCATTTGAGCGATCTGGAAATCAAACGTCTGAACCTTCTTTCTATATACCTAGAGTACATGATCTCTAAGACTGGCCTTGACTCTTCAAATGGACTATTTCTTTTTTTTTTTTTAGAGGTTTTTGCTATAGGGTGCATGTGCTCGCCAGACAGACAGAGAAAGACAGAGAGACACAAAGCGAGAAATCACCCTCCGGGGGGATGGCCACGCTGCAATCCCTTCTCCTCCATTCTCCTCTCGGGATCTTGGGCACGCATGCACATGCGCCCGGTGTGTTTTAAGCCACAGGGTCCGGGAGGCGAACCGCAGTCGACTACATGGGAGTCCAGCGACATAGCCATTACGCTAACTGCTGGTCCCTCAAATGGACTATTTCTAAACAGCAGATTTGAAATACATCAATTCGAAACTATTTGCCCTTTGAGTTCCCTTGGAGTTTCCTGTTCTTGTGTAATCTAGAAATCCTCTCCTCCTTGTCCAACACTCCCCTGAAATTTTACAGTTGGTTAGAATCATATACTTCTGGAAATTATTGGCACCAACACGGATGCTTCAAGTTACAAAGTAAAATATTAACCTCTGGCACATCCAGCCCTGAAAGTGTAGGCTTACCTTTACTGTTGTTCTACAGCACAGCCAGAAAAAGGCTCCTGGGCAGATCTTTTCTCTCCCTCTCTCCCGTGAGCCTACGATGCATTAGGTAAGAGTACACCCAGGAAAACCGAAATCCAGACAAGGAGCGGACCCATTCCTCTCCCTTCCTCACTTGGAGCCTCTAACAGAACATGTTTATCAGCACTCTCTACAGTGGGATCTAAAAGCATACCTGGAAAACAACCAAATTTTGTCAATAATCATTACCTACCACAAGCGTAATACAACTTCAACTGGCATTTAGCTACCAGTTAGATCAGAGAACCACCGGTGGTTCAGCACATGGAAGTCTAATGCCTTCTGGAGCGCTCATCCGTGCGTCTGATTCTACGGCTATTTCACACCCATCAAAGACCGGGTCATCAGAAAAGTCGTGACGTATTTTCCTATGCAAAAAATGCATCATGACTTTCCCAATAGTTAGCTAAATAGCGACCCAATAGTTAGCTAAACTCACAGAACAGCATAAAGCACCTTAAACTATGTGTAGTACACACCGGGGAAGTCAACTGCGAAGATGTTGCAAGCCCTGTCTTACTAATAATAAAGTATCTAAGCTAGTGAGTGATTTCTGTGTTTGTACAGAATTAGAGCAATTTAAGGGTGTGAAATGTCACTCCCTCCTTTCTGAGTAGTTTCTGCTAGGCTTCCCCTGGGTATCCCCCCTGACTGACTGATTTTTAGCACTTGAACTAGTCATCAGGAGGACTATGGCTTAAAGTAAAAGGCTGTCAGTCAATTATGGGTGGTTCTCAGGCTGTGGCATTTCAAAGCCCCATAAAAGATAAGGCAAGGGAAAAAAGGAAGAAGGCTGCAGCCTACGCTGAGGTTCCACTAGGAATATTTACAGTACCTCGAATCTTAAACAACTCGGTATTTTACCATCATTACTGAAGCAAAATTGGAATTCCAAAAGAGATTTGAAACCCCCAAGGCAGTTCAAAAGGAAGCTACCCCTTGGATCCCAGCAGGTATGGCCTCAGCTCTTTTTATCTGACACCTCTCATTTAAGAGGTAGTCTCTTCCTGTGGATGGTACTACAGTAGCACTAGCTGCCAGTCAGCTTCAAACACTGACACCAGGCCACCTACCCAGGTCAGGGCAATAGTCAATGAACTACAGCAACTAGGAACCTTTACAAAGTACCAAAATATTTCTTTTTGGTTTGTACAACAGAGCACCAATTTCTCTAAGCTTATAAATTCTGCTGAAATTAAAAAAAAAATTATGAACACACTGAAATATTTGCAGATAAAATTATGTTGACATCATGTCTGGGATTTCAGAGTAGTGGTGGGTAGGGGGGTAAAGGGGATATAGGTGAAATAAGACTGGCCATGCCATTGATAAATTTGGAAGTCAGGTGATAGGTACATGAGGGTTCAATTACACTATTTCTGTGTGTGCTTGAAATTGTCTAAAATATAAAGTAAAAATAAGCGTAAAGGCACGTTTCAAAGAAAACGATTAAAATGCGATAGAACCATCTATACAGTGCATAAACAGGACTACATATAGTCTTCCTTCCTAATGAGTGGTAGTCCTACTTATTACAGAAAAGCAGAGGGGGTCTCAGAGGCATTTATCTTGGCCCCTTTACTAACACACCTTAATTACAGGGACTCAATTGAGGTTTTCACTAAAGTAAAAAAAAAAGGGGGGGGAATAAAAGCACCTTTTTGAAAAGGGGGGGAATAAAACACCTTTTTGAAATTCAGCACAGGTTACAAAACCCACCACATGCAAACTTCACTAGCTTTTTGTCTACTCCATTCAAGGGACGCTTTGTAAAAAAAAAATTGCTATGCAAAAATAGACAAAATATAGCAAAATTAAAAGGCTATAAACTTACCATACGCATAGAAGACACATTAGCAGGTAAAAGCTAATCCCTCTGAGAAAGGCAGAACAGAGGGTAACGAAAAAGGCCGCTTTATAGTCGTTTAGAGTTTGAACTTTTGACCTCCTCCCAAAATGTCATGAAAGAATTCTAAACCTTGAAACTCTGAACTAGAAAGAATGCGTTCTTCGTTGAAATCGTTTCATAATGCACTACTATTTTTTGTACGTAGTGTGTTTTGTACACACTTAGCCATCGGGCCCAACGTACAAAACTGAAAAGTGTATTCTACAAGCGATGCAAACAGGATTAAGGAAAAAATGTAAACAGTGCAATAAAAACAGCTAGTCAAGGCGACGCGGGAAACGCTGCCGCAAAACTCACCTCTCGAGCTCTCTTTCTCTTTTAACATTTTTTTCTCTTTTGTCAACAAAAGAGATCAGACTTTTTCTTCTGTCCCTTTGTGTCCCTTCCTTCAACGCTCAAAACCGACTCGAAGAAAGAGATAATGGAGCCAAGACATTTAAAACGAAATCCACAACTCGGTCTCGGAAAGCAAAGAGGCACTTAACAGTTGGCCAATAATGGGGCTGCCCGCGGCGTCCCCTGATGTCGCCCCTGGGAAAGGAGGTCCCAGGGTGCAGGCGGCACCTCGACGCACCTCGCGTTCGAAGCCCGGTAGCTACCTGGTGATACCTGAATCCTCCCTCTCCACCTCCCCCTGGTTCACACGTACACCCCCTACCCCCGGCCCGGAGCAGAGCGGAAAAGGTGACACTCACCGACCCCCGAGTGCCCGCGCGCCGCCTGCCTTCCGCGCGGCCGCCACCGCCTACCTGCCAGCCCCAGGCACCGCCCCGCCGGGGTGCGCCGCCCGCGCCGTCTGGGAGGCTCCCTCGGGCAGGCCGGGAGGCGGGAGGGGGAAGGTACAAATCCCGGGTTTAGGTGCCAGGAAGCTCCCCAATCCCGCGCTCCCGAGGACGCCAGCCCCTCCTCCAGCCCGGAGGCTCGGGGCACCCGGCGAGCCAGGCCCTCGCGCTGGTTCCCCGCCTGGCGTACCTTCCCGGCGCCGGCAGCGGGCTCTGGGCGGGGGGGAGGGGTCCCGCAGCCGGACCCTACCGCACCGGACGGGACAGGACGGGACTCGACGGGACCCGACAGGACCCGGCAGGCGACGGCTGCACTCACCCAGACAGCGGATGTGGAAGCCCGAAGGCGGCCGCAGCGCCCGGCGCGTCCAGCCCTCGCGCAGCGCCTCCAGATGCTCCTCCTTGCCCTGAATCAGCAGGACCTGCTCGTCGATCCAGCCCAGGAAGAAGGTCTCCGCCACCGCGGCCGTGACCTTCTTGTTCCAGAAGTGCTGCATGTTCTCGGCTTTGAAATCGGCGAAGATCTCATAGCCGATGTGGTGCCGGGCGAGCTGCCGAGGCGGGGCCGGAGGCGCGGGCTGGGCTGCCCCGGGCCTCTCGCGCGCCGGCCCCTCTGCGGGGCCCAGGACGATGGCCAGAGAGTGCGGCGCGATCTGCAGAAACTTCTCCATCTTCTGAAACATTCGCGCGCGGACCCCGCTCACCGCGGCCGCCGCCTCCCGCCGCTCCCAGGAGCAGCCGCCGGAACGTGGCTGCACGACGGGCAGGGAGCCTTCTGTCCCCCCGGGCCAGGGCTGACCGCGCCTCCCCTCGCCCGCTGCGCCGCAATCACTGGACGCGGCCCCGGGGAGGGTGCCGCGGGGCGCCGCGCGGGGACTGGAGGACGTGGGCAGCCCGCTGGGGCCCGGGGTCCCGCGCGCGTTACCTGCAGCTCCGGGCCACCCTCTGGGCACCGCTCATTTTCCAGCGGCGGCACCCTCGCCTCCCTCGGCGCCCGGCGGCCCCGGCGGGGGCGGAGACGCGGGAGGGGCGGTGGAGGGGGCGGGCGGTGCGCGCTGAGCAGGGGGAATCCCCGAGGCCGGACGCGGCGGGGCCGCGGAGTCCGTGGGGAGAGGCGGTCGAGGTGGCAAGGTTGGCCCGGGTGCGCGTTTAGTAGCGGGGCTCCGGGGACACCCAGAGGCCGGGGGCACGCACGGCGGCACTAGGAAGGCAGCGATTCCGGAGCTGCGAGTGTCGCTCCTCCCCGCGCTCCACCCCGTCCCCACCTTCCACCTCCCACCTCCCGCTGGAACAAGTGGATTGGAAGTGGCATTTTAAAAAACTTAAGTCAACCACGAAAAATGGTCGTCAGTCCTTCCTCCCAAAATCTGGAGGAATTCTACTGTCCTGGAATCTCCAGCGTACATTGTGAGTCTACCCTAGAAGGAACTCGGGGTAGTCTCTAATTCCTTGTTAGCTACCCCGCCATCGGCACGACAAGGTTATACATTTCCTGGGAAAGGAAACGACCATGCTTTTTAAAAGGGAAAATTCCGTTAAGCAGTTTTCCATGCAAAATTCTGCTTTGCTTACTTTTTATGCAGAGACACAAGCAGTTATATATCAAAGGCGGTGACTGTCTTAGGAAGAACTAGAGGTCCGTGCTGCTTTTACCTCAAGCAGTGGTGGTCAAGCTTCAGGGGACATCGACGTCACCCGGAACGCAGGTATCCGGGCCCCACTCCCAGAGTTTCTGATTCAGTAGGTCTTGGGGAGAATCTGTTTTTGTTTTTGTTTTTTAATTTCTAACAAATCCCAGTATGCCACTGCTGGTGTTCTGGAGCCACACTTGGAAAAACACTGAATTAGAGAAAAATGTCCAGCTTAGATTGGGGGGTGGAGGTTAGGGACGAAGAATAACCGAACTGTTTGCTCCTGGTGTCCTGTGATTTCATTGTCATGGATGTCTCTAGACCTGGGTTTTAGTATTACTAATAGCAAGGGACCTTAAACTGGTCACTGAGCCTCAGTTTGTCCATCTGCAAACTGAGATGGCGTTTCACTCCGTGTCACTGGAGTGGTGGGAGTCAAGCAAGGAAACGGTTATGAGGTCACCTGAGATCCTAAGACCTGCCGTCAGCATGCGGCGTCACTTCTAGTCACAGACATCAGGTGCTCTTCAGACCTCAGAAAGCCATGCACTGGGTTTGGCTAGCCCAAGGCAGCTTGAGCTGTGCAGCCCACCCTCGGAATTTCTCCGGCACCCACTCTGCAGTGAGAGCTGTTATTTTCTTGCCTAGCTTTTAGCTATTTAGTTGTAAGCCTCAATTTGGCTCTTGTGAAGTGCTTCCTTCTTCACCTTCCCTTCTCAGTGCCTGGGCCTCAGGGAGGAGAGGAAGTGGTTCTGGATGGAAAAATGGAGGAAGGAAAGATGTTACACTCATGACTTTTTTTTAGGTTTCTTGCCATAGGGCACATGCACTCTCTGGAGAGAGAGACAGAGACAGAGAGAGGGAAAATAGAAATCACCCCCCAGAGGAGATGGCCATGCCGTAATCCCTTCTCCACCATTCTCTTCTGAGGTTGTGGCACACTTGGACATGTGCCCAGAGTGATTTCCAAGCCACCAGGTCTGGGTAGAACCACGGTCAGCTATGTGGGAGTCCAGCTGCCTTAACCACCACGCCACCTGCTGGCCCCGTGACTTTTTTTCAGTTTGCATTTATCTTTTTTTTTTAATTTTTAAAAAGAATGATTTATTATTTAATGGTATTTATCCATTCATTTATTTTCATTTGACCAGAGAGGGACACAGAAGGAGAGGGAAAGCAAGAAAGCAAGCCACCAGGTCCAGGACTTGAACCATGGTCGGCATTGTGTGAGTGTCCAGTGCCTCAACCACAACGCTACCTGAATTTATCTATTTAATTTTTATTAGTATTTATTATTTAATACATTCATTCATTAAACATTGTATAGTTTGTAAAGAGATTTTATCCAACATGATGCACTCCACACAACAGGTGCGTTGATGCTATGATACACGTCATCAGCAGCAGCAGCAAACCATATCTGTGTGACACAGAGGTCTTACTTCTCCATATATTTTTATTTTTTTTTTATTTTGACAGAATTTCAGATTTAAAGAAAAGTTGCAAGAATTGTACAAAGAATTACCACGTTATCTTTATGTCCAGATTCCTAAACTATTAACAGTTTACTCTCTTCTCTTTGTCTTCATGCACACACAAATTTCTTTATTCTAAAGAGTTTAAAAGTCTCTACTATAAATGAGTATTTTATGCTTTATGATTAATAAGCATGTTTTTGAGAGATACTGGGTCTTCAGAAAAGTCCTATTTTTCTGTTTTTCCATGCAAAAATATGGTACTTTTCTAACAACCTAATACTTTGAGACTATTTAAATTTTCACTCGTCATTGATTATTTTAAAAGAATTACTTATTTCATTTTATTTATTATTATTATTACTTAATTTGCTATAGGGCAGGTGTGCTTGTGAGAAAGAGAAAAAAAGCAAACTGCCAGGTCCGGGACTCAAACCGCAGTGGCCATGTGGGCATCCAGCACCTTAACCAACACACAGCCTACTAGCCCCAAGTCACTGATCCTTGCTTAGCTTGATTATTACAATGTATGTTAAATTCTGATATTCTAATTTCATTTCTTTTACATTGATTAATTGGCATTTTGCTATAAGGATGAACTTTCTCCTTTATTGTATCAGTATAGACTGTGGATTCTTACTTTATACAATAGGTTATAATTCTTAAGTATTGTTATTTCTTTCAGTGCTCATATTAGCCAGAATTTGGCCAGTGAGAGCTTCTAAAAATTGACCCCTGTGTCCTTTTGAATTGACCATATCATTCTATGAATGATTCCTTACTTTTTGGCATATCAAGATATTCCAGCATCACTTAGCTCCAGCTTTGGAGCCATCCATGTTCCCAAAGAGTTCTTGTTCTTCTTAGTGGAAGATGATATTTAGAAACCAATATCTAGCCACTGGGTGTGCTCATTGTTGCTGAGGTGGCATTTGTTTTTGGATACTCCACTTAGTTATGAATAACCCCCTACAAACACACACAGGATATGAACTTCTCCCTTTACACATAAATGTCCTCAACCATCTGTACTGCAAACATGAGGCAGCGTGGCTTAGTGCAAAGAGTTTGGCTGTGAAGTGAGGCGATACATGTTCAATCTACTTATCAAATATGATGGGACTTCAAAAATTTTGTAAAAAAATGAAATTAAAGGGACCAGTAGTTGGCGTAATAGCTATGTCGCTGGACTCCTATGTAGCCAACCACAGTTTGAGTCCCAGACCTGGTGGCTTAAACTCACGCTGGGCATGTGTGCATGTGTGCCCAAGATCCGGAGAGGAGAATGGAGGAGAAGGGATTGCAGCGTGGCCATCCCCCCTGGGGGGGTGACTTCTCGTTTTCTGTCTCTCTGTCTCTCTCTGTCTTTCTGGTGAGCACAAACGCCCTATAGCAAAAACCTCTCCAAAAAAATAAAGTATAAGTTTATTTTGGTGCAAAAAAAAAAGAATGAAACCCATGCATAGTTTACACACACACACACACACACACACACACATATACATATAAATAATATGTATTTTCCATGAGTCTTTTGAAGATTCTCTCATAGTTGAGGGAGCTTAGGCAAGTAACTTTTCTTTCTTTCTTTCTTTTTTTTGCTAAGTGTGCATGTGCTCGTCAGAGAGACAAAGAGAGACAGAGAGACAGAAAATGAGAAATCACCCCCATGGGGGATGGCCACACCACAATCTCTTCTCCTCCATTCTCCTCTTGGGATCTTGGGCACGCACGCACATACGCCTGGTGTGAGTTTAAGCCGCTGGGTCCGGGACTCAAACCGCAGTCGACTACATGGGAGTCCAGCGACATAGCCATTACACTAACTGCTAGTCCCAGCAAGTTACCTTTCTGATCCTCAAATTTTCATCTCTAAAATGAAGAGTTATTAGAAGAAATGAGATACCCTGTGTAAAGTGCCTGGTAGGACTCAATAAACCACTAATTTCTTTCCTTTTTTACTTATTTGCACATATATGTACATTTTTCTTTTTAGTGTAGCTTTCCCCCCTTGATTTCTGCTTATCTCAGAGCCCAGTGCAACCGGATTGCGATGTTCAGGCTTTTTCCTCCACTTCCTAAAAGAGACGCTGCTCTGGTCAGAGATGGGGATTTTGCTCTGTCTATTGCAATCTTTATCACATCTTGCTTTAAAAAAAAAAATCATAATCATAAAAATGAAGATCATTAAGGTATATTATCCCTCGGGTGGTGAAGCCCTTCCAGAACTTTTCTAAATGACCACGCTATTTTGGAAAACCATCTCGTGACCCAGCCCTTGCCTCACGTGTCCCCTCAAACTAATGTGCTAGCCCCAGAAATCACACAGCATCTATATGTTTGGGGCTTCCTGCTCTGCCTTCCTTTGCCCTGCTTCTTACTCACAAAGCCTCTCAAAGGCTTCTTTCCATCATCCTGATGTCCAGAATCATCTCCAATCTTTCCCAAAGCATGGCATTCCAAGGTGCCAAGGCAGAGGGTATTCCATGATGTGGGCCTGCTTCCCAATGTGGGGACACTCTTGACCACTTGGCCCCATGGAGTTCTATTTATGCCTGGAATATTACCAGAAATATCTTTTCCATATTTCGTAGGCAATTCTCAGGCAAAAACACCCAAAATGTCACAAGAACAAGCAACCATCTGCAAATACAATACACCTTTGTCCCCAGGGAAAAATGCAAAACAGCCTGTAACAGAGGCAATCTTTGACATTCTCAACCAGGTATTTTCTCCCTTTGAACCACATCTCAATCATCCCCTACCCAATGATGGGCTCTACTTTCTGTTTGCATAATTAAATGTCCTTTTCGAATGATTTTTCCCAGAACAAAGAATATTTTCTAGACTCCTCAAAGGAACAGTGTTTTCAAGTAGCTACTTCTTGAAAGAATACTTGAAACTTTAAAAAAAATAAAATAAAAGCGGCGGGGGAGGGGGGCAGCTGGTGACATGATGTTTAGGGCACAGGACTCCTACATGGTCCACTACGGTTCAAGTCCCAGACCTGGTGTCTTGGAAATCACACCAGGGAACCAGCAGATGGCATAGTGGTTATGTTGCTGGACTCCCATGTACTTGACTGCGGTTTGAGTTCCTGACCCAGTGGCTTAAAACTTATGCCAGTCACATATGCGTGCCCAGAATCCTAAGAGAAGAATGGACAAGAAGAGATTGCAGAGTGGCCATCCCCTTGGGGGACGATTTCTTGTTTTCTTTTTGTCTGTCTCTCTTTGTCTCTTGGGCAAGTGCACACACCCTGTAGCAAAAATCTCTAAAAAAAAAAAAAAAAAAAAAGAAGAAGAAGAAAAAGATCACACCAGTAAGAGAAAGATAGAGGAAGGAAGGGAAAAGAGAGAGAAAGAAAGAAAAGGAAAGAAGGGAAAGGAGAGGAGAGGAGAGGAGAGGAGAGGAGAGGAGAGGAGAGGAGAGGAGGAAGGAAGAAAAAGAAAGATCACACCAGGAGCGTGTGCATGTGTGCCCAAAATCCCAAGAGGAGAATGGAGGAGAGGGGATTGCAGTGTGGCCATTCTCCTGGTGTGTGTGGGGGGGTGGATTTCTCACTTTCCCTCTCTCTCTGTCTCTCTCGTCTATCTCCCCTGCAAGTGCACACACCCTATAGCCAAAACCTAAATAAAAAATTAAATTAAATTAATAAAAATGGGTTTTCCATCTTCTACCACTCCTATTTAGGCTCAAAGTTCTCAGAGCCAAGTTTTAGTCAAACTTTCCGTCTCCTAACTATGAATCTACAAAAAGAAAGTCTCCTTTCCCAAACACATGCATGACTCAGCCCTAAGATGTCTTCACCAGTCCCACCTACATAGTCTTTCCACATCTAGAGCTGGGGGTCATTATCCTTAAGGAGCAATCTCTGGATAATAGAGTGAAAAAAGAATGTATGGAGAACTTGTTAAATATTTCATCACAAAAGAAATCCTGTCATCTCAGGTATCTGGGGAAGAACATGTTGCCTCGGTGGTTTGAATACTGAAGCCCAGATAAGTTGGAATTTGTGCAGGGTGAAAGAGCATGGTGGATAAAGCTCTCTGCCCACACTTCTCTCCACTGCCCTCCAGCAGCTACCTGCCATTCTTGCAGGGGAAAGAGGACTTGGCTCAACGTGGTCTTGTTCAGGCTTATCAATTGCTGATTGTTCACGGTGCTGCAACAGAAGTCCAGACAATCCCCACTCAGGGAGGTGCCTTCCAGCCTAAGTGCCTTCAGTTTGGAATTTCTCTTTGTGTTTTCTAAGGATGGCTGCCTCAGTATCTCCTGTTCATGTGCATTTCAGTGTTATGGCATTCCCCCATCAAGAGGTTGAATGTATCTTGCCATCTCCTTGACTCCAGTTCAGATACTGTGGTTTCTTTGACCAACAGAGTAGAGCTGAAGGATGTTGTACTTGTTCTGGGCATAGACCTCTTTGACCTCTGATTCTCACTCCTGCCTCTTGGAAGCCTACCACCATGTCATGAGTGCGACTCCCCTGAAATCATCATGTCTGGAAGCTCAAGTTAGCCATGTGGAGAGAGTGTGTGAACAGAGCTTCGCTGGCCAGTCCCCAGCTCTTCTTGCCTTATCAGCCCAGGCATAAGACACACAAGGAAGGGAGACACTCCTGCCTCTGGAGACATCAGGTATTAGAAGAACTAAGGCCCCTATTGATGGCCATCTCCAGCCATTCAAGGTACCCCTGCCACAGCTTCTAACATTGTTTAGCAAAAGTGAGCCATCTCCATTGGTCTCCACTTGAATTCCTGACCTCCAGAATCAAGAGCATTAAAAAAAAAAAAATTAGTGGCCGTTCTGCATCACCAAGTTTTGGGGGGATTGGGTACATAGAAATAGATCACCAGGACACTCTTGCTCTTGTGATGAGGACAGGAAATAGTATTCAGTGTTCTGCTGATGGCGGCATCTATGGAGAGTCAACTTTCATAAAGCAAAAAGGATATCCTGCTATATTATTTTTTATAACATGTGTTGTAGATAGATTCAGACTCATAAATCCATAATTCTAGTTACCAAGTGAGTATATGTCAAAACAATGGCATCCGCACAAACCACTCAATAAAACCTCACTGCAGTAGGAGTCTTGAATCGCAATGGAACTTCTGTAACCACGGAGTGACCATTTGTTCTAATTACAAGCCTTCTAAAGGAGTCTTCCAAGGATAATCCACCCTTAATTGTGGCATATCACTTTGCAGAATTAGTGATTTTGTTTGATGTATATGATTATATGCTAACCTACTAACCAGAAAGAATAGCATCAATTATGTGTCTTGAAGTATATGTCTGTTACTGCTTAGCCCAGATTAATAATAAAAATAGCTGACATGTATGTGATGCTTCCTATGTAATGTATCGAGCTAAGCACTCTGGGTGTATTCATTTATTTCTTCTATACGACAGCGCTATGGGCTAGCTACTGTTGTTATTCTCATTTTACGGATGAGACACTGACTCACAAAGTTAAGCAACATGGGAAGTATCTCAGCTGTTAAGTTACTAAGGCGGGGTTCAAATCCAGGCAATCTGACTGCAGAGTCTATGCTCCCAGCAATTGCACTGGGAGGCCCTCTGAACACTATTTTAAAGAGTTAGCCATCAAGACCAGCAGTTAGCGTAATGGCTGTGTCACTGAACTCCCATGTAGTTGACTGTGGTTTGAATCCCGGACCCAGTGGCTTAAACTCATGCCGTGCGCATGTGCATGCGTGCCCAAGATCCCGAGAGGAGAATGGAGGAGAAGGGATTGTGGCGTGGCCATCCCCCCGAGGGGTGATTTCTCGCTTTCTGTCTCTCTGTCTCTGTCTGTCTGTCTGGCAAGCGCATGCACCCTATAGCAAAAATCTCTCCAGAAAAAAAAAGAGTTAGCCATCATCAGCCAGTCACTGGAATGGTAGCAACTGGATACCACATGGCTGACTGTGCAGCTCAAGTCCTGGACCCAACAGTTTGAAAAGTATGACAGAGATGTGAGCATATGCATGCACACCCAAAATTTCAAGAGAAGGGATTGCAATATATGGCCATGAGGGGGATACTTTCTCTGTGTCTCTGTCTCTGTCTCTCTCTGTCTTGCTTCAGTGAGTGCACACATCTTATAGCAAATTTTAAAAACCAGCTGTCATCTTGTTATTATAGCCACATGTCTGGGTCACTTTGAGGATATTGGCTCTATCTTGTGGTTGAGAATTAATTTAATATTAAAAAGACTGCAAAAGTACATCCCATACCTCACTTCTCTCCACAATCTACCAAAGACACTCGCTTTAGTCAAGATCCTGTTGTGAATTTCTTTACAGGGAAGACTTTTTGACCGCCTGAGATACTTTCTCAAGAGGGCAGGAAGTGCTCTGAGAGGCCACCCTATGTACTCTGACTCTTCACTTACCTCCCCCCAAAAGAATTTATCTTCTCGAGGACAAAAGTTAATATTACCACTAGGAGTGAAAGCTATAGTCTTAAACTTCACTCGAGATGGTTCTTGAGTTGCTGCTGATTGATGTGTGTGTTGACACTTGCCTGGCATGACCACTCTCTACTCTGGGCCTGGCACTTCAATGACAATGACAGTTCACCCCAAAGCAAAATCAATTCTCCAGAAGTAGTGTGCGAAATATATTCTTCTTTGTCTTGCATTTTTCTACTAGCAGTTTATTCCTGTTTAATTCCTTTTTTATTTTTTAAGGTTTTTGCTATAGGGCGCGTGCGCTCGCCAAACAGAGAGACAGAGAGACAGAAAGCGAAAAATCACCCCCCAGGGGGGATGGCCACACCACAATCCTTTCTCCTCCCTTCTCCTCTCAGGATCTTGGGCACGCATGCACACACACGCCTGGCGTGAGTTTAAGCCACCGGGTCCAGGACTCGAACCGTGGTCGACTACTTGGGAGTCCAGCGAGATAGCCATTACACTAACTGCTGGTCCCCTCAATTCCTATACTTTCATTGCGTAGCAGCAATTAAGAGTAGAAATCAAGTCATTCCCACAGCCTATGGTTAAGGGAGCTTGATACCACATGGCTAACTGCACGGGTCAAATACCAGTCCCAAGCAGCAGGAAAATCATGCTAGGTGCATGTGTGTACATGTCCAAAATTCGACAGGATGGAGAAATAGAGAAGAAGGGATTGCAACGTGACCATGCCCTATTGAGGGTGGCTTTTACCCTCTCCTGCTCTCTCTATCTCTCCATTTCTCTCTGGGAAGTGCAACATGGCCAAAAAGAATTAGAAAAATATTAGAAACCTGTCTAGAGTATTAAATATGAAAATAATTTACTCTTTTTTTTTTTAAGAGAGATTTTTGCTACAGGGCGCATGCACTCACCAGAAAGACGGAGAGATATAGAGAGGCAGAAAGCAAGAAATCAAACCCCCAGGGAGAATGCCATGCCAAATCCCTTCTCCTCCATTCTCCTGTTGGGATTTTGGGCATGCATGCACACACATCCAGCGTGAGTTTTAAGCCACTGTGTCTGGGCTCAAATCATGGTCAGCCATGTGGGAGTCCAGTGACATAATCATTACGCCATCTGTTGGTCCCAAAATATTTTACTCTTTTCCTCCCTGTTATTAAGAATTAATTTGATATTGAAAAGACTGCAAAAACTCATTTTTATTTGAGCAAAAATTTCTTAAGTTAAACCAAATGATTGAAATGTCCCCCAGCACTGGATGTCCTCAGGCCTACCATGCATGCACTGGCTTTCACTTGGAGTGACCGGAAGTTACTAAATCTTGCTCCCATTCATCTACAATTGTGTACCAAACAACTCTTGTATTTGAGGCAATATGCTGAATACCAGTCACAGAGAAATAAATGTAACATAGCCCTTATTTGGGGGAAGCTTCTGGTGTGAAACAGGAGACAGACAAGTAATCCCCTCCAAAACGCAATACTGTCCAATTGGTGCAACGGTAGAGGCATGTGTATACTTCAGAGGAGCAGGGGGGGGTGGTAAAAGGAAGGAGTGGTCAATTATAAATGAGTGATATTGGGGATAAGAGACGCCTTCACGCACTGGGCTATACTGGGCTCACCCTTGAATATACGTACTTCCTGCACTATGTTGATGTATTACTTACAGATCTTTCCAGATGAAGGATCTTCGTTCACTGAGCCTGTGTCCCTAGGAAGTATGTTGTAAGATGTTTGTTAACACTAGAATGTTCCCTTGGAGTTGATCCCTTTTCATCTATAATCAAATTGGGGTAGACGCAAAGTTCCTCCAGTGATCATTGTACTCTCATCCCTTTGCCTGTCGCTGGGCTTTCGTGGATAAGAAAGAACCACCCTACCAGGAGTCACATGATTCACTAGTCTTGCAAGGTTTTGGACCCTTCATGTTAACAGCAGCCACTATTTGGGTTGGGGTGGAAAGGAAAAAAAAAAAGGCAATCTGCTGCTATAAAACATGCTACATGTCATTCTTTTCAGGGATATGTAGAGGGATATAGGTAGTACTTTGCTACTATTTCATGTGAAACAGCGATAGCTTATCGTAATAACAAAGCAACATGGTAAAACAAACGCAATTTCCATATATTTTTCCTACTCACCGGGACAGTAGTCATTCACTATCTGTTGATTTTTTTTTTTAGTGTAATTACTAAGTTCTACCCTTGATTGTGTCTCCCCACCAAAAAGGAAATGAATACTCAGTGTCTGAGATTCCCAACAGTGGAAATTATAAGCTGCCAGGACCCTGCCATCTTGCCCAAAGTACATACCCCCCAGTAAACAGGCCCTCCCTTCTCTGAGATCACTGCAGATGGCAGGCTTCCAAAAGGAAAAAAGGACCAGCTAAAAATAGACAGTTTCAGGAAAATGCTATGGTTAATCAGATAGCTGCTATCAGAAATATGCAGATATCAAAACATTTCAAGCCCAGCCACAGTGGCACAGGCAGTAGAGACTCTGCTGTGCGCTGCTGGGGGCCATATTGGAGGGCTCCAGGTTCCTGTCCCAGGCCTACCTGAACATGCAAGGAGGCCCGTTACCCTACCTGGCTACAGGGCTAGAGACTGCAAGGTGAACACCCAGTCGAGGATACCTGTCTCTCTGTCTCTCTTTTTCCTTCAGAAGACTAAAAACCAACCAAACTTAGGGGGAAAAAAAAAAGATCTTAAAGGCAGAAACACATTGATGAGAGAAATACTGATCTAATTTATGCTTATTTATTTAATAATAGAACTTTGAAATCATCTATATTAGGTATTCAATTCTAAATGGCATTAGATTCTTATGCTGTTTTACACTTAATGACTTTAGATGTGACTAACCAAAGGATTTAGAAAAATATTACATGTAGTTGGTTTTTCCTTGTGACCCAAGATAAAGTATTAACTTCTAGGCATTTATCTTATTTATTCTAGATGGATAAATGCAGATGTCTACTTTTTCCAAACAAATTAGAAATAGTTGTATTTGTAATTTGTTTGTATTTCCTTTATACCATTTGTGGAAATTGTCTCGATAATTCGTAAAAGCAAAATAAGTGGTACATTACTAACTAGACTTGTCAAGCATCTTTGATGGTTGTTGTAAATCTTAGTGCCTTTTCAGCCCACAACTTTAATTTGTTCTATTTTATTTAATTTGTTCTATTTGCTCTATTTAATTTGTTCTATCCTGGTTAAATATTTTGAAAGGTATCAATGTAATTTGAAAGTAATAAGAACTCCATGTCTAGAAATTATATTTCATATCAGAATTAGATATATAGGGACCAGTAGTTAGCGTAATGGCTATGTCACTGGACTCCCATGTAGTCGACTGCGGTTCGAGTCCCAGACCCAGTGGCTTAAACTCACGCTGGGCACGTGTGCGTGTGTGCCCAGGATCCCGAGAGGAGAATGGAGGAGAAGGGATTGAGGCATGGCCATCCCCCCGGGGGGTGATTTACTGCTTTCTGTCTCTCTGTCTCTCTGGCAAGCGCACGCACCCTATAGCAAAAACCTCTTCAAAAAAAAAAAAAAAAAAAAAAAAAAAAAAACGAATTAAATATATAGCTTTAGTAAAAAAACAATATGCTTTAATAGAAAGCGTATTGCATTGTATGTCCCCACTCAATATATACCGAGTGCCTGCACTCTATAGCAGAAACTGAAAGATTGGAAGATATAATAGCAGGGAGGCCAGGTGTAGATACTAGAGACAGTATGGGGGCTTAATAAAGGGTGGGAGGGAGAGAATCAAGAAAAAAAATTTAAGAGATACAAAAATGAAAAGTTATCTGTTGATGATAATGTATATGGTAATGTCTTTGACTTCACTAAGATGCTCCATATTTGTGCTGGGAAAAACTGTGTTGAACACTGTAAAGAAATACAGTGATTAAATGAAGATTTTTTTTAAATAGCATTTGACCTTCCAAATAATCTTCCAAAATGAAGGTGAGCTAAAACTGTTTTTGAACATCAAAACCACAGCATTAATTTAATCATTCTAACCTGTGCATATGTTAACATTACATGGAAAAGGGAACTCTGAAGATGTAATGAAGGTTACAATAAGCTGACCTTAAAATAGGGAGATTATCCAGTCAGCCCGTGGGATAGAGGTTAAGGAGACTAGATTCTGCATGGTCAACTCTGTGTTTCAAGGCCTGGGCCGGTCGGCTTGAAAAATGCACGTGTGCACGCGTGCTCAGAATGTAGACAGCAGGGAGAAGTGGAGGAGAAAGAATTGCAGTGTCTGTCCCCTACCGAGAGTGCCTTCTCACTTTCTCCCTATCTCTGTCTTTCTCCAGCTAGCACACATGCCCTCTGGGGGGGAAATTAAAAAGATTATCACAGGTTATCTGGGTGGACACAGTATAATCACATTGGCTCTTACCAGCAGAACCTTCCTTGAGATGAAGGCAGGAAAGGAAGGCAAAAGAAAGATGTGGCAAAGGGGAAGTCGGAGAGACGTCAAAGGTGGGAAGGTTTGACGCATCACTGCTAGCTGTCAAATTTTAAAGCCATGTACGCCAGAGAGAGGGGGTCCCCAGAGTAGTCCCCAGCTGACAGCAGACGTAAAACCTTAGTCCAGCAACTGAGATCTGGAGTATCTGAACGTGCACAAGAGACTCCTAGCACTAACGACAGGGTAATGAGTGGGAAGAGAAGGGGAAAGGGCCAGGCAGGGAGCAAAGGGCTGCTTCTGAATATGGTAAGGCAGAGCACCCAGTGATCAAAATGTTCTAAATTAGAATCTAAACGTACAGAAGATTATAACAGCGTCAGCTGAGAAACAGACCATTGGTCAAAGGCAAAGAATTGAGAACCAGGAATCAAGTGCTTATTCTTCCTTAGGGTCAACTGAGTTTCCATTAAATACAATGAGAAAGAAATAGTGTTTTTTTGTTTCATTTTTATTGCCAAATGATGCGTGCACTCGCCAATAAGAAAAAAAAAAAAAAAAAAAAAAAAGCACCCTCCAACAGGGCACGATCACGCCACAATCTTTTTTCCTCCGTTTGTTCTCATCAGGATTTTGGGCACACACGCACATGGCATTTTTCAAGCTACCAGGGTAGGGATTTGAACTGTGGTTAGCCATGTGGGATCCAGTTCACAATGTCCAACACTTAACTGTGTTATGGGACTGACTATGAAATAGTATTTTCAACAAATAGTGGGTTCAAATCCCAGACCCAGAAGCTTGAAACTCATGCTAGGCACATGTGTATGCATGCACAAAATCCCAAGAGAAGAATGGAGGAGAAAGGACTGTGGCCTGGCCATTCCCCCTGGAGGGTGGTTACTCAGTTTCTCTCTCTTTGTCTCTCTCTATGTCTCCAGCAAGTGCACATACCCTATAGCAAAAATCTCTGAAAAAAATATTAAAAATCGGAAACTAATTTAAAAAAAAAGAAACCTAGGTGTAAAAGCTAAAATTTCAAGAATATTAGAAGAAGGAAGTTTTCTTCCTCTCCCTCTCTGTCTCTCTGTCTCTCTCTCTCTGGGAACCAATACACCTCTTGCAAATTTAAAACAAAAAATAATAAAAGGTTTTGTATATCTAAAGACATCAAGAAAGTAAAAAAATGAAACCTACAGACTGGGAGAAAATATCTGCATATATTTGATAAGGAACTTATATCCAGAATATATAAACAACTCTCAAAACTCAATGGTTGAAAGGTAAGTAGTTCAGGGCCAGCAGATAGCATGGTGGTTAAGGCACTGGATTCTCACATGGACGACTGTGTGTTTTAATCCTGGACCTTGCAGCTTGAAAATCATGCCAGGCGTGAGTGCATGCATGCCCAAAATCCCAAGAGGAGAATGGAGGAGGGATTGGGGAGTGGGTAGCACCCCTAAGAGGTGATTTCTCACTTTCTCCTCTCTGTCTCTCTTTTTTTCTGTCTCTGTCTTTCTCCAGCAAACACATTCACTCTGCGAGGAAAAAAAAACAGTAGCTCAACTAGAAATTTGGTATAAAATAATAACAGATATTTCACTGAAGTAGATCCACAGATATCAAATAAGACAAAAAATGTGTTAACCATCATTAGCTATCAAGGAAATGAAAATGAAAAGCACAGTGATGTATCATTATACATCCATCAGAGGGACAAAAACAGAAAAGTGTCCCAACGCTAAATGCTGGCAAGAATACAGAGAGACTATGTCATTCATATGGGGCTGGATGGTCAACACAGGGGAAAGAAATAGGTGGTGTGGTTACAAAGGTCATAGGAGGAATCCGTGAGAATGAAAGTGTTCTAACATTGAGGTGGTGGATATCCAAACAGAGATGATAAAATTCATAGAACTCGGGGCCAGATGGTGGTGCAGCGGTAAGAGGTGATGCTCTGTGAGACTGGCCCACATGGAAAGGTTCCTAGTTCATGTCCAGAGACCTCCCCAAGCATGGCAGGGGCACACGTGCCCATGATCTGGGGCTGGCTAAAGCTGAGGGTAGTTCACAGCATCAAGCCTCTGCTAGAATACTGTTTCTCTCTTTTTAAAAAATGCATATTACTAAATATACTCATGAGTATATGCACACAAATAAATACAAATCAAACAGTAGAAATCTGAATACTATTGGTAGATTGTATATCGATGTCAATATTTTGGCTACGATATTAGTTTGTGATCATTGGAAGAAACCAGGCAAATCTTCAAGAAATCTCTGAATTATTTCCTTCACTTGCATGTGAATTTACAATTGTCTCAATGAAGTTTTCAATTTAAAAAAGGCAAAGGACTTAGACATTCTCACCAAGACACAAGTGGCCAATAAGCACACAAAAAAAGATACCCATCATCATGCCGTAGATGCATCCTGACAAAATGACAAAGCAACAATGAGATGCTATTTTTTACCCACCAGACTGGTCATAATTACACTGGGTTGTCAGAAAAGTCATGATGTATTTTTTTCTATGTTTTCCTATGCAAAAATGTGTCATGACTTTTCCAACAACCCGCTAATGACAAGGGGGGGGGGGCGGGGAGGAGACAAAAAACAACTAGTAGCAGGGGACCAGCAGTTAGTGTAATGGCTATGTTGTTGAACTCTCATGTAGTCGACCACAGTTTGAGTCCCAGACCTGGTGGCTTAAACTCACGCCAGGCGTGTGTGCGTGCGTGCCCAAGATCCCAAGAGGAGAATGTAGGAGAAGGGATTGCAGCATGGCCATCCCCCCTGGGGGTGATTTCTGGCTTTCTGTCTCTCTGTCTCTCTCTGACTTTCTGGTGAGCGCAAGTGACCTATAGCAAAAACCTCTCAAGAAATATATAAATAAATAACATGTAGTGGTGAAGAGATGGAAAAGTTGGAACCCTCCCACACTGCTGCTGGAAAGGTAAAATGATTCAGCCACTTTGGATAAAGTGATACACAGCCAGTCTTAATGGCTAACAGTATTGCAATGCTCCACAATGCTGAAGCCACATGGAAAGGTTACAGGTTCACATCCTGAGGTGTCCCTGTATACACTGGTACTTGCACATGGCCATAATCCTGCTGGTTGAGACTGGAGGGAAGAGGGATTGTGGCGTGAAGACCCTATTGGGGAGTTCCTCTCTCTGGCTCATGAAACAAATCAGCTTTAAAAAAAAAAAAAAAAGTGAAATAGAGACCTCCCATACAATGCAGCAATTTTACTTCTAGTTCTCTACTTTAGCTATTGAAGAGACATGAAAAGAGGGGGTACCAGCTGTTAGTGTAATGGCTATGTCACTGGACTCCCATGTAGTCGACTGCAGGTTGAGTTCCGGACCCGGTGGCTTAAACTCACACTGGGCGCATGTGCGTATGTGCCCAAGATCCTGAGAGAAGAATGAAGGAGAAGGGATTGTGGCATGGCCATCCCCCTGGGGGGTGATTTCTCACTTTCTGTCTCTGTCTCTCTCTGTCTTTCTGGCGAGCACATGCACCCTAGAGGAAAAAAACCTCTTAAAAAAAAAAAAAAGGAAGAGACCAACAGGTGGTGTAGTGGTTAAGGCACTGGACACTTTCACATGGCCAACCATGGTTCAAGTCCCAGACCTGGTGACTTGCTTTCTCTCTCTCTCTCTCTCTCTCTCTCTCTCTCTGATTAAATGAAATTAAATAAATAATTCTTTTTTTTTTTTAATAAAGGAGACATGAAAAGAAAACACATACCCACATGAAGGCTGTAAACAATGTTCAAGCAGCATTATTCACAGTAACTAAAAAGTGGAAACAACCTAAACCAATGGGTGGAAAATGAACTGTTGTTCATGCATTCAATGGAATACTGTTAAGCAGTAATAAGGAATGAAGTAACTAATGCTCACTGAAAAGTGGAAGAAACTCAAAAACATGATATTGCCAGACACCTTATGAAGCCAGCCAGTCAGAAGATCACATAGTGTCTGATTCTAGTCGTGTAAAATATCCGGAAAGGCAAACTTACTGGACAGAGAGGAGCAGTGCTGGTTGCCTACGGCTGGGGTGAAAATGGGGAATGACTGCTCATCGGTAAGAGCTTTCTTTAGGGTCATGGACATGACTAAAATTAGGTTCTGATGATGATCGTACACCTCTGGAAATATACTAAAATTCTTTGAATTGTGTACTTAAAAGAGGTGAGCATTATGCTCTGTAAAGTATATCTCAATAAAACTGATTTTAAAAAAAAAAAGACCAAACAAAGTAAAGAATAAAATAAAGGCCCAGCCATGGTGCTGCAGCAGTGGTGCAGTATTCTGCAGTGCTGGGGGCCACGTGGAGACGGGGTTAGTTTCTGGGTTGACTTGTACACACAGGGTGAGGCACACTTACTCGTGACCTGGCTGAGAGGCTGGGGGCATGAGATACTGTTGACGGTGCTTGTCTCTCTCTCTCTCTTCCTCTCTCCCTCGATAAAAGACAATAAAATAAAGTATGCTCAAAGAACATTTTTTTCTTAAATTTTGCTTAGTATGTACACATTCGCAGGAGATAGGTGGTGGGGGTAGGGCGGAATAAGAAAGTGCCTCCTACAGGGGATGGCCACGGCACAGCCCCTTTGTTTCCATTCTCTTTTCCGGATTTTGGGAGCACCCATGTATGCGCACACCTCAGCATGTTTTTCAAGCCTCCAGATCTTGGACTCAAACCATGTGATTAGGCATGTGGGATCCTGCTGCCTTAACCACCACGCCACCAGCTGGATGAACAAAACTTATTTTAACAGTTGTTTAACAATCTGTTAACAGATTTCAAACTGTTGGATATCTGAACATGTGTCACATGGATGGATCTCTATCTGGGGACAGTCTGTCTGCTATGATCACTAGTGGGACCACAGACAGAGTACGGTGTTCACACGAGGAATCAAACACTGAGAAGGTGGTGAATGGCTTGAGGGTGATGGCAAAGAGAATAGGAGAAATGTGAAGGTTTAGAAAAGTTCTCACTGTGCTATTATCAGCTGTATTATGGCCTACCACTACAGAATGCTCAGGGTTATCTTTACACAGGAGTTGTGCTAGTCACTGCCCGACTGAAAGTATAGTCTTTAAGCTGAAAACACATTACAATTAACATACTCCAAGCACTGTCTGAATCCTCTCCCAACCCAGTGCTATGCTTCGAATGTATCCCCTCCCAAAATTCATGTGTTGAAACTTAAAGGCCAATGTGATGCATTAAGAGGTGATTGAGCCATGAGGGCTCCTCCCCTCATGAATGAGACTAGGTGGCCTTATATAAAAAAAAAGCTGATAGAGGGAATTACTCCATCTTGCTGTTCCATCCCTTCTGTCGTTGTGTGACCACAGAATTCCCCATCTGGAAGATGGAACATTCAAAGCACCATCTTGGATGCAGAAACCAAGCTGTCACCAGACAACAAGCCTGCCAGCACCTTGATCTTGGACTTCCCAGCCTCCAGAACTGTGAGGAATATGTTTCTGTTCTTTATAAATTACCTAGTCTGGTATTTTACTATAGCAGCACAAGATGGCTAAGAGGCACAGTCTCCAACTTACCTTTTTAGTGAAAAGTGAAAACAACAGTGTTATTCTTGCCACAGCTGAAATGAATGTTTTCCATGTGGCTACTCTCCTTGTAACTCCTACAATTCAACCAAAGAGATCTGTGGTCCATTTTATAAGCCATTAACTCTTTTTAACCTATTCTAATCAATTTCATGGATAAAATTAAGAAAATGTGTTGGGGGCTGGCAAGTGTCATGGTGGTGAAAGGTACTGGACTCCCATACAACCAACCATGGTTCAAGCCCTGGACTTGGTGGCTTTCTTTCTCACTTTCCCTCTCTCTATATTTCTCTGGTCAAATTGGAAAATAATAATAAATAAAATTAAAATTAAATTAAAAGGAGAAAACATGTTGAAAACAAAAAAGAATATACTTGATAATAATTTTTGTATAATTCAGCATCTAATGACCAAAAAGCTTAGAATAAAAGCAATTATATACAGACTTCCCTAATATCTATTCTAATATTACGACATGGCGTAAGTTGGGGAAGGGATTATAGCTAAACAAAAGCAGATCTGTGGTTCTGAATATGATTAGACTAGTCCAAGCACTATATTCCCAGAAAAGGAAAATGCCTCTATGTTTTGTCATGCATTCATTAAGAGCTAAGTGCTCTTTCATAAATCTCTCTGCTTGGTGGCCCAAGGATCTAAGTGATTACCACCTGGATTGGATGAGTCAGACTCTAAATACTAAAATGTCCCCGTAGGCCATGTCTGTTGCTCAGATCTGCCCTTTTGTGGTATCCTGGCTAGAGACTAACCGTTTGGAAGGTTCAGATCCACAGGCTCAGAATCCCCTGCCAGGCCTCCTCTATAAGTCATTGTCCTACACAGATAGGGAGGCTGCCTTGGCCCTAGAGGAAAGCCCGGGAAATCTGCAAATACGTGTGCTGTGGGGAGACTCTGTCAGAGACTGGAATTACTAAAGCTGAGGGGATGCTAGTTTTTCTGGATCTTCTGCTTTCCACTCCAGATTCTTTCTTCAGCCTCCTTTTTCCCACTCTTCATCCAGGATCCAGGCTGCCATGGACTGCACCAACAGTCTCTCGTACTCTGTTCCTTTCAGTTGGATCTGGCTGGTGGGACACAGTGATGCAGAATGACAGGGCCAAGAAGAGAAACAAAAGGAGGAATTCATTCTCCAGCCCCTCCTGATCAGGTCCCCGTGGTTGGCAGTAGCTGTACTCTTCTACTCTAGGCCATGGCTCCAATCTGGGGCCCTTTTCTATTGTACAATGGCTGGTCTTGCCGGGTTAGTGACCACCCGTTCCCCGTGTACCCTCAGGACTAGTGATAAAGGAGTTACCGCTGCTGCTACCTCAGGATCCTTAACTGTCCCTTGCTACTTTCTCTTAACCCTGCCCACTCCTTGGTGAATAGTCCCTTATGAGACTTTCCTCTGTCACCCCTTCTGTGAGCGCCGTTTCCTGCCAAGACGCAAGCAATTAATAGGAGTGACCATCAGTGAGTGGAACTGGGAAGCACTGGTACAAGGTTCTGCATTTCATTTAATCCTGCTTTGTACTTATTGGTAATATTTCAAAATGAGCTGATGTTTCTTTGGTAACTAAACACACACACACACACACACGTCATAGTTTGTGGTAAATATGTTGCTTAATTACTGAATACCTGAAACTGGATGATTCATAAAAATGAAGATTTATTTAGCTCACAATTCTGGAGATTTGAGGTCAAAGGGCCTCATCCAGTAAAGGTCTTCTTCTTTTATTTACAATTTAATCGTTGTATGTCTTTACAGCATACAAATAGATTTGTCAAAGCATACATGCACTCCATATTAAGCAATCAAAGATATTACAGTATACATCATCCTCAACAGGTAACTTTCCATTCTTAAGTGTGTTAAATGTTTTTATTTTTTCTGAGCCCTCTCTCCCAACACCCCCGTCCACTCCCTCCTCTACAATCTCTGGTATCTACACTTGTGACAACGGTACCTTAAGTAGGAACACAGCTTATAGGTGGATCATTGAGAGGATGAGCTCACAGTGTGGATGAGGGAGCACCCTCTCCTGCATCTGTACGATCTGTGTATCCACCTACCCACTCGCCAGCACCTGGCAAAGTACAGGTCTTAGCTAATGTTTTCCAAAGTGCAGCTCAAGACCAGCAGTTAACATTCGGTGCTCTACCAGCGAAGATCTTGGAAGCCAGGTAGAGGAATCTGGATGTGAGTCTGGAGGAAATGAATAGATCCGTGGCTTGCCGATCTGGATCAGATGGTGCTCTGTGACTTCAAACTGGTCTTTGGGGAAAATCAGTTCATAACACGTCCACAGGACAGACAGAGACAGGAATGTCTCAAGCATGCCATTATAGAAGGAATTTCTGAAGATACTTCTGGACTATGCCCAGTTGGAAAGGGACAAGGAATACACTCTCCTCAGTGGTCACAGCAGTGTGAGCAAAAGTTGCTTCTCATTTTGCATTCGTGTTGTAAATTCCTCAAGCCAATATTTCTTCTCCGGAAATATGTGGTAACAAATTTCTGATCATGTTTAGAGAATCCCAAAACAGTCACCTAAATATACATCTTCTCTCAGAGAGAAGAACTGATTATTTAAGCTTTTTTGTTTTCTTAAGCCAGTGAACTTTTTTTTTTTTTTTTGAGAGTTTTTTTTTTCCCCTATGGGCGCATGCACTTGCCAGAAAGACAGAGAGAGACAGAGAGATAGAAAGCGAGAAATCACCCCCCAGGGGGGATGGCCACGCCGCAATCCCTTCTCCTCCATTCTCCTCTCGGGATCTTGGGCACGCACGCACATGCGCCCGGCGTGAGTTTTAAGCCACTGGGTCCGGGACTCAAACTGCGGTCAACTACATGGGAGTTCAGCAACGTAGTCATTACACTAACTGCTGGTCCCTTAAGCCAGTGAGCTTCTGTCAGAGCACTGGATTTTTTTTTAAGGTTTTTGCCATAGGGTATGTGCTCTCACCAGAGAGAGACAGAGAAAGAGAAAATGTGAAATCTCATTAAACCTTTTGCCTGAGATTGTATGAAAATTTTGGGAGGGGGAAGAGGGGTCATGCCAGATTGTCCAGATGAAAAAGATCCCACCAGGCCCTCCTTGTCACCAGGCCATCCTTATCTGTCCACACAGTCAGCAGCTTAGACATGTGTTGTCCTGTTTGCCCTTTGTCTTTAGTCAACACAAGTCATCACAGAGAGGGTTCCCTTTCTTTTAAAAAACAAAACAAAACAACAAAAAACAGACGTTTTTCTTTAAGTATTATCTTTTTATTTACTTTTACATTATTATTATTATTATTTTTAATTTGCTATAGGATGTGTGTGCTCACCAGAGAGAGAAAAAAATTAGAAAGCAAGCCACCAGGTCTAGGACTTGAACTGCAGCCAGCCAGGTGGGAGTCCAGCACCTTAACCACCACACTACCTGCTGGCCCCACAGTGGTTCTATTTCGATACTCATAGCTTCTACAAGTTTTGAGGTTCTTCCCCTATTACATATAGGACTCTCATGGGTACCTAAGACTCATTCTGTTATATCCATGACATGCCATTTTCTTGTTTTTGTTTTTGTTTTGTTTTGTTTTTTTGGGGGTGGTGTTGCCATATGGCATGTGCTCTCACTGGAGAGAGACAGAGAAAGGGAAAGTGAGAAATCACTCTCCGGGGGGGATGGCCAGACTGCAATCCCCTCCCTACCATTCTCTTCTCAGGATTCTGGGCACACATGCCCAGCATGATTTTCTAGCCACCGAGTCCAGGACTTGAACTATGGTGGGCCATATGGGAATCCAGGGCCTTAACCACCATGCCACCTGCTCGCCTCTATATCATCATTTTTGTTTGTTTGGGTTTTTGTTTTTTGGGGGTTTTTTTGTTTGTTTGTTTGTTTTGAGAGATTTTTGCTATGGGGTTCATGCACTTGCCAGAGAAACAGAGAGACAGAAAGTGAAAAGTCACTCCCATGCCTGGGGGGAGGGGGGGATGGCCATGCTGCAATCTTTTCTTCTCTATTCTCCTCTCAGGATTTTGGGCACAGATACACACGTGCTAGGTGTAGTTTTAAGCTGCTGGGTCTGGGACTTGAACCATGGTCGACTAAATGGGAGTCTAGCGATGGAACGATGATGTCATCTACCGACCCCTCTACCACTGTCTTTTAAAAGACCTTCCTTAAAAGTTTATTCATTTATTTCAAGAGTGAGAGGCAGTCCCAACAAGGTCTTCACACCGTAACCCTACCCCTTGTCTCAGCCTGCTGTACCCCATGCACCTGGGGGACTCAACACACAAACCTGGACCTTCTCATGTGGACCCAGCACTGAGAGCACTGCGTTATTCCTGCGCCACTGCCTGGCCTCGGAGGGCAGGAAATGTAAGTTCTCACTGCTTCTGACCCGCCAGCTTCTCTGTGGTTTTGCCGCCATCCCAACCCCTGACGAGAGAAGCAGAAGCGTGACTGTCCATTCTGGGGCCCACACGTCACTACTCTCACTGTTCTCTATCACTTTCAATCTACTCTTTTTTTAAAATTATTTTGTTTATTTTATTTATCATCATTGTTATTTTTTTTATTTTTCATCATTGTTATTTTTTAATTTGACCAGAGCAAGACAGACAGAGAAAGAGAGAAAGTGAGAAAGCAAGCTGCCAGGTCCAGGACTTGAACTGTGTTCAGCCATGTGGGAGTCCAGCACCTTTAACCACTATGCCACCTGCTGGCCCCACTTTCAATCTACTCTTAAGGAAAATCTTTGAGTTTGCTTTAAATAGCCAAAGAAGATCAATACTATTGCAATACTATTTAGATTTCAGATCTCACTAATACATGGTAAAGAGAAATACAGTTGTATTTCAATTTTATAATATTTTGGAAATCAAATTTTATGCAACTATTTAACTTTATGATCGAAAAAAAAAATGGGAATATTGAGCTAACATGTGACATGGTGGTTAAAGCTCTGGACTCTCACATGGCTGACTCGGCAGTTTGAGTCCCCAACCCAGTGACTTGAAAAACATGCCAGGCATGTGTATGTGCATGCCCAAAATCTTGAGGGGAGAATGGAGAAGGGGTTGCGGTGGGCCATCCCCCTTAAGGGAGATGATTTCTCACTCTCCCCCCCACCCCATCTCTGTCTCTCTCCTGCAAACACATATGCCCTATGGCAAAATGTTAAAACAAAGCAAAACAAAACATTGAGAATATCAACTTAATCATTGGCAAAAGGCCAGTTATCCAAAGTCTTTTTTAATTGCCAGAGAGCGTGTGCACTTGCCCAGGAGAGAAAGCATCCCCAATGGGGTATATTCACATCACAACCCTTCTTCGTCCATTTTTCCCCTCGTCGGGATTTGAGGCATGCACTTACACGTGTGCAGTGTGCTTTCTAGTCCAGGGCTGGGACTCTAATTATAGAGGGCCACGTGTGGTCCAGCTCCTGATGCATGGCGCTTAACCACCGCACTACAGTGCCAGGCCTTTGAAATCCTTTAAAGGTTGTCGGACCAAAACATGTGAAGACCAACTTAAAAACTTAAAAGAACTGGGACCAGCAGTTGCTGTAATGGCTATGTCACTGAACTCCCACAGTGGTAGTCAACCACAGTTTGCGTCCCGGACCCGGTGGCTTGAACTCACTCCAGGCGCGTGTGCGTGCATGCCCAAGATCCCAAGAGGAGAATGGAGGACAAGGGATTGTGGCATGGCCATCCCCCCGTGGGGTGATTTCTCATTTTCTATCTCTTTCTGTCTCTCTGTCTCTCTCTGTCTTTCTGGCGAGCACACGCGCCCTATAGCAAAAACCTCACAAAAGAGAAAAACGACTTAAAATAACTTACTAATTCTGCATGGAGATTAGGAAAGGCTTGCATTTGAGATGGAGCTTAAAAAGTGAGTTGAATATTACAAGTTGGACATGACTGGGTATAGGCAGTCCAGAGGAGTGACATTAGAGGTCTATGGGTAGCTAGTGTGGCATCAGTATGCATGGCACATGGATGGTCAGGTTTGTTACACTGATGAGCCTGCACCTGAATATATCTGATGGAGGTAGCCAAGCCCTGGCTGCACTACGAGGACATGCTGGTGAGAACTTCTAGAAGCTGGGCCAGATGGTGATACAGTGCTAAAGCACCACCTTCTACACGGCTCGCTCACATGGGAGGCTGCCCAGTTTACACAGAGACCTCTTGAGTATACCGGACGCGTGTGTGCTCATGGTCTGGGCTGCCTGAGGCTGGAAGTGGATTGTGGCAGCCAGACCCTCTTGGGGTGCTCTTTGTCTCCATCTCTCTGTCTCTCTGTGTCTATCTCTCTCACTCATAGAAGAAATAAATGAACTTTTAAAAAGAGGACTTTTAGGGGGGCAGCAGGTGGTATAGTGGTTAAGGCCCTGGACTCCCACGTGATCCAGCACAGTTCAAATTCCAAACCTGGAACGTTGAAACTCCCACTGGGCGTGTGTGCGTGCATGCCTAAGATCCCAAGAGGAGAATGGAGGAGAAGGAATTGCAATGTGGTCATCCTCCTGGCGGGTGATTTCTCACTTTCTCTTTCTCTATCTCTCTCTGTGTCTCCAGTGAGCGCCCCTGTCCTATAGGGAAAAAAAAAAAACAAACCTCTAAAAGGAAAACCTTTTAGAGACCTTCAGAGACCCACTCCCGGGTAGTGCTAAGTCAGGCTCGGGTTCTTTTCTTGACTCTGGTGTTTTCTCTGCCTGTTACTCCATCCATCTATGCTGACTGCAGCTCAGAGGTCAATAAACTCTGTTTGGAACAAAGACTCCAAACTCTCTGTCCCTAAGAGGGTCAGGGCGTTAGCTCTGCAAATATTCCCTTAGGCTACCGTCCAACCTCGGAAGGCTCTTGTCTTTAATGCACTGAAGTCTGCTTCCTCTCTTCCTCAATGCTTGCCAAACTCTCTCACTTGCCTCTCTTGACAAACACCAAACTAAAATGAAAACAATTCCTGCCACACTTTATTCCATATGCATTTAAACCTTACCTGCGCTAAGTTCAAGTTTAAATCTCGGTACATTTATGGTCTCTGGCCGTTCATTCAACAACTACTATTTATCCCACGTTTACTAGCGGCAGGGGTCGAGGTTGATATGGAGACCATAAGGGCTGTTCAGGGGTTCAGTCACTGAGAAGTCTGGTCCAGTGGGAGAAACCAGTAAATCAACAGGAAATTGCAACCCACAGTGAAAAATGCACCCACAGAAGTAAGCCCTGGGTGGGATGAGAGTGCATAGCTGGGGTTCCTTTAGGGTGGGGGACACCCAACCTAGTCAAAAAGAGGGGAAGAAGAGTATTCCAGAAAGTGCAGAAACCTAGAGCAGAGGAAGCCGACTGGAACCCAGAGCAGGAGCAAGCCAGGGTTCTCCAGATCCCAGCCTTCAATATGGGAAAGGAAACGCAGGCTGCTGGTGGGAGCATGTCTCTCGCTCCCCAGGGAAGCACTGTGGATCTTCCGTATCTGTTGACTGCCCCAAATTCATTTTTCCAGCTTTTCTTGATCAAAACTTCAAAAGAACCCTAGAGTTCAGCCTGAGGATAACGGCTCCTTTTGTTTTGGTTTGCTTAGTTGTTTTGTTTTTGTTTTGCTATAGGGTGTGTGCATTTACCAGAGAGAGACAGAGAGTGAGAGAGAGGGCAAGTGAGAAATTACGCACCCAGGGGAAATGGTCATGCCACAGTTCCTTCTCCTGTATTATCCTTTTGGGAATTGGGGCACGCATGCACATGTGCCCAGTGCGGTTTTCAAGCCACTGGGTCCAGGACTCCAACCATGAAGTCAGCCATGTGGGATCCAGCACCTTGCCCTCCATGCTGCCCATTGTCCCCCTCCCCATGTTCTTTTAACTCCTTAGGAAACTCTTCCCTAGGCAGGCCCTGTGGTGGCCGGGTGGTTAAGGGAGGCGGATACCATATGGCCAGCTACATGTTGCAGTCCTGGCCCCAGTGGCTTGAAAAATACACCAGGCATGTGTCTGTGTGTCTGTGTGTGTGTGTGTGTGTGTGTGTGTGCCCTAAATCCCAACAGGATGGAAGGATGGAGGAGAAGGGATTGAGGTATGACCACACCCCCATCGGAGGGTACATTCTCCCTCTCTCTGGTGAATGTCCTTTAGAAAAGAAGAAACACTCTGTCCTGTGTTGTCTTGCCTTGTTACTTTTCTCTTTATGCTAGGTGGAAACTTCTAGAAACTGAAAATAAAATCTATTATATGAAAGAAACTTTAGCATGCAAAAGTGAAATAAAAGATTTCAGGTATGAGTCATCATAGTTAATAAGCTAAGTTGTGTACGGGAAAGAACAGGTTCTGAGGTCCCAGAAATCTTGGGTCTAGTTCCCCTTCTCTGACTCTGTGATCTGCAGCAAATTCTAAACCTCCCTGCATAGATCTTGTCCCTTTTCCCTGTTGAGTGCTCTTTATCCTTTAGAGAAACACAGCTACACACACACACACACACACACACACACACAGAGATGTGCCTGTGGAGAGATCACACAAATGTGGGGAAACTTCTAATATAAATGGCAGGTGTCACAGTGAGCAGTACCCTGGACTTTGATTGTTGTGGGTGTTTGAAAATTTTATAATAGAATATTAGAAAATGTAACTCCCATCTTCTAGCCAGACTTCAGTCTATGATCTGTGACTTTTCCTCTCTTTTTTAAAGGACTCTGTTGGGTCCTGTGTGATTTCATGCCACCTCTTCCTCCAATATCAAAATATGCTTAGAAATGAATAGTGACTGTTAGCCTTAGCCTTGGATGTATTTCTACCAACCACTTACTTCTCTAAGATGCTTTTACTATTTTTTTTATAGGATGTGTGCATACCACACATAAAAAAGGGAAGGGAGAAGGAGAAAGCAGTCTCAACAGGGTCTCATCGTGCCCAGTCCCCTCCCCCAGCCCTGCAGCTAGCCAGGATCTCGGGCATCTGTGCACAGGCCTAGTGTGTTCTCAGGCCATGCAGGGATCCAAACCTTTGGTCAGCATGTGGCTTCCAGGATTGCAGTCTGGTACACTAGGGACTGAACTGTGTAGGCGGGGCCGGAAGGTCCGAGTGTGAAATGAAGGTTTCGCATTCTCTTAAATGGATCTCAGGATGAGTAAATAAAAGAGGATTAGAGGCTGGCTTGTGGCACGGCAGTAAGCATTGCCCATGTGATGCCAGGTCCCTGTGGAAGATCACAGGTTCAGCTCCCCGGTTGACTGGTACATGACAGGCATGCAGACCCATGATCGTGGCTGACTGGGAAGGCTTGTGGGGTCGTGTGAAATCCTGTGGAGAGCGCTTGTCTGTTTTTTTGTTCATTCATTCGTTTGTTTGTTTGTTTTTTAAGAGAGATTTTTGCCACAGGGCATGTGCTCTCACCCGACAGAGAGATAGAAAGGAAAAATCACCCTCCAGGGTACGACCATGCCTGAATCCCATTCTTCTCTCGGGATTTTGGGCACGCACACACATGCACCCAGCATGAGTTTCAAGCCACCGGGTCTGGGACTCGAACCGCAGTTGACTACATGAGTCCAGTACTGTAACCATTTTGCCATCTGCTGGTCCTGAAAGTACTTATCTTTTTTACTTTCTCTCTCTTTCTGTCTCTCTCGCTTTCATGAAATAAGTATTTTTTAAAAAGAGGGAAAGGATTGGAGGGATAGGGAAGACGTCTTCCCAGAGCTCTCTAATGCATATCAAAAGGCTACCTCTGCTCTGTTGACACCCATATTTGGACAGCCTGGCGCCCTGTTTTAAGCCACATGTGTCAGAGTGCCCCATGGCCTGACAGTGAAGGGAACCAAATCCCACAGGGCTGCCCACATGGTTGGATTCTTGGTACTGCTGACTTGACAAACATACTGGATGCCCCAAATCTAGACAGGACAAAGAAATGGAGAAGGGATTGTGGCATGACTCCACCCCAGTGGGGGTGGGTGCTTTCTCCTCCCTCTGTTTCTGGCAAACCCATGTGCCCTCTGGCAATTAAAAATAATAATGGGTTTGCCTTTGAATTGACTGTTGTTCTGAGTCCCCGCACCTCTCTAGACTACACATTTGGGAAATAAGGCTGTGTACTGGCTGCTTATTGGATCAGCCTACCTGGGCCGTATACTAAGCGTAAGGATTCCTGGATCCTCCCTGCTGGTGCATCTGGTCAACAAGGTGAGAAACACTGGGCCGAGGATTTAGGACTCGCTGGAGCTGTTCTGTCAGTGACAAAGCAGTGTGGGCTGTCTCTTCATAGCAAAGCATCTCTCCCATGCCTTCTCTCCCTCCTTACCCACTCACTCTCCCTCCTCCCAGGTTCACAGTTCACAGCCCAGACCGGGTCCTAGTACCCACAGGGATGGCTCCTCCGACTGCTGGCACTTGAACCTAAAGTGCGACCATTCAGAAGAAAGTAGAATCAAGGTAGCTCTGCTAAACTCCAGGAATTTTTTGACTTCCTTTAAAATAAAACAAATTGGGCCAGCAGGTGCCAGGATGGTTAAGTGCTGGACTCTCACATGACTGAGCACAATTTGAATCCTGACCCAGCAGCCGGAACATGAACCCTGGGTGCATGTGCGTGCGTGCCCAAAGTCCCAAGAGAGGAATGGAAGAGAAGGGATTGCAGCGTGGCCATCTCCCCCACCCCAGGGGAGGTCAATTTCTCACTTTCTCTCTCTCTGTCTCTCCAGCAAGCACATGTGCCCTATGGCCAAAATCTAAAAAAAATTAAAAGTTAAAATATAAAAATAAAACAGAATCACTCATCTCTTTCTCATCCCATTCACATATATTTTATAAGCGAATCTACCTTAACTACAGTGTAAGATGCCTTTTCTCTTATTCCGAACACTGTTTTTGAATGTGTTCTGAGAAAAGCTTTGTAAAAACAGATTTCAGTCTAAAACTATAAATACTTTCCTTTAGGAAGTCACCGCTCCCTTCCCCTCACATATTTGAGGAAATACTGCAGATCTAACTGTAATGACGTTTTAAAAAAAAAAAAAGGAAACCTCACCACAAAACAAATCCCTTTCCAGTGTTTTCAGGGGAGCCAAAACAGCTAATGCCCAAATGAGATGACGTGGGTGGGGCCCGCTTTCTCCTCACTGTCATACTTACCCTCCTTCTCTGTGGGCCGAACGTTAGAACAATCTAAATGAAACTCAACAAAGGCCTTTTCACTCTGGACGTGGACAAAAATGCTGGCAGTCTTGAGTCTTGTACCTCCCATCAGCTGAATGAACTACTGGAATTCATGTAATAATCCTTCGGAATGATCCTGCTTCATAGAGAAACTGGACTCAAGACCCTCTGGCCAGCTTTGGCGGTGCCCCCTTTCTTCTCCGACCGCAGCCTTGCCCTGACATGCCTGGATTATGTGATTTTCCTGAGACCAGAGTGAAGGTGAATCCTGAAAGGAGTTCTGAATGCTTTCTCTGTTCTTCAGCACTTCAAAGACTTGATTTTAGAAAAAGGTTTCACTCAGACTTAGTGCTGTACAGGCCACGGGGACACATTTTGTGGGTGCTCTCACCTCACTCTGACTATCAAAATTCTAAAGTCAACACAACAAAAATTTATAAGAACCCAGCTGAACCTACACTACAAGCCAATAAAGTGAACACGCAAAAGAAAAAATCATGTTATCTATCAAATAGCTTTATGTTCAGTTAGGGAAGATAATTATTAATAAGTACAACTCGATTAAGTGACAAAACCGTATGAGTGCCATGAACAAAAACCCATGCTGTCACCTGAAAGGAGAGGGATAAGGAGGGTTCAGTGTCAGCTGAGTGTTTGGGGAAGGCTTTGCACAGAATAAACCAAACAGCGTAGCAGTTAATGCTGTGGGCTTTGATTACAAACGGCCTCAGTCCGGAACTTCGCTCTAGCACTTACTGGCTGTGCTTCCCGGGGCGAAATAGCTAATATATTTCTGCCTTAATGTGTAAAATGGGTATAATACAAGTACTTAGCTCAGAAAGTTGTGGTAAGGAATACACACACGTGTGTGTGTGTGTGTGTGTGTGTGTAACGTGTGTGTGTATATATACATATATATATGTATGTGTGTGTGCATATATATGTGTGGGTATGTGTGTATGTGTGTATATATATACAGTCATGTGTTGCTTAATAATAAGGCTAAGTTCTGAGAACCATGTTCCGGGTGATTTTGCCGGTGTGCCATCATCATGGAGTGTGCTTACACAAATCTAAACGATTTAGCCTTCTACACTTCTAGAATATGGAATGGCTCATTGCCCCTAGGCTGCAAACCTAGTTCAGTATAGCATGTTACTGTACTGAACACTGTAGGCGCTTGTAATGCCATGGTAAATATTTGTGTGTTTAAACATATCTAAACATGGAAAAGGTACAGAAAATATGTCATAAAAGGTTAAAAAACCATACACCTACATAAGGCACGTACCATGAATGGAAGGTGCTGTGTGTCAGTGGGTGAGTGGTGAGTGAATGTGGGAGCCTAGGACATGACTGCACGCTGCTGAGGACTTGGTAAACACGTAGACTGCATTACATTGATTTTTAAAGTTTTTATTTCTCCAAAGTAAAATAACTAGTTTATTGTAACTTTTTTACTTTATAAACTCCATTTTTTCCACTTTTTTTTGACTCTTGTAATAACACTTAACTTAAAATATAAACATACACAGCTGCAAAAATCTTTTTTTCTTTATATCCTTATTCTACAAGCTTTTTTTTTTTTTTTTTTTGGAGGGGTGAGTTTTTTTGCTATAGGGCACATGCGCTCACCAGAAAGAGAGCAACAGAGAGAAATAACCCCCTAGGGGAGGTGGCCACGCCGCAATCCCTTCTCCTCCATTCTCCTCTCAGGATCTTGGGTATGCATGCACATGAGCCTGGCATGAGTTTAAGCCACTAGGTCTGAAACTCGAACCACAGTTGACTACATGGGAGTCCAGCGACATAGCCATTATGCCAACTGCTGGTCCCTCTATAAGCTGTTCATAAAAAAGAATTACTTATTTTAATTTGATCAGAAAGAGACAGAATGAGAGAATGAGACAGAGAGAGACAGGGACTGTAAGAAAGCAAGCCTCCAGGTCCAGGATTCAAGCTGCAGTTGGCCATGTAAGAGTCCAGCACCTTAACCAGCAAGCCACCTGCCAGCCCCACTATAAGATTGTTTTAAATTTAATTTTTTTTTCAAACTTTTACAACTGTTTTGTTTAAAACTAAGACACAGGGCCAGCTGGTAGTGTGTTAGTGGTTAAAGTGGCTGGATCCCCCATGGCTAACTGCAGTTTAAATCCTGGACCCAGCAGTTTGAAAAACATGCTGGATGCCTGAAGAGAGAAGGCAATACAGCATGGCCATCTCCTCTGGGGGATGATTTCTCTTCTCTCGCTCTCTCTCTCTCTCTCTCTCTCCATGTCTCTGGTAAGAATATGTGCCCTGTAGTTGATTACAAAACAAACCAAGACGCAAACACACACAGAGTAAGGGCCATCGATACTGTCTTTCATCTCCACACCTTGTCCCACTGAAGGGTTTCCAGGGCAGTATTTTTGAAACTGCCCGTCTCCTGTGATGACAGTGCCTTCTTCCGAATCCCTCCTGAAGGACCTATGCTGAAAGTGGACTAGATGTGTTTACACCAGCATCGCCACAGACCCGAGTACTGTTACACTGTGATGTTACAAAGTCCCTAGGTAATAGGAACGTTTAGTTTGTTTTAGTTTAGCTAAAAGGAAAGTGAAAAATCACCCCTCAGGAAGCATAGTCAGGCCACAATCCCTGCTCCCCCATTCTTCTATTGGGATTTTGGCCATGCACATACACTCACACCATGTGTTTTTCTTTCTTTCTTTCTTTTTTTCTTTCTTTCTTTTTTTGGAGAGGTTTTTGCTATAGGGCGCGTGCGCTCGCCAAACAGACAGAGAGACATAGAGACAGAAAGCAAAAAATCACCCTCCAGGGGGGATGGTCACGCTGCAATCCCTTCTCCTCCGTTCTCCTCTCAGGATCTTGGGCACGCACGCACACGCGCCCGGCGTGAGTTTTAAGCCACCGGGTCCGGGAGGCGAACCATGGTGGACTACGTGGGAGTCCAGCGACATAGCCATTACGCTAACTGCTGGTTTCCAACACCATGTGTTTTTCAAGTTGCTGGGTCTGGGACTCGCCCAGTCAGCCATGAGTGATCCATTTGTCTTCACTACCACACAACCAGCAGGTGGTAATAGGAATTTTTTAGCTTCATGATAATCCCATGGGATCACCGTTGTATACGTAGTCCAGGGCTGACCAGAATGTGGTGCATGACTGTTTGTTTATCATCTATTTCCTCACTAGACAACAGGAAATACCAATTTCCATCACCATGGTGCCTCTGTACTGTGTCTTGGCTAAGCTGGAGCTGGGTGTTGGCATTCTCTCCTCTGCGTGTTTCTAGGTTAGGGTTGACTGCAGAAGAACTTTGCGTGGTATTTGGAAGATAAACGTGAAACCTCTGCCCTGTGTTCATGCTCTGAAGGTCGATGCAGGCTCCAGGCAGTGTGTCAGCCCACGCGCATTGTCACTGACCTGCTGGCACACTGTGGCGCCTGGGCTGGCAGCCGGGCCCGCGCTTTCCCAGCTCCCAGCAGATCATTTCCTTCAGCTTCTCCGAGTCCTGGGCCAGACCTGGGCTCCGCGGGGAAGCTCTCCCAGATTCTGTGGGTCCCCTGTGCTCTCACAACTGCAGACCCCGGGACCAGCAGTTAGCGTAATGGCCATGTCTCTGGACTCCATGGAGTCGACTACAGTTGAAATTTTGGACCCAGTTGCTTAAATCACGCCGAGTGCGTGCGCATGCATGCCCAAGATCCCGAGAGGAAAATGGAGGAGACTGGATTGCGGCGTGGCCATCCGCCCTGGGGGGTGATTTCTCTCTTTCAGTGTCTCTGTCTTTCAGGGGAGCGCGCGTGCCCTATATAGCAAAAACCTCTACGAAAACAAAACCAAACAAGCAAAAAGAACCGCAGACCCCAAGACGCACACATGGGGCCTGGTTTGTTCTCACGCTCCCAGTTTGCCCTTGCAGACCTCGTTTCTAGCTTTCCATCCACACGTTGTCTATATCAGCGGTCCCCAAACTTTTTGGCACCCGGGACCAGTTTGGTGGAAGATCCTTTTTCCATGGCTGGGGAAGGGGAGTAAAAGAAGGTGGGGGCTGGTTTCAGGATGAGTCAAGCACATTGCGTTTATTCTGCATTTTCCTTCTAGTATTACTACACTGTGATATATAATGACATAATTATACAACTCACTATAATGCACAATCAGTAGAAGCCCTGAGCTTCTTTTCCCGCAACTAGAATGCAACTGCATTCAAAGCTAAACTGGGATTCTGGGGTGAGGAGTGAGTGCCTTGATTTTTGATTTGTCCCAATGTGAGAGTCTTATGCCCCTGCTGATTGACAGGAGGAAGAGCTCAGGCAGTGATGGGGAGTATGGGGAGCGGCTGCAAATGCAGAATTTTCAACTGCTCAACCTGCTGCTCACCTCCTGCTGTGCAGCCTCATTTCTAATAGACCAGGGACTGATACCAGTCTGTGGCCTGGGTTGGGGATTCCCTGGTCTGGACAACCTACAGAGACTTCTTCATCACCAGATGGAGAGGCAACAATCTTTCAAAGGCTTCTCCAGCAGCTCCCACAACTGAGTCAAGCCTATTCTCTAAAATAAATGCATTATTCAATATCACTTACAGTGCTTCTCTGACTGAGTCCTGACTTATCTGGAAATTGGTACTGAAAATTGTTCCAGAAGATGTATTCTCTGGACCATTCCTAGGTTATCTGAAATGGGTTCCCTGCTACAATGAAATGGAAAGCTATTAAATGACCCTGCTCCCACTTACAGAGAATAGTCCATGATGTGCACTGGCTCAAGGTATTCTACTCATTACCTGGATTAAGTGTCTGTGGAAAATGAGACTGTGGGTGACCAAGTAGTTTCTGTCTTAGAACTCTCTATGCATAATGGAGCTGTTTGGTTGCTTCTACATGCTCTGGAGTCCTGAGGGAAAGAAAATCATGACCTCAGGCTTTTAAATTCCCAACTCAGTAGCTAGCTAATGGACCAGAAACCCATGGCTCCTTTCCCCCATCCCTCCCCACCCCAGCAACAGCAAAATCTTTTTCTTATAGCTCCAGAGCCAAAGTCAGTTCAGTAAAATGATCAGCCTTATAATATCTCCTTTGCTGGTGGTATGGTGGTTAAGGCATTGGACTCCCACGTGGCTGACCACCTTCTGAGTCCTGGACCTGGAGGCTTGCTTTCTCACATTCTCTCTCTTTCTCTCATGAGTATATGTACCCTATAGCAAATTTTAAAATAATAATAACAATTAATAAAATTAAATAAATAAACCTTTTAAAAAATTTCTATTGCTAAAATAATTGGCAATGACTAGAGAGGAGTAGGACCCTCAAATTTAGGAAAGGGGAGAAAAAGCCTACTCAGTGCAGCTAGAGACTTTGAGTCCCCAAATTCTGTCCAATCTTTGCCAGCAGAAGCTCTTTCTCGCCTGTCCAGAGACGTTGCTGTCCCTATGCCTGAAGATCTTGTAATGGTCTTCTGCAGTGGTTACCTTACAAGGAACTAGTGATTCTCCATTCCCACTGCTATTTCCTAGTTTCAGATTCCAATCCCAGCAGACCCCAATAGGAACAAAATATGACTCATGATACACACCAAAATAACTGCAAGACTTTATCAATTTGTATCAACAGAAACCAGGAGAACGGGTGTGGAAATCTGGAAAGGGTAATGGGTCAGAGTGAAAGGAATACAATGTTGAATTGGACTTTATTTATTTATATACTGGGCCAGCCTGTGGCCTGACAGTTAAGGTGGTTGGATCCCTCACGGCCAACTGCATGGATTGAGTCCTGGACTCAGCAGCTTCAAAAACGTTCTGGGTGCATATGCGTGCTGCCCCAAATCCTGAAAAGGAGGGAGAAACAGGAGAAGGAATTGTGGTGTGACCATCCACCATGGAGGCATGGAGGGTTCTCTCTCTCTCTCTCTCTCTCTCTCTCTCTCTCTGTCTTTGCTGAGTGTATGTAGTCTGGTCATTGTTTTCTCCCAGATTTTGCTGTAGGGTATATGCACTTGTTGGAGAGGGACAGGACAAAGAGACAGTGAGAGGAAAAGTGAGAAAAGTGAGAAGTCACCTCCCAGGGAGGATGGCCATGCCTCAATTACTTCTCCATTTTCCTTTTGGGATTTTGGCCATGCACGCGCATGTACCCAGCATGTTGGCCATGTAGGATTCAGCTGCCTTAACCTCTGCGCCACCTGCTGGCTCCTGGTAAATTTTAAAAAATATTTATATATAAATATATGATAATGTATGTTACACAATATAAATTGAAACAGATTCTTGACCCAGTGTACTACCAAGTGATTGGGAATGGCGCTAACGGTTTTCTTATTTGATTCACAGAAACGAGACCTAAGGAAGTTACACTAAGACGTTAAAGAAATATCAAGCAGAAAACTTCTGGTAGAGAGTGAAAAGGAGGTAGGGAAGGTAATACTGGTACCAAACATATCCAGTCTTTAAAAATGAATGGACAAGAATTGGTTATTTCTCATCCATGTCTAAAGAGATTCAGCCCTTGTGAAGTTAATTCTTGAAGTTATGAGAATTCCAGATAGGAACGTCATGAATCATTTTTCCCCCACCCATGCACATTCACCATTTTCAAATGTTCTTACCTCATCAAGTCTATGAACTATGGTTAATTTTTTAAAATTTACCATATTGCGCATGCAGTCACTAGAAAGAGATGGGACGGGAGCAGGAACTTGAGAAAGCACCCCTCACCCCATGGGGGATTGGCCACAACACAATCCCTTTTACCAGTGTATTAGGAGCACCCACAGAGTTTGCAGGCACAGCCTGGTCGCTAATTGTTCAGTAATTGTGCAGCCATCCATGACATTATAGCCATTCTGTGCTGGTTTTTCCAGAAGCAGAGTTGTGGTTGTTGTGTGAAAATGACCATTCTTCAAGTACAAACTTAAAACAATTCTGCTTCCCAGAATTTGCAAACTAAAACATCAAGAAACATCAAGTAACTACAGAAATCCAGGGTGTGTGTGTTGGGGGGAGAATTGGGGATACAAATCTCCTTTACTGTAAGATTCTTTCATTTTCTTCCATAAAGTTTAACATTCTTTTTTTTTTTTTTTTTAGAGAGAGATTTTTGTTATAGGATGCATGCACTCTCCAGAGACACAGAGAGAAGTGGAGAGAGAGAAAGTGAGTAACCACCCCCAGTGAGTAACCACCCCCAGTGGGATGGTTAGGCCACAATCCCTTCTCCTCCATTCTCCACTCAGGATTTTGGGCACATATGCACACGTACCCAGCGTGAGTTGGTTTTTTGGTTTTGTTTTGTTTTTTTTAGAGTTTTTTTTTTTTTTTTTTGCTATAGGGTGCGTGCGCTCGCCAGACAGACAGAGACAGAGAGACAGAAAGCGAGAAATCACCCCCCAGGGGGGATGGCCACGCCACAATCCCTTCTCCAGTCTCCTCTCAGGATCTTGGGCTTGCATGCACATGAGCCTGGCGTTAAGTTTTAAGCCACTGGGTCCAGGACGCGAACCGCAGTTGACTACATGGGAGTCCAGCGACATAGCCATTATGCTAACTGCTGGCCCCTCCAGCGTGAGTTTTAAGCCACTGGGTCCAGGACTTGAACTGAGGTTTACTCCATGGGAGTCCAGTGACGTAAACGTTACAGCATCTGCTCGTCCCAAGTATGACATTCTTTACAGAAATCTCATTGTGTGATAATCATTATGTAGTAAATATTTATAATAATTTCTCAGACATTCAAATAAATCAAATGATTTTAAAAAGTTCCCACTGTTGAATTTTTCTCATAATGCCCTAATTCAATGGCAATTCATTAATGATCAAGTAATGACAAACCAAGAAAGGCTTAGTATCAATTAATCATTAAGCGTTTTGAGGTCCAAAGTATGGAGGGGTCTTCTTCAACCTCTTTTAAATAATATTGCATAAACTACTTCTTCCTCTTTTTGCTGTGGATTGATGCTTTCTGAAACATTCAGTTGAATCATAAATAGGATGCTGGGTATAAAAACTAGACATCCAGTTAGATGTGAATTTCAGGTAAACAATGAAAATATTTTTAGTATACGTATGTCCCAAATATTACATAGAATATGCTTATACTAAATTCATTTTCATGATTTACCTCAAATTCAAATTTAACTTGGTATCTTATATTTTTAAGAACAACTTTATTAAGATATTCGTGTATCATTAAATTCTACCGCTTTAATTGTACAATTCAGTGCGTTTTAGTATATTCACTGAGTTGCGCAACCATCACCACAACCTAATTCGAGAACATTTTTATCACCCCAAAAGAAACCCTGCAGCTGTTATCAGTCAGTCCCCCTTCCTGCCCCCTCATTCTGTAGCCCTGGCAACCACCAATTTGCTTTCTATCTTTATCTTTTTTATTCCCCATTCTGGGAAACACATGGACTCACACACTATATGGCCTTTTGGGACTGACTTCCCTCACTTAGCATGTTTTCAAGGCTCATCCATGTTGCAGTATGTATCAATGCACCCTGCATTTTTACTGGCTCGACCTGGCAGCTCTAACCATTAGGCTTATAAAAAGAGAACCGTTTTGCCCAGTAGAAGGCTAACAACAGCTTTGCCTGCCAGAATCCCAAATCAATTGCTGGAGCTTCTCTTTGAAGTCACTTACAACTCCTCTGTACGCTCAGAGACTGTCAATCTGGACTTGGAGACCTGGGTCAGAACCGACTTGAGGGTAACTGGGTTGGAGAAGTTGCTGGGACGCAGAAGGAAAGGAAGGAGACAGAGCTGATGCCAGTTCAGGGCCCGAAATAGCCTGAGAGCGGTATCTGCCTTCTACGCCTCCCTAGGATGTCTTTTGCTCTTCTCTTTCCGTTTCGATCTCCTTTTCCTACTGGTTGACCAGATTTTCTGTCCATAAAATGCTAGGAGGAAAAGTCCCTAACATATGGATTCCCCACACTCTACTGGATCTCAGTATTGCTCTCTCCCCACCCATCCCCAGCCTTCTCCGCGTCTCAGTCCAGACTCCTCACCATTACTCCCGTACGGCCATGGTTTGGATGTGTGTCCCAAAAATGTGTGTGTCGAAATTTTGTTGTATAGTGAAGATATGAAGGGTGTGGAAACAAGTCAGGGTAGTGCTAACAAATCAGGCCTTTAAGAAGTAATTAGGACTGAGGTCAACAGGGTGAGACCCCAGAACTGAATCATGGTAGTTTATAAGGAAAGAGTCACAGGCAGAGATGCACTTTAGCTTTTGCTCTGCCTGCCATGCAGCACCCTTGCCACCTCTGGGAGAGGTACCTACCAACAAGGAGACCCTTGTCAGATGTAGTGTCTTGACTTTCAACCTCTCAGACCATGAGCTGACTAAACCTCTTCTCTCTCTCTCTCCCCCTAAGTTTATGTATTTATTTCTTTCATCAGCAAGAGAGAAAGACAGCACCCCCAACAGGGTGACACCACGATCACCTCCAGCCTTCGGCCAGCCCCAGATCATGGACACACGTGTGTTCAATGTGCTCAGGGAGGTCTCTGGACTTGACCCAGGGACTTTCCTCGTGGGATTGCCTCCTGGAGTGTCATGTTCTACCACTCCACCAGTGTCTGGCCCTGAAATCTCTCTATTCCTAATTAATCACCCAGACTCTGGTCATTAAGTTGTTGGCAACAGAAAAGTGGACTAAGATACCTGGTATTGCTAGCTACTCTCAAGTTCCGGGCAATTTTAGACCACTGGTCCTGCCTTGGACCCTGACATCCTGCACACAGCCTTGGGAACCATGGTCTGTGCACAACCAACTACTTTGTAGATGCTCCTAGATTTTCCTGTTAGGTATGGAGAAGAAAGCTTTAACACCTTAGCAAACAGTTTAGCCAAATGATTTCTTTCTTTTTTTTTTTTTTTTTTTTTTTTTTTTTTTTGTCTTTCTTTCCATAACTTTATTTTTTGCCTTCCTTACAATTAGAAGATTTTTCTCTTGGTTTGGACAGGAGAAGTTATGTGACTTTGCTTCTGAGAAGGCAAAGGAGAGGACGTCAGCTCACGAGGGATTTGGGCAGTAAGTTCAAGGCCCCTCTGCCTTGCGTGACAGGATGCTCTGTGCATGCCTGACAGAATCCAGGACACCAACCCACGCCCTCCTCTTGTAAAATATGCATTTCAGATTTGATGCAGCTTTCAGCTTAGGCGATCATCAGAGATACAGCCAGCATCAAGACTCCCCCAGAGGGCCTCACTCTAACACTTCTGACTCCCACAGAGAAAGTAACCTGCTCTCACCCCAAAGTACATGCTCAGCTGGCAGAGGGAATTTTTATCACATTAAGAGAAAAAAAGAGAAAACACTAACCATTGTTCTCCGTAAACTCTTGTGGAAAGGTCAGCTTGGCTGCAATGCTTATCAAAAGCATTTCAAGGGATCCTGGGCTTGGCTCACTTGTTCTCAAACTTTAGTGTCTTATGGTGTTTTATTTTGTGTCCAATCCACTTCCAATTCCAAATATTTACGGTTCCTGGAGAGTGGGCTGTCATTCTTTACAACGTGGTAGCCCTGGGGCAGCGTTCTTGCCTGTCAGAATTCGAAAGGGAGATGAAAGAATGATAAATAAGAGCCACTGTAGGTGAACTTGGAGCTAAAGGGAGAGTTCCTTTGTGCTATGGGAACAGAGTCCATAGGCCATACTAGTCTTCCGCGGTGTATAGGCCTGGAGGGGCACCAGGCCATTCAGAGAGGTGCTGCTGTCCCTCCCGTCTTTTCCCAGTCACTGAACACCTTAGCTTAATTCTCAGATTCCTGACCAATTAAATGGAGAAAACACTGGCATTCTATAATACAAATTAGATTTCATCGTGTTCTCTAATTAACAACCATAAAACATAATGAACTGGGGCAGACAGTGGTGCAACAGTAATGCAACGTTCTGTGGCAACATTCTGTGAGGCTGGCCTGCGTGGGAATGTCCGTGGTTCATATCCTTAGATCTCTCTGAGTACACTGGGTATGTGTGGGCCCCGTGATTCAGGGCTGGCTGGAATGAGCGGTGGATCACAGTTCCAAGACCCTGTTGAATGACTCTCAAGAAAGAAAGAAATTTAAAATTAGAACATGACAGGATTAAGTGCATGTTGAATGTGTAAAATCCAAAAACTAAACAGACAGACAAACTGAAAAATCAGAAACATGGGCCCAGCAGGCGGTGTGATGGTTAAGGTGCTGGACTTCCACATGGTTGACTGTAGTTTAAGTCCCAGACCTGGCGGCTTGCTTTCTCACTTTCTCTCTCTCTGTGTCTCTCCCTGGTCAAACTAAAAATAAATAAATACATAAATAAATAAATAAATAAAATAATTATTTTTAAAAAATGAGAAACACGTAAGAAAAAAGCACAAAGACACTGAATGATTCAGATTTCCTTACTATCCCTATGTGTGTATACCACCTAATAATTCTGAACATATTATAATTACCTCATATATACATATATATAATTATCCCAGTCATTTCCAAATGTGTTTCCCTCAAGAGGTCTCTTATAAGGCACAAATTATAGTTGTTTGCCAATCTATCTATCAGTCATTATATACTGAACATGTCTACAGTAAGGCATTATGAAACTATTACCTGAATTAAAAGTATTGAATGCATTTTTTTTTACAAGTGCATGGGATTCTAAATGATCTCAAAACAAAAAAATTTTCATAAAAAAATGTTGTATTCCAGCATTTCAAAGAGACTTGTGGCTTCACAAATAAAAAGTGAACTCTCACAGTAAAACTTCCTGAGGAAGATAATGGCTCACTAAGCCCTCCCATTTGGTATAATGCTGTCTTGAGTACAGTTCATTGAACCAAAGAGATCAGATAATTGCAGCTGTGTATCATTTACTAAGCAGGTCTTAAAGAGAGTAAGTCTTTGATGTGGAGAGATTCAGGGGATTCCCCCCAAGCACCTCAGTTCTATACGGTATTATACATACACTATGTGTGTGTGTGTATATATATTATGCATAAAGGGTCTTCAAAAAGTTCATGGGTAATGCATATTATTAAAAAGCTTTGTGTGAATTTTAAAGTTTTTTGCTCCAAAATAAACTCAGGTTTTAATTTCACATTTCCACAAACTTTTTAAAGTTCCCTTTTTCATATGCACAGAGTCCTCAAAAAGTTCATAGAAATTTGTATTTGGGGGCCAGCAGTTGGAGTAATGGCTACATCACTGGACTCCCACATGGCCAACTGCAGTTCAAGTTCTGTGTTTTGAAACTCATGCCAGGTGTGTGTGCACGCGTGCATGCCCCAAACCCCGAGAAGAGAAAGGATTGCAGCGTGGCCATCTCCCCAGGGAATGATTTCTTGCTTTCTGTCTCTGTGTCTCTCCTGCAAGTGCACATGCCCTGTAGCAAAATCTCTCAAAAAAAAAAATTTGTATTTTGAGAAAACTATGCAAGGATTTCAAATATTTTTTGAACCAAAATAAATTCGTATAGTGTCAGAAAAGCCAAGATGTATTTTTTTTTTCTATGCAAAAATGCATCATGATGGGGCCAGCAGGTGGTGTAGTGGTTAAGGCTCTGGATTCCTATATGGTTGACCATGGTTCAAGTCCCAGACCCAGCAGCTTGAAACTCATGCTGGATGTGTGTGCCTGCGTGCCCAAAATCCTGAGAGGAGAATGGAGGAGAAGGGATTGTGGCATGGCCATCCCCCTCTGTGGGGTTATTTCTCACTTTCTCACTCTCCATCTCTCTCTGTCTCTCTGGCAAAAGCACATACCCTATAGCAAAGAAAAACTCTCAAAAAGAAAAATGTGTCATGACTTTTCCATCAACCTAAGTTTTTTTTTTTTAATTGCCAGAGGCTGTGTGTGCTCACCAAAGAAAGAGGGAGAGAAAGCACCCCCAAAATGGAGTGTGATGATGCCACAATCCCTTCTCCTTCGTTTTTCCAGCCTGTAGGGATTTTGCAAATAAGCACATGCACCCAGTGTGTTTCAAGCCAGGATTTGAACCATGGACAATCATGTGGGATTTGGCTCCCTTAGCCACGAGGCTATGGGGTCAGCCCATAAATTCATACCTTAATTTCCTGTTCTGCAAACTTTTCAGTCTCCTCGTGTGTGTTTATGTATACACCTCACTGACACGTGAGTGTGTTTGTACATATATCCCTTATCCTGCTCTTCACTAGAAGTAATCCACCGAATATGTCTGTTGAGGTCCTTCAGCATGAAAATGCTAGGATTCTGTCCAGCAGGGTCCAACTCAGAATGTCCAGTGTCTGTCTGCAGTTTCCAGCTCAGCTCCAGAGAGTTAGAACCTGGCAGGGCAGAGGCCTATAGAAATGGGATGTTCTGGAGTATGAGATGCTATTGAGGGAGAGAGCTCCCATGGAAGGACTGGGCAGAAAGAGGATGATCAAATGGTGGAGGGAATCAAACAGGACCTGTGAAGACTTCATCATGCTTGGCCATAATGTCCATCCTAACCAGAGCTCAGTCTATACCCACAGAATTAGGTGTAATGGCAATATGTCTAAAACTATGCCCAATGAAAACAGAGTCTACTGACCCTTTTCCCAGAAGAAATTATTGTAATACATGATGGGGTCCATGTTTGAACCTTCATCTTAATGCCTAGAAGAATGTGCATTTACACAGTTGATTCTCCCCCTACTTGAGAGTTATTTTTTTTGTTTACGTTTCTAAGTGTAGTTTATTTTTTATTATTATTTATACATTTGATCATTATACATCATTTAGTTCGTAAAGAGATTTTGCCCAACATGATATACACCACACAGCAGGCAAGTTGAGAATACTACACACATCACCAACAGGCAACAAACCTTATCTGTGTCCCACACATGTTTTACTTCTCCATTTTTTCCCAAATTTCCCTTCCTGCACTCTTCCCATCTCCCACCCTCCTTCCACGTTGTCCCCAGTGACCATAACAATTTTCAGTGCTTTTACGTCCTCTAGTCTTTCAGTCTCTACCATAGAGTGTAGACAGTTGGTATATGTTAAGTAGACAGATACAATGTCTCTGTTTCATAGCTTGACTTGCTTCACTTAGCAATAAATTTTCCATGTTTGTCCACTTTCTATCAAATGCCGGGTTCTTATTGTTTTTTATGGCTGAATAGTATTCCATGGAGTATATGTGCCACACTTTTTCAATCCATTCATCTGTTCATGGACATTTGGGTTGGTTCCATATCTTAGCAATCGTGAATAATGTCACAATATAGTTGTGTAAGCACTCTTCTGATTGAGCATTCTCCTGTCCTTTGGCTAGGTACCCAGGAGTGGAATTGCTGGATCATGTGGTAGTTCTATTTGAAGGTCTTTGAGAACCTCCATATTGTTCTCCACAGTGGCTGGACCAATTTACATTCCCACCAAACAATGTAGGAGAGTTCCCCTTTCACCACATCCCCTCCAGCACTTACCTTTTTTTTTGAATCTTTACCATTCTGACTGGGGTTAGATGGTATCTCATTGTGGTTTTGATCTGTATCTCCCTTAGATCAGGGATGTTGAGCATTTTTTCAATGCTTTTTGGCTGTTCATATGTCTTCTTTAGAAAGTTGTTTATTCAGCTCATTTTCACGTATTTTAATTGGATTAATCTTTTTTTTTCCAGTAAGCTGCTTGAGTTTCCTGTGTATTCTGGTTATCAGTCCCTTATGTGAGGCATAGTTAACAAAAATTCTCTCCCATTCTGAGGGTTGTCAATTCACACTAATTACTGTGTCCTTTGCTGTGCAGAAACTTCTTAATCTGATGTAATCCCACCTGTCTATTTTGAGGATTATTTCCTGTGCTTTGGGGGGTCTTACTTAAGAAGTCTTTGCCTACACCAATGTCTCCCAGACTTTCCCCAGTGTTTTCCACCAGTAGTTTAATAGTTTGAGGTCTCGGGTTTATATCTTTGATCCAGTTTGAGTTGAGTTTTGTTAATGGTGACAGATAGGGGTTCAGATTCATCTTTGTGCAGGTAAATACCCAGTTTTTCCAGAACCACTTGCTAAAGAGGTTTTCCTTTTGCTACTGAATTGACTGGTGCCCTTTGTCAAAGATCAGTTGGCTGTATATTTTGGGCCTTTTTTTTTTTTTTTTAAGAATTGTTTTATTTAACTTTATTTATTTATTTATTTATTTATTTATTTATTTATTTATTTATTTTAATTTGACCAGAGAGGGACAGAGCAAAAGAGAGAAAGAGAAAGTGAGAAAGCGAGCCACCAGATCAGGGACTTGAACCACGGTCGACCATGTGGGAGTACAACACCCTTAACCAACACACCACTTGCTGGTCCCCTATTTTGGGGTTTATTTCTTATCCTCTTGCCTGTTTCTGTGCCAATACCATGCTGTTTTGATTATCACAGCTTTGTAATATATTTTGGGGGCAGGGAGAGAGATGCCACCCACTCCACTCTTCTTGTGCAGGATTTCTTTGGCAATACAGGGTCTTTTATGATTCCAGACAAATTCTATGATTGTCTTTTCTAGATTTATGAAAAATGTCTCTTGTAATTTTATAGGGATTGCATTAAATATGTAGATTAATTTGGGTCGGATTCCCATTTTGATTATATTAATTCTGCCAATCCAGAAACATAGGATGTCCTTCTACTTTTTGTGTCCTTTTTGATTTCCTTTTTATGGTTTTCATAGTTTTCCTTATAGAGGTCTTTGACTTCCTTGGTTAGTTTTATTCCTAGGTACCTTATACTTCTTGTGGCTATGGTAAATGGGATTACTTTCTTCAGTTCTGTCTCTGTCTGATTGTTGTCTCTATATAGAAATGCTATAGATTTTTGTAAGTTACTGCCACTTTAATGAATGCATTTATTGCTTCGAGAAGTTTTTTCATGGATACTAATTATTGAGTCTTCTATGTATACAATCATGTCATCTGCAGACAGAGGTAATTTCAGCTCTTCTTTCCCTATTGGAAGCCTTTTATTTCATTCTCTTGTCTGATTGCATTGGCTAGGACTTCCAGTACTATATTGAATAGGAGTGGAGAAAGTGGGCAGCCTTGTCTTGTACCAGTTTTTAGTGGAAAAGCTTTCAGCTCTTCCCCATTCGTATAATGTTAGCTATAGGTTTTTCACAGATGGCTTTTATTATGCTGAGAAATTATCCTTTTATGCCAATTTTCCTGAGAGTCTTAATCATAAAGGAATGTTGTATTTTGTCAAATGCTTTTTCCGCATCGATTGAAATGATCATATGGTTTTTATCTTTCTTTCTGTTAATACAGTGTATTACATTTATGGTTTTGTGTATGTTGAACCACATACCACTTGCATCCCTGGAACAAAGCCTACCTGGTCATGATAAATAACCTTTTTTATATGCTGTTGAATATGATTAGCAAATACCTTTTTGAGAATTTTTGCATCTATATTCATCAGAGATATAGGTCTGGAGTTTTCCTTTTTTGTGGTACCCTTATCTGTTTTAGGAATGAGGGTAATGGAAGCTTCATAGAATGAGATTGGAAGGGTTCCTTCTTTTTGGATCTCTAAAAACAGTGTGAGTAGAATAGTGGTTACCTCTCTATACAAGTTTTGTAAAATTCAGCAGGGGACCTGGTCTCTTTGTTGGGAGTTGTTTATTACTGATTCAAACTCATTGCCTGTTTAAGGTCTATCCAGGCTTTCTATGTCCTCCTGAGTCAATCTCGGTAGATTATATGTGTCCAGAAATTGGTCCATCTCATCCAGGTTTTATTTGTTGGCATATAATCACTCATGGTATCCTCTAATGATGTTTTTCTATTTTTTCTGTTGTAATGTTGCCTCATTGTGAATTTGATTTAATTGGTTCCTTTCTCTCTTCTTAATTAGTCTAGTTAATGGTGTGTCACTCTTGTTTATCTTTTCAAAGAACCAGCTTTTGCTTTAATTTATTTTCTGTATAGTTTGCTTCTTTTATATTTCATTTATTTCTGCTTGAATCTTTATTATTTCTTTCCTCCTGGCATTTTTTGGATTTTTTCATTGTTGTTTTTCCAATTCCCTGAGGCATGATGTTAGGTTGTCCTTTTGCCACCTTTCCATCTTTTTCTTGTGCTCACTAATTGCTATGAACTTCCCTCTTATGACTGTTTTTGCAGTGTCCCATAAATTATGGAAACTTGTGTACCCATTATCATTTGTTTCCATTAATCTTTTGATTTCAGTCTTAATCTCTTCAGTAGTCATGAAGTCAATCAAAAGTAGGTTATTTACTTTCCATGTATTTTCGAGGATTTTCCTGAGATTAATATCAAGTTTAATTCCATCGTGGTTGGAGAAGATGCTTAATATAGTTTCTATGCTTTTGAATCTGTAAAGGCTGGTCATTCTTTGACAAAGTACCATGCAGGGCTGAGAAAAATGTATATTTTGTGTTTTGGGGGTGTAATGCTCTATAGATGTCTATCAAGTACATCTTATTTATGGTATCATTTAGGTCCTGAACCTCTTTGCTTATTTTTTGTCTCATTGACCTGTCTAAAGGAGATTATGGGGTATTGAAATCACCAACAATTACTGTGTTATAGTCTATCTCTCCTTTCAGATCTAGCAGTCTTACCTTTACATATTTGGGTGCTCCTAAGTTGGGTGCATAGATATTTATAAACGCGATATCTTCTTGGTGAATTAGCACTTTTACTACTATATAATGCCCTTTTTTTGTCTCTTATTATGGTTTTTGTCTTAAAGCCTCTTTTGTCTGAAATCAGTATAGTGACTCCTGCTCTTTTTCAGTTTCCATTTGCGTGGAATACTTTTTTCCAGCCCTTCACTTTTAGTCTATGTGTGTCTTTATCCATGAGATGGGTTTCTTCTAGGCAGCAGATGGACAGTTTCTGATTTTTAATCCATTCAGTCATTTTGTGTCTTTTGATCGAAGAATTTAATCCATTAACATTCAACGTTATTATTGATATTTCCAGACTTGTCCCTAACATTAAGTTGGCCATATTCTTGGTTGTTTTTTGTTCTCTTATTGATGTCTGTCTCTCTTTTGTTTTCTTGGTATAGTACTCCTTTCAGAATTTCTTGAAGAGCTGGTCTGGGGTTTGTAAATTCTTTCAGGTTTTGTTTATCCAAGAACATTTTTATCTTCTTTTCCCATATGAAGGTTGAAATTGTTTTTCATTTAACACCCTGAATATATTTCCCTATTCCTTCCTTGCTTGCATTGTATCCAATGAGAGGTCCAGTGTTAGCCTGATGGGATAGCTTTTGTAAGTGATTTGACATTTCTCTCTTGCCAATCTTAGTATCTTGTCTTTGTCTGTGGTTTTGGCCAATCTAGCTATGATGTGCCGTGCAGAGGGTCTTCTTGGATTGATTCTACTTGGGGTTCTTTGTATTTTTGGGATCTGAATGTTTGAGTGCCTCTCTAGACTTGGAAAGTTTTCTTTCAGAATTTCATGGAACAGATTATCAATGCCCTTATTAGTTTCTTCACCTTCTGGGATATCAATTATTCAGATGTTAGGACGTTCCATGGTACCTAGTATTTCTCGTATATTATCCTCAGTTTTCTTGACTGTTTTCTCAATATTTTTGATAATATTTTCTAGGTCAGAGGTTTTGTCTCCTACATTTGAGATTCGATCTTCTGCATGGTCTAACCTGCTTTTAATACTTTCGAGAGAGATTTTGGTTTCCTGTTTTACAACCTTCGTATCTAACAGTTGTGTTTGATTCTTTTTTATGGTGTCCAATTCTTCTTTCATATCATGAAAGGATTTCCTCATTTCTTGGAGCTCAACATCTCTTTTCTCTTGCATATCATAGTCTTATTACCATAAAAATTCTAAATTATTTTTCTGACATTTCAGTAATATCTTCTAATTTTTCTCTGCTTGGAGACGAGTTACAACATTCCCTTGCTGGAGATGTATTACTTGATTCTCTCATCCTTGAGGCTCTTCTCTGATTTTTAGTCATTTGGTAATGTATTCACTTCTGGCTAATTTGTTGGAGAAGGATTCTGTAACTGTGAGCTCGTGTGTTTCCTTACTGTGAAATAATTTGGTGTTATTTTCTACCTTCTACTGTGTCCTCCATTGTGGAAATCACAGGAGGAGTTTTGAAATCAGATTTATGAAGAATTTCACTCTTTTTACAACCACTACGGTGAGATGCCAAGAAGTCTCTAAAACTCACCGTGTTCAGATGTTTAGCTACTATGCACCTAGTCTTCTCTAAGCAGTGGGTAAGGGCTGAGTAATAAAACAGGAAAGTAAGGTAAAAGAAAAAGAAATTAGGAAATAGAAATAGGAAGAAAAAGCAAAGAAAAAAAAGAAGGAAAGAACTAGAACAAAAAGAGGAGAAAAGAAAAGAAATCATGTTGTAGAAAATAAAGTTAGCTTTAAAATGGAAAACAGCACTGTGCTCTAGGCCCAACAGAGGCCGGGATGGAGATGCCTGGGCACTTTCTGTCCTAGGTGAGGGAAGAAGAGAAAACGAGCAAGAAAAAGGCACAAACGGGGCAGAACGCTGTTTTTTTTAAAAAGAGAAAAAAAAAAGTTAGAAGGGACAGAGAAGAACAAGAGGGAGACACTTGCCTACCTGACTAGCACTGAGGTCTGGAAGAGGGACCCTGGCCGGGGTTGGGGGCCTTCACAGCCATGAGCCAAACCCAGAGGGTCAACAGAAGCAGAGCAGCGTGGTTCTGTTTTCTGTTCACTCCAACATCTGACAATCTTGCCGATCCTCCTTCTCATAAAAATTGGTATTCAAGACATGGCTGATTGCCCTAGTTTAGTTCCAAAAATGCAGATTTTGGAAACCCCAAAACCGAGAATCAAATGAATATTGCCGTCAGTTATTAGTTGATGGCTGCTGTGGTGGGTGTGAGGGAGTTAATCTGCCGTACCAGTATTCTTGGGGAGAGCAGGATCTGGGCCCAAAGAAAGACCTCAACTGTCAGAAAACTCATAGAGTGCACTGCCAACGTAGGGCATAAAGAGATGTGGGTGGGGTATCTTCACCAGGTACTATGAGGATGTTCTCTGAGAATAAGTATCTAAGTATTAAGACAAATACCCGATACAATGCTTGACTAACATAAAAATTAGCCTGGAGTGGTAGATACTGATATTGAAGTCAGCCTCACATGAATTCAGTTTTATTTTCTTTCCATCTACCCACCTTGACCCTGAAAAAACTTACTTATCTTCTCAGAGCCTCAATTTCCCCATTTATAAAAAGGTGTACTGCTTAAGATTGACATAGAATGTAAATAAGATAGTGCCTGGCACATAGTCATCACCAGAAAAGAAATTTAGATTGCTCCCTTTCTCTTGGCTGTAAGCCAAAGCAATAAATTGTGGAATTTCAGGCATCGGTGAACTAGGAGGAATTTGTGTGGAGGGCAGGTGGAAAGGGAAGACAACTTTCTGACATTCCTGAATTACAATGGGGAGGGAACATCTCTCTGCCCTGCTTCGTGGTTCTAAGCTTGAGCACCCAGGAAGATGGAGTACAATCTACAGAAATGAGGAAACTGGAGAAAGAAGTTCTTTCGACTAATTAATTAACTTAATCAACTATTTGGATATTTGTAAGAGGCTCAAGATCTGAAGATTGCCCTGGATTTTGACAACACATTAGTTCAAATTAAGCATTTTTGCAAATGTACTTACGTTTTCATATAGGTCCTTAGATTGGAGTTAAAAATCTCTAACTCCAGCTCTGCCACTGACTAGCCATAAATGGACAAATCATTTGACATTCGTAAACCTTGGTTTCCTCACCCACTAAATAAAACGATGCCTGCTGTATCGCATAAAAGGACAAAATGAAAACTAGGTAAACCATAAATTGCTCCTATAAAAACATGAAAATGGGGCCAGCAAGTGGTGTGGAGGTTGAGGTGGCTGGATCCCACACGGCTGATTGCACAGTTCAAGTCCTGGATCCTATGGCTCGTGCTGGGCATGTATGCACAAAATCTCAGGGGAAGAATGGGGAAGACAGGATTGCAGTGTGGCCATCCCCCCTGGGAGATGCTTTCTCACTTTCTCTCTCCAGTGAGTACACACACCCTACAGCAAACTAAAAAAAAAAAAAAAAAAAACACCAAAACACATGAAAATGTTATTACTATAATATAAAGGCACAAAAAACTATCACTAACAATAACATTAGAAAATATTTCTAGAGTTGGGGCCGGCAGATGGCGTGATGGTTAAGGGTTCTGGACTCCGGCATGGCTGACCACGGTTTAAGTCCTGCACCTGGCGGCTTGCTTTCTCACTTTCTCTCTCTCTCTCTCTCAGTCTGTCCCTCTCTGGTCAAATTAAAATAAATAAATAAATAGTTAAATAATTTTAAAAAATATATTTTGAGGGAAACAAAAGAAAATATCCCTAGGGGCTTTTAGTCGGGAAAAGGTCATTATAAATATTTCAAAATACCCATGACGATTCTCAGACAATATTTCAAAAAACTTAGGTGACATTTTTCCTAGGAGCCCAGAATAATTGTTAAGTAGAAACAAATCACTACTATCTAAAAAACCTGCTAATAACCCTTGTAGGGTTAATGGCTGTGTGAAGAATCTAATGGTCCCCCCCTGGGGGGTGATTTCTCGTTTTCTGTCTCTCTGTCTCTCTCTGTCTGTCTGGCAAGCGCACACGCCCTATAGTGAAAACCTCTTAAAAAAAAAAAAAAAGAAGAATCTAAGGGTCCAAAAAGGGAATTAATTCTGTTTATACCAAGAGTCAGCCATGTGTTGATAAATCAGCTCTTCAAAACAGACAAATAAACTCAACCAACCTTGACTGCTGGTGTTCACTGTTTTGTTTTTTTTGTTTTTTTTTTTTTTTTGTGGTATGAATATTCTAAACATACTCTATGTTATTGACTATAGATTTGGGAAGAGTTGCACATAATCAAGTTTTGGAAGCCAGTGAGACTGAGAGTCTTAGAATGAGCCTTAGCACTGTGGCTGAGAACCATAGACAACAGACATGGGCAACAAAAACTGCCCCTCACAAGAAATGGCTCCTCTTAGGAAACTGAGGAGACCAAGGTCCTCGAGTAGATCAGAAATACTCAGCAAAAGCTTTCAGGGGATAAGATAAATGAAGATTGTCTACCTATGATTCAGCCTCCAGCCCCCAGTCTCCAGTGGAGAGACAAGGGACAGGCCTTCAGAAGAAGACTCCTCCATTGCTGCTGAGAACAAGTGCTTTCAGAGAATAAGAGAAATTAAGATTGTCTACTGATAATTCAGTCTCCAGCTCCCAGTCTCGAGTGATACGGTGCCCCTCTATTCTTTTATCTGTCTCTCTCTGTCTTTCTCTGCCTCTCTCTTCTTCTCATTTTTTGGTAATTTTTCTTTTTTTTTAATTCTTTTTTTGGAGAGGTTTTTGCTATAGGGCGCGTGCGCTCACCAGACAGACAGAGAGAGACATAGAGACAGAAAGCGAGAAATCACCCCCCGGGGGGGATGGTCACGCCGCAGTCCCTTCTCCTCCATTCTCCTCTAGGGATCTTGGGCACGCACGCACACGCGCCCAACATGAGTTTTAAGCCACCGGGTCTGGGATGTGAACCACGGTCGACTACGTGGTAGTCCAGCGACATAGCCATTACGCTAACTGCTGGTTCCCTTAAAATTTTTAATGTAAAGTATTCTCTTGGCTTTAAGATCCTCCTTTGTCTTGCCAATAATCCCCCTTCCCCCTCCCATCTAGGACAGGCAAGGGGCAAGCCTTCAGAAGAATACTCTGTCACAGCTGAGAACTAGTGTTTTTGCATGATGTGCTTGCATGCTGTGCGGTTTTTCATTTTTTGCTTTAAAAAATATATATTTTCTTTTTCTTCTTCTTCTCTCTCTTTCTCTCTCTTATTTCTCTCCCTCTCTGTTTTCTTATCTTTTTGCTTTTACCTCATTACTTTGCTGCTCAGCCTCCACACACTGAGTGTCTAGACAGGTCTAAGTGAACCGTAGCCAAACATTCAAATACTATTAGGGTCCACATATTTCTCAATGCCCACTGAATCTGCTGCACAAAGGGATAAAAATGGAACACCAAGGAAGTTGCAAATCACCTCCTCCTGCACACCATTAAACTCTCAGATTGAACTTCTAGGAATTAGGAAGAATTGTATAACCCATCAGATGACTAGAAATCACCAAAAAGGCACAAGAAATATGAGCAGCCAAGATAATATCTTCCCCCCAAGGGAAAAGAATAACTCCTCTTCATCCACAGACAGTACAATGGAACTCATGGAAATGTCTGATAAAGAATTTAGAATATTCATAATGACTAAGTTAACAGAGATGCAAAAGAAGAGAGACAATAAACTCCAGAACAGGCAGGAGAATAAAGCTGAGGAATTCCAGGAGGTGAGGAAGTTCTTGCACATTTTGAAAGAGAAAATACACATCATAAAAAAGAATCAAATGGAACTGTTAGAGATGAATGATGTAATACATGAAATCAAAATCTCCCTTGAAAGTATTAAAAGCAGACTAGATCATACAGAAAATTGAACCTCAGATGTAGAAGATAGAAACACTGGCCTAGAGAAATCTACCACAAAGACTGAGAAAATACCCCCAAAAATAAGAATAAAATATGAGAAATACTAGATACCATTAAACATCCAAACATTCAGATAATCGGTATCCCAGAAGGTGAAGAGACTAATAAGGGCATTGATAATCTATTCCATGAAATCCTGGAAGAAAATTTTCCAAACCTAGAGAGGCATTCAAAGATCTAGACCCAAGAAATACATAGAACCCCAAATAGAATCAACCCAAGAAGATCTTCTCCAAGACACATTATACCCAGATTGACCAAAACCACAGACAAAGACAAGCTACTCAGACTAGCAAGAGAAAAACAAATTACCTACAAAGGATATCCAATCAGGCTAACATCAGACCTCTCATTAGAAGCAATGTGAGAAAGGAAAGAATGAGAAAATATATTCAAAGTGTTGAGTGAAAAACAATTTCAACCAAGAATAATATACCCGGCAAGATTATCCTTCATATGGGAAGAGAAGACAAGAACATTCTCGGATAAACAAAACCTGAAAGAATTTACCAATACCTGACGAGTTCTGAAGAGAGTGTTATATCAGGAAAACTAAAGTCAGACACACAGAAATAAGAGTTAACAGACATCTAAGAAAAGGGGCAGCTTAACGGTAGGGACAAGTCCAGAGTTGAATATTATCTTCCAGAATTAAAATGGAAAGCTTAGACCACCACAGAAGTTAGATTAAGTACATGAGACTCAGCTGATGAAACAGAATTTTATGACTTTTGACTAAAACGATAGTGACCTTTTTCTATGCTTTGTACTCCAGAGATAATGATTTTTGTCTTCTCTTGAATTGTCGACAGATCCACGTAATTACTATTTGAACAGAATACTAACCTGCTTCCTGACTTTAAGTCTTAAGCGAAGTTCTCTTAACATTTTTTGATTTTGATTTATTAAAGCTAACCCTGCCTTTCTTGAAATTAAAAAATATATTTAAAAATACATATTTAATGACTACCATAAGTTATACAGCCTCTGCTAAGTGCTATTTTATAGTATATTCATTCTACTCACAGTTTCATGCCTAAAATCAAATATTTGTTCCCAGATATTTATATATCAGCTGAACTTGCTATTGAAAGTAGTTAGATCAATTAAGATATTTTGTTAACCTATAAAATGTCGGAGGAAAAAAAAAGAAATGGAAAGCAACTGTAGATACCAAAAATAGTGTAGTAGGAGGGTGGGAAATGGCAGAGGGTGAGAAATGGGATATATATAAATATATATATGAAACAAGAAATGGAAGATTATTTGTTGATGATAACATGTGTGACTAATCCACTATACAGTGTATTCTGGATGGGAAACTGTGTTTTGTATCTTTGATGATGTTCAGTGAATGAATGTAAAATAAATAAATAAAAGTAATAAATTTTAAAAAAGAAGTAATTGTGTCCCAAAAAAAAAGAAACACTCAACAAAAAGTCTCTTGCAGGAGGAAAATGACTTCTGCTGAAAACAAAAACAAAAACCAACCAAACAAACCTGTTGGGGGCCAGTAGGTGATATGATGGTTAAGGCGCTGGACTCCCACATGGTGGATCATGTTTTGAGTCCCAGACCCAGAGGCTGGAAAATTATGCTGGGCACGTTTGCATGCCCAAAATCCTGAGAGAAGGGATGGTGACGTGACGTTATCGTCCACCCCGAGGAGAAGAGGGATGTGACCTCTCACTTCCTCTCTCTCCCTCACTCTGTCTCTCTCCAGTGAGAGTACACATGCCCTATGGCAAAACCCCCCAAAAAGAAAAAAAGATCTGTTAGAACCTAAATTGATCAGAACAGCAGACTGGGGCGATTTCTCACTTTCCCTCTCACTGTCTCTCCGTCTCTTTCTCTCCAATGAGTCTATGTGCCCTATGGCAAAAAACAAAAAAGAACAAAAAACTTCACTGCTCAGGGCCAACCCCGTGGCCTAAAATTTAGGGGCGACAGGTCCTACACTACTGACCACACTATTGGAGTCTCAGCCCCTATATTTGAAGAACATGACAGATGTGTGTGCATGTGTGCCCCAAGCCCAGCAGATGGAGAGATGGAGGAGACGGGATGGCAATGTGACCTGGTTCCACTGGGGGACGCTTTCTCCCTCTGTGTCTCTGTGTCTCTCTCTGGCGAGTGCACATGCGCTCTGGCAATTCAACCAAAATTCTTTGTTCTGAACTAATCGACATTCTTAAGACAATATTCAGTATAGGAAAATGTCACTGATGATGACAACGAAGATGGTGATGATGATAAAGATGCTAATTATCATTCCCTGTGGGCTCCTTGGGAGCTGAGACCCTGCTGGAATTACTCACTACAGTACCAACAAGACTACAGCCTATTGACCAAAATACCCGGTGAATGATTGATATTGACCAAGTATTTGTTGACTAGTTGAACAATTCTGCAGACGCCTATTCTTATTCTCGTGTTTCAGATAAGAGAATTGGAATTCAAAAAGTATAAGTAACACTCCAAGGTCAAGCAAATTAGGACCAGAGCTGCCCTGAGGGGCTCATCACGGTGTCAGGTATTTGTCACTACGTCACCGTCTCCCAGAACGCTAGTGCAGCTGCCGCTCAACCAACACACATTTTCTTTATTTCAGCAATAATCCCTTTAACTGCCTGGCATCCCTCAGCTGAACCTCGGGGCAGTTTTTCTTCAGTTCTTATTTATAGAAATGCATCATCAGCCCTCCTCCCGTGCCTTATTGTTCTCTGAGCGTCATTGTGAAAGATTATTATTATTAGTGCCAGCATATAGAGGGAAAAGGAGAAACAGTAGGTTCGCGTGCGCTCGGAAGATGTACCAGTGACTAAAACTTTTTTTTAAAATTGCCAGATGGTGTGCGTGCTCTCCAGAGACAGAGAGGATTGAGAGAGTAGGGTTGGCGAGAGGGAGAAAGCACCCCTGACGGAGTGTGGTCATGCCACCCTCACTTCTCCATTATTCCATCCTGTCGGGGTTTGCGGCATGCATACACAGGTGTCCAGCATGTTTTTCAAGACATCGGAGCCAGGATTTGAACTGTAGTAGCCCATGTCCCTTAACCCTAGGCTAAGGGACTAGCCCTACTAAAATATTTTTAAAGCGTATTATGCACTTCGGTAATTTCCATTAATTTCTAAGGATATACTTAAGAAGCTTACCCTGGGGTGAGTAGGGGGCATGGACTCTCACGTGGTCAAGTGTGGTTCAAGTCCCAGACCTGATAGATTGCTTTCTCACTTTCTCTCTCCCTCTCTCTGGTGAGCATGCATGCCCTGTAGCAAAATTTTAAAAATAATAATAGTAATGATAAATAAAATTAAATAATTCTTTTTTTAAAAAAAGAATCTTATCCTATGGGTTTGTATTAATACCAGTTAGCCACCTAAAAATTTATAAATGGAGGGTGCATGGTGGTTAAGGTGCTGGATTTCCACATGGCTGATCATGGTTTGAGTCCCAGACTTGGCAGCTTTCTTTCTTACTTTCCCTTTCTCTCTCTCTCTCTCTCCCTCTCTCTCTCTCTCTCTCTGTTTCTCTCTGGTCAAATTTTTTTAAAAAATAATGATAATAAAGAAAATTAAATAAACAATTTTTCTTTTCTTTTTCTTTTTTATTTTATTTTATTATTTTTTTTGAGAGGTTTTGCTATAGGGCACCTGTGTTTACCAAAAAGACAGAGAAAGACAGAGACAGAAAGTGAGAAATCATCGCCTCGCCAGGGGGGATGGCCATGTTGTAATCCCTTCTCCTCCATTCTCTTTTCAGGATCTTGAGCATGCATGCGTGTGTGCTGGGCATGAGTTTCAAGTCTCTGGTCTGGGACTCAAATCTTGGTTGACCATGTGGGAGTCCAGCCCTTTAACCACTGTGCTGGCCCCAGGAGCAGCTCTTATTCTTACGCAGGGCAGAATCTCACCAGGGTTCCCCGTGGCGTGCTTCCAGAGGGCACACTGGTTCCTAGGGGAGCCTTTGACAGACAGGAGGGTATACACTTCTTGAGGTGAATAGAATCCAGTGGATGGTTGTGCAGAGGAAGGCTGAACTACTAATTTGCAAAATGGTTTTCCTAGCACTGGCTAAGCTGAAGACGTGCCTTTAAACATCAGTTCTGTTAGGATGCAGGATAGCTGCCATGTTTTTTAAAAATAGAAAAGCAGGGACCAGCAGATGGTGTAATGGTTATGTCGCTGGACTCCATGTAGCCGACCATGATTTGAGCCCCAGACCGGACGTCTTAAACCTCATGCCGGACGCATATGCATGTGTGCCCAAAATCCCAAGAAAAGAATGGAGGAAACTAATTGTGGCATGGCCATCTCCTCTGGGGGGTGATTTTTCACTTTCTGTCTCTCTGTCTCTCCAGCAAGTGCACGTGCCCTATAGCAAAAAATCTCTAAAAGAAAAAAAAAAAAAGAAAAAAAGAAAAAGTGAGATCCTGACTCCATTCTCATACCATAGGTTAAATTCCGTCTGAGTAGAACACTCTACAGCCTGTGTGGACAATGTTGACCCCACCATATGCTCCCGGGGGAATGTTAGAATAAGGGGCAAAAATATTTTCAAGAGGCACATTTTCCTCCAGAGTCAACAGACAGAAGAATGCAAAATAAAAAAATAAATTAATAATAAATAAGTGAATTGTGATTATTGCACTCGATAGAAATCACTCTACACTCTTAAAAGTTTAGGTACATATTCTTTCTGGGCAGTATCAGAATAAAAGAAAAAAAGAATATTTTTCAAGAGGCACTTTTCTTCTCAGAGTCAACAGATAACAGAATGTAAAATAAATAAATAATAATAAAATAGTGATTATTGCCTTCTACAGAAATCACTCAACATTCCTTACAAGTTTAGCTGCAGTTTTTTTAAGAGAGATTTTTGCTATAGGGTATGTGCGCTCTCCAGAGAGACAAAGAGATAGAAAATGAGAAATCACCCCTCCTCCCAGGGGGGATGGCCTCACCTCAGTCCCTTCTCCTCCATTCTCCTCTCAGGATTTTGGGCACGCACGCACATGTTCTTGGCCTGAGTTTTAAGTCTTGGGGTCCAGGACTTGAACCATGGTCTACTACGTGGGAGTCTAGCAACGTAACCATTATGCCATCTGCTGGTCCCATTAGCTGCAGTTTTGAAATGTAAATATTTTACAAAAAAAAAAAAAAAATGCAAAAGTGCCCATGTGCACATCACTCGACTTCAGCAACTGTTAATTGACAGCCAGCCTTACCCCCCTTACCAGTTTACCACGTGCTGACAACCTCGGATTACTTCAAAGCACAGCGTCTTGTTTCGGCCCCAGTGTCATTACCATGGCTAAGATAACTGGTAATTCCCTTTAATAAGATCGAATGAACCATTCAGTGCTCCTGTTTTCCAAACTGATTCATAAATACAGGTCCAGGGGCCAGCTGATCAGTGGTAAAGTGTGACGTGTATGAGGCTGACCCACACGGGGAGGTGGCAGGTTCATGTCTGGAGACCTCCCTGAGAATCCTGGGCACGTGTGTGTGTGTGTCCATGATCTGGGCTGAGGCTTGAGGTGAGGAGCAACAGCACCGAGACCCCATCCAGGGTGCCGCATCCCTGCTCTCTCTCTGCCTTACTCATGGAATAAATAACCTTTAGGGATGAGCGATTGGCTTAATGGCTATGTCGTTGGACTCCCATGTAGTCGACCATGGTTCAAGTCCTGGACCCAGTGGCTTAAACTCATGCCGGGCGCGTGTGTGTTTGTGCCCAAGATCCCGAGAGGAGAATGGCCATCCCCTCCCCTGGGGCAGGTGGTGATTTCTCACTTTCTGTCTCTCTGTCTCTCTGTCTTTCTGGTGAGTGCACGTGCCTTATAGCAAAAACTTCTCAAAAATAAATGAATAAATAAATAACCTTTAAAAAAATCCAGGTCCAAACAGTACAGATCCACTAATGCAATTGTTTGATGTCTCATTTAATCCATAGGTTCCTACACACGTGTGCGCACGCATGCACACACACACACACACACACACACACTCTTTCTTTGTTCTTTGAAATCTATTTGTTGAAGGATCATTTGTCCTTACGGTTACCCACAGTCTGGATGTTCTTGATTGTATCCTTATAATGTCATCTGATACTTCCCTGTGTTTCCTGAAATCCGTAGTTAGACCTAGAGGTGTTATCAGAATCAGGTTCAAGTTTCTGGCAAAATATTGGGTTGGAAAAGTCAGGACACATTTTTGCATAGAAAAATACGCCATGGCTTTTCTGATGACCAATAATTTAAGAAGATTGCACTTGTATCAGAGAGTACACAATGTCAGCCTGTCTTTTTGTGATACTGGCAGCTTTCATGATTATTATCAAGATTCATCATCAGCTGGGATGCTCCTAGAAGCAAAAATCATTCTAAAGCGATTTGGTTGCCCTGAAGTACAATTCATTGAGGAATGGCCGGATAGATGCTTGATGTTTTTCCTGTTGACCGATTATCAGAACGGTTCTTCAACATCTGCCAGTGTGGCACGTGAAGTTTTGTTTTGTTTTGCTTTGTTTGAGCATCATTATAAATTATTGGATTTATGGCGGGGGGGTAGGCGGCGTCTCTTCTGCTTGGCTCCTGGGTCCTTTAGACAGTGATTGCTTTCTGGGACTTCCAAGCTCTTCTGGTTTTTTGGAGAGGTTTTCACTATAGGGTGCATGCGCTTGCCAGAAAGACAGAGACAGAGAGACAGAAAGCGAGAAATCACCCCCCAGGGGGATGGCCACACCTCAATCCCTTCTCCTCCATTCTCCTCTCGGGATCTTGGGCACGCAGGCACACGTGCCCACCGTGAGTTTAAACCACCGGGTCCGGGACTCGAACTGCGGTCTTCTACATGGGAGTTCAGCAACATAGCCATTATGCCAACTGCTGGTCCCCCAAGTTCTTCTTTGTGTATCTTACTTCAAACTCAGAATCAATAATTTCCGCAAGATTTAGCTGCCTTTGGAAAAATATGACTTTGGGACCAGCAGATAGTATAATAGTTACATTGTTTCTCTCTCATATAGTCGACTGTGGTTTAAGTCCAGGACCCAGTGGCTTAAACTCACGCTGGGTGTTGTTAGGCCAAGTTAGCTTAATCACCGCCATGTTAGGGAAGGCTGGGCCGAGTTAGCTTAATTGCTAACTGGGAGGTCTCAAGTTAGCTTAAGTCTTCAAGGACGGAGCCCACTTTGTTAGGGCCTCAAGGACGGAAACCAGGAGCCTGGGAACTCTCAGATAGGTGGAAAACGGGAGGGCCCAGCACCTCCGAGGCAAGGTCATCCAGACCCTTAGCTGAGAGCCCTTATCTAGACCTGAGCAGGTGGTGACAGCTGGACACTCGCTTCTCATACCCCCTCCTTTGTGTGTGTTACATTCTAGGGAACATCCTGAACTATAAAAGATCCCTTTATCTTAGGCTCGGGGTCCTTGTTAAGGCCCGCTGCGACGGGCAGGAACTTGGACCCCAGCTAGCTGGAAAAAGAATAAAAGCCTCTTTTGCAGTTGCATTGTCGTTGTCTTTTCTGCGTCTCCATCAGTTAGACTGATCTCTGGACCCTTACAGTGTATATGTGTGCATGCCCAAAATTCCAAGAGAAGAGTGGAAGAGAAGGGATTACAGTGTGGCCATCTCCCCGCTCTCTGTCTCTCTTAGCAAGTGCACGCACCCTATAGCAAAAATCTCTCTCTAAAAAAAAAAAACAAAACAAAAAAAAAAAAAACTTTAAGACAGGGTCCTGCCGTGTAGCCTCCTTCCAGCAGGGATCAGACTTGTGCTGCATGCTCAGGTCTTTTGTTGGAAAGGTTTCTGCTATAGGGCGCATGCGCTCGTCAGAAAGACAGAGAGAGACAGAGAGATAGAAAGCAAGAAATCACCCCCCAGGGGGGATGGCCACGCCGCAATTCCTTCTCCTCCATTCTCCTCTCAGGATCTTGGGCACGCACGCACACACACGCGCCCAGCATGAGTTTAACTACCAGGTCCGGGACGCAAACTGCGGTCGACTACATGGGAGTCCAGTGACATAGCCATTACGCTAACTGCTGGTCCCCCCAGGTATTTTTCAGACAAGGTTTGGCTGTGTTTCCAGGCCAGCCCCAAGTCAGCCATCCTCCCTCCTCAGCCTCTCCAAGGCACTGCGCTCACACATGCACGGGCTACACCTGGCTTTTAGGTAAGGCTGGGAACCGGCCCGGGCCTCCCAGGAAGTTCCAGCCTGTGACACACAGTCTTAGCCGGGCACCACCACCGCTGGGCCATAGCTCCCTCTTATCCCCTTTTTAGTATTCAACAACTCACATGGAAATGTTCTACTCCATCAGTGAGTAAATCCTCATTCAGCTCCGTCAGGAAATGCTCTCACTGACCCCGAACGTCCCAGAGAAGGTCAGAGGTCACTAGCTAGACCTGTGGGTCCTCTGGTCGGGAAAAGCTTCTCTCTCTGACTCAGTCAATGGGCGGCCGGCCTTGGTGTTCGGATTCTCTCTGCGCTGTATCAGGTGCTTCTCTGAGTTAACAAGCAATGGTTGCTAACTGCAGTATTCCACTTAAGGCCGTTGCTGTAGTTTTTAGTTTTACTTTTCATTTATTTCCTCCATGGGCAAGTGAGAGACACAGAGGGCAATGCCAGCAGAATTTGACACTGAGCGGGACCAGCAGTTAGCGTAATGGCTACGTCGCTGGACTCCCACGTAGTCGCCCGCAGTTCGAGTCTCAAACCCGGTGGCTTAAACTCACGCCGGGCACGTGTGTGTGCGTGCCCAAGATCGCGAGAGGAGAATGGAGGAGAAGGGATTGCGGTGTGGCCATTCCCCCTGGGGGGTGATTTCTCGCTTTCTGTCTCTGTCTGGCGAGCGCACGTGCCCTATAGCAAAAACCTCTCAAAAAAAAAAAAAAAAAAAAAAAGAATTTGCCACTGGGATCCATCCCCAGTTTCAGCACTGAGTCACAACTAGACCCAGGAACCTTGGCCCGTGGGGGCTGCCTGCAGAGCACCGGGTTCCACTGCGGCGCCACGTCTGGCCCCCACATAGTCATTCGCAGTGATGGGCACGGCATGGCGGGGCGGGGCGGGACTCACACGCCTCAGCCGCCCAGGTGCCCCCTGCCATTGCTGGCTGTGCCCAGCTCTCTCTGGTGCCTGGGCCGGCTCTGGGGAGAACAGAGGGAGAGAACACAGAGCTTCTGTTTGGTTGAGAAACAGCCACATACTTTTAAAAATATATTTATATATTTCCAGAGAACACCCGCAATCAGCAGAGGGAGACAGAAACAGGGAGGGAGAGAGAGGAAGCACCCCCATGGGGCGCGGTCAGACCACAGTCCCTTCTCCTCTCCACCCTGTTGGGCTTTGGGCAGGCAGGCATGTGCAACCGCGCGTTCTCAGCCCTGCAGGGTGGGATCGGAATCCGGCTCCCTTTACCGCTAGGCCACTAACCAGCGCAAACACATCCTTTGAGAAAGGAACTGCGCCTCCATGCAGGCCAGGCTGGAGGAGGACAGAGAAGGACCCTGACGGCTGGGCTGGCCGCTGGGACCCTGTGCTGTCGCCACCGCACCATGCCCTTCCCCGGGCCAGGGACATGACCTTCCCTAGCAGTCACCTGGCCACAGGAATACGGGAACATCGGGTCTGGCCTAGAGGGGGAAAATACCCAGGCCTCAAGACCCCCTCTTGGCGTCTTCTCCTCGTTGGTTCCCACCTTCTATCCGCTCCCTGCTGGCCGCCTCCCCAGCCAGGCCTGAGCCTCGGGCTGGAAGTTTCCCAGGTGGTCCTGCTGTAACAGCCCCTGAGCTACCGTAAGGGTGCTGCACTGTCCCACAGAACACTGTCTCCTACACCTGATGTGCCTCTGCCCACGGGGGGCCTGTGTGCCCCAAACCCTGAGCGGGGATGGAGAAGGGATTGCAGTGGGGCTGTTCCCACACAAGGTAATTTCTCACTTTCCCTCTCTCTGTCTCTCTGCGACAAGCACACACGCCCTATGGCAAAAATCTAAAAAATAATAAAAAGTAAAATAAAATTGATCATGCCTTAGTCTTAGGAAAAAAAAATTTACTATAGAAAACATTTCATGGGTAGGACCAGCAGATGGTGTAATGGTTACATCACTGGACTTCCATGTAGGTGACCGCGGTTCGAGTCCTGGACCCAGTGACTTAAACTCACTCTGGGTATGTGTGCCCAAAATCCTTAGAGAAGAATGGAGGAGAAGGGACTGAAGTGTGGCCATGTCCCCCCCACCCCCCAGGGGTGACTTCTCACTTTCTGTCTCTCTGTCTTTGTCTGTTTACTAAGCACATTTGCCCTATAACAAAGATCTCCTTAAAAAAATAAATAAAACATTTCATGGGGCCAGCAGGTGGGGTAGTGTTTAAGGTGATGGACTCACACTTGGTCAACGGCAATTCAAGTACTGTACCAGGTGGTTTGAAACTCACTCTGGGCACGTGTGTGTACACGCCCAAATTCCCAAGGAGAGAACAGAGGAGAACGGATTGTGACGTGGCCATTACTTCTCACTTTCCGTCTCTCTGGCAAGTGCATGTGTCCTACATCAAAAATCTCAACAACAAAACAAAAAAATTCAGAACAGAGAAGGTTTTTAATTTTATTTATTTATTTATTTTTTATTTTTGGAGAGGTTTTTACTATAGGGCGGTGCACTCACCAGAGAGACAGAGAGACAGAAAGTGAGAAATCACCCCCCAGGGGGGATGGCCACGCCACAATCCCTTCTCCTCCATTCTCCTCTTGGGATCTTGGGCACGCACACACACGTGCCAGGCATGAGTTTAAGCCACCGGGTCCAGGACTCAAACCACGGTCAACTACATGGGAGTCCAGTGATATAGCCATTATGCTAACTGCTGGTCTCAGAGAAGGATTTCTTTTTTTACAAAAAGAAGAAATTTGAAATCACCTATAATCCAAAAATAATATCTTGGCACGTGTGCTTCTCATCTCCCTCTGGGTGTGCGCTGACGTTGTGTCTCACAAAGCAGGATCATCGCTCACACAGCTGTGCCTGGCCGCTGCAGCATCCCCACAGACACCCGGATTCCAGGAAGCTGAAACCCCTGCTGCCAAGTGGTGCAGAGTCTGCGTATAACCTACGCTCACTTCCGATAGACTTGGAGTTGTCTCTAGACTACACACAGTGCCTGAGAGAACGCAGACGTTATGTAGTCGGTTTAGGGTCAGCAGGTGCTGTGGTGAGGAAGGCGCTGGACTCCCACATGACAGCCTGCAGTTCAAGTCCCGAACCTGGTGGCTTGGTGGCTTGCTTTCTCATTTTCCCTCTGGTGAGAGCATGTGCCCTATAGTAAATCTAATAATAATAATAATAATAATAATAATATATACATAATTCTTTTTTTTAAAGTTATTCTAATGTCTTGTTTAGGGATAAGGAAAAAAGTCTGTATGTGTTCAGTAGAGATGCAACTTTTTTTCTAAATAGTTTTGATCACTATATATATATAACGATCCTTTCCTCATGTTATGAAATATTTAAGACCAGACTTTTATATCGGGAATAAAGGCGATTTCATCAGGAAGACTGCCCTTCTTTTTTTTTTTTTTTTTAAGAGAGATTTTTGCTATAGGGCACACATACTTATGGGAGAGACAGGGTCAGAGAGACAGAAGGTGAGAAATCACCCCCCAGGGGGGATGACCACGCTGCAATCCCTTCTCCTCCATTCTCCTCAGGGTTTTGGGCAGCAGGCACGGGCGCCTGGCGTGGCCTTCCAGCTGCCAAGTCTGGGACTCCAGCCGCAGTCAACTACAGGGGAGTCCAGGGTAACCATTCCGCCATTACACCATCTGCTGGGCCCCACCCGCCCTTCTTCTTTTTGTTTCCTTTTCTTGATTTTTTTAAAGATGTTTTTGCCTTAGGGCACCTGGGCTAGACAGTGAGAGGGAAAGTGAGAACTGCCCCCCAGGGGACGGTCATGGCATTAAGATCGCGGAAAGCCCCGGCGCACACACGCGCCTGGCGAGATCTTGAAGCCACGGGGTCCAGGGCTCCACCCACAGCTGGCCACGTAGGAGTCCGGAGACGTGTCCACCTCCCGCCTGCTGCCCGCACCCCTGCCCTTCTTACAAAGCAGTGTCCGTGAGGGCACCGAGAGAGGCCCCCCCCGTCCCCCCGAGGGCTCTGTCCTCTGCCAAACCCCACAGAAGGCAGGAATGAAGGACAGTCCTGGGTTCTGCGCTCTGGGTGGGAAGTCCAGGTCCCCTGAGTTTGCTGGAGGCCAAGTGCCACCGCGTGCTGCCCTCCCCCCGGGCGTTTCCAATGCGGCAGGCCGAAAGGGGTGTGCGAAGTGCGGAGGGGGCCAGGGCGGAGATCCCTGGAGGCCCACAGACCTGACACCCGTGGATGGCTGGGGGATCCTGGGCCAGACCAAGCCCCCGTCTTTCTGGACCATGACTGGGAGCGCCAGGGAGTATTCGACAAGATGGTGCTTCCGGCGGCCACGCGGGCCTCCACCGCCCCAGTGGCCCTCTCCAGGAGGCGCTGCACCCACCTGGCAGCTGAATGCTGCGTCCCACCTGCCCCCAGCTGTCCCGTGGGACGTCCCAGCAGGTGGGGGGCAGGGGCGCGTGGGTCGCCATCTCCCCATGACAACGCCCCGGCGGCCCTCGAGCTGTGACACCCATGCCCAGCCGGTGCACCCGAGCCCGGCAGCCCGGACACGTGGCCAGACAGAGGGCGAATCCGGAGTGGGGGGCAGAGTGGGTACCCCCTCAGCCTGCACCAGAGCCTGCAGGTCGGTCAGCCAAGAACAGGAAAACCATTTCCTTAGTCACAGTTGGGTTTGTATTTAAAACATAAAGGCCCATTGTCCTGAAGTCGCCCAGCCTGTCTGACCACTTAGGAAATTTCACTCTGTTCTGCTGAACTTGGAGTCGGCCACCCCACGTGGCCTGGGCTGGGAGACCCGCACCACCCACCACCCGCAGGGGAGCTGCACCGGTGAACCGGAGAGGCCTTGCTGGTTTAAGTTTCAGTGAGAGCACCTGAAGCTACTCTTGAAAAGGTTTCCTTCCCAGTGCCCAGGTTGGCTGTAAGGACAGTGAGCACGCCACTACCCAGCAGGGGGTGAATAATTAACCTGGAAATTAAGTATTGCTGGTGGCAGCTGTGTGCGTTCTCTGTGTGTGGCAAAGGCCTATTACTGCGTGACTAGGTCCCCATAGACTCGCCATACATTATCAGACAATCTTACCTCCATGTCAGGCCCTCGCACTGAATTCTTCTGGGACATTCCTAAATGTATATTGATGTTAAGTGTGTGACTGAGACCAGTGTGTGTTTGTAGAAGCTGCAGATTTTATCCTCAGCATCCAAAAGTCCTTGTACATTTTTTTTCAAAGTAGGAGCTTTTTTTTTTTTTTTCCCTGAGAGTTTTTTTGCCTTGGGGCACATGCTATCACAGGAGAGAGAGACATAGTGAGAGGGAAGTGAGAAATCACTCCCCCCGGGTGTGTGTATGTGGCCATGCCATAGTCCCTTGTCCTCCATTCTCCTCCCGGGACCTTGGGCACATATGCACATGCACTTGGTGTGAGTTTCAAGCTACCAGGTCTGGGACTTGAACCATGGTCGACCATGTGGTAGTCCAGCGATGTAACTGCTACGCCATCTGCTGGCCCCTCAAAGCAGAAGCGTTTTGTTTTGTTTTTTTTTTTTTTTGAGAGATTTTTCTTATAGGGCATGTGTGCTCACCAGAGAGAGACAGAAAAACAGAAAGCAAGATATCACCACCCAGGGGGGATAGCCACACTGCAATCCCGTCTCCTCCATTCTCCTCTTGGGATTTTGGCTTGTATGCACATGTGCCCGGCACCACTGGGTCTGGGCCTCAAACTGCGAGGACTGTGTGCAAGTCCAGCGAGGTAACCGTTATGCCATCTGCTGGTCTCCAAAGCAGGGGCTTTTACATGGGCAGAGACATGGATACAGAGGAGGCCGTGGAGGGCACCGGCTCTAATCTGAGACAGCAGCTGCTACCAAATACGCCAGGAAGCCCTGACACTGTACTGGATAAGGGGCTGGATCCCACACAGCCACTGCACAGTTCAAGTCCCAGCCCGGAGGCTTCAAAGACATGCTGGTCACGTGTGCATGTGTGCCCAAAATCCCGAGAGGAAGATGAAGGAGAAGGGACTACAGGGTGGCCATCCCTCTGGGGGCGATTTCTCACTTTCCTTCTCTCTCTCTCTCTCTCTCTCTCTGTGCATATGCCCTATAGGAAATTAAAAAAAAAAAAAAAAAAAAGTAAGCCCTGACACCAACCTGTAGTTCTTGTCCTCCAACCTTTACATTCACATAATCATTTTGTAAGAATAGTGAGGAAAATAAGACGACAAGTAAAACAAAACTCATGAATGACATTAAGGAATAGCAGGGCGCGCCAACTTTTTACTCTGAACATTATAAAGAGAAGGAGCTAAGTTATTACAAATTCTTTGCTATACAAACTATATTTTAAGGTAAATAAGTAGGCCTATTAGATGAGAAAAAAAGAGTTTCTATATACATAAGAATTCCCATTAAAAATACTGTTGAATAGCATTTTTTTTTTAAGTTTTTTTGCCACAGGGCTTGTGCAGTTGCTGGAGAGAGAGACAGTGAGAGGGAAAGTGAGAACTCCCCCCCCCCCCACCCGCCACCACACCACCACTGGGAGGATGGCCATGCTGCAATCCCCCCTCCTCCACTCTCCCCCTGGGATTCTGGGCATGCATGCACACATACCCGGAGGAATACTCAGACCACTGGGGTAGGAACTCGAACCATAGTCAGACACGTGGGAGTCCAGTGCTGCAACTACTACACCACCTGCTGGCTCCTGTTGAATAGCATTTTAAGAATATATCTGGGGGCCAGCCAGTGGCATGGTGGTTAAGGTGGCCAGATTCCATGTGGCCGACTTTGTGGTTTGTATCCTGGTCCCACAGCATGGGATACAGGCAGGGCGTGGGTGCCTGCGTGCCCAAGTTCTGAGAGGAAACTGGAGAAGTGATTGTGGCGTGGCCATCTCTCTGAGGGTGATTTCTCTCTCTCTCTCTCTCTCTCTCTCTCTCTCTCTCTCTCTCTCTCTCTCTCTCTCGTGACCTATTGGAAAACTTATAGATAGATAGATAGATAGATAGATAGATAGATAGATAGATAGATGATAGAAAGAATACATATTGTGGAGCCAGCCCCACAGCCCTGTGGTTGAGCGCTGAGCAGAAGTCAGACCAATATGGTCGATGAGGTTCAAGTTCGGGTTTACTCCTGGCTTCAAAAACACATGGAGCATGGGACCAGCAGTTAGCGTAATGGCTGTCACTGGACTCCCGCGTAGTCGACTGCAGTTCGCGTCCCGGACCCAGTGGCTTAAAACTCACGCCGGGTGCGTGTGAGTGCGTGCGTGCCCAAGATCCGGAGAGGAGAATGGAGGAGAAGGGATTGCGGTGTGGCCATCCCCCCGGGGGGGTGATTTCTCGCTTTCTGTCTCTCTGTCTCTGTCTGTCTGGTGAGCGCACACGCCCTATAGCAAAAACTTCTAAAAAACAAACAAACAAACAAACAAACAAAAAACACATGGAGCGCACGTGTGCATGGCCCAAGTCCTGATGGGATGGGGAATTGGAGGGGAAATGACTGCAGTGCGACCTGCCCCACTTGGGGGTGCTTTTTCTCCTTCTCTTGGCCCTCACTCTTGTGTACCCTCTGACATTAAAAAAAAGGAGGACGCTTTGTAACTTCTAATGAAATAACTGGCTCAGGGCGCTGTCACTGGTGGAGGTTGAGGCTGAGCCTCATAACAAAGGGGTGAGGCTGTCCTCCTCTAAACCACTGGGGAGTCTAAAAGGGAGACACCAGGCTGTACACGTGCATGAAATATGCTTATCAGAAAAAAATTTAAAAGGGCAAGATGGAAGTAGGGAAAGAGGGAAGAAAAAAAGGAAGGGGCAAGGACTCTGGAAAAGGAAGAAGGAAGAGGAGGGAGGCAGGGAGAGGAGGAAGGGAGAGAGATGGGGAGGGAGGCAGGGAGGGGGGAGGGAGGCAGGGAGAGGGGGAGGGAGGCAGGGAGGGAGAGGGGGAGGGAGGCAGGAAGGGAGAGGGGGAGGCAGGGAGGGAGAGAGGGAGGGAGGCAGGGAGGGAGAGGGGGAGGGAGGCAGGGAGAGGGGGAGGGAGGCAGGGAGGAGGGGAGGGAGGCAGGGAGGGGGGGAGGGAGGCAGGGAGGGAGAGGGGGAGGCAGGGAGGGAGAGAGGGAGGGAGGCAGGGAGGGAGAGGGGGAGGGAGGCAGGGAGAGGGGGAGGGAGGCAGGGAGGAGGGGAGGGAGGCAGGGAGGGGGGGAGGCAGGGAGAGGGGGAGGGAGAGGGGGAGGGAGGCAGGGAGAGGGGGAGGGAGGCAGGGAGGGGGGGAGGCAGGGAGAGGGGGAGGGAGACAGGGAGAGAGGGAGGGAGGCAGGTGGGAGGCCCTGAGCTCAGGCAGGCTGTTGCTCTAACTCCCAGTCCATCAGAACTACAGAGACAGAGCAACGAGTTATGTAAAAGAAATTAGGGATGGCAAAAGACGGGGAGAAAATATTGTAAATTCAGCCTAACCAACAGGAGTCATTAACACCTCCAATAAAGCACTATTGTGGGGGCCGCATGGTAGCACAGTGGTAACGAGCTGGGCCTACGTAGCAAGGTCCCAGGTTCTCATCCCGGGCCCTGCTGTACACAAGTGTGGTCATACACAAGTGTGGCTATGACCTTGGCTGGCTGAGATTGGGGGTGGAGGAAGGCCCTGTTGGGGGTTGCCCCTCTCTCTCAGAAGAAAGAAAGAAATTAAACGAACACAAAACCTATCGTGGCACTGCTCTCATTTTGTGCTTAAATAATTTAACATTTCATCTTTTTCAAAAAATGGTCCTCCTTTTTCTTAAAATTTTTTAGAGATTTTTGCTACAGGCTGCGTGTGCCCACCAGAGAGACAGAGACAGAGAGAGATAGAAAGACAGAAAGCAAGAAATCACCCCCCGGGGGGATGGTCACACGACGACTCTCCTCCTCCATTCTCCTCTTGGGATCTTGGGCATGTACGCACACTGTGTAAGTTTTAAGCTGCTGTGTCTGGGACTTGAACCGCGGTCAACTCTGTGGAGGTCCAGCAATGTAACCATTACACCCTCTGCTGGTCCCTTTTCTCTCTCTCTCTTTTTTTAAAGAATTCATTTAATTTTATGTATTAACATCATCGTTTTTCAATTTGCCATAGGCATGCACACTCACCATAGACGGTGGTGGGAGAGTGAGAAAGCAAGCTGCCAGATCCAGGATTCGAACTGCAGTAGGCCACGTGAGAGTCCAGTGCCTCAACCACCACTCTACCTGCTTGCCCCTCTTAATTTTTATTTACATATTCCTTTCTTAGTTTCTGCTATAGGGTATGTGCACTTGCTAGATAGAGACAGAGAGAGAGAGAGGGAAAGTGAAAAATCACCCCCTGGGGGGGATGGCCAGGCCTCAATCCCTTCTCCATCCTCCTCTCAGGATTTGGGCATGCACATGAACCCGTGTGTCTTTCAAGATGTTGGATCTGGGATTCAGATCTTTCATTGGTTGTGCAGGACCCAGCCATTTTAACCTCCGTGCCACCCGTCTGGCCCTCAGCATTTCATCTTCCACAGTGGGCTTATATTTTCCTGTTAAATTTGGCATTTGGGAAGTCAGTCCTTTGTTGAGGCAACAGTTGTTGAATTACCACTCAAGATGAAATAATTTTCAAACTACAGTTCTTCAATCTGATGAGCACTGCCAAAAAAGAAAACACCCTTCATCCCAAAGCCTTAGAACTGGGGAGGCAAAGCCCAGTGGCAAGTGCTCTTTCCTTTAAAGTGAGTGGCATTCCCCATGACCCTCCATTCTACCATTGTCTCATCTGTCTCTGTTGGAAGTGACTGGCAGGTCTCGGGGCTGGCAGCCTCGGCGCTTGGTGGTGCCAGCACACTCATCACCTGGAAAGCTCTTCCTCAGTCTGTTTATTTTACAAACTTTTATGCGTCCTCCAAAATTTAGCTCACATCACATCTGTTCGCGGATGACGGAGAGACAACAAAAACACAGACTCGTTCCATTAGGAAGGTGAGAGCAGGAACAGCTCTGACCCAGGCCCTGAGGAGGCAGCCCTCTGCACTCACGCCCCACCGTCACGTCCCTTGGGGTTCCTTTCCACCTTTACCTTTTAGAGTTTTTATTACTCAGGAAATGTTCAGACACATCCAAAAGGAGAGCAAATAGAACCAGGTTTCTTTCACGCGTCGTTAACAACTAGCATTGGCTTCTCCTCCACCACATTTTTTACTTTATTTCTTAAAATTTCGGCAGAGGGCGTGTGCGCTTGCTGGAGAGAAACACAGTTGGAAACTGAGAAAATACCTCCCGCAGGGAAGGTATGGTCATGCCCTGATCCCTTCTCCATTTTCCCCTCCTGTCTGGATTTGGGGCATGCACAAACTTGCATGGGGAGCCTTTCCCAAGCCACCGGGTCTGGGACTCAAACCACACGACTGACAATGTATAAGAGGATCCAGCCACCTTAATTACCATGCCATGGGCCAATGGCCCTCTGGAGGATTAGAAAGCAAATCCCAGACATCCCATGAAGTTGAAGTCCTGGATCCACTTCTGCATTTGTCGCGTTGTTTTGGAATTTGTTTACATGGCGGCCTCTAATGGACCACTGGCCATCAGGAACAGGGTCTCCTTTATGGCTGTGAAACTAGACAGAACTGGCCCCCAGCTGGTCCACCGGACACACTTGAATTCAACGTGTAGTTAGGGCGGTGGATAGACCTCCACAGGCTGAAGGACAGGTCATCAAGCATGGAACGCACGGTGCCAGGCCCTGAATGTGCGTTTAGCCAGATCTCCTCATGCAGGACTGGGCCCGGCAGCGCTGGCGCTGGCATGGCGGCTGTGGAGCGCGGTGGTTAGGCACGCAGGCTCTGCAGGCAAAGTGCCTGATAGGGTTCCAGCTCCTCTGCCACTGCTGTCGTTGCGTATGGCAGGTGGTGTTTTCTGAAGATGGCTGCAGTAACGTCTCCTACCCAGGGCCAGCAGGTGGGTGGAGATTAAGGCACTGGATCCCTCGTGGCTGGGTACGTGGAGATCTACTAGACGCAGATCCGGGGTTTGAAAAATCATGCCAGGCGCGTGTGTGTGTACCCAAACTCCTGAGAGGAGACTGAGGAGAAGGGACTGTGGTGTGGCCATCCCCCCCGGGAGATGATCTCTCTCTCTCTCGCTCTCTGGAAGCGTGTGCACCCTATACCTAGGACAAAGCAGAGGTCTCCTGTCTCACACCTTCCGGGATGTGGCTGTTCCCATGGAGAGGTACCTTCCGATCCTCCCCCTTGCATCCGTGTGAGCCCGTGACCACGGCGGGGCTCCATTATGGGATACGGGCAGGTCTAGCCGTGGTGGCATGAGGAGGGCACGGCTGTGGGACGGCGGGGGCCACACAGGAGGCACGGTTTGGGTCCTGGATCAACCTGAACAGGCCAGGTGTGGTGGCGAGTGCCTGCGGTCCTGGCTGGATCACCACGCGGGGATGCCCTGGAGAAACGCCCGCACCCCCCGCTCTGCCACCCAGTGCTCTCATCCAAAAGCACAACAACAAAGAGCAAGGGCAGGGCAGCTCTCGCCATGCCACTCCGTTCTCCGTGGAGCTCTGCACAGGCCACCCTCGGACAGCGCTGCCGGGAGGAAGCCCAGCGACCACAGGGAAGTCCTGAGACCGAAGGGAGAGCGGTCCGGCCAGCACCACCTGCGCCGCCCGCCTGTTCTCTCACCTCCCATACTCACCTCCAGCTACTAAGTGGCTATACTGCCAGAGGAGCCCCCGGGCCAGAACTGCCCCGCCATGCTTCCCTGAATCCCTGACCCACGAAGCCAAGACGGAGGATGGTTATTTTAAGTCATTAAGTATTGGGATAATTTGTTTTGCAATAGATAACCAGAGCACTGGACACATCGCTTAACCTTTTGGTTCCCATCTTTCTTACTGATTTTTTTTAAAGGTTTTTATTGGGGCCAGCAGGTGGCATGGTGGTTAAGGGTGCTGGACTCCACATGGTCGACTGTGGTTCAAGCCCGGGACCTGGTGGCGTACTTTCTATCTCTCTCCTCGCTCTGTCCCTCTCTGGTCAAATTAAAATAAATAAAGTTAAAAAAAAAAAAAAGGTTTTTGTTGCCAGAGGGCATGTGCACTTGCCAGAGAGACAGCAGAGAGAGGAAGAAAGCAACTCCAATAAGGTGTGGTCACAGTGCAATCGCTTCTCCTCCATCTCGGGATTTTGGTCACACACGCCCGCGTACCTGGTGTTTTTAATGCAGTCAGGCAGGCTGGGATTTGAACCATGATTGGCCATGTGGGATCCAGCTCCCTTAACTATTAGATACAGGGCTGGCCCCCCACATTTTTAAGTGAGGGTAAGAAGAAGGCCTAGGGTTTTATGAGAATTAAATGAGAGAATAACAAAACTGCCCGGCACCTCCATGGCACTCAGTAGTGTTGGTGACATCATGTGTGACACCAGAGGACAAATCCTGACCAACCTCATGAAGATACTATTTGTAAGTTCCCCTTTGCCATGCGTGCTGACAGATTGGAAGGGTATATTTTACAAATGGAAAAACAAACAAAAATCCAACTTCGCAGTGGCTCCAAGTTTCGCACTGTCAGTGACAGGAGAAACGGAATTTGAAGAATGGCGTGGAGGATAATTTGCACGGTGTATTTACCCTGATGTGCAGGACTTGGCAGTGGTTCTTTGGTTCTACTTCCCCCTCTGCTAAACATGCTTCAGAAAGCCAAAACAAAGAGGCCTTGTGATCATTTTCCCCTTTGTTCTCAGTCGTAAGTAAATCGAGTGGAAGGGAGTTTCTTACAAATTTGGTCTTTGAAGAAAACGAGAATACAATTAAACTACGAATTTCTTTTCTCTATGAAAACATGGCCTTTTGTACAAAGTAAACTTTATGGAGATCATTCTTTAGAATTTGTGTCTGAGGGGACCAGCAGTTGGCATAATGGCTATGTCGCTGGACTCCCATGTAGTCGACTGCGGTTTGATTCCCAGACCCAGTGGCTTAAACTCATGCCGGGCGCATGTGTGTGCGTGCCCAAGATCCCAAGAGGAGAGTGGAGGAGAAGAGATTGTGGTGTGGCCATTTCCCCATTGGAGGTGATTTCTCGCTTTCTGTCTCTCTGTCTCTCTCTGTCTTTCTGGCAAGTGCACGCGCCCTATAGCAAAAACCTCTCCAAAAAAAGAAAAAAAAGGAATTTGTGTCTGAGAATATCACTCTTTGCTAAAATAAATAACAAGGTGGGTACGGGACTCACCAGAAATGGCATGAATATTACTCATCAATGTCAAAAAATATCCATATTGTAAAAACAGGTATGATATTCTTATGAATATTAGGAAAAATTTTTGGACGTATGAGTCTGGGGTCAGCAGGTAGTGTGGTGGTGAAGGCACTGGCTCCCACATGGCTCACCATGGTTTAAGTCCCAGACCAGGCAGCTTGAGAGTCACACCAAGCGCATGTGTGTACATGCCCGAAATCCTGAGGGAAGAACAGAGGAGAAGGTATTGCGGCAAGGTCATCCCCCTGGGGGGTGCTTTCTCCATTTCTTCTCTTTGTCTCTCTTATCCCTGATGAACACATGTGCACTATGGCCAAGAAAACAAAAGTATGAGTTTGTTTTCTTATATATCTTAATGCATGGGGTCAATATTTTTACTTAGCATTCATTCATAATACTTTAAAGCTGGAAAAGATGTATTTAGTCCTGTAGGTTGAATTCAGATGACATGAAAAGAGAAAGGATGCAATAAAATATATATTTCTAGTTGATATCATATATTTGTTCAACAATCTCTACTCACTAATGCATCTGATTCTTCAAAAACGAATCACTACTATGGGACTAGGAGATGGCGTAATGGTTACGTCACTGGACTTCCATGTAGTACACCACAGTTCGAGTCCTGGACTCGGTGGCTTAAAACTCACACCGGGCATGTGTGCGTGCGTGCCAAAATCCTGAGAAGAGAATGGAGAAGGGACTGTGGAATGGCCATCCCCCCGGGAGGTGATACCTTACTTTCTGTCTCTCTGGTGAGCGCATGTGCCCTATAGCAAAAATCTCTGAAAAAAAGAATCATTACTATTTATTCTATGTAAAATAACACAACCCATCTCTATTTTTTTCTTCTTTAGAGAGAGACTATATATGTGATAAGGAGTATGTGTGTTCGCTGGAGAGATAGAAAGAGAGAAATCATCCCCCAGTGGACATGGCCACACCCCAATCCCTTCTTCTCCACTGTCCTCTCAGGATTTGTTTTCGCACACATGTACCCGGTGTGAGTTTTAAACTGCTGGGTCCAGGATCCTAACTGTAGTCAACTATGTGGGTGTCCAGCAATGTTAATGATTTCGCCTTCTGCTGGTCCCTCTAAGTAATTTTTAAACTAAGAGCTGGGACACTGGTGCCTTTTCTTAGGGTCAAAGGAGAAAGTTTCAGAAAGATATTTGCTGGAACTGCATGGAAGGACTCTCCCCGTTATAAGGCTGGGCCTAACTTTTCCACTTACTCTGTTTTTTCCCTCAGAACACTCTCTCTTCCAATGCCAACATGGAAATTACAACTAAGAATTCTTAACAGCTATTGTTAGGGACAGTATCAACAGAAAGACTTAACATTCTGCGTGGAGCAGAATGGGCCATGAAAGACATGAGTAAATAGAAACAGAAAGGATCTTCCCTTTGAGTAACATGGAAGACATTTAAAAACTCAATCTAAGGAGGCTAGCAGGTGGCATGGTGGTTAAGGCACTGGATTCCTACATGGCAGATGTTGGTTCGAGTCCTGCCATGCCAAGCACCTGTGTGGCCCAAATCCCAGGATGAGAATGGAGGAATAGGGATTGTGATGTGACCATCTTCCCTGGGAGATGATTTCTCACTTCCCCTCTCTGTCTCTCTCTGGCGAGCGCATGCACCCTATGAAAACTTTAAAAACAAAGACAAGAACAAACCAACCAAAAAAAACCCCTCAATTTAAGAGTCATGCTCCATAAAACCCCTTAACTCTTTAAACAATTTAAGGGTAAGAAACCTAAGACCTTAAGAGGAAAATGAATCAAGGGAATCAAAGTTGGAAGTTATATTTTTAGGATCACAAAAATACGAAATCAAGCAAATAAAGAATCTCTTCTCTTGGGCCAGCAGGTGACGTGGTGGTTAAGGTGCTGGACTCCCACATGACCAATAGCGGCTCGAGTCTCAGACCTGGTGGCATGAAAATCGTGCTAGGTACGTGTGGGTGTGTGCCCAAATATCCTAAGAGGAGAATGGAGAAGGGATTGCAATGTGGCCACCCCCTCGGTGGGTGATTTCTCACTTTCCCTCTCTGGGTCTCTAGTGAGCACACGTACCCTTTGACAAAAACCTTAAAAACAAAATAAAACTTCCCCTCCCAAAGACATTATCATCTAATGTCTCTCAGGGACACTCTGATTATCCACTAGTGCTTGTCTTTGTGTACGGAAGTCAAACTTTTTATACATACTACGCCCAGTTTATAATGCTTTATTTAAAATTCCGTGTCCCTGCGCGGTGTGTGACAATGACAGAAAGCAATGCTGAGAACCGAACGGTAACAAGGCGCCAACATAGAAGGTAGATTTCTCAGAAGGGATGGAGGAGCTCGGCTGATGGTGCAGAGGCGAGCGGGGGAGAGACATGAGTGTCTTCTTGACACTTGTAACCATTGAGACAACAGCTCATATGACACTGAGAGAGTTTTGATTTTTGAGTCTTGGGTAGGTCATGATTTCATGTATTTTGGAATTAAAATGGTCAGTTTCAGGCCAGCAGGTGGTATGGAGTTTAAGGCACCGGATCCCACATAGTCGACTGTACGATTCGAGTCCCAGACCCGACAGCTTGAAAATCACACCAGGCATGTGATACATGCCTAAGATCCTGAGAGGAGAATGGAAGAGAAGGAATTGTGGCTGGTCATTCCCCCTGGGGAGTGATCTCATTTTCCCTTTCTTTCTTTCTCTCCTACTCTGGTGAGCACGCTCACCCTATAGCAAAAACTAAAAACAAACAAACAGTCTCAAAATAGGTAAAGAGAATATATTCATGAAATTTCTGAGAAAATTTCTAGGTAATAAAGTATTGTTTTATCACTAACTCTAAGAAAGACCAAGAAGAGGGACCAGCGGATGGTGTAATGGTTACATCGTTTGACTCCCACCTGGCCAACCCTGGTTTGAGTCCCAGACCCGGTGGCTTGAAACACACACTGGGCAAGCCAGGCACGTCTGAGTGCATGCCTAAGACCCCGAGAGGAGAATGGAGGAGAAAAGACTGGTGTGACCATCCCCTCTGGGGGGTGATTTCTTGCTTTCTGTCTCTCTCTCTGGTAAGCGCACATGCCTTATGGCAAAAATCTCTTTAAAAAAAAAAAAGAAACTCATGCCAGGTATGTGTGCCCAAAATCCCAAGAGGAGAATGGAGGACAAGGGACTGTGGCGTAGTCATCCCCCTGAGGGTGCTTTCTCATTTTCTGTCTCTCTGGAGAACGCATGTGACCTACAGTAAAAAATTTCTTAAAAAAAAAAAAAAAAGAAAAAGAAAAATCAAGAAGAAATAGCAACTTGTTTATTTGGTGCACTTGCATGCACAATTACACACATCACACTGTCAAACAAGAAGGATCACTGTTGGGACCAGCAGTGAGCATAATGGCGATATTACTGAACTCCCATGTAGCCGACCGTGGTTTGAGTCCCAGACCCAGTGGTTTAAACTCACGCCGGATGCTTGTGCGTGCGTGCCCAAGATCCCGAGAGAACGGAGGAGAAGGGACTGTGGTGTGGCCATCCCCCCTGGGGGTGATTTCTCGCTTTCTATCTCTCTGTCTCTCTTCCTGGTGAGCGCACACGCCCTATAGCAAAAACCTCTCTCCTAACCCCCCAAAAAAAGGATCACTGGTAACTTTTTTTTAATAGACCATAGTTTAGTTTATTTTTAACACCAATCATGCCATGAATTCATAGGGAATAGGTTCCAGATGCCCGGGCTCCTTTCCAGTGATTCTCACAGAGTGTGCTTCTCTGGGTGGGGCAGGCTGGCGCTTCTGTTGAACCCAGGTCCCTTTCTCTTTGGCTTCCTTCTTTTTCTGATCCTTTTCCTTTATACATTTTAGGAAGCTATCTCTGCTTAATGTGTTCAATATGCACATTAATTCTCTTGGCAAGAATCTTGCCCTTAGCTTGTCTGTTTACAACAATGCCAACCACATGCTGAGTAAGACTGTAGACTCTTCCAGTTTTGCCATGGTAACATCTGTGGGCCTTCCTTTTAGAACAGTCCCCATTCCCTTCATTCCTACACTGTCACCTTTCTTGCAGATTCGCACGTATGCAGCCAGAGGAACGACTCCATGTTTTCTACCAGGCCTAGAGAACATAACGGGCGCCTCTCCTCTCTCCCTTCGTGTTCGACATTTTGGTCAATTACCAGGAGATGGCGGTTCCAGCCAAAAGGAAGCGAGGATCACTGCTAACTCTAAAGCGTACGTAGAGACCATCTGCTGAAATGCACTCCGTGCCTGACAGCACCAGTGTTTCCCACGAGACTGTCGTCACAGAAGCACTACATTGGTCATGTTAGACCTTAGAGGTGTCTGTCCAGAACTGTGTAAGCTGCAGGTACAGCAGGTCAGTCATGAAATCAATTTAACAGGTTTCAACCAGGGATATTAATAAAACAGAGTAAGATACAAAATCTTATATAAAATGTGTTATTTTAGAAAAACCTTTGTTTAGTTTTAGTATCTTCACACATATACACATATGTACATGTTTGCATACTTGTATTTGTACTAGACTATGCAGAATGTATCAAGTACTAGATTATGTAAACTCTATCAACAAATTCCAATAACACAGACCTCTCTGGAAGACACATATTCTCTTCAGCCTTATCATAAAAAGTAATAACATGAGGGCCAGAGGTGATATAGTGGTTAAAGCGCTAGACTCCCACATGGCCAACCGCAGTTTGAGTCCCAGATCTGGTGGCTTGCAAGTCATGCTGGGTGCGTGTGTGTGCGTGCCCAAGATCCCAGGAGGACAATGGAGGAAAAGGGATTGCGGCGTGGCCATTAGCCCTGGTGGGGAGACTTCTCACTTTCCCTCTCACTGTTTCCATCTTTCTTTAGCAAATGCATGTACCCTGTGGCAAAAACCTTATAAAAAGAGAAAAAGTAATAATATAGATGATCCTGGTGGAACATTAAGTCAGGCTCTATTCAGAGACCTCATGTATTAACCTGTATCATTTCACAACAAGCCTACAAGAGTGGTTCACCGTCACTCCCATCTCACACACACAGAGTAAGTAGCCAGAAAGCATAGAGGAGACACGACTTCACACTGCAAGCCTCCGGACTCTGGTTCCCACGGCCTCTACCTGAAAGGCCGAGCTGTAACGGGGAACTCGTGTCGGCCAGGACAGGCTAGACCATCCATGTCCAAGTCTCAGCAGAGCCAGTTCCAGCACAATGACATCCCCATTTCCAAGTCTACGCTCGTCACTATATTGCACGCGACGGTTTCCTTTCCTTTTCTTTTTTTTTTTTTTGAGAGGTTTTTGCTATAGGGCGCGTACGCTCACCAGACACACAGAGAGAGACAGAGAGACAGAAAGCGAGAAATCACCCCCCAGGGGGGATGGCCACGCCGCAATCCCTTCTCCTCCATTCTCCTCTTGGGATCTTGGGCACGCACGCACATGCACCTGGCGTGAGTTTTAAGCCACCGGGTCTGGGACGCGAACCGCGGTAGACTACATGGAAGTCCAGCAACATAGCCATTACGCTAACTGCTGGTCCCGTGACAGTTTTCTTAGTAAAAGCTATTTTCTAGAAATCAAACAAGCTCAAAATAAAGGAAGGATATATACAAGTATTTTTTAAAGAGAACATATTTATTTACATTACTATTTCCTTTTTACAGTGCCTCCACTTTTATAAATAATAACAATTTCCAGGAAAGCAGGCGGTTTAAATTAAGATATTTTCACAAAGAAAATTTTTACCCTATGATTTTTATTTACATGAATTTTCAGGAGTTTTAAATCATTCTTTTGAAACTGCACAACATAACTAAAAGGTCTTATTCAGTCTTGCATCTTTTACAAAAGCCTTTAGTTTTGGAAGTTATGCTTATAATCAAACCCTTTTAGAAGATCTTGTTAATATCTTTAGAAAATAAAGATCTGCATCATAAATGATCATGGCTGCAAGCTGCACCTATTTGATGCTTCTGGAGGGTAAGCAGAGATATTTTTGATACGTAATTTAATCGCTTTGATTCAAACTTTCTGGCAGCTTTCTGTATCAGTCACGCAACTGCTGATGCTGTCCATGTTCTCGGCATACATGAGTGTGTGTGATGGCTTCACAGCTAGTTTAGCCAACTCTGAAAGAGACTCACGAGATGTCCAGACCTTTACTGGGTCAGTTATGGGTACGTTTTCCCCTATCTGTTCAGTCAGTCTGGATGCTGGATTCTCCTGTGATAACCATACATGTAAATCACTTTGAAAAGAATTTACTATTTGTAGAACGGCTTTCAACAATAGCCATGGTCTGACACCCTTTCACGTCGCACTGAAGGGTTTCAAGTATTTATTACTGAAACTATAAAAGATTTTCCTAATCTTTTCAGCATGAGTTCCCCTGAACAGTCGGTATAACATCCATTAAAAAATAGAAAAGATTAAGTTTTTACCATGATCACAGCAACAGTTCAAAATAACAGACCCTCACAGCTCCACCTGCTGTCTCTGCACGACTAGCCAAAGATGAGTCTCACGCGTCACGCAGCGGCGATGGACGTGTCATCCATGAGTCGGCCCTGCGGCTTTAAGCGAGAAAAACGAAATGAGTTTACAAAGTAATAAAGACAAAAACTCTATGTAAAAAAGTTACAGAAACAGATTAAACAAGTGCGTGAGCCAAAATAAAACTCATCGTTCTCCTTCGTTTACTCCACCTTCTTTCCCCCTACCCTGGGGGTGCCTGCAGCGCCTGGAAACTGCACCTCTTCCCTCTGACAGCGGGGCAGGCTTCGCCATAGACCACTTCAGTGGCTGCTCCTCTCTCAGCCTTGCATTCCTACAGCCGTGGCCAGTCTATCACGATGGCAGGTGAAACGGAACCTATTTACCAACCCTGCTCAACTGACGCAGTATTATTCTCTCTGCTAGGGGTCCTCTTATGTCTCAAGCTTTAAGTAGGCCCCATGAGCTGGGGCTTCAAGGTCTCCCTACAATCTTCTGTTTGAGAAAAGGTGATCTGTGACGAACTTTAGAGTATCTGACAATACATGCTATGAGGATAGAGCAGCAGAAACAAAAATGTCCCTTTCCCTAAAGTTGCTGATTGAAAAAACTGATAACCTCACATCAGAATATTCAAGGCTAAAAGAACTAAAAGTGCCGTACCTGATTTTAGTTGTAAAACTTTTGACAGGTAAGCAATACCCCAGAGAGTTATCTATGGCTAAAAAATGAAATTGGGGTCAACCAGAGGCACGGTGGTTAGGGCAGCTGCACCCCAGACGTCTGACTGTGCGGTACGAGTCCTGGACTTCGAGCTTGTCAGTCACGCCAGATGCATCTGTGCATGTGCTTAAAATCCCCAAAGGAGAAATGGAGAGGGGATTGTGGCATGGCCATCCTTCGTGTGTGTGTGTGTGTGTGGGGGGGGGGCTTTCTCATTAAAAAAATAAAATCCCTGCAAAGAATGTTGTTATACAGGTAAGCGATAACTGCAGGCTTCAGTGAGGAAAACATGCGCTGGAGGAAGATCAGGAGATGAGACAGAGCAGTTAAGACTTCATGATCAGAAGCCATTTGCTCTGCTTTAAGCAGAACAATTCCTGGAGACTCAGTTAGCGATCGCTAACTGAAATTGTACATCCGGCACATGAACTTGAGAGCTGCACTGCCAGAGTCGCGGCGTGCCCGTGGGCTGTTACGGTTAGGGTGTGGGAGCTAAGTGTGACAGTGACCACAATATTGGACAGTAGAGCAAGGCTGGGCCGGTATTTTTTTCTTTTCTTGAATAAAATAATTTCGTTTTTTAATTGCACAATGTTTTGTCAACTACTTCTCCTTGTAAAGCAATGTTGGGTTGGTGCCACCAGGTGGTACAGTGGTTGGGGTGCTGGACTTGCGTGTGGCTGACAGCAGTTCGAGTCTTGGACCTGGTGGCTCACTTTTCCTCTCTCTCTCTGGTCAAATTAAAAAATAATATATTTTAAAAACTAAATAAAATAATTCTTTCAAAGATAAAAAGCCAAGGACCAGCAGATAGCGTAATGGCTATATCACTGGACTCCCATGTAGTCGACCGTGGTTCGAGTCCAGAACCCGGTGGCTTAAGCTCACACCGGGCACGTGTGCGTGTGTGCCCAAGATCCCGAGAGGAGAATGGAGAAGGGATTGCAGTATGGCCATCCCCTTGGGGGAGGGGTGATTTCTCGCTTTCTGTCTCTCTGTCTCTGTCTCTCTCTGTCTCTCTGGCGAGCACACGCGCCCTGTAGCAAAAACCTCTCTGGAAAAAAAAGTCACATTGGGGAAAGGTTGAAGGCTGAGCTATTGTGTTGTTTCCACGACTGAGCAACCTTCATCATTATTAAAATGAAATGAATAAAAGTGAAGACTTAGAACCTGGTCTTTCAGTCATTCTATTCCCACCGCGAGTGACAGTGACATGTACTTACATGCACACACGTGTGTGTGTGTGTGTGTGTGTGCACATGCATGCTCACATAAGTGTGGCCACAACAGCAGCATAGCTGGAAGCAGAAGTGATAGAACCAATTCTCTCAGATTTCTCGGTCTGATTAACTCCAGCATCTCAAACAAGCTGAGTCTGTCCAGCTAGAATGTGACCAGGCAGTGCACTGGTACGTGCTCTGACAACCAAAAGCCGTGTTTCTGTGTTTAGGAGCAGCAAACTTCCGGGAGGCAAACAGCCACAGGGACGTTTCAGAGCCCACCCAGCCCTCCTGCTCCTCACTAGTCGTGAGACTTCTCCCACAGGGGGCCTCAAACACGTCAGCAAGGACGGCAATGCAAGGATCTTTAGAATGTGATCACGTGGGGACCACCAGAGGATATAATGGTTGTGTCGCTGGACTCCCACATGGCCAACAGTGGTTCAAGTCCTGGACCTGGTGGCTTAAAACTCACGCCAGTGCATGTGTGTGCATGACCAAAATCCTGAGAGGAGACTGAAGAAGGAATTGTGGCATGGCCATCCCCCCCGCCCCCCCCCCCCCCCCCCCCGAGGTGATTTCTTGCTTTCTGTCTCTGTTTCTTTAGTGAGCACATTCAACCTAAAGCAAAAATCTCTCTCTAAAAAAAAAATGATCAAGTGAAAGCCTTTAAAAAGCCACTGTTAAACATGAGGAGATAAGGGTTAGCTGATGGTGTCGTGGTTAGGTAGCTGGACCCACACGGCTGGCTGTGCAATTCAAGTTTCTGACCTTGCAGCATGAAAAACATGCTGGGTGCATGTGCACGCATGCCCAAAATCCCGAAAGGAAAAGTGGGGAGAAATGACTGTGGCATAACCATCCCTCCTGATGGGTGTCTCCTCACTTTGCCTCTCTCCGTCTCTGGCAAGCACATGCGCTCTCAAGCAAAATATATAAAAATAAAGAATGAGATGGAAAATATAAGATTTTTCTTTTACAGTATAAAAGTATGCTGTGGAATAGGACTTGGAAGAGTTAATACAACTATTTTTTTTTTTAGATGCCAAAGGAAGTTGTGTCAATCTGGAAAGCTAAAAAGTAGGTAGAATGGGGGGGATACATTAACACAGACTGAGTTACAACTTTTCTGATCCTGGATTTTATAAAGAAGGGACAGCACCCCCAAATCTGAATCAGACGGACACAAAAAAGGTAAGCGATGTAACCGGTCATCCAAGGGAAAATACACTCGGAAGAGGACACGCAGGATCAGCGTGGGCTCCTGGGGAAACCAGGAGAAACAGCCTATGCTCAGAAAGGCCCCTGCAAGTGCAGTTAAGTGACCATGTCTCCCACCCAGTCACCCTCACTGACTGTCCTTCATAAACCTTCATTGCAGGGATCTAGAAATGTGTTATTTTAAAATATCAACATAGTAAGTCAGAGCACAGTTTCTGATAGTCATTTTCAGAAAAGATCAAAGGGACCAGCAGGTGGTGTGGTGGTTAAGGCACTGGATTCCCACATGGTTGACCATGGTTGGAGTCCCAGATGAAAATCACGCCAGGTGCGTGTGCATGTGTGCCCAAGATCTCAGGAGGAGAATGGAGAAGAGATTGCAGAGTGGTCGGCCCCTCGGGGGCAATTTCTCATTCTCATGATCTCACTTTCTCTATCTCTCTCTCAGGTGAGCACACATGCCCTATGGCAAAAAACAAAAAGAAAAGATCAAAATCTATTATTACACAGTTAGAGAATTATGAAAGTTTAAGCATATTTAGAAAGTGAAATCCATTTTGAAAGAAACAGTAACTACCTACAACTTTATAATATAGTTTACTACTCCAGAGAAAAAACATGTTTAAAGATACTATAAGAGTAAATCATTATTTATCTAAGAAAACAGAAATATTTGAAATTAGCCTATCACATAATGGTAACTTTATAGAAATGAATAGCAGTATTGCCAACTTCATACAATAAAAGTCAAAATTATCGCTGTGAGTCTCAACATACTGATCAGTGAGGCTTACGTGACAAATGTCTCCAGCCAGGCCCTGCAGTGCAGCAGTCAAGCACCATGCAGAGACAGCTGGATCCCATAAGGGCAGCCAGGGCTCCAGTCACAGCCCCAGTGGCTTACAAATTGGTCACATGTGCACGTGGCCAGGACCACGGGGGGTGTGTATGGACACGTGCATGCACGTTCTCTCCCCCACCCACACCTGCACATGTGCACACTAGCATAATAAAAGAAAAACACGAAGAACAGGAAAATGCTTTCTTTTATGTTCATTTTTTAAGACAGTGAATTTGAAAAGCAGGACATTTCTGGGGCCAGATGGTGACACAGGGGTAAAACGTAATGCTCTGCCAGGCGATCCCAAATGGGGAGGCTCCTGGTTTAAGTCTAGAGACCTCCCTGAGTGCACTGGGCACATTCCTGCCCATGACGCAAGGCTGGATGAGGGCTGGTGTGGGTCGTGGCATGAAGACTTTGTGGAGGGTGCTCTGTCTCTCTCTTTCTCTGTTTCTCTGGATCATGGAAGAAATAAATAAAACTTAAATACAAATAAATAATCAAATAAGTAACTAAAAAGCAGGAAATTCCTACACCTTACCTTTACAAAAATACTGGTAGGTATAAAACGCCTGAGCAGCTGATTTGTGAAGTTTGGAAATCTAAGCAAGGTGATGTTGAGAGATGGCAGCTGCTGGTATCCGGCCATCAGAGGGTAGAAATTATACAACATTTCCTGCTCCGTGCCGGGTAGGATACGTAATCGAATCTAAATCATAAAACATTACAGAGAAAGTTCGTCAAATTCATATACTTGCAGTATCTCTATGTTCTTAGCTTTCAATTATTCATCTAAGACTGGACATTCAAATCCCTCTAACGAAATATTCACGCTCTCTACTATTTCATCTTCTGGGCAAATTCCAAAACGTAGGGCTGAATCAGCACAGGAGACAGATGGCACTGTATCCACGTGTGGGGAAAGCCGGTCCGGTGGCCTAGTGGTTACAGAAGCCAGGTCCTACGTGGCTGGCGGTCGTTCAAATCCGAGTCCCTGCTGTTTGATCAACACACTGGGTGCATGTGCGCCCCAAATCCCAGCAGGATAGAGAAATGAAGGAGAAGGGGCTGTGCAGCAATGATGTCCCACTGGAAGGGTGCTTTCTCTCTCCGACCCCCACGGAAGCATGTGGCCTCTAGCAATTTTTTTTTTTTTTTTTGGAGAGGTTTTTGCTATAGGGTGTATGCGCTCACCAGAAAGACAGAGAGAGAGAGAGAGAGAGAGAGAGAGAGATAGAAAGCGAGAAATCACCCCCCAGGGGGGATGGCCACACCACAATCCCTTCTCCTCCATTCTCCTCTCGGGATCTTGGACAAGCACGCACATGCACCCAGCGTGAGTTTAAGCTACCGGGTCTGGGACTCGAACCACAGTCGACTACATGGTAGTTTAGCGACATAGCCATTACGCTAACTACTGGTCTCGCCTCTAGCAATTTTTTAAAAATTATTGAAAAAAATGGTGTATTTGTTCTCTCTCAGTTTTTACTAAAATCTACCAAGGCAACTTACATCTGCTAAAGAGCACTAGACAGGTTAATCGTTTCTGTGCCTCAGATGAGACAGAGCTTTCTATTCACGAATTACAGGGTAAACTGCACCTAGTGTTTATTTGTAGAAACAGTGTCAACATGAGACAGGCTAGGTGTTTCCAGAGTTTTCTTTTAAAGATTTTACCTTTGTGTTAAGGTGAGCAACTAAAGAGAGAGAAAGTTTGAAAATCTTTAACAATACTTCAGAAAAGAATACAAATGGCAGAAACTGAAAGATCTATGTATACAGAAGCATGGAAAATGGTTATGGGAGCTGGAGACAGAGTGGGGAGGGGGTGGGGGAAGGGGGGGAGAGTGTGAGGAAGGGAATCAAAGGAGAAAAGTAGAGAGGCAAGACATTTATGGGCCCCAGAAATGGATGCTTATCTACTGAAGATAACGTGTATGGTCAACTGGACCGGTGTAAAGCATGTTCATGTTAGGAAAATTTGCTTTACAAGTAGTAATGATATACAGTGACTGAATGTATAAAATACATTTAAGGAAAAGGAAAGAATACAAATTGCTAAGGTTTTGGTATGTTTACATTTTGTGATTATAAGTCAATACCTGTTAAAGATTAGGACACTCAAGAAAAGCTGACTCAGGACCAGCAGATGGGGTAATGGCTACGTTGCTAGACTCCCATGTAATAGACCGTGGTTCGAGTCTTGGACTCGGTGGCTTAAACTCACACAGGGTGCGTGTACGTGCCTGCCCAAGATCCTGAGAGGATAATAAAGAAGGGATTGTGGTGTGGCCATTCCCTCTGGGCGGGGGGGGTGATTTCTTGCTTTCTGTCTCTCTGTCTTTTTGGCAAGCGCATGTGCCCTTTAGCAAAAATCTCCCCTCCCCCCAAAAAAGCTCACTCATTTGTAAATGAGTGTGTGTGCGTGTGTCTCTCTCCATATATATAGACACACACTCACAATGTGTATAATGTGTCCAAGATAACATATGCATAGGTATACAGTGTATTATAGTTAGTATTATTTACTTATATACATCCTTTTTTTTTAGATATATTTTTTGCCATAGGGTGCATGTGCTCATCAGAGAGAGAGGGAGATAGAGAGAGAGGGAAAGTGAGAAACCACTCCCTAGGGGGATGGACATGTTGCAGTCCCTTCTCCTCCATTTTCCTCTTGGAATTTTCACACCCACATCTGGTGTGATTTTCAAGCCGCCAGATCTGGGACTCAAACTGTGAAGTGGACCATAAGGGATCTAGCATGTTAACCATCATGCCATCTGCTGGCTGGCTGGTATTATATTTAATGTTATTAAGTAATAAATTTAAAATAGTACATGCAAGGTGGTTAAACTGCTAGGCTCCCACATGGCCAACTGTGGTTGAAGTCCTGGACCCGGCAGCTTGAAAATCATGCCAAGCACATGTGAGCAGGGACTCAGAATCCCAGGAGGAGTACAGAGAAGAGACTGGAAGTGTGATTTCTCACTTTCTGTCTCTCTGGCGAGCGCACATGCCCTATAGCAAAAATAAATAAATAAATAAATAAATAAATAAATAAAAACAAACAAATAAATAAATAAAAACATTTGGCAACTACTAAGGATGTCTCTGTTACTGCTCTGACAGCAGAGGGAGTGCTCTCTCTCAATCCTAGTTTTGCATGAGGGTTACAGTTCCTCATTTAAAAATATGATGAACTTTTCTACCTCTGATTTGACTGAACAAATAAAAAATTTTGGATAATTTATTTATCTTTTAATTTTTTAGAGCGTTTTTGCTATAGGGTGCATGTGCTCACCAGATAAACAGAGAGACAGAAAGTGAGAAATCACCCCTAGGGATGGTCAACCACAATCCCTTTTCTATTTTCCTCTCAGGATTTTGGGCATGCATGCACACTCACACAGGGGGTGAGTTTCAAGGCAATGGGTTTAGGACTTGAACTACAGTTGGCTGTGGGAGTCCAACAATGTAACCATTATGCCATCTGCTGGTCCCTAGATAATTTATTTTTAAGTGTACATACAAAATTATATCTAGACATTCTAATGGTAAGTAAACTCAATGCAAAGTCAAAATTTCTATGAAATTTCACTGATAAGTCAGAAAACAGGTTTTTAATATTTTTTAAAGAACTATTTTTATTTATTTATTCATTTTAATTTGACCAGAGGGGACGGAAGGACAGAGAGAGAGAGAGAGAGAGAGAGAAAGTGAGAAAGCAAGCTGCCAGGTCCGGGATTCAAACCGTGGTCGGCCATGTTGGAGTCTAGCACCTTTAACGACCATGCCACCTGTCGGCCCCAATAGGCTTTTAATATTGATTTAGTCATGCTTCCAGGCCTCAAATAAGACACACACACACACACACACACACACACACACACACACACACACTTTCACCCTAATAAAAGGGAAATTCATGTTCTTTTTTTTTTTTTTTTTTGGAGAGGTTTTTGCTATAGGGCGCGTGCGCTCGCCAGACAGACAGAGAGATAGAAAGCGAGAAATCACCCCCCAGGGGGGATGGCCACGCCGCAATCCCTTCTCCTCCAGGGATCTTGGGCACACACGCGCCCGGCATGAGTTTAAGCCACCGGGTCCGGGACGCGAACCGTGGTCGACTACGTGGGAGTCCAGCGACATAGCCACTACGCTAACTGCTGGCCCGGGAAATTCATGTTCTTAAGGAATTCTAACAGACTGTAAAACAGTCCACGGATTCGTGAACTTTTGTTTTATAAGGAGTAAAGACCCTGCATGCTTGATCTTTATGATGTGAAAAGAACTCACCTTTATAGGGAGTTGTACTTAATTTTCAAAAGTGATTAAAAACTCACTATTATTGGGACCAGCGGATGGCGTAATGGTTATGTCTCTGGACTCCTATGTAGTCGACCGTGGTTTGAGTCCTGAAACTGGCGCCTTAAAACTCACACCAGGTGCCTGTGTGTGCATGCCCACGATCCCAAGAGGAGAATGAAGAAGGGACTACAGTGTGATCATCCCTCCTGGGGGGATGCTTTCTTGCTTTCTGTTTCTCTGATGAGTGCACACACCCTAGATTAAAAATCTCTCTTTAAAAAAAAAATTGCTATTATTAAAACAACAGGGACCACAGTCTGCCTTAATCAGTTCATTTATGGCAGCTAAATGTACAGCTCTCCACCTCCTGGCCACACTTTCGAGTCTACAGAAGCAAAACAATGCAATTCGGCCTGTACCTGTTTGAGACCTGAGAACATGAAGGCGTCGCTGGGCTCCACAGAAATTTCCACATCCTGAACCAAGTTGGTCTTATTCTGGAGATGATATTTGACAGGCAGTGATTCTCTGACACGTCCAAATGACGGAAGATCTACAGACAAAGACGACATATTTCTCTTGGTTGAAAAACTGAGTTCACCATTTACAGCTATTTATTTACTTATTTAGTTAGAGGTTTTAGCCTTAGGGCACATGTGCTTTAGGGGAGACAGAGACAGTGAGAGGGAAAGTGAGAAATCATCTACCCAGGCCACATAGCCATACTGCAATCCCTCCTCCTCCACTCTCCTCCCAGGATCTTGGGCACACATGCACATGTACCCAGTGTGATTTTTCAAGCCACCAGGTCTGGGACTCAAACTGGTTGGCCATGTGGGAGCCCGGCAACATAACGGCCATACTATCAGCTGGCCCCTATGGGTTATTTTTACAAACGAATCTCCCTTCTATCAATATGATATGACTTAAATTAATGATATTATTGTATTCTTGCTAGGTAAGAAAATTCTTTCGTTACGAAATAGCCATAGAACTATGATAAAACAGGTAAAAAAGTAAGTCTTCTTTTAAAAATGATTGGCTTATGAAGGAGTCTTGTTAGGGCTGGCAGGTGTGCTGTGGTGGTTAAGGTACTGGACTCCCACATGGCCAACTGAGGTATCTTAGAATTCCTTAAGAACGTGAATTTCCCTTTTATTACTGGTGAAAGTGTATGTGTGTGTGTGTGTGTGTGTGTGTGTGTGCACATGCGTGCATGCATGTGTCTTATTTTGAGGCCTGGAAGCATGACTAAATCAATATTAAAAGCCTACTGGGGCTGGCAGGTGGCATGGTGGTTAAGGGTGCTGGACTCCCACATGGCCGACCATGGTTTGAGTCCTGGACCTGGAAGCTTGCTCTCTCTCTCTCTCACTCACTCACTCACTCTCTCTCTCTCTCTCTCGCCCCCTCTGGTCAAACAGAAGAATAATAAAAAATAAAATTAAATAATTACTTGAAAAAAATAAATAAATGCGTCTTGGCCATTAGGGATGGAATTATATTTTAGAATAACGATTAAAATCTACAGATTTTCAGGACCAACAGATGGAGTGGTGATTAAGGTGTTGGACTCCCACATGGCCGACTGCGTTTTGAGCCCCAGACCCAATGGCTTGAAAATCACACCAGGCACATGTGCGTGCATGCACAAAACCCAAAGAACAGAACGGAGGAAAAGGAATTGTGGCATGTCCATCCTCCCTGGGGGCTAATTTTCACTTTCCCTCTCTCTGTCTCTCTTTGGCAAGTACAGGTGCCCTGTGGCAAAAACATTAAGAAAAAGAAAATTAGGAGTCATGCTAATTCTCCCTGTATCGTTCCGATTTAAGCATATACCCTAAAGCATGCACTATGTACTGTCTTTTAAAAATTTTGGACCTTGGAGCACCAGGCGGCATGGTTAAGGTGCTGGTCTCCCACATAGCAGACCACAGTTCAGGTCCCGAACTTGGAGGCTTGCTTTCTCATTTTCTCTGGTGAGTGCACGTGCCCGTAGCAAATTAAAAATAGTAACAATAAATACAATTTAAATAAATCATTCTTTTAAAAAAATTCTAGATCTTAGGGTAACTAAACAGTTGATAAAGAGAAGCTTCTCTTGATAAAAGTATTCTAGTAAAGGAAGAAAGAATGATACACAGATATGTCATACCCTCTAAGGGGAGCACATTAACTATGAGGTATTCTTGCCAAAGACTTGAGCTTGAATCTGATCAAGCCTGCAGGCTATTAACTTATAGAGATAGAAATATCTAAAAGTGACATCATTCAATCAGCAAAATCCAAATTGTGGAAATTTCTATAGGACAAATGACTTGTTTTTTCCAACATATAAATAGCAAGAGGAGGTAGAAGAGAGGCAGAAAGCGGAGAAGGCGGAATTGGTAAAGAAGGGGTGTGGAGGAGAAAGTGGTTTGGAAGAGGTACTGAGGTGGGGTGAAGGGTGGAGGAAGACTTGGGAGAGGGAGTTGGCCCTACCTATAGATTATAAATGGATAGTGTAAGGCTTATCCATCGATCGGAGTATATAAACCTTAAAACAAAGTAAAAACGTTCAGAGTCAACTAAGGAAATTTTAACACTGGAATTTGATGATAAGAAGAAATTACTGCTAATTTTTAAAGTCTTGATAATGCTAATGAGATTAAGAGCAAAATAGCCAAAGAAGCATACTGACATATTTACGGATGAAATGATACCTGGGGTTTGTTTCAAAATGACGGGAGTAGGAGGAATGTGGGTATGGAGAGAAAACCACACTGGCCATAAACTACTTTTATAAATGTTAGACATTTTCCATAACAGAAAGTTTAAAAAGTAAACTCTTGGAAACTAAAATAAATATTATTATTGGATCCTTTTTAGAAAAACAACATTTGAATTTCCACACCTGCGTTCACGTGAAGAGGGATATTTTCGACAATGACATGTGGCAGCGTGATGACAGTACTGATGACGGGGATGTTCTCCATGGCTGAAGTCCTATGGCAGAAAAGGTCATCTTTGAAAGTCTCATTTTATGTAAGAAATTAATAAATCAAAACCAGGGAAGATGCAGATTTACCAATTAGTAAAACACAAATTATTTATCTATTTCCCAATCTTTAGTAACAAAAGCTGTTTTGTCAAGTTAGAATACCACATTTGTTCTGAGTATTTCAGATTAACAGCTGCCTGTCTCCAGTGGGGGTGAAGGCAGAAGCTGGGTCACTCTGTCACTCACGAAGCACTCCAGTCAACACAGTGTTTTGGTAGCAAGACTTTCTCAATGCTGGGAGCAGAGCAGTCATTCACGGACTCTTTTTCTCACTGAGAATGGCTCATGATGGGCCCAGACCACCTCAAAGAGCACCGTTATAATTCACTTCAAGTATGTAGCAAAAAGAATTAAAATAAATGTGACTATCAATAAACAGAAGGTGTTCCAATACATACTGAGATAAAGTACTGTGAAGGCTGTCCTCCCACGTTATAAGGAGCACATGCTCTAAGGGTGCGGCAGCTCTCTGACCGCCAGGGAAACTCCTGAGGTCTGCCCTGGAAACTGTGCAGCCGCCCTCTATGCAAACTATCACAGAGCAAAAGCTACCGCTCACCGATAGCAATTCAACATATCTTCATAGCATTATGGTAGCATGATGAATAACCATGCGGTGCCTTTAAAATGCTGCTTTAAATTCTATAAATATACAAATTAAACATCAAGATAGTATGTGCTTGCTTGAGCAGCACATAAACTAAAAACATCAAGATGGTAAATTCAGAAATAGACATGAAAAAAGACAAATTCATTTTTTATTTCATAATAAAATTACATATACTCCATGATCACTCTTAGAAATTTCTGCTTTAATTTCTAATATGGTAACTACTGATACATATAGCTCATATAAATAAAAGCTCTTTGCGGTTCTCAATGAATCTTTCAAAGGGCAAAGGTGCGCTGAGTATGAAAAGTTAGAGAACTGCTGACCTATCATTTATTTCTTATCTCCAACTTTATTGGGCTTTGGTATCAGGGCTCTTCATGACAAGGACAGAGCTTTCCTTCTTGCACTTTATATACAATTTTTAACATGAGAATAACAAATACTGGTATTCTATACTCCAAACATATTCTTTCGAGGCCTGAAGGTAACTTTCTGAATCTCCTTCATGGTTATTGATTTTTTTTTAGGTTTAAAAATCCTGCTTCAGGGAACCAGCAGTTAGCATAATGGCTATGTCGCTGGACTCCCACGTAGTCGACCGCGGTTCGCGTCTCGGACCCGGTGGCTTACAACTCACGCCGGGCGCGTGTGCGTACGTGCCCAAGATCCCGAGAGGAGAATGGAAGAGAAGGGATTGCGGCGTGACCATCCCCCCTGGGGGTGATTTCTCGCTTTCTGTCTCTATGTCTCTCTCTGTCTGTCTGGCGAGTGCACGCGCCCTATAGCGAAAAACCTCTCCAAAAAAAAAATCCTGCTTCAGTCGCTTTTGATAACTTAAACACCTTTCAGTGAGAGCCGTAACATTCAGATCTTCCTTCTCAGTACTCTGAGATGTCTAAAATACTCCCTTATAACTAATACCTTCTCATTCTTTTCTCTTTTTTTTTTTTTCTCAGACATTTTTGCCCTGGATACATGTACTCACTGGAGACAGGAAGCAAAAAACACCCCCAGGGGTATGGCCACGCCGCAAACCCTTCTCCTCTGTTCTTCTTTTGGGATTTTGGGCATGCATGCACACGCACCTGGCATGAGTTTAAGTCACAGTGTCCAGGACTCAAACCCGGTTGACTATGTGGGAATCCAGCAACATAACCATCACTCCATGTGCTGGTCCCTCTTTTCTCATTTTTAAGTAATAAATGTTACTCCCTGTTTTAAAACTTACCAAAATAACTACGTCACACTAAGATAGGAACACATGAAATATCATGTATCTACCTCCCAGACTAAGAAAGAAAATACAACAATACAGTTGAGTTTTCCTACATTGTTTTTCCTGCTTACACGCCCCTACCCAACCCTTCAGAAGTAACCATCTTGCTGAATTTGATATCTCTCATTCCCATTTATTGGTTTACATTTGTCTAAATTATATACATAGTCCTAAGAGATAGTACTCTCTTTCTTTTATGTTATTCATGATATAGAAATGTAGTTTGCTCATATTCTAACCCACAGCCTGTTCTGTTCACTTTACATCGGGATGCTGATGGGTGGAGCTCTGATATATGGAACTGTACGTACAGTATACCACTGATAAACAGTACTGCACTGCATGAAGGTGTCACAGCGTGCCCACTTTTTCGCTGATGGGCAATTTCTACTATTATAATCAGTGCTGCTGTGAACACTCTTACGTGCATATCCTTTGCATATATTTTTGAGACCTTTCCTAGGTCAACAGGGTTACATGCATCTTCCACCTCACCCAGTACTGCCTAACTGATTTCCAAGTCCACTGTTTTAATTTATACTCCACATCTTTGATAAACTTGGTATTGTTAAATCTTTTTATCTTTCCAAACTAGAGGGCTTAAGTTTCAGTGTGGGTTTGCCACTACCCAATTACTAGTAAAGTGGAGCTTCTTTTCACGTGTTTATTGCCCACATGGTTTCTTCTTAATCTAAACTGCCTTCTCAAGTATTTTGCTCAACTGTTAGCTGAAACTTGTTTTATGGTTATAAAAGTTCTTAATATGAATACTAATCCTTTGTCAGTCAGATGTGTTGCAAATATCTTTTCCCAGTTTGTTTTTGGCTTTTCACTTTCCTTATGATTTTTAACTTAAAAACTTTAAGTTTTAAAACTTAATTTTAAGAAGTCAAATTATGTTGGTATTTTCTATTCAAAGTAATAAAGCTGGGACCAGCGGTTAGCGTAATGGCTATGTCGCTGGACTCCCATGTAGTCTTAGAATCCAGAAGGGCAAGTACCACTGCTTAGTTCTTTTCCTGGAGTATCTTGACTAATTCTGACTTGCTGGCTTTCCATACAAATTTCAGAATCAAGAGTGTCAAGTTACACAAAATCAAATGAAAACAGAACAATCTGTTGGTATATTAAAGAAACTGTTCTGAATCTGTAGCATGATTTTAAAAATTTTATCTTATCCCAAACCACTGTCTCTCTCCCCCATTTACTTAGGTTCTCATTTCATATTTTAAACTTTTATAATTTTCTCCATAAAGGTAATGCACATCATTTATTAGATGTATTCCTATATATCTTAGAATTTTTGTTGCTCTGCAAACAATACCTATTTTATTAAATTTTTTTAGGTTTTTGCAATAGAGTGTGTGCACTCATGAGAGAGACAGAAAGAGGGTAAGTGAGAAATTACACCCCTCCAGGGGGATGGCCATGATACAATCCGTTCTCCTCCTGGGATTTTGGACACAGACACATATACACACACACACACACACACACACACACACACACCCCTGGTGTGATTTGAAAGCTGCCAGATTTAGAACTCAAACCACAGTCAGCCACGTGGGAGTCCAAGGCTTTAACCACCGCATCATGGCTGGCCCCAACAATACCTATTTTAAAAGTACACTGTCAGGGCTGGCAGGTGGTGTGGTGGTTAACGGTGCTGAACTCCCACATGGCTGACCACAGTTCGAGTCCTGGACCTGGCGGCTTGCGCTTTCTCTCTCTGGTAAAAATTGAAAAATAATGGCAATAAATAAATCATTCTTTTTAAAAAAAGTATACTGTCTAGAGATTTATTACTAATAACAGAAATGAAATTTATTTCTCTATATTGATATTATATCCAGCAACCTTGCTGAACCTCTTAATTCCTTTGAACTTTCTATTTAGATAATTCTATTGACTACAAATGAGGGCAGTATCATCTGATGTTTTATTTATTGGTCCTATTTTCAGATTGAGTTTGGATAAAATTTCATTAGCATATAAGTCACAAATTATGATAAGCACAAATCAAAGTTTATCCTTTTTTAATCTGTGTTTTTCACAAATGGTTAGTCATATCCATGTGACTTCTCTGCTCTTCGAAATGATACTCTCAACTATCATGACAATGACAAACAATAAAGGTATGAAACTAACAAAGACACTGAAGAAGAGATAGAGTTGGTAAAGTTTTTACCTCTTCCAGGAGATAACGTAGTGTCCAGTTGCCACTCCGCCTTCGACATTCCCGATGGATGGGCATCGGAGACAGAAGCATTCACTCGCACTCTCTCCAGTCTGCAGGACAACTGTAAGACAGAACCTGTTCAATCCTTATGCAATGGTGCCCTGTATCAACGGACAGTTTCACAAGCAAGTAAGACAACAAAGAAGGAATACTCATCCGTCACGTTATTTAAAGACACGTAGACGCGAAGGATCAGACAGGTTACATGACTTCTTTGAGGTAACAAACTCCAGTGTTCTTACTAATCTATCAATATTCTGTTAGGACGAAAACCAGTGAGGCACCTGTATGTCTACAAAGAAGTCTTAATGAAGCTAGTGAAAGGGAAATGCCTGGAGCTAGGCTAATACTCTATGGTACTTGGTTTTCTTTTTCCAAATCATTTGATGTCTCCAAAGGAAATACTTCAGAGTACACAAAAAGAAGACTCTAGTTACCCATAAAGTATTTGCAATTTCAATACAGAAAATTCTGGCTTTCTCTCAGGAAATACATGTTCCTGATACACTTAAGTGGACATACCTCATCTATTATCTCATTATTGCCTAGTGTGGTTACATACTTCTTTGTGCAAGGATGCTTTCCTTGTGCAAATTTTATAGCCAACTCCCTGATGACAGGTAAGTGGGTATATAACCAGTCTTTTCTACTTTTCAGCGTTTCACAGCCTGCCAAGTCACTTCTTTAAATGCAAGTGGGCAATGGTGCTCACCCACTGTGAGTAAACAAGTAAAACAATTAACAACAAAGTCCCTAAACATTACATTATTATTTTACTGTATGCCCAATGAAGAAGGTTGTGATAGATTAAAGAAAATCTAATTGTTGATAGATAATAATTCAAAATGAAAGGGAAAAAAGCAGTCAATCTTTAAGTACTTTTAAGCAAATTTAAGGGCTATGGAATGATACTGTAGCCCAATAAAAGGAAAAAAAAATCAATTCAAACTTTTGGAGATAACGTTATAAAAAATAACTAACCATACACACACACACACACACACACACACATACATTCATTCATTTATTTAGAGGTTTATGCCATAAGGTGCGTGTACCTGCTGGAGAGAGAGAAAAAAACAGACAGTGAGAGGTAGTGAGAAATCACCCCCTCTTCCTCAGGGGGGATGACTACGCTGCACTCCCTTCTCCTCCATTCTTCTCTCAGGATTTTGGGTACATATGCACACACACCCGGCATGAGTTTCAAGCCACCAGGTCCAGGACTTGAACCGCTGTTGGCCATGTGGGAGACCAGTGACATTATACCATCTGTTGGTTCCAGCCATTCATATTAAATTCTACTAAAGTCCTCCCTAATTCTAAGAAGTTAACCAAAATGATTATCATCAACGTTTGTTAACAATGAACACAGGGTCACTTTGTGACACTGCTGGTTCTGAAGAGGAAGGACGAGGTCACGAGCCCAGGACCTCTAGAAGCAAAGCAACCTCTGGAAGCTGGAAAAGGCTCTCTCCTAGGGCCTCTGAAAGGAACGCAGCCAGGCCAACACCTCACTTTTGGGACTTCTAACCTCCCAGAACTTTAAGACAATCAATTTGTGCTTTTTAAGTCGCTAACTTCATGGTTGTTTCTTATAGCAGGAATAGGAAACGAATATACTGAAGGTTCAAACCAGAGATTATTCCTTAATTAATAAAAACTTACTAACCAACTATTATGATGCTAGCAATACAAAGACCAATAAGACACAGTTCTGGCTCACAAGGAGGACACAGTCTAAGAAAAGAGCAATATTTATAAATAAACGATTGTGATACAGTGGGATAAGCAGTACAACTGAAATATGTACAAAATACACTGGAGTAAAGAAGAGTGGGGTCAGCAGGTGGCATGGTGGATCCCACAAGCCAACTCAGCAGTTCAAATCCTGTACCCAGAGACTTGAAAAACACACTGGGTGCATGTTCCAAAAATCCTGAGAGGAGAAGGGACTGAGGTGTGGCCATCCCAGGCCCAGGGAATGATTTCTCACTTTCCCTCTCTTTTTCTGGCAAAGTGCACAGGCACCCTACAGAAAACATTAAAAAAAAAAAAAAAAAAAAAGAGAGAGTACTTAGTTCTGCTTGGGATGACCAGGAATCAAAGCTTACACGAGCCCAAAAGAGCAAGAGCAAACAAGAGTTCAACAGTTTGAAAAAGAAGATGGAGAAGGTGTTCAACAAAAGAAAAGAATTATGTTCTAAAAATGATGACGGCTATGTTTGACGAATACAACACGCAAGTCTCCCTTGATGACTGTAGTAAGTCAGTCTGGGACGGGCACAGGGAAGCCGGGAAGCCTGGACGGAGCAGAAGCTGGGAAGTAAGACAGGGCCTGACGGGGTCGGGCCTGGTATGTCATGACGGTTGTTAAGTAGGAATGACAAGTTCAGAGTAGAGTTGAGGCATCAAACTCTAGCAGCTATATGAAACACACCAGGGAGAGAACGACTATTTCTGTAGACCAGGGGAGAAATGGTGAGGAAGGCAGAGGGAATGAAGATAAACGTTAGATTCAAGAGCGTTCACAAGGTAGAACTGGGTGTGAAGAGCGACGTTTTCCTCCACGGTGTCTAGCTTAGAGTAGTGTACGGTGACTTCCTCTAACTGGATCAGGGACTGCAGACAGCCTGAGATGGTGTGGCAGCTGGAGACTTGGGGAGAACGAAAAAGAGAACTGAAGTCGGAATGCTGGAGATGATCAACATTTCAAAGGTAAGAGAAGGAATCAGCAATAACGACAGTCAGCTTTTATCGTGCTGTTAGAAGATGAGCACTGAGCCATTTCATATAAAGGACCTCATATACATCATCTTGCGTGCATCGGCCTAACTCTGTGAAGTGACGCAATAACATGAACCACTAAGTTAAAAAAGAGCAAGCGCTAAGGCTGAGCATGGGATCTAGCTGAGCCTGACTCTAAAGCTCATGAGTATTCCAAATTCACACAGTAAGAAGAAAAGGAAGGAGAGGACTGAAAAACAAAGCAGAACCAGATAGACGATGGTTTCCAAAAATACAAGGAAAAAACAACTTTCAAAAAGAGATGAAGATATACTGAAAACAAACTTATCATTATTCTGGACTGTAGAATATATTTTTTAGCATTTAAATAGACAGGTAAAGGGTATTACTGATCTTACATAAAGACTGGATGCTAAGACCTTGTGTAAAACCCAATTATTCCATCATTCTAAGGGGAAATGATACCTCCTTTAAGATGAGTTCTCTAAAACACAGAGAAGGGAGTATGAAGATAACTTGATCTTTTTTGGTATAGTAAAGCATTTGATTTTATTAAATGCTTTAAATGTTGATTATTTATTGATAAATATTGAAACCTTTTCCTGCACAAACACAAAAGTACATTGTATCACTAATTCTGTTAACTGTTCATCTAATTTAAATCTGTATTGCAAATCAATGATGCTGAACACTGTTAAGTCAGTATTCAGTGACTGTTAACACTGAAGTAAAGAGGCAGATATACTGGGACCAGCAGTTAGCGTGATGGCTATGTTGCTGAACTCTCATGTAGCCGACCGTGGTTCAAGTCCCAGACCCGGTGGCTTAAACTCATGCTGGGCACGTGTGTGTGTGTGCCCAAGATCCCGAGAGGAGAATGGAGGAGAAGGGATTGCGGTGTGGCCATCCCCCCCAGGGGGTGATTTGTTGCTTTCTGTCCCTCTGTCTCTCCGCCTCTCTGTCTTTCTGGCGAGTGCATGCACCTTATAGCAAAAACCTCTCAAAAAAAAAAAAAAAAAAAAAAAAAGAGGCAGATATACCAATAGGGCAAATGAAATAACTCATTTACTTTTGACTTTAAGACTACATGATGCAGGGCCAGCAGCTGGCATGTGGTTAAGGCACTGGACTCCCACATGGCCAACTGCAGTTCAAGTCCCAGACCTGGTGGCTTGAAACTCACACCGTGCTCATGTACACTCATGCCCAAAATCTCAAAAGGAGAATAAAGAAGGGATTGTGGCATGGCCATCCGTTTGGGTGGTGATTTCTCACTTTTCCTCTCTCTGCCTCTCTCTCCCTCTCTTCAGCAAGTCTGATAGCAAAAATCTAAAAAGAAAGAAAAGAAAAAGAAAGAATACATCATGAAGAGCCAGCAGGTGGCATGGTGGTTAAGGTGCTGGACTCCCCACATGGCCAACCGCAGTTCAAGTCCTGAACCTGGAGGCTTGAAAATCACAATGGGCATGTGTGGGTTTATGTCCAAGATCCTAGGAGAGAATGGAAGAGAAGGGATTGAAGCATTGCTGTCTCCTCTGGGGGGTGATTTCTTACTTTCCTTCTCACTGTCTCTTTCTCTCTTGTCTCTCTGGCAAACACACCTGTCCTACGGCAAAAACCTAAGAAAAAGAATATGACATGATTTTTTTCTCAAAGTATTTACCTTTACTAATACAATTAAATATGATTTTGCTTGGGTTAACACTCAAATTAATTTTTATTTCCCTAATAGTACAAGAAGTATATATAAGGTCGCAGAACTGTGAACTGCGAAGGAGTCATCCCACATCTGAATCTGTTCTGTAAGTTATTTCAGTTGGGTGATTTAGAAGATTTAGTTTCTACCTATTTTCTAAAGCTTCTATAATAAACATCTTTCCCCATTTCGGATTATTTAAAAAAAAAAAAAAAAAGCAAACACTAATTTAACATAAGAGAAAAAAGATCTTTAGAAAATTCAAACATGGGACCCAGCCAACGGTGTGGTGGTTAAGGCAACTAGATGCCACATGGCTGCCTGTGTGGACCCAGTCCTAGACTCAGCAGCTTCAGAAACACACCGGGACGAGCCCAGAATCTGACAGGAGAGTCAGATGAGGAAGGGATTTGGTGTAACCATTCCCCGTGGGAAGGAGTTTTCTCACATGCCCTGCCACACCCCTACCCCAGTCTCTGGTGAGTACATGTGCTCTCTGGCAAATTTAAGAAAAAAATTAAAATATGAAAATATTTTATTTCCAAGTGTATTTTTCTAAATAGAACTTCCTTAGAGTAGAAGAATGTCTGAGCTTCTACAGTAAGAGAACTCACGCACCCACCCAAGTCTCCTTCTCTCTTGAAGCGAGAATGAGCCGAGGTCTCACCTTTGTCCACCTGGGACTCGAGCTGATCCACGGCGCTCATCGAGGGCGCGAGCCGCAGCTCACTGGATACAATGGTGAGGGCCCACGGGGAGGCGCTCAGAAGGTCCGTCATCAGCAGAAAGGGGATGTCAGCGTAGACCCTCTCCAGGTGCTCAAACTGTCACAAATGAAGATAAAAGGTCAGGAGTTACATCGACCCATTTTATTCTCTCATTCGATCTCTATATGCTCAATAATGATTTCCAGTGCATGCCACAGGAACATACCTTTGTGGAAACAAATTTGACAGCAACATCGAAGGGAAAGACCGTTTCTATTGTTACAGTTTCATCCTGTAAGACAGTTTAAAGGGCACAGTCAATCTTCTCATTCTAAATCTTTTTATAGAAATAGTTTTAAAAATAGAAGGCATGGACCAGCAGATGGTGTGGTGGTTAAGGTGCTACACTGCACATGGCTGACCCCATTGTTCAAGTCCCAGATCTGGCAGCTTAAGAAACACATGTATGCCCATGCCCCAAATCCCAAGAATGGAAGATGGAGAAAAATGGAGAAGGGATTGGGGTGTGGTCATTACTGCTGGGAGGTGACTTCTCATTCTTCCTCTCTCTGTCTCTCTCAAGCAAGCACACGTGCCCCATGGCAAAACTCTCTTAAAAAGAAAAGAGCATCCATAACACAATCTATAACTGATCAATAAATAATCCCAAATGTTATATTAAAAAATAAGGTTTTTTTTTTCATAGATAGTATTTGTAAAAGTCTAGGTAGAGGGACCCGACTATTATTTCTAATATAGTTATGTTATAGTTACAAACACTGCGAAGTGTTTTCTTATACATTCCTTTTCTTGAGATCTAGTGAAGTGGACAGGGTAGGGAAGACATGACACCATTCTACAGAGAGCAACCAGACGTTAAGGAACATAAAGTGATTTGTTTAAGGTCACAAAGCTGGTCGTGACAAACCTAGAAGATGGGTCTTCCTTGGTCCAGTTCTTCAGCTGGCCTTCCCCCGAGATGACTAAGGTAACAACACCGATGATGACGAATGACGGTAACGGTGTAGTAACGTGACAGACACCGCTACATCACTAGACATGTTATGTAACACTCGTAATCGTTCCAGGAAATGAGTGCCGTCATGACTGTCACTCTCAGATGAGGGCGTCATATAGCCAGAACGCAAGTGGCGCAGGCGGAACCTGAATGGAACCTGTCCCTGGAGCCTGGACTCTTGACCAACACGCTATATGTCCTCTCAGAGAGTCCGTTTGAGAAACAATGGGGCTAGCATGTCTTTCAAAAATGTAATAATCCACCCTGTTGTTCCTGAAAAACCTTAAACAAGGTCGTGTTGGTTTAAAGCTCAGACGGTAATACCAGACAGAACCGGATGCTAATCCTGGATGGATATACTCGCTAGCTGTGCGACCTCAGACCGAGCTATGTGACCTTGGCGAAGTGACATGATCACTTTAATACTCAGCTGTATAATCCTCACAGGGCTGCTATGAGAACCAAGATGATGCGTAACTCTGTGGGGTAGCAACCTCATGCCCCAAATGGCTAGGTCTCCCATAGTGAGCTGAGGCCTCAATTCTCAGGGAAACACTGAGCCAACACTTCTGCTAGGACTGAAAAGATATTAAAATCCCAATTTTCCACTAATAAAAGAGGATAGAAGAATTACATACAATATGGTTAAATCTACATAAGAATATGGCCTCCCACCAAAACGTCTGCACATAAAAAAGAAACCTTGAAGAAGTACGGCAGCTGCCATGGGATCACTAGACTTCACTGTGATGGTTATTCTATGGTTACTCTCCTGCGTGCACTCACCAAAAACAATTTTCACAAGAATCTTTTTTTTTAAATGCCAAAGGGCACATGCATGAGTGAGAAAGGGAGGGAGAGAGAAAACACCCGAACTTGGCCTGAGCATACCACATCCTTTTCCCTACATTTGTTTCCCTACAATGCTACGGAAGAGAAGATCCCTTCAAGATCCTGGGCACATGCACATCTGCCTGAGGTGCTTTTCAAGCCAACAGGGCCAGGACTCAAGCCCTGCTTAGCCATGTGGGATCCAACTTCCTTCTTAATACCAGGGTGAGCCCAAGAATCTTTGTTTGTTTCTTTGTTATTGGATGTGTTTGCTGGCATGTGAGAGACAGAGAGAGATAGAAAGAGAAGGAAAGTGAGAAATCACCACCCAAACGGGCATGGCCATGCTGCAATCCCTTCTCCAACATTCTCCTCTTGGGATTTTGGGCACACATGCACATATGCCCAGCGTTTTTCAGTTGCCGGGCTGGAGACTTGAACCACTTAGTCGGCCATGTGGGATTCAGCCCCCTTAATCTCTATGCCACCTGCTGGCCCCAAGAATCTTTAATAAGAGAAAAAATGATTACCAAAAGGGAGACTTCTTTCCCTCTAAAACATTCAGGCTATAAGCCAGCTTACAGGTTTCACCTGATGTCTGATTTGCCAGGGATCTCAAACCTGCTGATTTTCTGTATGAAAGGCCATGAAGGGCAGAATATTTGAAGCAAGGAATTCCAGCCTAAACAAATTTCAGTATAAATGAATAAAAAAATAAATCAAGCTGTTTTTTTTTAAAAGGGGTTTTTGCCTTAGGGTATGTGCACTTGCCAGAGAGAGAGAGATAGACAAAGTGAGAGGGAAAGTGAGAAATCTCCCCCACCCAGGGGGAATGGCCACGCCACAATCCCTTTTATTCCATTTTCCTCTCGGGATCTTGGGCACACACGCACATGCGCCCAGCATGATTTTGAAGCCACCAGGTACAAGACTCAAACCCTGGTGGGCCATGTAGGAGTCCAGCGACATAACCACTATGTCATCTGCTGGTCCCTCAACAAATATTTAATTAAAATTTATGACAGACTATAAGGATCTAAGCTGTCTATTTTACACATAAATGAAAAGAACACAAAATAGAGAAACACTCCATAAAAGGAGGTCACTTCAAAAAATACATGGAAAATGCAATTAAAGTATTGGTTTATTGCAGTGCAAAACAACTTTTTAAATCATACACAGTTTCTTCAAATACATATTTCCTATGAACTCTTTGAAGACTGCACATAGGACAGTTCATGAAGTAGTTAACCCCCCCCCCCCAAAAAGGAGAAATAAAAATACCTTGTGACACCTGCAGATTATTTCTTTTTCTTCAACAGTTGCATTGATCAGGTAAGACACGTACACAAGAAACATTCTTGAACCCACTGTTCCACAGCGGACATACAACATTTTCTCCAGCTGTAAAAACATGTTATTTAATTCATGCACAGAAATATCTTCCTGATAGAATACACTAGGACAATGTCCCCACCTTCACAGTAGCAGGAGCTAACTGCTTTACCACCTGCACAGGCTGTTACCATGTTACCATGTAACTACTCAGAGCTCTCCCTCAGATAGCAGCCTGAGTGCCGAGTGCCGCAGCCCACGAGCAGGGCCTTTTTGACTCCATCTATTTTTAATTATCCTTCTCAACTTCCCCTGATTTTTGTATGTGGTTGGAAACACAAGCTGACTGACTAAGAGGTTACTCCGCTAAGTGACAAACAGCAGTTACTTTATCAGGCAACTAATTCTCTGTATTAAAGTCATTTGTACTAAAACCCCTCACATTAAAAACTCCTTACAACATTTATACATTAAACATGTAAAATGCGAATAAGATTTTCACTGGTCAACCAGTATTTTGTCCAAGGATGTGCTATTAAAAATCTCTACAGGAGAACCAGCAGTTGGCGTAATGGCTATGTCACTGGATTCCCACATAGTCAACCGCGGTTTGCGTCCCGGACCCGGTGGCTTAAAACTCACGCCGGGCGCGTGTGCGTGCGTGCCCAAGATCCTGAGAGGAGAATGGAGGAGAAGGGATTGCGGCGTGACCATCCTCCCTGGGGGGTGATTTCTCGCTTTCTGTCTCTATGTCTCTCTCTGTCTGGCGAGCGCACGTGCCCTATAGGGAAAACCTCTCCAAAAAAAGAAAAAAAAAAATCTCTACAAGGGATCAGCCATTAGTCTAATGGCTGTGTTGCTGGACTCCCATGTAGTTGACCATGGTTCGAGTCCTGGACCAGGTGGTTTAAACTCACGCCGGGCACGTGTGCGTGCATGCCCAAGATCCCGAGAGAATGGAGGAGAAGGGATTGCGGCATGGCCGTCCCCCCAGGGTGGGTGATTGCTCGTTTTTTGTCTCTCTGCTTCTCTGTGTTTTTCTGGCAAGTGCACACTCCCTATAACAAAAACAACTCTACATCTAAAACTCACTGTACATTTAGAACCACAAACTAACTTTCTTCCTTTCCAATCATAGCTGGCCAGCTTTACCTGTTCCCCTGGATGTAAATCTCCGATAGGAATGTCGGTGAGCAAAGCCGGGTCAGACTCATCACACAGTTCTGTCCCATGAAGAGTCACCTGAGTTTTCTGGGTTAAATTGGCATCTTGTCCTGAAAGTGTTAATATAGGTGTTTTAAAATATAAAGAATTCAAACATTATCCTAACAACTCTGTGTGAAGGGCACTATGTCACACCATCTTTTATTTATTTATGAAATAAACTCATATTTTGATCTTTAATTCCATTTATTCACTGGAACTTTAAAATTTTTTTTTTTTCATTAGAGGGCACATATACCTGTCAGAAAAGAGAGGGGGAGGGGGTGGGGGAGAGAGAAGGCACCCTTCTGGGCACGCATGCATACATACCCGGAATGGTTTCCAAGCCACTGAAGCCAGGCTGTGGGCCATGATCAGCTACTGGGATCTGGCGTCTCATGGCCAACACTCAGCTACTGAGCTATGAGTCTGGCCCCGTCATACCATCTTTTAAAGAAACGTGCTAGAGTTGCCACCACTGACGCTTAATGACGTGGGGTTAAGATTGACCAAGCTGAAAACACGAAAGTGTACCTGGTTTTAAACCAGCAGTGAGCTTCACGTCTCTGATTGGAGTCTCCTCATGGGATTGAACGGTCACGACCAAACAGTACATTTCATTAGTCAGGGCGGGAGGCTCGTGTCGCAGATGTACAGAGATGTTTGGAACCCTGGAAATGATCCTGTGAAAAGGAACTTAGCTAAGGAACTGATTTTTAAAAAGAAGGAAATGATTTAAACGACAACAGAAGAGAAATGAGGATGGATTTAGCAATCTGCCCATGACACAGACTTACATTGTGCTTGCCTGAATGATTATGCTGTCCCAGTGAACCTCGCTGTCAGGTAGCTTGGGCCGCCTCTTGAAAGAACGAGCTGCCTGTAAGGCTTCTTGGGAGGAAGCAGCATCTCCTCCCCCTCCCTGCCAATTTAAGACCACGCATCTTCCTGCCTCGTTGCCCAGAACCAGATCCACTGAAGTAATCTAAAAGAAGGAGGTCTGTCAGAAACACCATCTCATACCTGCTGGTTGCCATGCCTGCCGATAAAATGACACTGCAGACTGCTAGACGTGGAGCTCACCCAGACACCCATTGTGTAAGAGAAGGCGGAGCAGAACACCAGCCGTCCGAGTGCTGATCTGGCTGGAGGATGACTAGCTGTGCTCTGGGTTTCAATTTCTCACCGTTAGACAGAGATGATAACCTGGCTTCCTAAGAGACTGGCTGTACAGTACTGTTACCGTCTGAGCACCCGGCTTAGGACCTGACAGATGCTCAGTTAGTGACTGATGAATGAAATTATTTCGAGGACGTTAAGTATGTATGATCTAATTTCTAATTTCACAAGTGTTTTTCCTAACAATATCTACCGCATTAGAAATGGAATGCTTTATTAATTGCATAAATGTTCCCTCCAACTAAATTCATTAGTGCAAGGGTTCAATTCAATAAATATTATCATTTATGTCTGATAAGCTTCCTCAGATATAATGTAAATTCTCTCTCACGCTGTCCCTACCTGGTCAAATTTTTAAAATGAACATAAATAAAATAAATAAAATATTCTTTAAAAAAAACTTACAGGTTTACAGCAATTATTATGGGACTACTGCTACTACAATGTTATGAAACATCCACTCAACCTTTTAAAATACACATGTTCATTCTTTCTTTAAAAATATTCAACCACCAATGTTTAAACATCAAAAAGATAAAGATATTTAGTCTGAATTACAAATTACACAAAGTTATATTTGTTATATTATATAAATTATATTGTTTAAAACTCCTTAACTGTTTATGTAGCCATTAAAAAATGGGATTGACCTTATGTACTAACAGAAAATGATAATGTAATATACTATTAAGTGAAATACACTATTAAATGGAGGAAAAAAAGCAAGCTACAGAATATTATGTATAGTATACTCTCAACTTTTTTAACTGAAAAAAAATTCTTAACTAAATAAACTCAAAGAAAAATGTCTGGAAAGAAACCTACCAAATTATTAGAATGCTTTACCTTGAGAAGTCTGGGAGGAAGGTTTTGACTTTACTTAATAAACTCCTACATTATCTGAAATTTTTCGTGAAATAAACATGCTAATTTTATAATTAAAACATCTAAAAATGAATATCCTAACTAACCTCGATTTTCTTTCCCACATCTTCGGTTTTGGCAACAAATTTAAACAACAGTTTTCTTGTTTTACCAGGAACCAAGCACATCTTTCCCTGAGTCAGATTTTCTAACACTTCACTTGCTTTGGATGCTTCTTCTAATACACAGAATTGGTTATATTCCTGAAAAAGAGGAAAAGGGTCACAGTTTATGAATGTCACGTGTCAGGTTTCTTTATTTTAAATGCCAGAGGGTGTGCATGTGAGCCTGAGAGAGAAAGGGAGAGAGAGAGAGAGCACCCTCCATCCCAAAGGAGTTGCCGGCACACTGCAGTCCTTTTTCTCAATTCTCTGTCCTGTCAGGATCCTGGGCACAGACGCGCACACACCCAGTGCGCAAGCTGCCGGGCCAGAACTTGGACCACAATTAGCCACGTGGGATCTGGCTTCCTCTGTGCAGCCGTTAACTGCCACACTATCAGGTCATCCCGAATGGCAGATACTTTGCTAACTAAATGTCAAGTGATTTGGAGTTTGTTTGGTTTTAAGTCCACTCACACTGAAGTATTTATGGTCATTCATAAAGGAAAGTATTCTTTTGCCAAAGGGATGCACTTATGCATTCACTGTTGCCAAAAGAAAAAAAAAAAGTCCACTATACACAAACTGATTTCTGAATGAAGTCAGACAGCCCCTTCCAGAGAGAGAAACAAAGAATCATTCTCCGCACACTGGATACGGCTGTCTGTCCTCTCCTTTTCTGGAAGGGCTTTCTCTTTACCAGCTTCTGCAATATTGTAGTATCTTCTATTTTTTATCCTCTTTGGTCACTTCCTGTTTATCACTCTAACGCCCTTTCTTCTTATCCCTTTAATTCAGGTTTAGTCCTGGATTTTCTTTCAGTTCTTTTCTCTTTACATTCACTTCATTGGGAAATGTATCCCTCTCCACATACTGTGCTAATATCGCCCACGTACAAACTGCCCTATTCTGTCCTGTTCTTAAGCACAGGCTTACAGCCATGATTGTCAGAGGATAAATCCGCTACCACCTAAACGCCGCATGTTCCAAACTGACTGTGTCTCTACTCTGCCAGGAAAGCATCTCCTTAAAGATGAATAGACGGACATCTTTCATGTACATATGTAAGAAATCGCCACTCTCATCCACTCAGTAAACATCAAGAACATTCCTAGAGCCCTCATAATACTTATTATGCTAATGGGGTAGATGTATGCTGTCCTCATTCAGGTTCGGAATGCTAAAAATATTTTAATTTTAATGAGTGCTATACTTTTAGGTGACCAGAAGATTATCTATTAAGTGAGTTTATAACTGAAGGAGTTATAGTGTAATCAAGTATTTGACTAAACTGTATCTCACTTCAAAAAAGTCCATATGTAGGAAAACCAGTATGTCTAATGTTGGGGGAAAGTTGCTTATATACGCAGGTACAGAAAATGTCTAGACCGAGAGGAAGGGCTCCAGAGTACAGACTGAGATCACTCTTCCTTTACATTGCTCTATTCTAGTTCAATTTTTAAAAAAAATATCAACATATGTTCTATAATTAAAAAACAAACAAATGAACAGGGGGCCAGCAGGTGGCATGGTGCTTAAGGCTCTGGACACTCCCAATTGGCTGACCACGGGTCAAGTCCTGGACCTGGTGGCTGGCGCGCGCTCTCTCTCTCTCTCTCTCTCTGTCTCTGTCTCTCTCTCGTCAAATTACAATAAATGAATGAATAAGTAAAATTAAATAAATAATTCTTAAAAAACAAAACAAAACAGAGGTAAATTCCATAGGGCAGTAGGTAAGAGAGGTAGATTAAGAGAGGTGGATCCCACAAGGCCGACCACAGTTCAAATCCTGGCCTTAGTGGCTTGAAAAATACGCTAGGTGCAGGGGCACATGTGCCTGAAATCTGGATAGGATTGAGAAGTGGAAGAAAAAGAGATTGAAGTATGACCACATCTCCTTGTGGGTGCTTTCTCCCTCTTTCTCTGTATCTGGTGAGTACATGTGCCCTCTAGCAATTAAAACAAACAAACAAACAAACAAACAACAACTAATAACACTGACTATGTTAAAAGAAGACACAAAGTAAATGATTTTGAAAATGAAATTTCATTAATTCTGAATACATCTTACTTGAAATTCAAATTATGTATCATAAAAAACAAGCAATAATTGTTAAACTTTGTAAGCATGGAGTGAAAACAAAAGTAGGAGTAGGAAAAGTAGAAAACTTGAATTGCTAGCATAGAAGTTTAGAAATACAAATGACATTTATTTTTAAATAGACTTTGGTAACAAAGTCCATTTGTTACTACAGATTTATTAAGACCTAAAGTTCACTAAGCTCATTTTATTTAGTTTAATGCAAGTTATAATAAAGTAACACATATGGTAAAAACATGTTCAAAAGTACCATTACCTGATTATTGAAACTGACACAGAGCTTGGAAAACCTAATGGGATGTGGACAATCAGCTTTCAGATAAATATCAAATTGAACAGGAACATCAACATGAAAACTTGGGGCATGAAACTTGGCTTTGCATTGTACTAGAAATAAAACAACAAGGGCTGAGTTACACACTACCAGATACTCAAGACCCAAACACATCATCCTGTAAACCGCATCTACGTTTCAGAAAAAGATAAATCCATAACAGCCAGTCTTACTAACTTCTGCACTTAAGGCATTTCAACAGATATAAATGTATCTTACTTTTTATTTATTTATTTATTTAATTCATTCATTCATTTATTTTAATTTGACCAGAGAGAGACAGAGAGGGAAAGTAACAAAGCAAGCTACCAGGTCCAGGACTTGAACCATCATCAGTCAGGAGGGACTGTCCAGCACCTCACCACCATGCTATCTGCTGGCCCCTATAACTTACTTTTTAAAATTAAACAAAATTTAAATAAATTATAGTTTCAAAATCATCTTTTATTTTAAAAACACAGTTGTTCCTATAATGTAGGTGACAAGATTATAAAGAAAAATGAATCATTTAATATTAACTTGTTTCAAAACACATGCTTAGACTGTAAAGTATAAACCTTTTAAATAACTGTCTTTTAGAACCAGCAGATGGCATAATAGTTATGTTGCTGGACTCCCATATAGTCAACTGTACTTCGACTCCTGAATCCAGTGGCTTAAAGTTCACGCTGGGTGTGTATGCGTGCTTGCCCAAAATCCTGAAAGGAGAATGGAGAAGGGACTGAAATGTGGCCACCCCTCCCAGGGGGGTGAGTCTTGCTTTCTGTCTCTGTCTCTCTGGCTAACACATGCGCCCTATAGCAAAAATCTCTCTACAAAATAAACAAGTAAATAACTGTCCTTACATTTGTTTTTAATTAACACCTGAATTACAAATGAGCAAAGTATATTAAGATATGGGACCAGCAGTTAGTGTAATGGCTATGTCGCTGGACTCCCACGTAGTCGACCACAGTTCGCGTCCTGGACCCGGTGGCTTAAAACTCACACCGGGTGCGTGTGCATGCGTGCCCAAGATCCCAAGAGGAGAACGGAGGAGAAGGGACTGCGGTGTGGCCATCCCCCCGGGGGGTGACTTCTTGCTTTCTGTATGTCTCTCTCTGTCTATATGGCGAGCGCACGCCCCTATGGCAAAAAAAAAAAAAAATCTCAAAAAAAAAGTATATTAAGTTATAAATTGAGTACTTAAGATGACTGGAGAGAAAAAAAATCAGATAGCTTACCTATGAAATAACAGAGCTCTTTCTTGACTTGTACACTTATTATTGTGCATTTACTCATTTTGTAGAAATAAGGATACTTTCTCGGAGGTGATATCATAGATGCTGGCTACTTACCAAACGGAACAAAGTCTTGTACTCCGATCGTGAAGACATTGCTGCCGGCCAGAGAGACTCGGTCGGCCCACAGCTTCTGAGCAGTTTTCACGGCTGTGACATCACAATCGGGCTCTGGATCCGGACTTTCATTCTGCACCAACAGAGTTAAACATTCATTCAACTAGATGGAAAAAACACACATATATAGACATACCCATGAATACATATCCCCAACAACACAGTTATACAAAGAATTCCAGCCTACCATTAAGACATTTATGAGGTTCTTTTCTATTCGTGATTTCTGGTCATCTTTCAGAGTTGAAGCTAATATGAAGAAAGAAGGAAAAAAATTAGAACTAACCAAGTCCATCATTCCATTTAATATATTTTAAAAATATTTTATAATGAACGCCTCTTCTAAGATTACTATGTACTGGGACTTGCACATGGAAAAGTACTACTAAATAACTGAGACTGAATTATTCTTCAACTTTTTTTTTTTTTTAAGTTTTTACCATAGGGTGTATGTGCTCACTGGGGAGAGAGAAAGAGGGAAGGTGAGAAATCGAACCCCGCCCCCCCCACCCAGGGGGAATGGTCACACCATAATCCCTTCTCCTCCAGTCTTTTCTTGGGATTTTCAGCACACATGCACACATGCCCGGAGTGATTTTCAAGCCACCAGGTACAGGGCTCGAACCACAGTGGGAGTCCAGTGCTTTTATTATCACGCCACCTGCTGGCCCCATTCCTCATTTTTTAAAAAGCTTATACTTGCTAAGTGTTTTATGGATTGAGAATTTTACTAAAAGGACATTGGGTTACCCCTTCCGAGAAGTTCTAGGGAATAAGTGATGTAATCCTTTAGTTGGGCCATGAGGTATGAGCACTTCAGAGCCGTCGTTAATATAGATGTGAGCAGGGTCCACCATCCTTCACTCCGATAATCACACATCACATAATCCAACAACCTAAAAGACAACCAAGCATATGTATAGAGCTCCGCAAAAAGGGTTGGGAGAATTCTTGGAGAGAAGAAAGTGCTTTCCTATTTTAGATAAACGTAAGAAAATCTTACTGAAATAGTTTACAGATATTTTTCACATACAGCCAAATGTGAGATTTCCTACATCTTTGAAAAAGACTGTCAACAGATGACACCAGGAAAAAACATCACAGAAACAGCTTAATAGAAATAAACATAGAAATTATAATGGCTTCAATACAAATTCCTATTTCAATTTCATTGCAAGGTAATCAGGATACTTGTAAAAAGTCAATAGAACTCACTTCAAAGCCTTGGTATAGTCCTTTGCATAATAATATTCTTCTCCCATTTGAACCACTACAAAGGAAAAGAGATTTATGTATAATTCAAAATTATTCAGAGTTGCATGAAATTCCTACATGTTATGGATACATACTTAGATGACTTTTCATTCTTGGACATTTATACTTCTTGAACTGTGCAACAGCATTGCTCAGAAGGGTTATTATTATTTCCTGTAAGGGAAGATAAAGCATAGAATATTTTGGTAAAGACAATCTCATATTTCACTTGACGAATGTAAAAAACAGTTTATACTAGGTGGGATGGAACTTACAGAGTGAACAACACTTCTCTCCTTTAGCTGAATGGCAAGAATTCCCACCTTTTCTTTTTCAGGATCGGAAAGATCGAAACCTACATGAGACGCAACCCATTTTAGATAGTTCATTTAGCCAAGTTTCACATGAACATTTATGTGTACACTCCTTGAGTCCTTGACGTTAATATAATGCATCTGAGATTCCTAAACATTCTAGAATCTTAAGACTCTTAAGAGACAGCTTAGTTCATATGGAAACCTCTCTGTGATCTCTGTTCTGAAAACATTACTGAGTTTAAAGTACTTTAACCAAGTGGAAACAAGTTCCTGAAGAGTAATATTGATATCATCTATGAGTTTTGACAAACAAACTCATGTAGCAAGAGCTCCAAATGAGAAACAGAAATTATGAAACCCCTAAAAGTTTGTCCTATTAGGTCTTTTTTCATTTCCTCCCCCTAACGTTACAGAAGCAACTATCCTAATTTCTAACCCTACAGACTACAGATCATTTATACCTGTTTCTAAACTTCATAAAAATACAATTATAAAGTATATATTATTTTGGGTCTTGCTTCTTTTTAATTTTTTTGGAGAGGTTTTTGCTATAGGGCGCGTGCACTCGCCAGAGAGACAAAAAGCGAGAAATCACCCCCCAGGGGGGATGGCCACGCCGCAATCCCTTCTCCTCCATTCTCCTCTCGGGATCTTGGGCACGCACGCACACGCGCCCAGCATGAGTTTAAGCCACCGGGTCTGGGACTCAAACAGTGGTCAACTACATGAGAATCCAGCAACATAGCCATTATACCAACTGCTGGTCCCAAGTCTTGCTTCTTTTAATGGATATGTTTTTGAGATTCATTTATGCTTCAGTGAATCTGAATTCATTTTTTTTTAATGCTGAGTAGTAGTCCATCTTATGAAATAGATCACATATTTTTATTCACTCTTGACGTAAATTTAGGTTACTAATAGTTTGTTATAAGAATACTGTAATGAATATGTTTGAACAAGTCTTTTGTGGGTATGTTTTCAATTAAGGTAAATATATACAAATAAAGTTGCTACATAATTAGGCTAAAAACACAAACAGTGCACTCTCTGGAGATTAAATTACTCATATATATTATTTAAAAAATTATTTAATTTTATTTCATCATCATTTTTTTTTTAAATTTGCCATAGGGCAAATACTACTCACCAGAGACAGACAGACAGAGAGAGAGAGAGAGAAAGTGAAAAAGCAAGCCGCCAGGTCCGCGACTTGAAATGCAGTTGTCAACGTGGGACTACGCCACTTGCCTGCCCTGATTAAGTTCTTTCTTAACATTCGGGATTTGAATGCCACAGAAACTGCTTGAATTAAATTAAGTATACAACACACACACAAAAGGTAAAATTGGGGGCTGGACATTGGCACAGCAATAAAACACAATGCTCTGTGAGGCTGATACACTTGGTAAGATTTCTGATTCACTTCCAGAAGCCTCTCTGAGCATGTTGGGCAAGTAAGCATGTGCCCATGATCCAGAACTGGATGAAGCTGGGGTGGCTCAGGAGAATCTCTCTCTCTCTCTCTCTGTCTCTCTCACTCATAAAAGAAATAAAACAAAAAAAAAAGTTTTTAAAATGATACAAGTTAATGCTACTACAAAATGTCATTTAAATCATTGAAATTAATAGAATTAAAATATTTAAGCAGATAACAGGGGCTTATTGCATCATTAAACAAATGTCCAGAGGTTTTAATCATATCAATACCTTTATAAAGTTACTCTAAGATGTAATGACACAAATGAAGCACTCTAAAAACTAAGAAACTGCATCTTACAAAAGCAATATCTAAAAAGCATTCATTTTTCCTTCAACATAATTTCTTATGCCTGATGTCAACAATGGTCAATTATGACAGCTATCTCTGCCTTTCGAGCTTGAGAGAAAAGGGTAGAGGAAAAAATTATTTACTTAGTATTCCTTGTCGCCACGATCTTTGTCCATAAAAGTCAAGAACGCCTGTTTGTGTTTCTAAGGGATCAGGATTGGGATACATTACTGAAGCCTGTAAATTAAAACACAAACCCAATAACAGTTCATGTAGCCCATCCCAAGTCAACTCTTGCCCAATCTTTGCCTAGACTAAAGAAGTTTTCATACACGTAACAGCAAACGTACATTCAAAAATCAAAGTTGTTAGTCTCCTAACATAAACTAAATTTTAACAAAAATTAAACTAAACATAGTTCATTTACTAGTTAGGGAGTCTTACAAAAATTAAACTGCACAAATCAATCTGATTCTGATGCATGATTTTACAGTAACTAACTTTACATTTAAAAAAACTTGTTATAATAAACAAGTAAAAATATTTATAAATTATGCTTGATATTTATTCCATATGTATTAGAGGCCTTCCTGTAAAAGGAATAAATGTTAAGGAGTTTAAAAAGAAGACACTACTTTCCTTCTTTATCAGTTCTGTATTAAATACTAGTAGTGTAAGGGGGATATTTTTGGCACCAGGAGAGATTTACCTTATTTATTTATCTTCTTTATAACTTTTGGCCTCTGAAACCAAAATGTAATAGAAGTACATTGTTGAAAACTACAGAAAATATCCGAAAGGAAAAGGATAAAAATTTAAATGACTTCTAATCCTACTATCACTGTTAAGAATGTATACAGTATTCTTCTAGGTTTTGTATGCAAAAATTTGTTACTTATTGGGATAATTTTTAGCCTGTTTTTAATTTAAGTATATTCTGTACATTACACCATATCATTAAATATTTTTGTAAAGCATTATTTTCATGGCTACTTGCCATTCCATACTTTAACAAATTCCCTGCAGTTGTTCATCTTCTAGTTTACATTATAATTAATAAATCTGTACGAACAACTTAATAAATAAACCTTGGTACTTATCGCTTAGGATCTATTATTTTAGTATTACTGGAAATAAAATTTTGGGTCAAAGGACATACATAAAGCTTCTAAGTTGTTATGTAATGGGAATAGTCTTTTATGGTCTAATCAGTGCTGTCTGTTAATGCCCAGTTCTCGTATCTTTATAAACCCTAGTTTCAATTACCTTTTTAAATACTGCATTCAAATTAATTATGCCAAACTTAAAAAAATGTGCAATAATATTATAAATCATCTCCAAATAACATGGTAAAAATAGCTATATTATCATTTAAGGAAAAAAGAATCTATGCACTTAAAGTATTAATATGCAGGCCAAGACATGGAATGGAGGGTAAGACAGCTGGATCCCACACGGTTGACAGCATGATTTAAGTCTAGGACGCAGAGGCTTGAAAAATCAACCTGGGCCAGGTTCATGAGTGTGAGTGCCCCAAATCCCAAAAGGAAAACAGAAGAAAGGGGACCGTAGCATAGCAATCACCCCTGGGGATGATTTCTCACTTTCCCTCTCTCTCTTATTCATGCAAGCCCATGCACCCTGTTGTAATAATAATAATAATAATAATAAATAAAATAAAGTACTAATATGCAAATTATTTGTTTACAGAACAGTTTAGTTTTTTTTTTTTAATTGCCAGAGGGTATGTGCACTTGCCAGAGACAGAGAGAGAAAGAGAAAGAGAAAGAGAAAGAAAAAGAGGGAGAAAGCACCCCCCATAGGAAGTACAGTCATACTGCAATCCTTTCTCCATCTCTCCTTCCCTTTGGGATTTTGGGAATACAGCACATGAGCCTGGCATGTTTTTCAAGCCCCTGGGTCCAAGATGCAAACCACAGATGACCATATGGGATCTGGCTCCCTTAACTATCAGGCCATGGGAAAGGCCCAGAATGTTTTTTTAAAATACAAATTTGACAATATTCATCTATCTTGAGAGAAGTAAACTGGACGTTTTATGGGAAAACAAACTAATATAACTATATATATGTAAATGTAATTTTTACTTATATTTATGTGTGTGTATGTATGTATACATGCACATACACACATATCTTTTTTAAAAGGTATTTATGGGTAAACTGTTAAATAAATGCAATCATCCAAAAGAAAGGTAAAATGAAACATCAAGTGTAAGAAACTGTGATTAACACTATGTCTCAAGCAAATTCCTAAGATTCTTTCATAGAGTAAAACCCCAGGAGAGAAAGTAGTCAAAAGTTAGTCTCTCTAGGAGCCAGAACATGGCACAGGATAAAATGTGATGGTCTGCAAGGCAGACCCACTCGGGAAGGTTGCTAGTTCACATCCAGTCACCTGAGCACACAGGGCACATGTGTACTCACGACCCAGGCTGGCTGAAGACAGGGATGGAGACCAATATGACAGGCAATAAGTTAATAATTTAAACAAGACAAAATTACTCTAAAATAAAATCACATTTGAGGCCAGCAGGTAGCGTGGTGATTGAGGTGCTGAACTCCCACATGGCTGACCACGGTTTCAGTCCCAGACCTGTTGGCTTGCTTTCTCACTTTCTTTCCCTCGCTGTCTCTCTTTGGTGAGTGCACATGCCCTATAGAAAATTAAATAATAATAATAAATAAAATTTTTAAATAATTATTAAAAAAACATTTTATCACAATAAATTAACTGTTTTATTTATTTTATCACAATAAATAAATTCACTGTTTTGTTTCTAGGAGTTTGAAAGAGACTAGAAATACATATTCTGCTTTGACTCGCTAGAGAGGACTTTTAAAAAGGGTTTGTAACATATTTAAAAAGCTTTTATTTACTCCATGAGTGAGAGAAAGAGAAAGGCAGAGATACCACACACCAGAAGGATCCTCCCTGCCATCCTCCCCCGGCTGCAGCCAGCCTGGATCGTGACCGCATGTGTGTCCTGTGTTCTTTCGCCTAACTCACAGGTCAAAATGGAGTACTCGGGCTAAAACTGAAAGTAATTTGAATTCCTAACACTACAAAAGATAAAAACTGATGCCATTCCAAGTCTTGGAAAAAATGATCAGTGCCTTTTAAGCTTAGCTTCTTTCAGATGAAGATTAATAAATTCCCCAAATGCTAGACAATAAGGCTGTGGTCACTTACTTCATGGTTGCAGAGAGTTTTTGCAAGCTGTTTTCGTTCCTGGGCGTAGTATGCTGCCTGCTGGTAATAGAAACCAGGATTCTGAGTTTGAATAGCTGTTAACCCTAACTTAATAGCTTCATCAAATAAATCTCCAAAGGCCTGGAATCTTAAAGAAAAAAAAATCAAGAAATAAAAAAAAAAAGGAGATAGAAAAAGCAGCTTATTTCTAGTAATTATTCATCCTCAGCAGACAGTATTACAATAACACTAATGGTCAGCAGTTAATATTAGTTGAATTTGAATTTCTTTGTGAGTGTAGGTTACAGATACATTCTGCAGCAAATCATCTCTTCTGTACTAATGAATCTTTTTTTTTTTTTCTTAAGGTTTTTGCCACAGAGCATGTGCAACTCCCAGAGAAGCATAAAGAGACAGAGAGAGGGACCAGTAGGGGTCACAGTGGTTAAGGCGCTGGCCTCCCACATGGCTGACCACAGTTCAAGTTCTAGACATGGCAATTTGAAATTCATTCCAGGTGTGTGTGTGTGTGCATTGCCCAAAATTCTGAAAGGAGAATGGAGAAGAGATTGTGACACGGCAATGCCCCTCAAGGGGTGATTTCTCGCTCTCTATCTCTCTGCTCCGGCAAGCACATGTGCCCTATAGCAAAATCTCTCTCTCTGAAAACAAAAGAGAGAGACAGAGAGAGATAAAGTGAGACATTGCCACCCCCAAGGGGAATGGCCACACAACAATCCCGTCCTCCACTCTCCTCTTGGGATTTTATGCACACGCACCTGGCGTGTTTCAAGTCGCTGGGGCTTAAACCAAGGTCAGCCATGTGGGAATCCAGCACCTTAACCACCACATCACCTGCTGACCCCAATAATAAATCTTTATAAATATAATATCACACTAGATGTCCATATAGCTCCCACCACTCAAATACATCCAAGTTTCTGAGAACAGTTTTATTTCACTAGTGTTTTGACCTTAGTCTCAAGTGGGAAGCTCCACAACAACAAGAATTTTGTTTTGCTCACTGCTATAGTCTTAGGGCCTGGTCACATCCTGGAAACTCAGTAAGTATATGTTGAACAAAAAAGACGGTACTATGAATTAACTGATTTTCATAAAGGAATTACATAATTAATATGTACTACTACTGGAAACATGCTTATCATGTTTTATCATTAGAAGCCTATTTATTGACAAAATATTTAGCTCAGTTTAGAACCAATGTTCATGCTAATACCATTTCTCTAAATCCTGTATATCCACAAAAAAATTTATTAAAGTACAATTTGAAACATACTGTTTAGACATCCATGCAGCATGCTCAAAAGACAACTCCGCACTTCCAATTTTTTTCTTACATAAATCAATGTGTTTTCGGAATTGAGCAATGGCATCCAATGGAGTGTTGTGCTGAAAACACAGCCTACAGATCTGTAAGATATAAAATTGACCCCAAGATAAAGAAATCAGTCAAAAGGCTCATTCACTTAAAAATATGTAAAGTTTGAAAACAACTTTTTGTAAGAATATCTTTTTAAAAAGATACTGCTCAAGTTCTTTGCAATAAAATTGGTTTTCTTCATCAGAATAGTTATGCTAAAATAAGAAGTTACATCCCTTTAAGAAATGAAACAAAAATTCAGTATTTGTAATGAATTCATTCCATATCTTACGAAAGCTTTTTATAAATATAGGTCAGAACTTTTAAAATTAATGAAGAATATAAAGATGGGCTAAAATTAACAATCTACAACAGATAACTGAGAGAGGATAGATTAACATTTGGTTTTAGAATGCCAGAAAACTAAATAAAGATTTTCTGTAGCATAAATAAAGCAAAATTACCTTTATATAAACATGGATTACAGAAAATCTTGAAAACTTTTTGACTGGGATGTTATTTAAAAACATTAAGGGAACCAGCAGTTAGTGTAATGGCTATGTCGACTACTTCCACGTAGTCGACTGCGGTTTGCGTCCCGGACCCGGTGGCTTAAAACTCACGCCGGGCGCGTGTGCGTGCGAGCCCAAGATTCCGAGAGGAGAATGGAGGAGAAGGGATTGCGGCGTGGCCATCCCCCCTGGGGGGTGATTTCTCGCTTTCTGTCTCTGTCTGTCTGGTGAGTGCACGTGCCCTATAGCAAAAACCTCTCCAAAAAAAAAAAACACATTAATAATCTATACGTATTTGGAATAAAAGGAAAAAGAAAGCTTATATTTATTTCTAAATGCTCCCTATGATCTTCAATATTATTTTTTTCGGAAAGGTTTTTTTCTTTTTTTGCTATGGGCTGCATGAGCTCGCCAGAGAAACAGAGAGAGAGAGAGAGACAGAAAGCGAGAAATCACCCCCCAGGGGGAATGGCCACACCTCAATCCCTTCTCCTCCATTCTCCTCTTGGGATCTTGGGCACACACACATGCGCGCCACCGGGTCCAGGACGCAAATTGCAGTCGACTACATGGGAATCCAGTGACACAGCCGTTATGCCAACTGCTGGTCCCCAATATAATTTTTTATGTACTAGAAAATACATGAAAAGTAACTCTCTCATCATCCCTGACCCTCAGTCATTTAATTTCCATTTCCAGAAGCAATTTGTTTCTGATATATGCTTCCTGGCATATTCTATGCACAGACAAGTGTGTGCATTTATACATTAACTACTTTTTTATACAAACAGTAACACAATAAATATACTGATTTGTGTTTTATTTATTTATTTTTGGTCTAAAAATATCTTAAGTAACATCTTACATCAATATATAAAGCTGTCTCATTCTTAATAGCTACATAGTTTTCTTTTCTTCTATGTATAATTTATATAATCAATCACTTATTGCTGGGCTATTTCAAATATTTCAGTACTAGGATGTGATAAATACCCACACACTGTTTATATGATTTGCACATACGTTAAATAAATTTCCTCAAACAGAATTGGCTAGGTTAAAGAGAATGTTCACTTTAAATGTGTACAGAAAGAAAATCACAATACTCTTACAGAAACTGTACCAATTACACTTAAAACAACAATAAACCAGAGTTCTATTTGCCCACTTATCAAGCCAGTGCCAGATATCTTTAAAAGATGAGTGTTGAAAAATAAAACCAACACAGTCCTAATTTGCCTTAAGGAGTTATCTACATCTAAGACACATAATATTAGAAAGCTCAAACATTAACAGAAACACAAAAGACCACTCGATAATACGATGAGCAATTATACCAAGAACAAAACAACCTGGATGAGACAGACGAATTTCCGGACACATGTAATTTACCAAGACTGAATCAGAAGACACAGAAAGCCTGAAGAGACCAAAACGAGCAATGAGATTGAATCAGTAATAAACAGTTTTCCAACAAAGAAAAGCCCAGGTCCCGATGGCTTCACTTCCAAATTCTAAAAACCTTTAAAGAAGAGCTAGCCCCCCATTCTACTCAAACTATTTCTAAAGATCCAAGAGGAAGGAACCCTCCCAAATTAATTCTATGAAGCCTCCATCACCCTCAGGGCATTACATAAAAAAAGAAAACTACAGATGATTATCCCTGATGAATACAGATGCAAAAATTTTCAACAAGATACTAGCAAGTTACATTCACCAACAGATTAAGATTACATTACACACCATGACCAGATTGGCTTTATTCCAGGGATGCAAGGGTGGTTCAACATACGTAAAACCATAAATGTAATACATATTAATGGAAGGAAAGATAAAAACCATATATCATATCAATCGATGCAGAAAAAGCATTTGATAAAATACAACATCTCTTCATGATTCAGACTCTTAGCAAAATTGGCATAGAAGGGATTTTTCTCAACACAATAAAACTCACATATGAAAAACATCATACTGAAAGGGGAAAAGCTGAAAGTTTTTCCACTAAAAACTGAAACAAGATGAGGCTGCCCACTTTCTCCACTCCTTTTCAATATGGTATTGGAAGTCCTAGCATTCAAATTGGGAAATAAGTGAAATTGCCTCTTTTTGCAGATGATTATATACATAGAAAACTCAAAAGAATCTACAAAAAAAACTCTTGGAAATGATAAATGAATACATTAAAGTGGCAGAATACAAAGTCAACAAACAAACATCTATAGCATTTCTATATATCAATAATGAACAGACTGAGGCAGAACTGAAGAAAGCAATTCCATTTATAATAGCCACAAAAAAGATAAGATACCTAGGAATAAACCTAACCAAAGAATGATCAAAGCCCTCTACAAGGAAAACTATAAAAAGCTTAAAATAAAAATTGAAAATGATATTAAAAAGTGAAAGGACATTCCATGCTCCTGGACTGGAAGAATTAATAATAGTCAAGAAGAATTAATAATAATCAAAATGTCAATTTTTCCCAAATTTATAATTTTTTTTGAGAAAGAGAGATTTTTGCTATAGGGCACATGCACTCACTACTGCGACAGAAACAGAGACACAGAAAGTGAAAAATCAACCCCCAGAAGGGATATCCATGCCATAATCCTTTCTCCATTCTCTTCTTGGGATCATGGGCACGCATGCATATATGCCTGGCATGAGTCTTAAGTTGCCAGGTCCAGAACTTGAACCACAGTTTACTATGTGGGAGTCCAGTGATGTAACCATTACACCATCTGCTAGTCCCTAATTTTTAAGTTTAATGCAATCTCAATCAAATTACCAGAGTCACACATCACAGAATTATAAGGAAAAAAAATCATAAAATTTGTTTGAAATCATAAAAGGCCCCATATTGCCAAAGCAATATTGTGCAGAAAGAGAGGAGTAGGAGGCATCTCATTCTCTTGTCCTAAAATATATTACAAAGCTGTGGTAGACAAAACAGCATAGTACCGGCACAAAATCAGGCATGTAGATCAATATAATAGAGAATCCCAAAATAAACCCTAAAATGTACAACCAACTGATTTTTGATGAACGGCACAAGTTAATCTGGTGGGGAAAAAAAAAGTCTCTTCAGCAAATGGTGCTGGAAAAACTGGATATCCACCTTCAGAAAAGGAACCTAGACCCCTATCTCTCACCATTAACAAAAATCAACTCAAAATGGATAAAAGGTCTAAACATAAAACCTCAAACTATAAAACTACTGGTAGAAAACACAGGGTAAACTCTTGGAGACATCAGAGTTTTCAAAGACTTTAAATAGGACCCCCAAAGCACAGGCAATAAGCTCAAAAATAGACAAGAGGGACTGCTTCTGCAAAAGAAACAATAGAGTGAAAAGACAACCCTCAGAATGGGAGAACATATTTGTAAACTATGACTCAGAGGGACTGACAACTCAGGGAACTCAAACAGACTTAAAATTTTAAAAAGGTCAATCCAATTAAAAGGAGGGAAAACAAGCTGAACAGACAACTCTCCAAAAAAGACATTTGAACAGCCAAAAAGCATATGAAAAATGCTCACTGTCCTTTATCATAAGAGAGATGTGAATCAAAACCACATGAGATCGCATCTAACCTCAGAATGGTTTAGATAAAAAGATAGAGAATGATAAGTGCTGGAGAGCTGCAGTGAAAAGGGATGCTTACACTGTTGGTGGGAATGCATTAAATAATTAGTGCAACACTGTGGAGAACAATATGGAGATTCCTAAAAAACTTACAAACAGAACTACCATACGATCCAGTAATTCCACTCCTGGGTATCTATCCAAACAATAGGAATATGTTCAGGCAGAAAAGTACCTGTACATTCATGTTTACTGGAGCAATATTCATGACTACTAAAACATGGAATCAACCCAAAAGTCTCAGAACAGATGAACGGACTGAGAAAGTATAGTGTATATACACTGTGGAATACTACTCAGCCATAAAACGAGACCCTGCCATTTGATAGAATGTGAACAAATATGGAAAACTTAATGCTAAATTAAAGCTAGCTTATGAAAGAGAAACACTGTACGTCCCTGTTTACTACATACCAAATGTGCACTCTATGACAGAAACTGAAAGACTGGAAGGTATAAAGGCACGGAGAGCAACTGTAGATAACAGAGAGAGTGCAGGAGGAGGATGGACAATGGGGGAAGATGGGAGGGAGGGAATCAAGGGGAAAAAAGTAGTAGCAAAAACATTTAACAAACACAAAAATGGAAAACTATCTGGTGATGATAATGTATATGGTAATATTGTTGACTGGACAAATATACAATGTATTTATGCTGGGACAATCCATTCTGTATGCTATAAAGATGTACAATAATCTAATATTTTTAATACTTAAAAAATAAGAAAATAAAAGAAAGAAGCAAAAAGGAAAGCTCAAACAATAGGAAAAAAGTTTCCGCTAAGGTAAATAAGCAGTATCTTTTCCATGGTTGCATAATAAAACCAAAAATAGCTTATAGTTCTAATATGTTCCATCTTTAAAATTCAATAATATAGGCAGCTTCACTTTCACTTACCATGTCCCTACCTAAACACAAGCAAACAAAACCCTAAATCCTCCCAACTCAAAATAACCCTAGGACTCATAAACTCAAAACCAACCATTACAATTAGGCTGCTAAGAACTAAAACTCTTCTTGAGAAAAAAGATAAAAAAGAGAAGAGCACAATTAGTTAAATACCAACTTTTCAGAGCAAGAGATTCATTTTAACTTTCAAAAAGATAAAGATTTAATGACAAATAGCTTTTATTTGGAAGTAGAACCATTACCTTGTAGTTAATAAATCCTGCCATAGTTTTAATTTCCAGAATATTAGTTTCATGGGCTCTCAATTCATGTACAAGATTATAAGCAGTTCTATAATTCCTAAAAACAATGGGAGATGTTAATTTTGATATGAATTAATTTTAAGAAAAGATTCTTAAGATTGCTTTATTATTAAATTATTAGAAATAACATACAGTATTTACTCAATACTTCTTAGCATTCAGCAGCTTGATAACATATACCTAACAATCTCAAATTTCCTTAAAAAATTACCTTTTGACTAGTTAACAAGCATAGAAGGAATCAATGACTTTTCATAAAAAGCTATCACATGTGCAATGTTCTGTCATTAATATGTGTCAATAACCAATAAAAAACAAGTTGAAATGAATATAAATTGGATAACTGTCCAGAATTACATAGAAAAATGAGAATTCTGTTAAAAAAATAAGTTTTTTTTTTTTTTTTTTTAAAGTACCATTATGGGCATTTTAAACAAAAAGAAATTGTATTAGCAAAGGTGATACCAAGTCGGAGCCTGGGTTAACTTTTTAACCCCAAGTACAAGGATAAGTGGAATATCACTGGTCTCAAGAGGAGTTGGGGAGGAGGGGAAAATTTCCTTAGTGTGGCAAGTGCTGAAGAAGAATGAGGTGAGAAAGGGGGTTGGTAGGAATGGGGCCTGCTCTGAAGATGGAAGGTAATGAGAATCACAATATGGGCTTCTTCATAGAAAAAAGTCTGCTCCTAATTTCCCCAAGGAAATTTCTTTCTTTCTAGAACTATTTTGAAAAGAATGGAAATTGAAGACTTTTAACCAATACCATTTATAAAAATGGGGCCAGCAGGTGGCATGGTGGTTAAGGCGCTGGATTCCCACATGTCTGACCACACAGCTTGGGTCCTGGACCTTGTAGCTTGAAAATCATAACCAGTGAGTGTGCATGTATGTCCAAAATCTCAAGAGAAAAATGGAGAAGGGACTGCAGCATGGTCATCCTTTCTGGGGAATGATTTCTCTATGGCAAAAAATCTACATAAATAAATACAAATAAAAACAAAAAACGAACTATATTAAAGCCAGTTATAATTATATCACGTTTTTGAGAACCACAGAATACCATTTAGTGTTTTGCACCTCAACAACAAGAAGATGTTTCTGTACTATTTCTGTGAATAATAGAATGATTTTATTTTCTTCTATTTTAACACCCCCCCACAATTTTAGGATAACTGTTTTTATCCCTTAGTCATACTGCCACTGTCAATCTTCAAAAATTAAGTTCAACCTACAAAGAGATCATGCTCTACTAAACTGTGCTTGATGAAAGCAGTGGAATAAAATGCTTAACCAATGTCAATAAGACTACAACTCATCTTTGAGGCTCTGTGCAGAGACTATGAATGGGAAATAGGGTCATTGACGGGCATTACAAATTAAAAACAAAACAAACAAATTTTAATTAAACACAAATCCTGGGGTCAGCAGGTGGTATGGTAATTGAGGTGCTGGACTCCCACATGGCCAACCATGGTATGAGTCCGGGACTAGTGGCTTGAAATTCATGCTGGGCATATGTGCATGTGTGCCCAAAGTCCCAGGAGGAGAATGGAGAAGAAGGAATTGCAGCATAGCCGACCGCTCGGGGGTGATTTCTCACTTTCCCTCTTGCTGTCTGTCTCTCCTGTGAGCCAACTCACCCTTTGGCAAAAACCTTAAAAAAAAAAAGAAATCTTAGTGGAACTGAGTAAGCATATTATGAACTTTCTAAAATCAATGGTCTGATTTAGATCATGTTTAATGCACAAGTGCTCCTTGACTGATGATGGGCTTATGTCCTGATAAATTCACTACAAAGCTGAAAAATATTAGGTTGAGCCATTGTAACCATGGAAGACCATCCATATATGATATTTCGAAAGTCAGTTTCTTAAGATAAGGATTTTCCCAAATACACAATAAGAAATAGTTAAGACAAGAAAAATTTTAATATATCTCTTTAGATCATGAAATTTAATTAAATTAGACCATAAAGCTTTGTTAACACAAATTTACTTCCAATCATAAAATATTTTTTTTAATCCCAAAATATTACATTCCATTCATCTCTGGAGAAACTAAATACCTGAATCTAATCAGCACTTTAAGTTAATTAAAGTTTGGTCAAGATTTAGAAATTGTCATTAGTATGTTGTTACTGTTAGCCTTAAGGGAAGACTTAGTTTAAAAACTGTTAGAAACTTACTTCAGAGCATTTTGTGTATCTTGTTTCAGTTCACTGAAAAAAGCTATTTTGAACTGATGTCTAACAAATAAAAGCTGGAAAAAAATAGAAAAAACACTATTACACATCTTTTCCTTGAGATGTAAATATTATAATGTTTATTATAAGAAGACATAAAAGTACGAATAAATATATTCAAAATTTATTATTATTGCAGGGCCACTCCCATAGCACAGCGGCTAGGCACTGTGCAAAGGAAGTCAGATCCCACGTAGCTGACCAGGGTTCTGAGTCCTAGCCCTGGTAGTCTACACGCCAGGCTTGTATGTGTGCCCAGGATCCTAACAGATGGCCAACAGGAGGAAAAGGGACTGCGGGATGTCCAGGCCCTGTCGATGGTTGCACATGTACTTGCCAGAGAAAGAGGGAAAGTGAGAAATCACCCGTCCCCACCCCTGGCCAGGAGTGATGGTCATGCCACAATCCCTTCTCCTTCACTCCCCTCTTAAGATTTTGGGTACACACACACACACACCCTGTATATTTTAATTTTCCAAACTGCTGTGTCTGGGACTCAAACCATGCAATTGGTCATGTGGGATATGGCTGGCTCAGTTTCAAAAGCTCTGAAGAAATACTTTAGACGTGTTAAAGCAATTAGAAAAGTCAAAAATACTAAAGACATAAAATAATCACCTCAAAAGTAAAATCAATAAATGGGCCGGCAGGTGGCAAGGAGAGGAGGAAAAAGGATGCGGCATGACCATTCCCCCTGGGAGTCATTTCTCACTCCACACCCGCCACCGCCCCCTACCCCTGTCCAGCAGGCAGAGCAAAAACTGAAAAGAAAAAATAAATAAAATCAATAATGATGATCTGCTCTGAACGTTTCTATTATTTCCAAAAATGAGTACCTGGTGTGTTGTTTTATTCAAAAACTCTTTATGAGACTTCACTCTTCTGATCTCAGTGTAGTAATAAGTCTGTGCATGTTCATAAAAGGCATTTTCTAATCTGAAAAACAAAAAAAAAACCAACATTCAAACACTGAAGTTATTTTAAAACAAACTGTTTTTATGAATCATATTTATGAAACTTAAAAGGAAAATCTTGGGGACCAGCAGTTAGCGTAATGGCTATGTTGCTAGACTCCCATGCAGTCGACCGAGGTTCACGTCCTGGGTCCAGTGGCTTAAAACTCACGCTGGGCACGTGTGCGTGCGTGTCCAAGATCCTGAGAGGAGAATGGAGGAGAAGGGATTGTGGCGTGGCCATCCCCCCAGGGGGTTATTCCTCGCTTTCTGTCTCTGTCTCTATCTGTCTGGCGAGCAAATGTGCCCTATAGTAAAAACCTCTCAAAAAACAAAAGGAAAATCTTCACAGATAGTATCAATTTTACTTCATGATTAAGAAATGCAGCAAAATATAATCTGAATTTCTAACTAAATAGTCTAAAAATAAGACCATCCAAAGGCTATTTAAAACTGTTTATAATACCAAATGTAACTGATTAAAATAACTTCCTAATTTGTAAAAATTAGGTATACACTAAGGATACTGTAACCGCTATTTTGTAATTTTACAGTAACTTCTGGAAAAAATTTCAAATATGAATTAGATTTCAACTTTTTTTTTTTTTTCCTGAGAGGTTTTTGCTATAGGGCGTGTGCACTCGCCAGACAGACAGAGAGAGACAGAGGGACAGAAAGCGAGAAATCACCCCCCGGGGGGATGGCCACGCCACAATCCCTTCTCCTCCATTCTCCTCTCGGGATCTTGGGCACACACACACATGCGCCCGGCGTGAGTTTTAAGCCACCGGGTCCGGGACACGAACTGTGGTCGACTATGTGAGAGTCCAGCGACATAGCCATTACGCTAACTGCTGGTCCCAGATTTCATCTTTCTTGTGACTTTAATTTTTAGAGTTTAAAAGGATACAAAAAATTATAGAAAAAAGACCAAAAATGAGAATTGACAAATGAAGTGGAAATAACACCTGAGGCTAACCAGGTGGCCTGGTGACTAAGGCAGCTAGATCACCCATGGCCACCAGCATGGTTCAAGTCACAGACCTGGTGGGTTGTAAAACGCTCTGGGCACATGTGTGTTCATACCCAAAATCCCAAGAGGAGAATGAAGGAGAAAGGAGTGTGGCATGGCTTCCCGCCAGGGGAGATTTCTCACTTTCTCTGTCTCTCTCCTGTGAGGGCACATGCACTATGCAAAAAAAATCTAGGGGAAAAAAAAAGAATAAAGGATTCTTAACAGAATGAAGGGAAATTTTATCATCAAAATCAATGAAGACTTTTTTATCTGGGGCCGGCAAGTGGTGTGGCGGTTAAGGGCACTGGACGCCCACATGGCTGACCACGGTTCGAGTCTCACACCTGGAGGCTTCTTTCTCCCTTTCCCTATCTCTCTCTCTCTCTCTCTGTCCCTCTCTGGTCAAATTAAAATAAATACACAAACAAATAAATAAATTATTATTTTTTAAAAAAAATCTATATCTAAATATATCCCAGCAAACAAATGGTAATATAAAAAAAATCTCTTGCAACACTAAACACTACAAAACAATGGATAATGATCACATAATTTTTGAGATGCTGTGTCCCTATATAATTTGCCTTTCATATACAAAGGCTTTATAAAGATATATAAGATACAGTGGGACTCAGCCCTTCCTTAAAAAATTATTTAAATAGATACATCAATATAACAAGAATAAAGCAAAAATTCAGAAACTGTCATGTAAAAAACCACACATATATCATAAAAGACATGTGGTAACTATGGAAAAGTACAATAAAAACTTTTTTTAAAAAATGAGGTTGGGAACCAGCAGTTAGCATAATGGCTATGTCGCTGGACTCTCACATAGTCGACCGCGGTTCGTGTCCCGGACCCGGTGGCTTAGAACTCACGCCGGGCGCGTGTGCGTGTGTGCCCAAGATCCTGAGAGGAGAATGGAGGAGAAGGGATTGCGGCATGACCATCCCCCCTGGGGGGTGATTTCTCACTTTCTGTCTCTATGTCTCTCTCTGTCTGTCTGGCGAGAGCACGCGCCCTATAGAGAAAAAAAATAACCTCTCCAAAAAAAAAAAAAAAAAAAAAAATGAGGTTGACCTGGGACCAGCAGGTGGCAGATGCTGGACTCCCACATGGCAAACCATGGTTTGAGTCCTAGACCTGCTGCTTTGCTTTCTCACTTTCTGTCTCTTGTGAGCGCATGTGCCCTATGGCAAATAAAAAATAATAATAACAATAAACAAAAATAAATAAATGTTTTTAAAAATGAGGTTGACCTAGATAAATACAAAAAAGTGTCAATGAGATGTTAAGTGTAATATCATTCTATATATACTGCACTTATTTTTGTATGTTTTATATATGCATTATAAAGACATCTATTTATTCCTATAAAAAAAGACATTTTTGGAAGGCAACTTAAGAAACTGTTGGAGTGGCCAGCAGTTAGCGTAATGGCTATGTCGCTGGACTCCCATGTAGTCGACTGTGGTTCATGTCTCGGACCCGGCGGCTTTAACTCATGCCGGGCGCATGTGCGTGCGTGCCTAAGATCCCGAGAGGAGGATGGAGGAGAAGGGATTGCAGCGTGGCCATTCCCCCTGGGGGGGATTTCTCGTTTTCTATCTCTCTGTCTCTCTCTGTCTTTCTGGCAAGTGTACGCGCCCTATAGCAAAAACCTCTCCCCAAAAAAAGAAACTGTTGGAAAAAAAAAAAGAAAAGAAACTGTTGATAATGTTTACCTCAATGAATGGAAAAGAATTAAGGATTTGACAAAACAGACTTTCATTTTTACCATACAACCTCTTAACATTTGAATTTTTTTCCATGAACATGTTTTTTCTGTTTGTTTATTTTTCTGGAGAGGTTTTTGCTATAGGGCGCGTGCACTCGCCAGAAAGACAGAGAGACAGAGAGACAGAAAGCGAGAAATCAACCCCCAGGGAGGCTGGCCACGCCGCAATTCCTTCTCCTCCATTTTCCTTTCAGGATCCTGGGCATGCACGCACATGCGCCTGGTGTGGGTTTAAGCCACTGAGTTCGGGACTTGAACCGCGTTGACTATGTGGGAGTCCAGCAACATAGCCATTATGCTAACTGCTGGTCCCTTTTTTTTTTTTTTAATATATGGGTCTAAGCTACCAATTTCTCAATTCCTAATGAAGAATCTGAAGCAAACTTTAAGAGACCTTTACTCACCTTATAATATAGCCCACAAGGTGGTCAGTGTGGGGCAGTACGAACAAAGACTTTCCAGAGAGCTCACAGGCATTACATAAAGCTGCAGCCCTCTCTGAAGCAATGACATCTTCTCCTGTTGATGAGGCCCATGAAGAGAAAGAAATAAAATAAGTATTTTTCTAAATAAATATTTCCCCAAATCTGGAATTAAGAATAAAAACCTAAACCATTTTTTGCCAAGCTCTTAGGACTCCTGGTTCCTTGAGAGCTCTGTGCAGTTCTCAGAAGTTATGCAGTACGGGGCCTGCATCGCGGTTAAGGCACTGGACTCCCACAAGGCCTACATCGGTTTGAGTCCCAAATCTGGTGGCTTCAAACTCACACTGGGTGCATGTATGTGCTCAAAATCCCAAGAGGAGAATGGAGGAGAAGGGACTGCAACCTGGTCATCCCCCCCAAGAAGCTGATTTTTCACTTTCTCTCTTTCTCTGTCTTTTCAGCAAAAATCTCTCCCCTCAGAAAGAAGTTACACAGTACACACCTATCAGCAAAACACTGTGAAATTTTTTACTGAGCCCACATAGACAGGCCAAGTACTGCCAACAGACATGCCATATAACTATTTCAAAGAATGTAACTAAATATGGAAGCAATAATTCATGAAAGAGGTTTGCAAAACCACTCAGGATGCTATATGTTTCAATAGAGAAACAAAAAGATATTTTGGCCTATGGGAAACTGGAAAGGTAGAAGAAACAAGCATTTGAACAAAGACAGTTCCCTGGAGGAAATGACAAACCCTACAATATATTTCTTTGTGTAAGGAATATAATTTCATATAAATCTCAGATAAGTAAATGACATCATTTTTTAAAAATCAAGAGAATTAACTTGAATTAATTTTTGTCAAATGATGCCTACACAGGGAGATAAATGGAACTGGAAGAGCAGGACGTAATAAGATGTACAATATACGATCTTTTTTTTTGGCGAGGTTTTTGCTATAGGGCGCTTGCGCTCGCCAGAAAGACAGAGACAGAGAGACAGAAAATGAGAAATCACCCCCCAGGGGGGATGGCCACGCCACAATCCCTTCTCCTCCATTCTCCTCTCGGGATCTTGGGCACACACACATACACGCGCCCGGCGTGAGTTTTAAGCCACCAGGTCCGGGATGCGAACCATGGTCGACTACATGGGAGTCCAGTGACATAATCATTACGCCAACTGTGGTCAAGATGTACAATCTTAGGCCAGTCTGTGGCTTGGTGGTTATGGTGGCTGAATCCCATACAGCCGATTACCTGGTTCAAGTCCTGGGAACTAGAAAAACATGCCAGGCATGTGCGTGTACAAGCCCAAAATCCTGAAAAGAGGAAGAGCTGGGGCACAAGAGATTGTGGCGTGATGGACCACTCCCCATAACGGTGATTTCTCCCTTGCTTCCCCCCATGAGTAAACTGGCAAATAAGAAAACCAGAGGTTTGTGATCTTTACTATTTTTCATTTTTTATAAGGACTTATTCGTGCATTGGTACTTGTTTTTTGCTAGAGGATGCATGCACTCACCAGAGAGACAGAGAAGAGAGAAGGAAAGAAAGAGGAAAATGAGAAAGCACTCCCTCCACAGGGGATGGTCATACTACAGTCCCTTTTCCTCTATTTCGCCTTTTAGGATTTTGGACACACATGCAAACGTGCCAGGTGTGTCTTTCAAGCCACTGGGTCCAGGACAGAAACTACGCAGTTGGCCGTGTAGGATCCAGCCACCTCAACTGCTACCATTAGCTGGCCTCCAATGATACTTTTTTTTTTTAAAGAATTATTTTATTTAACTTTATTTATTATTATATCATTATTATTTTTCAGTTTGATCAGAGAGAGACAGAGAGAAAGAGAGAGGAAGTGAGAAAGCAAGCCACCAGGTCCGAGACTTGAACCGTGGTCGGCCATGTGGGAGTCCAGCGCCTTTAACCACCACGCCACTTGCCAGCCCCTCCAGTGATACTTTTTAATGTTAACAACTATCAGCCCCACAACTGAATGCACACAAGATTAAAACATCAAAAGTCTACCTCCTGGTAATAGGAATTGGAGGTATAAAACAATTAATTAACCTTTTGATACCTGGAGGCAGAGGTGTTTTCTTTTGAATGAGAACCACTGCAACTTTTGTGTTTCTTCCTTGTAGACTTTGCCTAAAACAGGAAAATAGTAACAAAATTAATCACATAATTATTTTAACTAAATATATTCAAGGTTTCATATAAAGAAGAAGCTTGATCATTTGACTGAAAATAAATCTCAAAATCCAAAAATGCCAAAAGTGGAAGAAACCGTTCTCTTCAATAAAAAATACAGATGCCACAATAATTTTAAATTTTTAAAGAGGTTTTTGCCTTAGGGTATGTACACTCACTGGAAAGAGAGAAAGACAGAAATAGTGAGAGGGAAAGTGAGAATCACCCCCCAGGAGGGATGGCCACGCCATCCCTTCTCCTTAACTCTCCTCCCAGGATCTTGGGTACACACGCACATGTGTCTGGTGTGAGTTTCAAGCTGCTGGGTCCAGGACTGGAACTGCAGTTGGCCATGTAGGAATCCAGCAACATAACCACTACCACACCTGCTGGCCTTTTAATCTTACGATTATAACCTTTCTTTTTTTTGAGAGGTGTTTTCTATAGGGCACGTGTGCTCGCCAGACAGACAGAGAGAGACATAGAGACAGAAAGCGAGAAATCACTCCCCAGGCGGGATGGTCACGCCGCAATCCCTTCTCCTCCATTCTCCTCTCAGGATCTTGGGCACGCACGCACACGCACCCGGCGTGAGTTTTAAGCCACCGGGTCCAGGACGCGAACCACGGTTGACTACGTGGGAGTTCAGCAACATAGCCATTACACTAACTGCTGGTTCCCACGATTATAATCTTTTTTTTTTTTTTTTTTTGGAGAGGTTTTTCGCTATAGGGCGCGTGCGCTCGCCAGACAGACAGAGAGAGACATAGAGACAGAAAGCGAGAAATCACCCCCCAGGGGGGATGGTCACGCGGCAATCCCTTCTCCTCCATTCTCCTCTCGGGATCTTGGGCACGCACGCACACGCGCCCGGCGTGAGTTGTAAGCCACCGGGTCCGAGACGCGAACCACGGTCGACTACGTGGGAGTCCAGCGACATAGCCATTACGCTAACTGCTGGTTCCCCCACGATTATAATCTTAACATCAAATTTTTAATTCTTGTAAGAATCTGCTTTAAAAGCAAAAGTTAAATATATACTTCTATGTAAAAATAATAGCACAACTAACTTTTTTCTAATGGTAAATTAAACAATAGTCATTCAAAAGAATTTTTAAAGCTTATTAATTTATTTCTTCCATGAGTGAAAGAGAGTCAACACCCCAAAAGGGTCCTGATGCTGCCAGCACCCCCAGCCTCAGCCAGCACCAGATCAGCACGTGTGTACCCAGTACACTCAAGGAAGTCTTCAGACTTGAATCTGGAACCTTCCCATGTGGGTTAATCTCACAGAGCATTGCATTTCACTGCTGTGCCAATAATAGGCCCAAAGAGACTTACTTTAAAACTGAAACAGTGAAAAAGCAAAAATGTTTCTGGGGCCCAGCTACCGAGGCATAGACAGTGGAGCACTGCTCGGCCGTACTGGAGACGTGAGCGGCCCAGGGTTCAGACCCAGGCCGACCTCAACACAAGAGGGTATCTGTGATCCTGGCTGGCTGGAAGGCTGAGGGGAGGACTTTGACACAGCAAGACCCTGTCAGGGTCCTTGTCTTGCTGTCTCTCTCTCACGAAAGAAGTAAATAAACTAAAAAAATAAAGTGTTTTATGAAGCCAAAATTACTATGCCTCCAAAAAAGATTACAAATGTAAGAAAAAATATTTGGAAATTCAGATTAATTTGACTTTTACATTTTTTCACATACCTGAGTATTGTCTAAGGTTAATACATAAGCTGTCTGTTAGGATTGACCAAGATCCACTGGAGGCCAGCAATCCACAAAGTCACCACTGCAGTCTGAACAGCACTCTGTGCCCTTCAGTACACTTAGTAAATAACCGACATCCACAAACTAACAGGGCCGACCCGATGAATGCAGAAGACACACCTGACAATTTCCACTCTAGTAGCACATTCCGACTGCTTTTCCTTCCACTGAGGTTCATCCCAGTCCAGTTCGTAGAACACAACCACCAGGGCCGGAACCAGATTCAGATGCTTATTCATCCAGCCGGTCTTTAAGATCCCTTTAGGAATATACCATTCATACGAAGTTCTCTGCAAACAGTGGCAAAAGTTAAGCAGTTATTTGGTAACAACAGCAGCAGAAACCACCTGTTATTGAGTACCAGGCACTTGGCGTGCATTTACCTAGTTCAACATACTGTGCATTGGGGTAGGGACAGACAGCGCGAGGGGAAGTGAGAAATTACCCCCAAAGGCGGATGGCCATGCTGCAATCCCTTCTTCTCTATTCTCCTCCAGGGATCTGGGGCACGTACGCACACATGCTTGGCATGGTTTTCAAGAGGTCCAGGGCTTGAACTGTGGTCGGTCATGTGGGAGTCCAGTGAGATAACTGCTTTGCCATCTGCTGGCCCCCACATCATGCTATGGTTTTTTTTTTTTTTTTTTTGGTAAAGATTTTTGCTATAGACATAACTGCTTTACCATCTTCTGGCCCCCACATTATGCATTTTTTTTTTCTTTTTTGGAGAGATTTTTGCTGTAAGGCACATGTGCTCACCAAAGAGACAGAAAACAAGAAATTACTCCCCCACCCAGGGGGAATGGCAACACCTCAATCCCTTCTCTGTTCTCCTCTTAGGATCTTGGGCACACATGCACATGCGCCTGGTGTGAGTTTGAAGCCACTGGGTCCAGGATTCAAACTGTGGTTGGCCATGTGGGAGTCCAGTGACGTAACCACTGTGCCACCTGCTGGCCCAACAACATGCATTTTTTTTTTTTTTTTTGGAGAGGTTTTCGCTATAGGGCGCGTGCGCTCGCCAGACAGACAGAGACATAGAGACAGAAAGCGAGAAATCACCCCCCAGAGGGGATGGTCACGCCGCAATCCCTTCTCCTCCATTCTCCTCTCGGGATCTTGGGCACGCACACACACGCGCCCGGCGTGAGTTTTAAGCCACCGGGTCCGGGACGCGAACCACGGTCGACTACATGGTAGTCCAGCAACATAGCCATTACGCTAACTGCTGGTTCCCAACATGCATTTTTAAGATGAGGAAACTCAGGCTTACGGAGATGAAATAAGAGCTAGTAAGTGTTAGAAGTAGAATCTCAATCCTAGAGCAGCTACACTTCCATTTAAACAAGAATGACTACAACCAAACAGTTTCTAATTATGTCAAGTCTCTCAAATAGTGACATATCCAGCCCTCTTCTAAGTAAATCCTACTTCTATTCTTTACCATTCTAGTTTCTGTACTTGTAAAAGCTGCTCAAATAAAGTGTTACCTAAAACCCAACAGGGCTTTATTTGCTTCAAGGACATACTGCCATGACAGCATTTCACCTTATATGGGTGAAATAAAAACTGAAGGTCAGGCCAGCAGGTAGCAGGGAGGTTGGGGTAGCTGGACCCCACATAGCCAACTGTACAGTTCAAGTCCCTGACTCAGCAACTTGAAATTCATACTGGGTTGCAACCAGCAGATGGCGTAATGGTTATTTTGCTGGACTCCCATGTAGTTGACTGGGGCTGAGTCCCCGATCCCAGCTGCTTAAAACTCATGCAGGGCATATGTGCATGCATGCCTAACATTCTGAAAGGAGAATGGAAGAAAAGGGATTACAGCGTGGACATCCCTCCTGGGGGGTGATTTCTTCCTTTCTGTCTCTCTCTCTCTCTGGCAAGGGTACATTCCCTATAGCAAAAATCTCTCTCAAAAAAAAAAAAAAAAAAAAAAAAAAGAAGCAAAAAGAAATTCACACTGGGCACGTGTGAGTATATGCCCAAAATCTCAAGAACAGAATGAAAGAGAAGGGACTGCAGTGTGGTCATCACCCTGGGGGTGATTTCTCACTTTTCTTCTTTCTTGTTTTGTCTCTCTCCAGTGAGCCAGACATTGAACCTATATTAGAAACCAAACCAAACCAACAAAAAACAGAAGATCAATTTTTAAGAACATTAGCATAATAACTGTTATTTGGGCATCAGCACTAAATACTAGGAAGTGGGAAGGGGGAAGAGCTAGGCTTGAATATTAGCCCTAGAGGACCCAGGTGAAATCTTGAATTACCCCTAAATCACCTGCATTGACTCAGCTTACTCTAACTCACAATGATCTGATGTATACTTCAGTAAGAAAAGACAAGGACAGTAAGGAAGCTCAACAAAAATAACTTGGAGACTCAGGAACGAACCAGAAATAGGAAATAAAAAAGGATCATGAGTTGGGAATTAAGGGAAAAGGTGATTAGCTCTGCTGGGATATCCCTGGACACAAATACCACATTGGGAAGAAATTATGGATGGCCAGCTCTGTGACCTGGGGCTTAAGAGAGCCACATCCCATAAGGCTAATGGTGAGGCTGGAGTCCTGGACCCAGCAGCCTGAGAAACAAAAGGAGAGAGGGATGAAGGAAAGGAGATTGTGGTGTGACCATTCCCCACAGGGGGTGCTATCCCCTTTCCTTCTCTATGTACCTCTGGTGAGACAGACACATGTACCCTACCCTCCAGCTAGGAAGAAGAATTTGGAAAGGCCAATACCAGGGCTGGTATTACTTGCAAATAATAACCATAAGCTTTCAGAGAGCTCACAATTCCTAGGGCTAGGTATATGAAACTGTGCCTCTAGTGTGTTCTCGGAGTTTAACTAAAGACTTGGCATCTATATTTTTAGTTAACCTCAGGTGATGATAATACATGATCTAGAGACCTTTTTTATTTTTTAGAAATACTGCTCAAGGGCAAAAAAAAAAAGAAAGAAAGAATTCCCCTCTACACACACACACACACACACACACACACAACAGTGGGAAGGTTTATCTTAATCAATGTGTCTTACAACCTTTCAGACAAACATTATAAGATTGTAACTACAATCAATATACATATATTGCTTAAAACAGTAAATTTCACATGGTAAACACTGCAATAGATTAGCTTATATTATCATAGCATATTATCATTTTTCTAAGATAAATTATTAATAGAATATTTATTACATTGCTCATCTTAAGTCAGTTTTGAACTTAATATGTTTCCTCATCACATACTGAATAAGCTGTTCTGGTTTATGTACAGTTCTTTAAGAAGGCATGTCTTATTTAAACTTGTACCACTACCTTGTCGCATGGTTTCAGGCCTCTAACACATAGACAGCAAAAGTTCAGAAAATGTGTGAAATTGAGCCAAACTGCTAAAGCCATAGATTCTACAACAATATTGGTAAAGACAAACGCAGAATGTTTTAGAGAGAACTTTGTTAAAATAGTGGAGGCATGAGTTTTGTTTTGTTTTGTTTTTTCCTACAAATAAAAAAAAGAAACCTCTGCTCATAGGATGAAAAGATTTATAAAGTTATTCCTCCATAATTAAAAAAAAACTGTTTAAACATACATGCAACATATTATTGGGTTGTCAGGAAAGTCATGACACATTTTTGCATAGAAAAACACATCACGACTTTCCTGATGACCTAACATATACATGAAGATGCCAAAGGTTTTCTTTATGCACCACTATAACTGCTGCCTTCATAAATTCAGGGGTTTTCCAACTCAGAAGCTGGGAGGGAAAAAGATATACACACACATAGTAGGAGTACGGGGGGAGGGGAGAATGCATGCAATCATATCATTACCTTAGGTCTACATTTGGGATACTCGTGGTCTCCTGGGAGCACCTTGAAAGATATTGGTACCCGATCAGCTCTCCGATTGGCACAGAAAGCATCCCAGACAGCTCGATGGACAGCGTTATAAACTACATCCAGACCCGTAAGGGTAACAAAAGCCATTGGCCGACAACATAATTCCACAGGGAAGTCCCACTGTGTGGGGCTCATGTTTAAGGTGTCACGAAAAATCTGAAATACAAATGTTACAATATATGTAAGTTTAAAAAACCTGAGTCTATATCTGATATATAAACCATTTTTAAAAAACCATCACCTGAGAAACAGTGATTGACTGTTTAAAAAATATTTAGAATAATAATAATAATGATTGGGAAAAATATTGAAAAGATATTGAATGATGAAGTGGGGAGATTAATGTCTCTGTATTGACCGACACGCAGGGCATTTCCTTTTGAAAAAGCAATGTAATACGCTGTAAAGTTATATGCAATCCAATGTATTATAAACAAGATTATGATGATTATAAAAAATAAATTAAAAAAATAATAAATAAATAGATACCAAAAAATAATTACCAAAAGGTAAAAAGTTTTAGGTATCTGCAAACTGTCAAGCAAATACAAGAGAAGAGAACGAAAGGAAAACTTTAAAAGTATTAAACTTAAATAACAATATTAAAATTTTTTAACTATTAAAATTTTAAAAACCTTTTAGATTAAAAAAGTCTGTAACCAACTTTTAGCCATATCAGCATTTTCAGTAATATCTCAAGATGTCTTAAAAGCATTAATGTCTTGATCTGTTCATACCAAACTTTGGAACGAGCAGACCAAGAAAGTAAGAAGGTGGTCAAATTAAAATAGATCAACATAACTTATTTAAATTACAAATAATAAAAATAATTATTATTGACTTACATATATAATAAAGCTCAATGTCTTCTAATTCCTCTGTAATTGTGAATACCTAATTTCTGACTAAGATATTATTAAAATAATATACTTATTTTCTAAATATTGGCTGTGTTTTCTCATTTTTCACATTTAATATAAAATGTGCTATTTAAAGGAAAATCTGTAAAGGAAAAACTAACAACACAAAGACATATTTCTATTATGTATTTTAGTTGAGAATTAGTCTGCAATAAATCCAAGCATACACAGACTTTGGAGAAGCAATTATATAAAAAAATGTGTCTACTATTTCCAGAAAGTTGTATCATGGTATTCTTTTAAAAGGTGATCTGCAAGCCAGCAGGTGGCATGGTGGTTAAGGCCCCCTGTGAGGTTCACATACCAGACTGGTGGCTTGAAAAACATGTCAGGTGTGTGTGCATGCATACTCAAAATCCTGAGAGAAAAATGGAGGAGAAGGGACGGCGGTATGGTTCCCTGCACCCCCGTCCCGCCTCCCAAGTGATTTCTCAATTCCTCTGTCTCTGTCTCTCTCCAGTGAATACACCTATGGGGAAAAAAAAATAAATAGCTTTACCAGAACTCAGAACTCAAGTCTTTTTTGAGATGTAAGATTTACTTATGCCACTGCTTGATCCCAATATGCAATATTTTTAACTGAAAAGTTAATTTAGAAAAGATTACTGGGGTCAGCAGGTGGCGTAGTGGTTAAGGCACTGGACTCCCACATAGCTGACCAAGGTTTGAGACCCCAACCTGGTGGCTTGCTTTCTCACTTTCTGTCTCTCTCACTTCTCATTAGAGTGCACGACCCTATGACAATTTTAAAAAAATAATAAAATTAAATAAACAACTCTTTAAAATAGGAAAAGACTATTAAACTCCTCCTGTTTAAGCACTGAAGGGAAAAATGAGTAAGGAATAAATGATTTGTAAAGCTTGCCAAAAATGATAGGTGTCTACAACAAATAAGAGTCTTAGAATTGCTTAAACAGACATTTTTTTAGAGCAAGATTAAGCTCTAAGGGCAAAAGACCGCATATTCAATGAAACATTCTAGTTCTAGGGAATTTGCATGTGAAAATAAAAAAGATGTGGTCTAAAAAATAAAGATGTGGTCAAAATAAACATGGGTACCTTTGCTTAATAATATCAGAGTGTAGACTAAAGCTGAAAAGGACTATTTCCTTTACTAATTTCAGAGACTCAAGTTAATGGCTATGGTTTTTGAGTATGAAGTGGAAATAAGAACTAGAAATGACTTACAAAGACTTATACCAGTGTCGCCAAGAGTCATATAACAGGGGGTCACAAAATAATTAAAACTTTTCTAGCAGTCACATTAAATGTTTTTAAGTGGTATTCATTTTAATATTCTATTTAACCAGGATTTCCAAGATATATCAACACTAATGAAAAACCTATCAATGAGATATTTTACTTCTTACTATTTTAAGTCTTCAATATCTGGTGGTATTTTACACTCACAGCACTTGTCAGTTCAGACTAGTCTATTTCACTGGCTCACCAGTCACCTGTGACTACCACGTACTACAATGGACAGTGCTCTAAATTAACATACATCTGTCCTGAAATCACTGCATGACAACTGTATCTGAAAATCTTGCTACATTCTATCCTTAAACCTTTTGCATTTGAAATGTTTCTGCTTATTCTGAGGCAAAGGATGGGAACGAGAACAGAGGTAAAGGACAGTGCAGAAACGAATGGATCTTGACCACAGCCTGGGGAGGAAAACTTTCCAGACCTCCTGCGAGAGCCAATGGAGCAGGCAACCAAACCACCACATGGAAAAAGGTGCTGCTATGTAAGTGAACATTGGATGTGAGGTCATACCTGTGCAAAGTAAGTAATCTGCAAACTGAATGACATGGACGCGAAGGTGACCCAACCCAAGCAACAAGATAAAATAATGTGGTTGCTATTTTAAAATGAAGTTAAGGAACACGATGTGGGACACAGGTTAGTAAGAATGAGATTCAGAAATGTCCAACCATAAAATGATCAAAAGAGGAACGACAGTTTGGGGCCCAAGTGTCGTGGGTGGGGAGGGGTGGGAAGGTTGATATTCAAGAATGAGATTCGGAAATATCCAACCATAAAATGATCAAAAGAGGAACGATAGTTTGGGTCCAAGTGTCGGGGATGGGGAGGGGCGGGAAGGTGGATATTCAGGATGTGAAGAGATGACCGAACTTTAGGAAAAGGTATCATGCCCATGTCGCAGTGCTCTGCCTTGGGAGCTCCAATGAAGAAAGACGGAGAAATAACCCTGCAGCCCAAAAGGCAGATGAAATCCTCCTCCTTTCCTCTCCCACACCTTAAAACTAGGAGGTCCTAGAAACAGGTGCGTCTTTTCTTTGGAGCTGAAAGAGGATTGCACCCGAGGACGCTGTAGGAAAACGCAGGCCCCCAAATCTGCATTAAGAGCTCTTCCTCCGCAGTCGCTCCTGGCCCCGCAGATCTCAGGGCCCGGACTCACCCAGGCCCCGCGTCCAGGACCCACTGCAGATGCGGCCGGTCACCGCCGGCCAAGAGAGAACGAGGGGGACCGGGCAGGAATGTCACAGAACGTCCCGGCCCGTCCCAGCAGCCGGACGTCCCAGTCAGCTTCAGTAGGCGGGACTTCCTATCCCCACCTACAACTGGTACAGGAAGCACTTTCTGGGCCTGAGTGACAGTATTCTTCACCAATCGCAGATTCAGAACTTTACGCCGCTCCTCGAAACGTAAAGAAGACGCTCCATTTCCTAGAGGAGGAAGAGTTGGGGGCGGAGAGAGACGGAGCCAATAGGAGAAGCGCGGAGGCGGGGAGGCGGGGGCCTCCGCTATTACAGCCCAGCAGCTTCTCCCCAGTCCAGGCGGTCCCATCTGCCGCGGCCTCCGTCTCCCGGCCGGCAGCTGCCGAGGGCCTGGGGCGCGCGTGACTCGTATCTGCAGGTGCCAAGGGTGTGCCCCCACCTCGAAGCCGCGGCGCGGAAGGGGACGCCGCAGCCGCAGAGACAGTGCCCTCGCTTTCTGTTGGTTGTGATCGCGGTCCGCCCAGGAGACGCCCGGCGACCGGCGCGATGAGTGCCAACGAGGACCAGGAGGTGAGACCGCTGGACTGGAATCCCTCTCTCCGCGCACAGTGGAGTCCCGACCCCGACCGGGACGGCGCGCGCTGCCCGCACGTGCCTCTACAGTCGTCCTGTCCTGTCCCTGTTGCCCCAAGTTTACCCGTGCCTTAGGAGGAGAGGCCAAGAGTGCATAGACATGGCTCCGCTCTTCTGCCTCCCCTCTGCTCGCTTTTTCGCGAACCCGGGCGAGGGGGAGGGTCTCCCCAGATTTTCCCAGTGACGAGCATGAGTGTCCTCTGTACAGAACGTAGGTGCACTTTACCCCAGATCCCGTGTGTTTGCGTTTGTGTAGCGAGTTATTTATCCTGGTCTGGAATCTGTCACCTTTAAATGTTAACATCCATTAGCTGGTAGAGAGGGTTCATTGAGTTAGTTAAATTTCTGGTGGAGGAAAACGACACTAGTGTGTCTGATTTCTGTCCATACTGTTGAGTGAAATCGTTTATTCTTTTGTTACTTGCCCAGTGAATACAACAGATCCTATATATACTCCTGAAGTATGTACTTTATGCTCCGATTTTTCTTGTGAAATGCCGTTTTGATGTTGAATCATGTCCTGTTAGAGTCAGAGAATGCTACAGATCATCTGTAGGGGATCTGTCTAACTTCATAGTGCCTGTCGATGAGGAACAAGGTCTACAGAGATGAGGTTGTCATTGGAGTCTGCAGGGGGAGTAGTGGTAGAATGGGGACTAGAACCCAAGTCTCCTTGAGTCGTAGCCACGTAGTGTTCATTTAGAATATATTGCTTGAAAGTTTGTGCTTTACATGAGAGATGTAATAAACTCTCTGGATTGGAAGTTACCTTTAAAGGATTCAAGAGTCCAGAAAACTTGTTGATACCTGACTCCTTTCTTAAATATTCTTGCCAGGTAAGTTTCCAAGCCCAGGCATTCATAGTTCTGTCTCCATGCAGAACACAGAGCATGTAGTATAACAGTACATCACCTTAAGACCAATTGGGTGGTGGTTAGAAAAAGTTAGTTGCCTGCAGTCCACCCACCCAAAAATCTCCAAATCTCCAAAAAAAATCCATTCTTGTTTCATATGACTGATGTTCAAATATTTGAAGACAGCTTCTCATCCATTTTTTCAAACCTCTTCTCGGATGAAATGGTTCTTTTATGCTTTTTCATATGTATTCCTTGTCTTCAGTTCCTTCACTATCCCAGAACATGTCTGTGGACAGATTCTAAGTTTATTTATGCTTTGTGTTAAATTGTACTATTACACTCTTTTTTTTTTTTTTTTTTTTTTTTTTTTTTTTTTTGGAGAGGTTTTTTTTTTTTTTTGCTATAGGGCACATGAGCTCACCAGAAAGACAGAGAGAGACAGACAGAAAGAGAGGAATCACCCCCCAGGGGGGATGACCACACCGCAGTCCCTTCTCCTCCATTCTCCTCTCGGGATCTTGGACACACACACTCACATGCGCCCGGCGTGAATTTAAGCCACTGGGTCCGGGACTCGAACCGCAGTCGGCTACATGGGAGTCCAGTGACATAGCCATTATGCCAACTGCTGGTCCCTGTTTCCTTTTTTTAAGGTTTATTTTATCCATGACAAGTAACACATACACGCACACATGTGCACATGAGAGAGGAAGAAGTGTGCGTGGCGGTTTTGGTCGTTTTTGATCCTTTCCTGTTTCTCCAGCTCAGCAGGATCTTGGGCGGGTGTGACCCTGAGGTTGCTTCACATTGAGCCGGGCGGCAGGCGACCTTGTGTCCTCCAGCTCTGCCTTCAGGATGCTTGTGACTGCACCACCTCAGTGTTTTCTACAGTTAGGTTTACGGACAACTAAAGCCCTCTAAGTGCGTTATACAAAGTATTTTGTCATTTATGTTCTACTAGTACCTCTAAGCATCTGGCACAGTTCTACTTATCTTTTTTTTTTTTTTTTTTTTTTTTTTTTTTAGAGATATTTGCTATAGGGTTTGTACGCTCTGGAGAGACAGAGAGACAGAAAGTGAGAAATCAACCCCCCGCAGGGAGGTGGCCATGTCGCAGTCCCTTCTCCTCCTTTCTCCTCTCGGAATTTTGGGCATGCACGCACATGCACCTGACACAAGTTTTAAGCCGCCAGGTCCTGGACTTGAACCATGGTTGACTATGTGGCAGGTCCCCCTCTACTTACCATGTTAAATTTCATCTTTAGTTTGTTTTTTGAAGGGCTTTTTTGATTCTTACTCTGACATAGCACAGTTCACTACCTCATCAAATTATCATACACAAATTTAATAAACCTGCTTTCTAATTTTGTTCCTGTTCGAGTCCTTAATTAGAATATGGGAAAGGATTAAGGATAGAAGAAGTAACACAGTACTGGGGCCAGCAGATTGCCATGGTGGTTAAGGTGCTAGATTCTCAGAAGGCCAACGGTGGTTTGAGCCCTGAACTCGATGACTTAACGATCACACCAGGCGTGTGTGCATGCGTGTTCAAAATCCTGCGAGGAAAATGAGCAGAGGGATTGTGTCATGGCCGTCTCTCTTGAGGGGTGATGTCTCACTTTCTCTCTCTTTGGTGAGTGCACTCACCCTATGGCAAAAGCCTAAAGAAAATTATAACACAGTATTTTGAGTAAGGTTGTTCGTTCCAGTCTAATCTTCCTAGTTATGTTTGGATTTAATTTGAATTTCTTTATTTTTTTTTCTGTAAAAAATGGCAAGAGAAACTTAAAAAGCCTTGCAGAAAACTAAATACACTTTTTCATGCCTTCCCCAAGGTGACAATGAAATTACCCTAAGTTGGGGCCAGCAGATGGCATGCAGGTTAGTTGCTGGACTCCCACATGACCTACTGCTGTTGGAGTGTCAGACCTGGTGGCTTGAAATTCACGTCAGGTGCATATGCGTGTGTCCCAGGACTCTGGGAGGAGAATGGAGGGGAGGAATTACGGCATGGCCAACCCTCTGGGGAGTGATGTCTCACTTTCCCTCCCACTATCTCTGTCTCTGTCTGTCTCTCTCTGGCAAGTGCATGTGCCCTAAGGCAAAAACCTCTACCAAAAAAAAAAAAATCACCCTAAGTTGTTTAGATATGCAGTTGTCTCTCGCTATCCACAGGGGATTGGTTCCAGGATGTCCTGGGATACTCAAATTCAAAATGTACAAATGCTAAAGTCCCTTATATAAAATGGCGAGGTATTTTTCCATAACCTTTACCCATCCTCCTATATATGTAAATGTTTTTTTTATTCATGGTAGAGTATGTGTGTGTGCACTGAGAGAGAGAAATGAGCCCTCAGCACAGGTTCGGACCACGGCGGGATTCCTTTCCTCCATCCTCCTGCCCATCAACTCTTCCACACTCACGTGGTTTCAAGGTGACCAGGCCAGGATTGAACTGTGGTCACCATGTAGAACCCAGCTTCACTCAGGCAGCATGTTAGCGCTGATCCCCAGCTTCTCCATTATACTTTAAATCATTTTCCAGGTAATATTTGATACAATGTAAATGCTATTTAATAGTTGTTATACTATATTGTCTAGGGAATAATGATAAGGAAAAAAGTCTACGCATTCAGTTCTGTCTCTCTGTCTCTCTGTCTTTCTGGCGAACGAATGCACCCTAAAGCAAAAAACCTCTCCAAAAAAAACCCAAAAACAAACCAATTTTTTTAAAGAGGATTTTGCCAGGACTGGCAGGTGGCATGGTGGTTAAGGGCATTGGATTCCCACATGGCTGACCATGGTTTGAGTCCTGGTTTCTCACTTTCCCTCTCTCTCTGTCTCTCTCGCTCTCTCTCTGTCTCTCTCTCTCTCACTCCGCCCCTCTGGTCAAATTAAAATAAATAAATAAATAAAGTTAAATAAAATATTTCTTTATTAAAAAAAAGAGGTTTGGGGACCAGCAGTTGGCTTAATAGCTATGTCGCTGGACTCCCATGTAGTCGACCGCGGTTCGAGACCCGAACTCGGTGGCTTAAACTTATACTGGGCGGGCATGCGTATGTGCGTGCCCAAGATCCTGAGAGGAGAATGGAGGAGAAAGGATTGCAGCATGGCCATCCCCCCTGGGGGTGATTTCTTGCTTTCTGTCTCTCCTTCTCTCTCTGTCTTTCTGGCAAATGCACGCGCCCGATAGCAAAAACCTCTCAAAAAAAAAAAAAAAAAAAAAGAGGTTTTGCCTTAGGATGTATGCGCTGGGAGGGAGAGCAACAGACAGTGAGAGGGAAAGTAAGAAATCACCCCCTGGGGGAAATGGCCATACCACAGTCTCTTCTCCTCCTGGGATCTTGGGTACACACGCATATGTGCCCAGTGTGAGTTTCGAGCCACTGGGTCCAGGACACGGTAACCACATTTGGCCATGTGGGAGTCCAGCCAAGTCACTGCTACGCCATCTGCTGGTTTTGATCTGCAATTGGCTGAATCTGTGTTTGTGGAATCCATGAATATGTGAGGCCAACTGTCTCTTTTTTTAAAATTTAAGTTTACTTACCTGTTTTTTGCCATGAGCAAGATATGTATATATAGAGAGATAGGCGAAGAGACAGTACCCCAACAAGGTCCTGCCGCTGCAGTGCACCCCTCATTGTAGCCAGCCAGATCATAGCACACAAGTGCCTGATATGCTGGGAGGTCTCTGGGCTTGATCAAACCTTCCCATGTGGGTCAGCATCACAGAGCCGTAGGTTACTGCTCTGTCACCATCTGCTCCCCGGCATGTAATTTTTTTTTTTTTTTTTTTTTGAGAGGTTTTTGCTATAGGGTGCATGTGCTCGCCAAAAAGACAGAGACAGACAGAGAAACAAAAAGTGAGAAATCACCCCCCAGGGGGGATGGCCACGTCGCAATCCTTTCTCCATTCTCCTCTCAGGAGTTTGGGCACGCATGCTCACACACCTGACGTGAGTTTAAGCCACCGGGTCTGGGACTAGAACCGCAGTTGATTACATGGGAGTTTAGTGACATAGCCATTACACTAACTGCTGGTCCCCCTAGCACGTAATTTTGAAGTAAGTATTATTATTCGTAGCAGTATTATAATATGTTGTTTCAAGCATGTTTACTATAGACACCTAAGGTCTTGTAAATTTCAAGCATGTATACTATAGGCACCTAAGGTCTTGTAAATTATCCACGTTTCACGTAGGCAGGTGGGCTCAAATTGGAAACTAAATACCTTTAATCTAACCTATTTGTACCACTAAACAAAGCTCACTGAATTCTTTTATTTCAGATGGAACTAGAGGCATTACGTTCTATTTATGAAGGAGATGAAAGTTTCCGGGAATTAAGTCCAGTGTCCTTTCAGTATCGGGTAAGACGTGGCACAAACAGGAGCCGTACCACTGCGAGAAAAAGCTTTAGTTTTCTAAAAATGCTTATTTTGTTTTTTAAACTTAGTAGTTTATATTTATTATGACTTTGTATTTTCCAAAGCATTTAAGTGAGGACTCATCACCTTGACCTCATTTTTTAACGTTTGAAAAGGTAATAGAGAAACATTTTAACAACCAGAATAAACTTGTTCTCACACAGAATCATAAAATATTAGTAATGGAAGAGACCTTAGGAATTATATAATTTCATCTCTCTCTTTCTTTTTTATTTTGTTTTTAAGAGAGATTTTTGCTACAAGGCACATATGCTCGCTAGAGAGACAGAAAGTGAGAAAACACCCCCTGGGAGGATGACCACACTGCAGTCCCTTCTCCATTCTCTTCTTGGAATTTTGGGTACACACACACATGCACTTGGCGTGAGTTTTAATCTGCCGGGTCCAAGACTCGAACCACAGTTAGCTACATGAGAGTTTAGTGACGGAACCATTACACCATCTGCTGGTCCCAATTTCATCTAATTTTAAAGATAACTTCTGCAGTGATATCTTCCTAAGCTCCCAAGCTGGTTCCGATAATATTAGAATTAAAGCTGAGCTCTCTATTCTATATCTAGTATTCTTTTTTCCTACCCTGTGCTATGGACAAGAAAAGTTGGTATTTCCTTGATTCTGTGTTCTAAATATGTATGTGTACTTTTTTTAATGTATGTGAAAGATGGATTTTTAGGAGTTGCTTATAACTCTGTCTTCAACAGGAAATGGTTACCAGTATTTTATTTTGTAAATGATGATGTGAATTATTTATTACAAATATTATAAGTAGTAGTAAAATAGAAAAAATTTTTTGTAACAGATTTTTGGTTATCATTAACACTGTCCCATTTAAAATAAATTATATGAGAGATGATCTTTACACATGACTTATTGTAGACTGGCACAGGGAATCCGTTCTTTAAAGTTACTTCGTTTGGATACTCTCCTCCCTGCTCCATCCTTCTCGATTCCCTCTCAAGCGTAACAATTTATACCATCCCTGTGTGTAACAGTTGGGACTTTAGTGGTCAAAGTTAATGATAGAGTTAAGTCCTAGGCGTGTGTTCGAGTCCATCTTCCTCCCCAGACTTTCCCAAATACTGCCATCTCTCCTTAGCAGATGGGAGACTGGAGAATTTCCTTATACCTCTCACACATGTCTATTAATGGCAATTATTTATTGAGTGCAGTATATAGAATGATGTAGAACATGCATGTGTACTATGGCATGGACACTTGAATGTGACCCACAGGCTGGAGTTAAAAACAGTGAAACGTGAGAGTAAGAGACAGTATGCTGGGACCAGCAGGTGGTGTGGTGGTTAAGGTGCTGGATCCCATGGCTTATTGTGTGGCTAGAGTCCCAGACCTGGTGGCTTGAAAAATCACACTGGGCACGTATGTGTGTGTGCCTAAAATCCTGAGAAGAGAATGGAGGAGAAAGGACTGTGGTGTGGCCATTCCCCTAGGGGTGATTTCTTTCTCTCTCTCTTATCTGGTGAGCACACCTGCCCTCTAGGAAAAACTAAAAAAATAAATAAGAGAGAGAGAGAGAGAGAGAATATGCTGACAGTCATAGGACCTGGCTTAGAGTCCTGCCTTTGTCCTAATCAGACCCCTCAGGTTTTTTTGTTTTTAATTGTCATTTCTAATTTTATAGTTGTACAGGGGGTATGGTATAGTTTTTCCAAACATGAATACATCGTGTAATGATCAAGTCAGGGCAGTGAACATACCTACCGTCTCCAGTATCTATCACTACTTTGTGTTGTGCACGTTCAAAATCCTTTTTTCTAGTTACTTCGAAATACATATTGAACTGTCACCATCTTTACTGTGCTGTAGTACTCTGAGCCCCATTCCACTCGTTGACATACATTCTTGCATCTGTTAGCCCTCTTCTCCCCATGCCCCTGTCTTTCCAGCTTCTGGTATTCCCTGTTACTCTATTTCTATGAAATTGGACCCCTCAGTTCTTACACAGAATGGTTTAGTAGCCTCCTAAATGCCTTTCCTGTTTTCATGTCTTTCTTCAGAGTCCCCTCGTACTCAACCATTAGTCCTCCAACAGACTACTAGTAAGCTCTCTGAGACACTTAAGTACTCATTCTATCCCCTCATTGAAAAAGGCTTCTTCTGGACCAGCTGGCAGCCTAGTGGTTAAGGTGCTCGATTCCCACATGGCAGACCATGATTCAAGTCCCAGACGCAGAGGCTTGAAAATCATGCTGGGCGCATGTGCATGCATGCCCAAAATCCCGAGAGGAGAATAGAGGAGCATGGTTGTGGTATAGCCACTCTAACTGATCTCTTTCCAGCAAGTGCACATGCCCTATGAAGCATAATGGATTTTTGAATATTTTCCTACATTTTCAAAAAGTGCTGTCCCTTTTGGGTACACTGCCCGTTTGTTCCCTTACCTCTCATTCATTATCCATCCTGCTGCTGAGTTAAGGTCATCATCCAACCTCCACTGTGTTGTATTCGGACCATGTCTCCTATGTCTGCCATGACTTTGAGGCAGAATTAATTATTCTTCATCTATTCATAGTTTGTTCTGTTACTCATTTTTTTTTTTTTTTAATTTTTGCCAGAGGGCACATGCGCTTGCCAGTGGGGCAGAGAGAGAGAGAGACAGAGAGAGAGAGAGAGAGAGAGAGAGAGAAAGCACCCTCTCCCCAGTGGGGCATGGTGACACCTCAGTCATTTCTCTGTCTCTCCTTTTGGGATTTTGGACATGCACACATACTCACCCAGCATGTTTCTCTGGGACTCAAAACGCTCATCAACTATATGGTATCTGGCCATCTTAACAACCATGCTGTGGTCTGGCCCCATTCCACCACTTTTAAAGTACTATTCACATGATAGTTTAGTGAGTCATCTAAAGACCTCTCTCCCTTGAAGATAGGAATGACCTTGTCTCTATCTTTGTATCAGTACCTAGCATGAATTAGGTAACTTTTATTATTTTTTTAATTATCTCTGTATTTAAAATCCAGACATAAACTAATGACATTCTTCATTCAGATAATCAAGTTACATAGACATGTCAACAGATCACTAACTTTCTTTGATATGATTTCTCAGCCTTGCCTTATATTGGTACAGAATGTGATTGGAGTGAATAAATGGGAATGAAAAATTAGTGGTCAGAAAATAAAGATCAAGCAAGTCATAATTTTCATAATTTGGGGTAAAAAAGTTTAAGTCCACAATGAATCTCTGCTCTAAACCCCATCTTTTAGACCCCAGAAAAGCTCAGATAGGGTCATAGAAACCCTCAACCCTTACTGAACCTGCTGCCCAAAGGAAGAAGCTCCTCTTTATAAATCTGAACTCAAAATATCTTTCTATGGATACTACATTGCAAAACACAGTAAAGGAGAGAAATTGTCACAGAAGTACCTTAAAGTACAGTAAAGGGAAGCACATGATCATACAGTTGCAGAAACCTTCTCTAAGCAATTAGCCAAAAATGAATACACCATCACATGACTAAAATTCAGAGAAGAGAGACTGCAGAGTGAGCAGCAGGGAGAAGCACAGAGCTGCAGAGAGACCGTGGCTCATCTCCTCCCACACGCCTCTGAACTCTCAGTTGAAACCTGGAGCTCGGCCCAGGTGTACCTATTCCCAAGAATCTGTGAGGCCTTTGTAATATCCACTTCCAAAGTTAAAAGCACAGATTGCTTGGTGAGCATCAGGGAAACGGAACTACAGAGAGATTGTGGATCACCTCTTCCTGCACACCTCTGAACACTCAGAATTAACTCCAAGAAATTAGGAAGAAACGTATAATCCATCAGATGACCAGAAACCACCACAGAGGCACAAGAAATGAGAAACCAAGAAAATATCTCTCCCCCAAGGGAAAAGAATAACCCTTCATCATCCACAGATAATACAATGGAGCTCGTGGAAATGTCCAATAAAGAATTCAGAATATTCATAGTGACAAAACTAAATGAGATGCACGAGATGAGAGTCAATGAACTCCAGAAGGTGCAAGAGAAAAGAGACAATGAGTTCCAGGAGATGAGGAAGTTCTTTCATGATTTGAAAGAAAAAGTACACACCATAAAAAAGAATCAAATGGAGCTATTAGAGATAAATGTTGTAATACAGGAAATCAAGACCTCCCTCGAAAGTATTAAAAGCAGATTAGATCATGCAGAAGATCAAATCTTGGAAGTTAAAGTAAAAATCTCTGACCTAGAAAAAAATCACCAAAAAGACTGACAAAATAACCCCCCAAATGAGTGTGGCTACCCCCCCCCCCCCCGTTGGAGATGGGGGTGATTTCTCACTGTCTCTCTCTCTCTCTGGTGAACGCACATGCCCTATTACAAAAACCTTAAAAAAAATAATCACCCCCTGCTCGTAGCCTGAACACCTGACATTTTCAGAATGCTACCTTTCCAATCCAAGCCTGAGTATTGGAAATAATTCATTATTTTGGAGATTATAACTTAGAACTCTTTTGTTGTTGTTTTAATCACTTTTACAAGCCTAAGATTTCCCTTTTCTTCAGATAGGTGAAAATGGTGATCCCAAAGCCTTCTTAATAGAGATTTCCTGGACAGAAACATATCCCCAGACACCTCCAATTATATCTATGAATGCTTTTTTTAACAACACCATGTGAGTAGTGTTTCATTTTCACTGTTTTTTTCATCTTTCCCTCCGTTTTACTTTTCTCTCAGCAATGTGTTCGTTGTGCATTGTAGATCGTCTGCAGTAAAGCAGAGCATATTAGCCAAGTTACAGGAGGCAGTAGAGGTTAACCTGGGAACCGCGATGACCTACACGTTGTTCGAATATGCCAAGGACAACAAAGAGCAGTTCATGGAGAATCACCATCCCATCCATTCTACAGTGAGTATGTGATTTTTCTTTTTTTGCCATATTTTTTTTTCTTTTGTTCTGCTTGTAATTAATTTTTAGTTCAGATAATTAATACATTTCAAAAATTAGAAGGAAACTTTGTGTTGGATTATAGATTAGAGTTACGTTGTTAAATAAGAACAATGATTTTAGATTTCTTAGGTTTTAGATTTTAGATTTCTGTATAGCCTAAAGAATGAAATTATATTCTGTGAATTTTGACCCTTCATTAAAGACTAATAGAATACTTCAGCTCACCATAACCGAGTTATTATAGATCCTATATATATTTTTCTTTTCGGAGGGTTTTTTTTTTTTTTTTTTTTTTTTTTTTTTTTTTTTTTTTTTTTTTTTTTTGCTATAGGGCGCGTGCGCTCGCCAGACAGACAAAGAGAGATAGAGAGATAGAAAGTGAGAAATCACCCCCCAGGGGGGATGGCCACGCCACAATCCCTTCTCCTCCATTCTCCTCTCGGGATCTTGGGCATGCGTGCACACGCGCCCGGCATGAGTTTTAAGCCACCGGGTCCGGGACGCGAACCGTGGTGGACTACATGGGAGTCCAGCGACATAGCCATTACGCTAACTGCTGGTCCCCCTAGATCCTATATTTTTTTTTTTTTTTTTTTTGGAGAGGTTTTTTTTTGCTATAGGGCGCGTGCGCTCGCCAGACAGACAGAGAGAGACAGAGAGACAGAAAGCAGGAAATCACCCCCCAGGGGGGATGGCCACGCCGCAATCCCTTCTCCTCCATTCTCCTCTCGGGATCTTGGGCACGCACGCACACGCGCCCGGCGTGAGTTTAAGCCGCCGGGTCCGGGACTCGAACCGCGGTCGACTACGTGGGAGTCCAGCGACATAGCCATTACGCTAACTGCTGGTCCCCCTAGATCCTATATTTTTAAAAATTTACTTAATTTCTTCATAATGTTTAGTTGGCTAAAGGATGTCCTGTGTAGTGCTAAAACATTTATGAAATTGCTTTCTACATGAGGCTTATCTTGTTCAATTTGAAGGTTTTGCAAATTAAAGAGACTTTATTGAATAGAAAAAAAGTGATTGTTTAATTTCTAAAATAATTGTAGGAAATAATCTTTTAGGATCTTAAGCACCTACGTATAAGACCTCTTTGTTGCAAGTAATGAACTGGAAGAATTTCAGTGGTCATTGTTAATTGAGTTTTGTCTTGCAAACCAAATTTTTGGCACAGAGGCTGTCTTCCATTTGAGTAGTCCTGGCTTCCACATTCCAAATGAGACACAAGAGGGCGTGGTGGCGCCCTCCCTATGGCCAAACGAGACATAAGGAGGGATGCTGAGAGGCAGCCAGAGGGACAGTAGAGGGTGGAGGCCAAGGTCATAGACTGCGGGGCAGACCACCTGAGTTCAGTTCCTCACTGTACCACTTCCTTTTGCCATAGGGTACATGCACTTGCTGGAGAGAGACAGAGAGAGGGAAAGTGAACAATCACCCTGCCCCCAGGGGGATGGCCACACTTCAGTCCCTTCTCCTTCATTTTCTTCTCAGGATTTTGGGCATGCAGACACATGCACCTGGCATGATTTTTAAGCTGCTGGGTCCAGGACTTGAGCTACAGTTGGCCATGTGGGATTTCATGCCTTAACTACCATGCCACCTGCTGGCCCCACCACTTTTATTTATTTATTTTAAAGTCTGTCCATTCCTTGAGTTGGACACCTTCCTTGACAGTGTCTCACCATACCACAGTCCAACCCCAGGCTCCCAGCCAGGATCACGGGCACACCTGACATGAACGTTCAGGTCAGCCCAGGATTTGAACCTGCACCACCACCCTTACGACTCTAGAATCTCACATCAACATACATCTGGGTGGGCCACTGTGGCTGGGTCACCGCACCACTTGTTAACTGTGTGCCTCTGGGCAAATTTTTAAACCTGTGCTCAGTTTCTTGTCTGTTAAAGTAGAGTTTATAAGATCTACCTTAAAAAATTGTGATAAGGGGGTCAGCAGGTGGCATGATGGTTAAGGTGCTGGACTCCCACATGGCCAACTGTGGTTCGAGTCCTTGACTGGCGGCTTCAAAATCATGCCAGACACATGTGCATGCATACCCAAAATCTTAGGAGGAGAATGGAAGAAAAGGGATTGTGGCATGGCCATCCCTCCCGGGAGGTGATTTTTCAATTTCCCTCTCTCTCTGTCTAGTGAGCACACACACCCTATGGCAAAAACCTAAAAAAAAAGATATGGTAAAAATCAAATGAGTGATATATGTGAAGCATTTACATTAATGCTTGGCACCTAGGAAGCATTTTAAATTTTAATTATCATGAACACTGATTATATGAGCCCAGATATTTTAAAGAGTCTCTTCAGGGAACCAGGGTGTCCTAGGTAGGTACATGTAATTCCTCCAAAGGCACTTTTAAATTTGCAAAACTATAGCAAGTTAGCTTGCTATATTTTGAGTTGCAAAACTGCCTTGAAACCTCAGATCTTCAGCATAATGCTATATCACACCTCCCATCCCAAGGTTCCAGTTTTAACAATTACACTGATATTATTTCCTTCATGTGAACTTTGAGGAGAGGGAAACCAATAATGTCTTCAGGGCATTGATTTAATACATGAATAATAATAGCATAGGATTCATTTATTTCATAAGTCTAACCATCATCAGCCCATTCTAGGGTCTAGTTATATTTAGTGTATTTCAAAATATTTTACGGCATGAGACTAAAATTATTTTTTTCCCTAGACATCATCCACAAGCAATATTATCTCAGTTGAGACTCCTAATACAGCCCCAAGTAAGAAAAAAGACAAAAAAGAACAACTTTCAAAAGCCCAGAAACGGAAGCTGGCAGATAAAACAGGTTTGTGTGTTTTGTTTTGTTTTTTTTTTTCCTTTTTAAACACAGACAAATGGATTGCTTTTAGTGCGATATGGATGCTTAATAAATAGATTTAGGTTGAGAGCTTTGTATTCTTGGAACATCTGGATCAGAGACCCCTTGGGTCACAGGCGCGTATTGAAAATGTTACTACTTCATCACAAAGGTAGCCGTGTGACAAGAAAGACACTGAGTGGCGAAGTAACGGTCACCGACCGTGCCGTGACCATGAGAGATATTGTAGTCTACTCGTGCACTCCAGCATCTTCGGGATTGTCCTGTCTGTTTACTTCAATGGTACAATTTTTTCCCCCCTTTTAAAATTTTTTCTAGTTTGCTGTAGGGTACATATGCAAATTGGAGATAGAGTAAGAAAACACCTGTCACTGGGGGGATGGTCCCAACACAATCCCTTCTCTATTCTCCTCTTGGAATTTTGGGCATGCATGCACACTCACCCAGTGTGATTTTCAAGCCCCCAGGTCCAGGACTTGAACTATGCACTTGGCCATGTGGGGTCCTGCGTCTTAACCCATACCACCTGGCTGGCCCTATTAAAATTTTTTTTTTAATATGGGTTTTATTTGAAATGAAGTCTGGCATACCATTAGGTCTTAGCACAATGAGTAAAGTTTTCGTCTGTGATTTATTTATATAGCAACTATAAATTTAAGAATACAATTTCGGTGTATCCTAAACCAGAATCCTTTAGAAGAAGATTATAAATGCCAACTCATACCAGCAATAATACTTGATCTCTTTGTTTAATCTAAACATTTTTGAATTGATATCAGTCTATAAATTTTTTCTCAGTTATAGAAAATGACATTTCATACATATCATGTGTGGACTTGCACATTTATTTACGTATGTGTTTGTGTGCTCCTGGTGAAGGTTACAAGCTGCCCTTTACTGAGAAGAGCTGGCTTTTTATTTTGATAAAGGGGTTTTAAATCTACTTTATTTCATCACAAGATGGCAGTCTTAAGTGGTCTGGGTTTTGTTAACGTCTGTCTGTAGCAGAACAAAAAGAGAGCAAGGAACTTTGAGTTAGTCTCTAAAATTGTGATGCCTTATGAAATGAACAAAATGAAGGAATCCATTTTATGTAATGTCAAAGCAGCATTAACATATAACAACGAGGGCCAGCCAACCTGTAGCATGGTGGTTAGGAGGTGGATCCCACATGGCTGACTGTGTATTTTGAGTCTGGACCCAGTGGCTTGAGGAACAAGCCGGGCATGTGTGTCCATATCAAAATGCAGGAGAGATAGAGGAGCCCAGATTGCAGTGTGATCATGCCCCAAGGGGGTGCTTTCTCACAACTCCTGCCCCTCATCGCGCTCTAGCTGGCCCATGCAGCCTCTGGCAAAATAACATAAAGTAAAAAGTAAAGTAAAATAAAATACAATTGAAGCAGTAAATTGTTAGCCATTACAGTCTGTTTCTAGAATTTTGGTTAATCCCTTCTTTGAATATTATATTTATAGACAGTTAACCTGCTGCTTTTGTACATACTAAAATTACACGTGAGCATTCCCTTCCATTTCTGTCTCCCTGCCTCCATCTCCTTGGTAATGCCCACCTAGTGATGGTCTTCTTGTAACGAGAGCATAGGAGTTGTGACTTAAAGCTTTCATTGTAAATAAAACCAAAACAACAGTCATGCCAATATGGATAAATTTTAGTTAACGAAAATTAGGGATCTACTCCCATGCCCCTCATAATCAATAATCAGTAGGGTAAGATTCTTATTGGCATGAAAAAGATAAGAACCAAGAGCATATTAGGTTGTCAGGAAAGTCATGACCTATTTTTCTATGTTTTTCTGTGCAAAAATGTGCCATGACTTTCCTGACAATCCAATGAAATTGAGTTCCAATAATTTTACTTATTTCCTTTAAAAATTATGGGATTAGTTCCTGTCTCCCTTGCTATAAAATTAATATAGTAGTCTTGTTTTGACTGCAGATTTTGAAGGTTTTATAAAAGACATAGCATATATCAGACAGAAAAGAAATTAAGCCATTTCAAAATGGAAGAAATTTAGGGCCAGCAGGTGGTGTTGTGGTTAAGGCACTGGACTCCCACTTGACTGACCACGGTTTGTCTCAGACCTAGTAGCTTGTTTTCTCACCCACCTCCTCTGTCTCTCTCTGATGAGTGTGGGTGCCCTGTAGCAAATCAAAAAATAATAATGATAGATAAAATTAAATAATTCTTTTTAAAAAATAATTTTTAAAAAAATTCAAAGTAGTTTTGTTCGTTTATGTGTTTCTTCCATGAGTGAGAGAGACAGACAACACTCCCAACAGGGTCCCGATGCCACCGTCTACCTCCAGGCTCAGCCAGCCCCAGATCTTGGTTTACGTGCATGTCCAGAGCACCCAGGAAGGTCTCCAGACACAAACCTGGAACCTTCCCATGTGGACCAGCCTTGCAGTGTCATGTTCTACCACCGTGCCATTGCCTGGTCCACTATTGATTTATTGTTATACTATTTTTAAACTTGGATATTCTGTTAAAAGAACAAAAGCACTTTGTGAATATGAATTCTTCTACAAATTCCTGTGAGCTTGAGTTCAAGCACTCCCAACAGATTAGCTCTTTTTAAAATTTGTTCAATTAAACCATGAATATTTTATCAGAGCATAGCAATTAATATATGTTAACCAGTCTTCCTCCTACTCTTGAAACTAAACTACTTATTTATTTTTAAAGAATTATTTAATTTTATTTATTATTATTATTATTGTTATTATTTAAAATTTGCTGTAGGATATATGCATTGACCAGAGGGGAACAGAGAGAGAGAAAGTGAGAAAGCAAGCTGCCAAGTCCGACACACACTGTGGCCAGCCTTGTGGGAGTCCAGTGCCTCAACTACCACACCACCTACTGCCCCCAAAGGTTTATTTATTAGGGCCTTCTGTCTCAAGCCTAGCTTCCTAGTGGAAAATGCTAGATCACTAACTGTGAACTGGCACAACTCTTCACTTAAATATTTCAGTGACCTCATGTGAAGCAGTAGAATTGTGCAAATGCATGAAACTAATCAATTGATTAGCTCTTCATGGGATTACCACCCCACCTTTGTATTTTTTCCTTGAAATCAGGTGAGTTTTTTTTTTTTTTAGGCTTTGCCATAGGTCTTACCCAAGAAAGACAGAAAGTGAGGAACCACCCTTCCAGAGGGGAGGCCATGCCACAGTCCCTTCTCCATTCTCCTCTCCGGATTTTGGGCATACACATGCACATGCCTGGCACGATATTCAAGCTGCCAGGCCTGGGACTCAAATCACCATCGAGCATGTGGGAATCTAGCACCTTGATTATCATGCCCCTCGCTGGCCTTGGATTCAGGTTTAATCTCAATGGAAATAGGTTACATGTAAAAAAGGGAATCTACCGGAAGTGCTTTGCAGTTATCTCCCTAACGGTGCCTTCAGTTCCCAGTGAGGAAAAGCCTTTTTTCCAGTTTAGTACTATGTTAGTCGCATGTTTAATTTATCTGTTGTATGTAAGAGTACATGAAACCTCATGTATTCATTAGAACATCCATTGAAAACTAGTTGATTGGTCTTAGAAGTGAAGTTATTTTTATTCTCTAGATCACAAAGGGGAACTGCCTCGAGGCTGGGACTGGGTCGATGTCGTGAAGGTATGTAAATTATATATTCATATACTAGTCTTCAAAATTGTTGTAATTGTTGCCATCAAATAATCAAATGTATATTTTCCATTGCCTCCACCTTCCCCCTGCCACTTTGGAAATTCGCCGGGAAATCGGTTTCCTTTGCTACCTTCAGCACGTAAGTATTTTCGAAGTACCCTTCACTTTCTTCTCTTCCTTACACCCTCAGTTTTAGATGCTCTTTTTTTTTTTTTAATAACAGAAGATCTACAGAATAATTTATAACTACAGTAAAGCATGACTATTTATGTAAGTACATCCTAAGAGTGGACATCTTTAAAAGTATGTCTTTAAGTTATCAATAATATGGAAGCTGAAGAAAATCAGTTATGAAAAGGAATGCTTTAATTTCTTAATACATTAATTAATAAAAAATTAATTAGTAAATTAATTAAAAAAAATTTTTTTAAGGACAACCCTTAAATGTAGTTGCTTATCATTACTGAGGGAGATTTTCTGTATTTGTTGTTTAAAATTGCTTACTTTCCATTTTTCTTCTGACTCCATTTAGTGGGTTTTTTGTTTTGTTTTTGCATTATCTGTAGTTTCAGATATATTGTGTCGGTTCCCTTGGTAGGACTTCATGAACTAACTTTTGCATGCCAGTTCATGCCACAACTGCCGTGAGAAGTCTTTAATATAAGCCAAGCGTAAATGTTAGGGTTTTAGTGAGGACCCGCAAGCAGTGTAATCTTAATGTTTATTTTAAAGTCAGCTGTTTGTTCTATGGGATGCATTTTCTATAGTAACTGTGTAAAGTAATCTAGAACTTAGTACAAAAATACTACCTGGGAGTAGGGAGCCATGAAGTGTGGTAGGAATCAGTAAGCACAGTCATTCCTCCTCGGGCAAGAGGCCGGCCCTGTACAAGGTGCCTGAGCTTCTCTGACATTTTCTCACTGACCTGGGCCCCTCTCCACTGATGCTTGATAGAGACTGCGTGTTGTCCTAGGTGCGCCCACAGGTAGCTCTCCGGGCCAGTCTTTCCTTAGAACGCTCAGTGCGCCAGAGGAGCCATTTTCTGGCTCAGAATGTTGCTCCTCTGAGCACAGCAGATCTCAGCTGGAAGCGAGAACAGAAATAGAAATAATCTGACAGAGCGAAAGGTGCTGACAGTGTTCCTCTCTCACTAGCTCCAGAAGTTTATTTTCAAGAGAGTCCCTCTTAATATAAATAGAATTCCAAGTGGTGAAAAAAAGAAAGGGCCAGCTTGTGGCATGGTGATTAAAGCAGCTGAATCCCACACGGCTGATGCAGTGTTTGAGTCCCAAACCCGGTGACTTGAGAAACACTCCAGGTAGGGACCAGCAGTTAGCGTAATGGCTGTGCCGCTGGACTCCCATATAGTCGACTGTGGTTCGAGTCCCGGACCCGGTGGATTAAACTTACACCGGGCACATGTGCATGCTTGCCCAAGATCCCAAGAGGAGGAAGGAGAAGGGATTGTGGCATGGCCATCCCCCCTGGGGGGTGATTTCTCGCTTTCTGTCTCTCTGTCTTTCTGGCAAGCGCACGTGCCTTATAGCAAAAACCTCTCAAAAAAAAAAAAAAAAAAAAGAAAAGAAAGAAACACTCCAGGCACATAAGCAAGCATGCCCAAAATCCTGAAAGGAGGGAGAAATGAAGAGAAGAGATTACAGAGTGATCATCCCCCTAGGGGGAGGGGAGAGTACTTTCTCACTTTTTCCCTCCCTTCCATTCTCTCTTTCTCTCTCCTCACTCTCTCTCTTTTTCCCTGTCTCTCTCCAGAGAGCACATATGCCCTCTGGAAAATTAGGGGGTAAAAATGTAAAATACAAACAGTACAATTTGAATTCTAGTAATCCTCAGAGATGAGATCATTTTAAAGATCTTACATGGTGTGGTCTCAGAGACTCTAACCCTCAGCCAGTGGTTCTTGGTGTGGTCTTTGCACCCCCTCCACAGACCCTCCCAGGGATCTGCAAGATTAAAACTATTTTCATCAAAATACTAAGATATTATCTACGGCTCTTTTACCTATTTTCTCATGAGTGTACAGTGGCATTCGTGACGGTGCCATCACTAATACTCTGTTAAAGCCCCAACAGAGTGCGTGTGCTTACGTATTACTGTGTCTTCCAGAATTTTCTGAGGTAGTGATTTAGGGACCGCATCCGTATGTCATCAGCTCAGGTTGTTGCCAGTTCTGCTGTGTTCTCGTCGGCTGTTTGCCATTCTGCCTGCCTCAGTGTGAAGCTGATTTCTGAGAATCCACCTGGCTTCTTTTGAGTAAATGATAAAGACATTTTCAGAAATGCAAAGCTGGCACCATTCTTCACATTAACTTTTGTTTTGGGGGAAAAAAAAGTTAATTAGATTGTCATATAATGAGTTGATTATTTTTATATGAATTAAATGTCTCATTTTAAATTTCAGATTAAAAAAACTCCTAATGATTTTCAATTTTTTAAGAGTGTGAAGAGGTCCTTGGGGGCCAAATGTTTGAGGACCATTGCTCTCAGTATTAGGTTATTGGAAAAGTCATGACGTGTTTTTCTGTTTTTTTCTATGTAAAAATACGTCATGACTTCCGATGACCCCATAGTTTCTGCTTTTCACAGTTTCTCACGTTCTCTGGAGTCCTTGAATGCAATGAGGGATTCTTGAAAGGTCACCTTCTGTTTATCTACCATTGATGCCAATTTATTTCAGAAAATTTCAAGGGCTTCCCCCCCCATTCTAGTTTTAAACACATTCGAATTAGCTAAGCTCAAAGTTAAAAAGTAGCTACCTATGGGAAAAGGTATAGATAGTTTAAGTTACTTGAACCTTGTTGCCTATTTATTTATTTTTAGAGGTTTTTACCTTAGAGCACGTGTGCTCGCTGGAGAGAGAGATAGACAGTGAGAGAAAAGGTGAGAAATCACCCCCCCAAGGGGGATGGCCACATTACAGTCCCTTTTTTTCCATCATCCTCTAGGGACCTGGGGCACGCACATACATGTGCTGTCATGATTTTCAAGCCACCGGGTCTAGGACTCAAACCACAGTTGGCCATGTGGGAGTCCATAGTGGATACAGTCCATAATGTATCCACTATGCCATCTGCGGGTCCCACCTATTTAGTTCTGATACTGAGTAGAAATAAATTCAAGTAATATGATCACTTAAAGTTGAATATTTTTATCTCTTTTTATAGTTAAGCAAAACTGGCTCTAAAGATGATGAATAATGCTTGGAATTTGAGATGCGGAAAGATCGTCCTTTATGAAGTAAACTGGGTTCAAAATCTTTCATGGCTATTTTCTGGTATGGAGGTGACTTTTTATAAAACATATTTTTTTTGTATGTTTCTTACACAAATGATGTTGTGAGCTGCAAGTTCATGAAAAGATCTGATTGAATTAAATTATTTTCACAAACTTGCCTTAATAAAAGGTGAAAATGTTACTATCGAATATACTTTATGAAGCTTGTTGAGCTTTGTAAATGGACAAATATGGGGAATACTTAATCAGTGTTGATTTATATGATCTTATTCGAGCGGATGTGATATTTTTTTAAGAGTCTAAAGCCCTTTTCATACTGTTGTCCCAGTGGACTAAACCTTTGAGTGAACAGTTATTTTTAGCATAATTCATCTTAATTGGCTTCTCATTTTAAATAAAGTCTTTATCTCTTCTTTCACTTAATTACTGAAGCATATATTGTTTCAGAGAAATTTCAGTACTGGTATTTGAACTTTATACATGATATTGTTTGTAGTTCCTTTTAATTTTTCAAGTATGAACTGCTTCCCTTTAATGAATTGATGGCTATTTATACGAGTCTCTTGATTCGGGCCAAGATATTTGATCATGACAGCTTTCAGTAATATGCGGAGTCGGAGAATGTAAAGAGAAATTCACCAAGTATATCAGAAAGCGTTTGAATGAGAAGTGCTGGCTTTTATTGAAACTGTTTCTCTTTGCTGGGGTGGGAAGAAAAGATGCCTTACTATTTAATTTTTGTACTGTTGGATACAGCAATTTTAATAAATTTTTATTTATCTGCTACTGTGTGTTAGTCATTAGGTAACTAATGTCTTCTCAACAACACGACTACATTTCAAGTCTTGTTTCTTTTCAGAGTATCTTTTCAAATATCCAAATGTATTTCTGAATGAGCGTCTTTTTAATAAGAGACACATAGATGTCTTTCAAATGTTGACCTCTTGTACATGCTTGATTTAAAAAAAAAAAAAGGCTATTGGTATAGTTTTACTAGGGAAGCTGGTGGTGTTTCTGTGTGATCGATGGTGATTGTATTCGTGTGCCGTAGCTTTAAGAACACTAAAAACTCCTGCTGCGTCTGTGAGGATGGATCGTTACTTCCTCAAGTTATCCCTGTGCAGCTCAGACCTGAATTTTTAAAAAATAGTGAACTTTTCAAGAAGTTAACGTTAGCATGTGAGCAGTCTGAGTTACAGCCATGGTTTTTCCTGGGCTAATATTGGCTTACGTTAAATCGTTTGAATTACAATGTAAGGATAATTAGAGGGAAGGAGTTGACTCTTATTTCCAAAAGCTGAATCACAAACAACCAGAACTATTTTTGAGTTAATACAGAGCAAAACATGCAAAACCAGGACCACTAGAACATGCTAGTGTTTGTTTTGGAGTTGTGTATGTGCAGTTTTTATTGTTGTGTTGATTCGCTTATTTTTTTGAAGAAACATCTGCTAGTGGAAGAAAATGCTGTTTTGCCCTGAAGATTCTGAAACGATTCAAGCTTATCGGGGATTGTAGATCACAAAGAATAATGCTAGTTAAATGCCAATGAACTATTTTTACTCTTTTTATATGAAATGCACAAATTTCTGGGGGTGTTGGTGGCAATGGTGCCTCTTATTACTTCATGTGAAACACTTGAACATCCTCCTCGATGTCGCCATCACCGGTTGAACACTCCCAGTGTATTTTCTCAAAGTCTGTTTACTTACAATGGTGTGGAATGGCATAATTCATAAGCAATAAAGTCTGAATTGCACACAGTGATTTTTTTCTACAAGTTTTATTTCAGTTCACTTTAGAAAAAATTGTTCTATAAATCTGCACAGCCTTATGGTGTGAGTTATGACCTTCTACTAGAAAGTATTCAAAATATTGGATTAAAAATGGTTTACAAAAAAGTCAGAATTACCCAGAGCCTAAAAAACATAAGTGAATATTGGAATCTGGAGGTTAAAGACAAATTTAGTTTTTATTGCTTCAGGGGCTCAGAGAACAAGTCCATAATTGTGTCAAGTTAGGGAGACACACACACACAAACACATACACATAGGTGAGGCTGAGACCCATTCCCTGGTGAGGCCCTGAGGAAAAGTTCTTGTCTTCAACTCTGCTTCTGGATTGAGAGGTAAAATATAAGAGAGAGAGAGTGTACACAAGAGGGTCTTCAAACAGTTCACTAAAAATTCATATTATAGCTGGCCCTGTGGCCCAGTGGTTAGGGAACTGGATCCCATATGGCCAATCAGGAGGCTCACATCCCTGCTCCCAGGGGCTTGAACAACACTGGGCATGTGCGAGTATGCCCAGAGTCCCAACAAGATGGAGACATGGAGACGGCATTGCAGCATGACCACGCCCCTCTGCGGAGGGCTTTCTGTCTATCTCTGTCTCTCTGTCTCTTCCTGGCTAGCACACATACTCCCTGGCAATAAAGACAAAAGCAAAGCAGATGATGAAAAAAATACGCATAGATTTCAAGGTTTTCTTTGCACAGAAATAAATTCTTACCTTAATTTCATTTTATACAAACTTTTAAATCGCCTCATGTATGTATTCTCCTGGCAACTCGTACCTCCAAGTTAGTTCACATTAGAGGTACAGCTTAAATTCTTACATATATTGATGATTATAAAAAAAAAAAAGAAAAAAACTCCTCAAGCCGAAATTTTAGTTTAAAGTGATACCACATGGATAGGACCTGTAGGGCACTGATGGAGACAACCACAGGTCTGCTCTGGAAGAGCTCACCTTCAGCCTGGACCTCCAGGAAGTCCCACGTACAGAGCTCATGGAGTGTGTGCCTAAGAGTCAAAATCACAGTATGCAGAGCAAGGCATCAGGAGACTCCGAATAAAGCCCTAGGGGAATAAGGGCCTATGGATATATTGATACCACACAGACGCTAGGTATTTTAAATCAAGAACTAGGAGAAAATTAAGGAACAAAAAGTATTAATAAATGCATCAAGCAGGCCCAGCCCGAAAACACATGCCAGTTGACTGTGGCTGCCTGGCAGGCAGAGGCCACACGGGAGGGCTGGTTCAATTCTCACCTCACCCTCAAAGTCAGGTGTGATACTATGCACCTGGAGTGCCGGGAACTTGGGAGGCTGAGGCAGGATCGCAACATAGAACCTGTCTACATTTTAAAAAAAGAAACATCAGGATGATATTTAAAAAGAGCCAAATAGGACTTCTCAAAAGGACAACTGACGGTCCAGGTGGCGGTGCGGTGGTCATACAACCGCACCTATGTGGGAAAAGCCCTGGGTCCCTGAGCACACAGGGTCATGTGTGCATGCCCACAAGCAGTCAACTGAGACGGGGTAGGTCACAGCATGAGAACCGTGTTGGGGTGCCCTTCTCTCTCAGTAAAGACATTTTAGAAAATTTTGGAAAACTTAAAAATAATTGAAATTGAAGTTACAAGTGAGGACAAGTGTTGCTTACACATCCCGTGGAGTAGAACAAGGTGAGCCTCCATTCGGATGTTCTTTGACTGTCGCATTAGACTCTCAGGCACCCACGTCTTCCAGGCCACAACGTTTTGGATTAGTCGGATGACTTAAGCCTTTGGCAATCTCTGTTATTACAGATATGCTCAACCCTGAGCTTGTTTCAGAACAACAACCATGATGAGTATTTGGCCAGTTTTCCAGAGGATTATCTGTGATAGCTTTAAAACAATGAAGTTTAAAATCATACTATGTACTATCAGTAGAGTGGTTTTGTTTGTTTGTTTGTTTTACCAGCGAATATTCCACAAGTAAAAACAGAGCAAAAGGGATTATCTACTGATACGTTTTAGAATTTCAGTGTTTTTTAATTACATGGCAAAATAATACAGTAGTAGGTGACCTGCGTGTTTTTCAAACTGCAGTTTTTGACCCATTAGGGAGGACACTGAGAGGCTTCACTAGCTTTTGTGTTTCTGTTTTTAGCTTGTGATAAGGTGCATGCGCTCCCTGAAGAGAGACGTGCGGGAGAGGTAGTGAGAAGTCATCCCTCAGGAGCAATGGCCATGCCACAGTCCCCTCTGCATTCTCCTCTCAGGATTTTGGACACACACGTACACAAGCCTGGCATGTTTGGGTTTTTTTAGAGGTTTTTTTTGCCTTAGAGTGCGTGATTGCCAGAGAGACAGACAGACAGACAGACAGTGAGGAAGTGAGAAATCAGCCCCCAGAGGGGATGGCCACACCGCAATCCCTTCTCCTTTATTCTTTTCCTGGGATCTTGAGCACATGCACATATGCCTGGCGTGATGTGCAAGACAGTGGGTCCCGGACTCAAACTGCAGTCGGCCCTGTGGGCATCAGCGACGTCACCGCTGCATCGTCTGCTGCCCCCAGCCTGGCATGTTTTTCAAGCCACCAAGTATAGGACTCCAACCTTGAAGCCGGCCACGTGGGATCCAGCACCTTCTGTACCATGCAACATGCTGGCCCTGTACTAGCTTTTTTTTTTTTAAGTGTAAGGGAGAGGTAGTTTATTAAGTAAAAGCACACTCCTGAGAGAGGGGAGCAGGCCTGAGTGTACAGAGCAAGAGTGGTTCCAGCGGGCCCTCGCAGTCGCATTCTGCAGGATTTCTCATTTTTAACATGTTGTGTGGGTCGATCATTGTCTGGGCCCACTGATTGTTCTCATCTCGTTGGCTCCATCAGATGAGGCTGGCCCCACTGAGTTATCTCACTAGCTATCGGACGTTGCTTAATCAGCTGGACACCCCCCACTGATCTCCTGCCGACATTGCCTTGGCCAGGAAATTTTCCACCTTGATGGTTTCTTTTCCATCCAGTCACGCGGGCAGATGCTCCGGCCGCCTTACCCGCTTCCATTTGCTAGCTTTCTCCTGCCTCGTTTTCCCCTCAGAGGGATGATCCCATCCGTCTTTTTGGGGAGCTGAAGGAGGATGGTCTGTCCTCTGTAACTGCTTCATGCTGGAAAGGGGTACCCACTGTACTTAGGGATCATGGACTCTCCCCTATCTAAGTGGGAGAGGGGCCGCGGGCAGGTGGTTGGGAGAGGCCTGAGGTGTGTCGTGAAGAGGGCGGTGGAGAGGGCTATGGTTGGTGTTAGATGACTCACAGTCGGACTCGGTGGCGGTCCCTAGTGGCGGATACCCCTGTTGTACGCTCATTTGCAATTTTACAGCTTCTCCTGTTGTGGGATGGCTTCTGCGGTGATGTCCAGGTTCTCGGTTTTTCAGACAAAGAATTGGACAAAATACACAAAGAGTGGAAGGAAAATGTAGTTTAATAAGTAAAAATACATTCCTGAGAGGTAGGAGCAGGCCTGAGTGGACAGAGGAGTGGCCCAGTGTACTGGCATTTTTAACAGAATGGGAGGGAATAGAATTGAACAGAAAATGCCAGCAAGCTCCGTGCATGGTCAGTGTGTTTGTGCGTGTGGAAAACGTGTTTACTGTTGGATGGGGACTGAGTCGTTATGGGAATTTATTGAAATGAGCAGTAGTGAAAACGTTTGGAAGTCGCTCATCAGAGCACAGAAAGGATGGAACGCCTTTTACATGAAGATGGCTAAGTTTTAAAAACAAAATGTGGCTTTCAAAGTTCTAAGAGCTTTTATCATGTTGGATTATTCCTAAAGACAACTGAGAAAAGCTACAGCGTGCGCTCTGATGAGAGGGAAAAGTGTTGGATTCAGTTAGGATCTTTACAGACAGAAAATTCGTCATGAAAATTCTTGCGTGACAATTTTCACTTATGTGAAGAGTTGAAGACAGCACTTTAAGAGGCAATGCCTGATTTTAAAAAATTATTATTATTATTATTTTATTTTATTTTTTGCCAGAGGGCATGCATTTTTCCAGAGAAAGAAAGGAGAGGGAGAAGCACTGTCCAGTCATGGGGTGTGGTCACGTTGCAGTCCCTTCTCCATTTCTCCTTCCTGGCAGGATTTGAGACATGCATGATTATGCACCTAGCGTTTTTTCTTTTTTTAGGTTTTTGCCGTAGGGCTCACGTGCTTACCGGAGAGAGGCAGACAGAGACAAATGGAGCGAAAGTGAGAAATCATCCCCCAGGGGGATGCTCATGATGCATTCCCTTCTCCTGTCTCATCTTGGGATTTTTGGCGTGCACACATGCGTGCCTGTAGTGTTTTTCAAGTCTGGGACTTGAACCACTCAGTTGGCCATGTGGGAGCCAGAGCCTTAACCTCTGTGCCACCTGTTGGCTCTGACCTGGTGTGTTTTTCAGGTGACCATGGCTAAGATTTGAACCACAGTCAGCCATGTGGAATCTGGCTCCCTTAACCGCTAGGCCACTGGGCAGACCCCAAATAAATATATTAATAGCCTTAATTTCTCACTAGTAAGAACTAAAAATAAGAAAGTTTGTGTAATTTTTCCAATAATCATTTGTTTGCTGAGTTTCCTGTATAAGTCTAGTTTCTAATGTAGTCATATTAAGCTGGTGGTGGTGATAAAGCAGACATGAATAGTCCCACCCCTGCCCATTTTCTGTTTGTTACTGCTGGCTTCCGGGAAGTCTTGTGTGGTCTTCCATGTTTTCCTGTGGTCTTCTGGAGCCATGATGTATCCTTTTCTGTGCTTTCATGAAGAGTTGGCTTACTGGAAAACGATCTGATATTTTAAGCAACGAACCACTTCTATGCCCAGTTTTTTCCTCCTTTCAGTACTAAAAGACAATGCAGGGGCCAGTTGGTGGCGGAGTGGTTGAGATGCTGGACTCCCACCTGGCCAACCACAGTTCAAGTCCCGGACCTGGTGATTTTCTCTCTCTCTCTCTCTCTGGTGAGTGCATGTGCCCTGTAGCAAATTTAAGAATAACAATAATAATAAATAGAATTAAATAAATAGTTCTTAAAAAAATAAAAAGACAATGCAACTCAAAAAGGAGAAAAACATCCATGGGGTGGAGGTAGGGGAGTTGCTGACTAAAGATACTTTGCTTTATAATTAGGTGATTAGAAATTAATCTTGAGGGCCAGCAGGTGGCGTGGTAGTTAAGGTCCTGGACGCCCCCATGGCTGAGGGTAGTTGAGTGCCAGACTGGTGGCTTGAAAATTACACAGGGCACATGTGCATGCGTGCCCAAAATCCCAAGAGGAGAATGGAGGAGAAGGGATTGTGCCGTGGCCGTCCCCCAAGAGGCAATTTCTTACTTTCCCTCTCTCTGTCCTTCTCTTACGAGCACAGTCACCCTATGGCAAAAACCTGAAAAGAAAAAAAAAGGGGCTAGTTGGTGGCATGGTGGTTGAAGTGGCTGGATCCCACATGACCAACTGTATGTTCAGGGTTCAAGTCCTGGACCCAGTGGCTTGAGATAAACACTGGACATGAGTGTGTGAACACCCAAAATCCTGAGAGGAGAATGGGGAGAAGGAATTGCAGTGTGACCACCCAGCAGGGAGATGTTTCTCACTTTCCCTGTCTCTCTTTCTCTGGTGAGCACACGTGCCCTCTAGCAAATTAAAAAAAGAAAAGAAAAGAAAAGAAAAGAAAAGGAAAGAAAGGAAGGAAGGAAGGAAGGAAGGAAGGAAGGAAGGAAGGAAGGAAGGAAGGAAGGAAGGAAAAAAAAAAAAAAAAAAAAAAAAAAAAAAAGAAAGAAAAGGAAAGAAAGAAAGAGAAGAAATTAGCCTTGAAAGCTTTAATATTATGGCAGTTTTTTTTTTTTTTTTTTTTTTTTTTAGAGTACAGAAATCCGTAAGGAAAAAGGCTTTCATTTAATGTGGATGTGGGATCTTAGTAGAGAAATGGCAGGAGGCCGAGCCTCGCTGTGTGGAGGCTGAAGCTCTCCCTCCGGAGTACGCCACACTTCACTCTGCTTCTACTGCAGGGGAAGCGTACGGTGTGTTTGCAGGCGGTAGGTGTTCCAGGTTCACTTTGGATCCCTCTCATTCGTGGAGGGACATACTAAGGTTTAGACACCTGTAGACCTGGGGAGATTTTCATCTCCCTGAGGCGTCTTCATTAGAAGCAAACACTTGTATTTTCAAATTTTTGTCACAGTCTCTTTTGTCATCTCGTGTGTGTGTGTGTGTGCATGCCTGTGTGTTTAAATTGCCAAAGGGCATATGCACTAGCCAGACAGGTGGGAAGGAGGGAAGGCACCTGCTATGGGGCATGGTCCCTTCTCCGCCATTTCTTGATCCTGTGGGGATTTGGATATGTGTGCATATGTACCCTCCACCTTTGCAACCTTTTCTTCCTCTGTCCTACTTTTCTAAAGATCATGGGACCAGCAGTTGGCATAATGATTATGTCACTGGACTCCCATGTAGTTGACTGCAGTTCGAGTCCCACACCTGGTGGCTTAAGACTTACAGCGGGTGCGTGTGTGTGTGCCCAAACTCCCGAGAAGAGAATGGAGAAGAAGGGATCGTGGTATGGCCATTCCTCCTGGGGGTGGCAGTGATTTCTCGCTTTCTGTGTCTGTATCTCTGTCTCTCCGGCAAGTACACACACCTTATAACAAAAATCTCTCAAAAAAAAAAAAAAAAAAGATTGTGAAATCTATAATCTGACATTTTGTAATTTTTCTTGATAAATGCTAAGTAGAGTAATTATTCTTTACCTTCCAGGGATAGCTCAATGATTAAATTTTAAATTGGTTGATGATAATTATTCTGTTTAAAATCTGCATGATAGCTGAGAAATCACAGTTTAGGTCATAAGAATGTCCATCCATCTGCTAAAAGGAATGTTTACCTCCCACTACATGCTGACAAATACCATCTGTTAAATTTTTGTTAGTTTTCATATTTTTCTTTTGTATGTCAGTGTTCTTAATTTCTTATCAAGTTGTATTTGTATCCAAATCATCCATGGTAGGTAGTTCCAGGAGTCAAGTAATTCTACAAAGCTTTTCATGGAAAAAAGATAATTTTCCCTGCACACCCCTCCGACCCCAGTTGCCACAACCCAAAGGTAACTATTTTCAACTAGTTGTAGCTTAAACTTGCCTATAAGGCCCTGCTGTGTGGTCTCCTGCCACGCCTGTGACCTCCTGTCCTTTCACTCTCTGCCATCTTCCTACCTGTGGCCTGGGCTCTGGTTATTTTCGCTGAATGGGACACCCCAGATCACATGGTCAACCCACTTTCCTGCCGACCTTCCTTCCAAATCTGTTTTTCACTGTAAGGTGAAAAAAGCTCTAGAGGGTTTGGAGCAGGGAGGTGAAGTGATCTGACTTGGGTTTGAGCAGTTCATTCTGATCTCTGTTTGGAGAATAGGCTGAAGGAAGGAGGAAGGCAGGGGGACCAGTGAGGAACCTGTGCAGGAAGTGAGTGTGAAGTCACGAGGCCTGACTCAGGGAGACAGTGTCAGTGTCTGGGTATGTAGGGAAGGAACTGCCGCCGGGATTGGCTAGTGGAGCAGAGGAAGGGTATGGGAGAGAGGCTTCAAAGATGACCAGAATGTTTGGCCTGAGCCATTGGTAAGAACCAGTTTCCAGGCCAGCCTATGGTATGTTGTTACGGGAACTGAATCCCGCTTAGCAGACCGTGCAGTGTGAGACCTGAACCTGGCAGTTGAAAGACACACTGGGTGCCTGTGTGTGCATGCCCCAAATCCCAAAAGGAAGGAAAAATGGAGGAGAAGGGATTGCATCGTCACTGTGCCCCATGGGAGGTGCTTTCTCTCTGTCTCTCTCTCTCAGGAGTGCACACACCTCTGGCAAATTTAAAAATAAAAATGTATAATCATTCTCCTAAGTTATCCTATAAATTTAAGGTAATTACAGAGAAATTGCAATTGGATTTCTAAAAGAAAAGCTCACTCCTCAAAACTGAGCAAATTAAAATAGCCAGAAAAAATGTTAGAAAGGATTATGACATGAGATTGGTTCTGCCAGTTAGGAAAACAAATCTCAAGGAACCAGACTTGAAGCGATACAGTGCTGGCACCTGTTCAGGTCAGTGAACTAGAGGAGAGCCCAGAAATACACAGTGTGGGAGGGAGTTCCTGGCTATCTCTGTAGATAAATTGTGTGGGCCAACTGAATAGCTACCCGAGGGGGAAAGGACGCACTTGACACCACAGTAACCTCACAGAGATAAAGAACTCTTAAAAGAAACTGTTGGAGGGCTGACCCCTAACCTTGTGATTAAGATAGGTGGGTCCTTGAGACCAGCAGATGGTGTAATGGTTACGTTGCTGGACTCCTACGTGGTAGACCAGGGTTCGAGTCCTGGACCCAACAGAGTGAAACAGAGAGACAGAAAGCGAGAAATCATCCCCCAGAGGGAATGGGCATGCCGCAATCCCCTCTCCTCTGTTCTCCTCTCAGGATTTTTTTTTTTTTTTTTTTTTTGGAGAGGTTTTTCGCTATAGGGCGCGTGCGCTCGCCAGACAGAGAGAGAGACATAGAGACAGAAAGCGAGAAATCACCCCCCAGGGGGGATGGTCACGCCGCAATCCCTTCTCCTCCATTCTCCTCTTGGGATCTTGGGCACGCACGCACACGCGCCCGGCGTGAGTTGTAAGCCACCGGGTCCGAGACGCGAACCGCGGTCGACTACGTGGGAGTCCAGCGACATAGCCATTACGCTAACTGCTGGTTCCCTCCTCTCAGGATTTTGAGTATGCACACACATGCACCCAGCATGAGTTTTAAACCACCAGGTCTGGGACTCGGAACTGCAGTGGACTACATGGGAGTCCAGTTACGCCATCTGCTGATCCCTGAATGATCTTATATTTAACCAGAACAGTGCTTAGATTAGACCAGAGGTGGCAGAAAGTCGGTGAGAGTGAAACAAACCAGCCAGCCCGGGAGCAGCCAGAGCGCTCTGTCCTTGGCACCCGTCCATCTAAGAGATGAGCGCCTAGAGAGTGCAGTCTGACATTGAAAAAAGCAAAAACAGAAAACAATGAATGAGCGACAGCAATGAAACTACCACTTTTCATTGTCAGCAAAATGACTATTTAAATTTTTTTTAATATAGAGGAAAATCATGCATTTTACTCGCGTGTCTTGTTTCTTTAATAATGGCAGGATTTGTTGTACACCGTGTCCCAAGCGAGCTGTCCCTCTGAGTCATTCCAGCCATGCTTCACAGGACACCTACTGTACTAGCAAGTTGAGTCAGCGATTAAAAACAAAAATACACTTGGTCTCTGTGCCCACATTTTAGTTCTTCAAGCAACAGGAGAAATGCCATTCGGGAGCAGTTTAAAATATCCTCAGCTTTCTAAATCTCCCCTTAAATCATTTGCCTTTTCTACATTCAGTGATGTTACGTATGATTGAAAGAAATGCTGAGTGACAGTGTTTCATAGGCTGCAATCCCTTCTCCTCCATTCTCCTCTTGGGATTTTGGGCATGCATGCACACATGGCCCGGCATGAGTTTCAAGCTACCTGGTCCATGTGAGATTCTAGCACCTTAACCACCACGCCACCTGCTGGCCCCCAGGAGCTCTACATTTTGATCTTCATGTATTAACTGAACGTGGTGTCCTCCAGGATTTGCCATTTAGATCAGGACTGGGCAGGCTGGGCACGTAAGTACAAGATTCTGCAGGGGGGCTGTGAGCTCAGGACGTGTGACATGGCCACAGACGGCCTAGGGAGACCTACTAAGAGAACAGTAGAAACCAGAGCGCTCCGCCCTGGTCCACAGCCCTCAGTGCCCAAGCTGTTGTGAAGCCCGTGTCCCCACTTCGCGTCCCCATCCTCTTACCTGCCCTAAAGCTCCATCACCCGTTTCCGTGGAACACACAGTAAGGCCTCCAATTATGCTGCTCTGTTTGGAGGAAACTCCTTGCTGTGCGGAACTCGGTCTCCCACCACACCGGGCCAGCCCGGCTCCAGGTGAGGTTGCCGTCGGCGTTGCGCTTCCTGCTGGGCAGGTGGAATGGGTTCTCTCTCCCACTGCCTACCGGACTCAGCGCCTCCTGCGTTACCCTTTCCTCTCTTGCGGCATCCATTTCGTCTCTTCAGCAAACCATGTGCTCTCCAATCCCTTTTCAAGTAACACAAAGTCCTTGACCGCCCAGGCGTCTCCGGCGTCAGCACCTCTGCTCACCCGTGCAGCAGAGCTCGCAGCACCGACCTGGAGAGCTCAGTAAATGCCAGGACGCTGGGCCCACGTGGGGTTGAGACCAGTCCCGGCCCCTTTTACAGGGGAGTCATTCCTTCTGGAGGGCCTCTGACTTACCCAGCCTGGGGTGTCTGTCTGGCATTACAAACGGATGGCATCTTTGTGCCTCTAAATACCTGCCCTTTCACTTCACGGGGTGTTGCGGGGACAGTGCTGAGAAGTGACGTCCCCGAGTCAGAAGAGATCCCTTGGCTCACACAGCGGGCCCTCCGCCTGCCAGGAGACCACACTCTATTGGGAACGCCTGAGTGCTGTTTCTGGGTGTCTCCTGATGGCGACAGGCTGTCACAGCCCCTGAAGGGGCCAATCCGATCTGGCTTCTTTGAAGTACATCTGTGTTGTTTTCCTCGGGAGATCCCTTAACTTGGCACTCGGCAGTCAGACAGATGGCCTTGATTTCAGCCAGCGTTTCCGGCCGCGCTCACAAATAGCATCAGCCTCTACAGTGGCAGCAGCGAGGAGTGAAAGACACGGGGACCGTGTTCAGGAGAGCCAAGCTCCTCATTCTGCTGCCCTGGCCTACACGGCTGATCCTTCCCTGACCCACCCCAGCCCGAAACACTCACCCAGCGCCTGTGTTCCTTCACGGTCCTCAAAACCTGACTCAACAGCAATCCCTCCCTGAAGCCGTCCTCTCCCCAGGTCTCACGCTCAGTCCAGCATCGGCCTTCCTCCAAGCCCCGGCAGCCCTGGCCGCGAGGCCGCGCCCTCCAGGCCCTGGCAGCCCTGACCGTGAGGTTGCACATCGGTGGAGGAAGCGCAGCATTCATCTTCCGTGGCAAGGTTGGGTCTGGCCCTACGAGGAGCGAGCCCTGTGCTGTGACATCCGGCAGGGCTCTGAGGAAGCCCTTGTTTTTTGGCTTAAAGTCAAGAGGCTGTAAAGTGTGAACTTGCTGCTGTCACTGCGTGAGCGGCAGATTGGAGCAGGCACCACGGGCCTGAATGCCTTCAGGGGCTGGACAGCCACGAGTGTGGACAAAGCAGATGGGGTTTAGGAAGAACAGCATCACGAAGCACTCAGGAATGGCAGCTTTCTACTCAGCCTGCAGTCAGCGGCGGCTGGGGCGACAGGGAGTGCTTGCTACTTGGAGCACAGAGTAGCAGCTCTGTGACTCCAGCCTGTCGCTGTGGGAGGAAGGTGGATATGGATGCTGCTTCACTCACAGTGTGTCCCAATAAACCCATGATCTATTGAGAGGATCCTAAGTTGAAAATGCATGTAAAGGGCCAGCAGCTGGAGTGGTGGTGAAGATGTGGGATCCCACATGACCAACTCTGTGGTTCAAGTCCAGGACCCTGTGGCTTGGAAAATATGCCAGGTACATATGTGTGTGTGTGCCCCAAATCCTGAGATCAGCATGGAGGAGAGGGACCAGCAGATGGCATAATGGTTATGTTGCTGGACTCCCACGTAGTCGACGGCGGTTTGAGTCCAGACCCAGTGGCTTAAACTCACACTCGGTGCGTGCACATGTGTGTCCAAGATCCTGAGAGGAGAATGGAGGAAAAAGGATTGCAGCATGGCCATTCCCCCCTCGGGGTGACTTTTTGCTTTTTGTCTCTCTGTCTCTCCGATGAGCGCACATGCCCTGTAGCAAAAATCTCTCTTTAAAAAAAAAAAGACTATAAGAGAAGGGATTGTGGGGTAGCCATTCCCACTGGGGGGGGGGGGGTGATTTTTCACTTTCCCTCTGTGGTAAAAATCTTAAGGGAGGGAGTAGCAGGTAGGCATGGTGGTTAAGGGCACTGGACTCCCACATGGCTGACTGCAGTTCAAGTCCCAGACCTGGCAGCCTACTTTCTCACTTTCTCTTTCAGTCTTACTCTGTCCCTCTCTGGTCAAATTAAAATAAGTAAATAAATAAATAAAGTTAAATAAAAATGATTCTTTAGGAAAAAAAAGAATGAAAGGACCAGCCAAGTGGTGTAGTGATGAGGGTCCCACACAACTGAGTGCATGGTTCATGTGCCCTATAGAAAAAAATTAAAGAAAAAAAAAAAAAAGAAACAGAAAAGAAAGAAGAAAGAAAAAGAAAGTGCATTTAATACACCTAATCTACAGCATAGTTTAGCCTAGCCTCCTAGCCTACCCCAAACATGCTCAGGACACTGACATTAACCTACAGTCGGGCAAAATCATCTAACACAAAGATTATTTTATACTAAAATGTTGAAAATCTCATGGAATTAGTTGAATACTGCACTGGAAGTGGAAAATGGAATGGTCTTGGGTATTTGAAGTATGGTTTCTTCTGAAAGAACATCTCTTTTGCAAATCAAAAAATCATTAAGTCGAATCACCCTAAGTTGAGGACCATCTGTATGACAAGGTCTTTTAAAGAGAAGCTAAAATTCTATATTTTTATGTAGACTCTTCTAAATTTTACACATTGGTACTTAAAATCTTTTTTAAACGGATCTAACAAAACATGCCCTTAAGCTAGGTTTGGCTGCCGGGCCTGAAGTTTGTGACCCAGCAAAGCAGGCCATCATGTGTGTTTGCACCTGGCACAAGAACCTCTAGGGGGAGCTAAAGTCCACGGCACACATAAAGCATGGGGCCGTGTGCTCGGGCTTGAGATGCTCTCTGTCCGGAAGAAGGGAAACTTTCTCCTGGTGCGTCTGCATAGAGGAGGGGTCCCCTTTTCCTAATTTGCACAAAGGCCCCTGTATGGTCCTGCAGCAAAGATGAACTACATTATGGTAAAGCTATGGAGGGCTTCCCAGGACTTAGGACTTTCACAGATAAAATGGGAAATTATCCGGGCCAGCAGGTGGCATGGTGGTTAAAGGCACTGGACTCCCACATGGCCAACCACAGTTCAAGTCCCAAACCTGTGGCTTACTTTCTCACTTTCCTTCTCTCTTTCTCGCTCTCTCCACCTCTCTCTGGTGAATGCATGTGCACTATAGCAAACAAAACAATAATAATAATTAATAAAATTTAAAAAATAATAATTAAAAAAAAAATAGGAAGTTATCAAGTTGGTCACCCTAAATGTGACTTTGCCCAGTCTCTGTCCATGATGATAATTTCTTTGGTTCTGAGCATAGCTTGGTTTGTATCTGTAGATGCTTTTTTGTTGAAAGCTAAGTAAAAGTACATTTGCTTATAATGACAATGTGTAGTCAGTTTTAGGAAGGAAAACCCATGAGCTAGATTGATGGAAGGGGCCTGCTTTTGTTTGGCAGTAGCCAAGAGGCAGAAAGTGCATTCTGAGAATGGGCAACCAAGGGCCTGTAGCCAGCTTCTGGATCTTCCAGCTCTGCTCCAAGCAGCAGTCTCCTTTGTGGGCCCTGGGATGTGACAAGTGCCAGGCAGGCCTGGCGTGGCGGGTAAGATGTCCAGATCAGCTATTAAATACACCTGCTTTTTTATTATCATGGGTAGGTACTAATAGTTAGCCCAAAGTCCATCCTTCTCTACCCAGTCTCTTACCTTCAGAGAGTTTGCAGTTTGCAGTGTATGTACACATGCGCACACACGTACACACATGTATACATACGTATACATAGTCAGCCCTCCAACTGGTTCCACGTTCACAGCCACAGGTCAAAAATATTTGAAAAAAAAAGGTAAGAAATAATGATACAAGAATGAAAAAGAACTCTGGCCCTGTAGTGCAGGTTAGGCACGGCGCATGGAAATCTGGATCCCACTTGACCAGCCATGGTTCGAATCCCAACCCCACCAACTTAAAAAACATCCCAGAGATGTGTGTATGCTCCAAATCCTAATGGGGTGGAGAAAAGGAGGAAAAAGGACTCAGCATGGCTATACTCCTCTGAGGAGCGCTTTATCTGTCTGTCTCCCCTGCTCCTCTGGAGAGCACATATGTCCACGTGTCTTCTGGTAATCAACACCAAAAAAGAAAAAAAAAAAGAATACAAATTTAAAAATACTATACAACATAATAACCATTTCCATAGTTTTTGCATTTGCATTGTATGAGGTGTTACAAGTAATCTGGAGGTGGTACAGTGTAGGAGAGGATGTGCATAGGTTATATGCACACATGACACAACTGTATAGGAGCGATTTGAGCATCTGTAGATTTCGGTATCCACAGGAGATCCTTTGCAGATACCAGGGACAACTGTGTATATACACCCACACACAGGCACGCACGCGCGCGCGCACACACACACACACACACACCAGAATTTTTATTTATTTATTTATTTATTTATTTATTTATTTATTTATTTATTTTGAGAGGTTTTTTTGCTATAGGGCGCGTGTGCTCGCCAGACAGACAGAGACAGACAGAGAGAGACATAGAGACAGAAAGCAAGAAATCACCCCCCAGGGGGGATGGTCACGCCGCAATCCCTTCTCCTCCATTCTCCTCTCGGGATCTTGGGCATGCACGCACACGCGCCCGGCGTGAGTTTTAAGTCACCGGGTCCGGGACAAGAACTGCGGTCGACTACGTGGGAGTCCAGCGACATAGCCATTACGCTAACTGCTGGTTCCCACACCCCAGAATTTTTAACCTGAACAACAATAACGGGGGTATAACCAACTGTCCCACCCCATTAGCAACTGTTGGTAGCCTGGAAGTCCTCCCTTCCTTGACCCAGTTCTTTTCTGTTCTCATGCATGATGGCACCATCAATGAATGTAATAAGTTTGATTCAACTATTCATAAATAAGTTTGATTCAACTATTTATACACATTTCAAGAAAAATACTCTTCATTTTGTTCACATTCTTCCTTTTCTTAAGCCCCTCTGCCCAGGGCTTTTATGGTCTCCCAAGAGAGGCAGAGAGAGGGAAAGTGAGGGAAAATCCCCCAGAGAGCTTGGCCATGCTACAATCCCTACCCCTTCATTCTCCTCTTGGGATTTTGGGCATGTATAAACACGTGCCCAGTGTGATTTTGAAGTCGTGGGGTCCAGGACTTGCACCATGGTCCACCATGTGGGAGTCCAGTATCTTAACCACTATGACACTTGCTGGCCCCATTCTTCCTTTTTTATTACCTATTTCTACATGCTAATTTAAAAATAATAACAATATAATGTGGACTTGCATTTGTTTTCAACACCATTTAAATCTTGTCTGAGCGTTAATTCTGTGCTGAGATCTTCTCACATAGTCGACCGCGATTCGAGCCCCAAATCTGGCAGCTTAAAACTCACGCTGGGGGGGACCAGCAGTTAGTGTAATGGCTATGTCACTGGACTCCCATGTAGTCGACCATGGTTCGAGTCCTGGACCTGGTGGCTTAAACTCACGCTGAGCACATGTGCATCGTGCCCAATATCCCGACAAGAGAAAGGAGGAGAAGGGATTGTAGCATGGCCATCCCCCTTGGGGGGCAATTTCTCGCTTTCTGTCTCTCTGTCTCTCTGGTGAGCACACATGCCCTATAGCAAAACCCTCTGAAAAAACAAAACAAAACAAAACAAAACAAAAAAAACCCTCACACTGGGCACATATGCATGCATGCCCAAAATCCCAAGCGGAGAATGGAGGAGTAAGGATTGCGGCGTGGCCATCCCCTCTGGGGGGGGGGGGTGATTTCTTACTTTCTGTTTATCTATCTCTCTCTGTCTCTCTGGTGAGCCAAAGCACCTGAGAGCAATGTTTCTCTAACAACAAAAGAATTTTCCTCACATTAAGGCCAGCAGATGGTGCAGTGGTTACATTGCTGGACTCATACATGGCCGACTGAGGTTTGAATTTCAAACCCTGTGGCTTGAAACTTATGCTGGGCACGTGTACGTGTGTGCCCAAGATCCTGTGATGAAAATGGAGGAGAAGGGATTGCAGTGTGGCCATCTCACCTGGGGGGATGATTTCTCACTTTCCCTCTCACTGTCTCTGTCGCTCTCTCTCTCTCCGGCAAGCACACTAAGGCAAAAACCTCTACAAAATAATAATAATTTGCTGGTATTAATTTTTATGATGGGAATGCTAAGAGGTTTAAATTTCCCACCACAACTACAGTAATGTGTTTCATGGGTTATTTATTTTATTAATTTTCATTTTGAAGTAATTTCAGATCTCCCCAAAATTCCAAAATGGTACAGAGAAGTTCCTTATATTCTTGTACTCTTTAGCTTAATTCTCCAGGTGTTACACATATTGTGTTTTTATCACATTTACTGTATCTTTCTCTCTCTCTCTCTGCGAGTCTTTTTTTTTTCTCTCTCTCTCTCTCCCCATATATACATACACACAAAAATGCATATTTCTGAACCTTTGGAAAATAGAGACATTTTATCCTTTTACTCTTAATTACTTCAATGTTTATCTCCTAAATGAAAGAATATTCTCAGATCAGCAGGTGGTGTAGTGGTGAAGGTGCTGGACTCCCACATAAGCACCACAGTTTGAGTCCCGGACCTGGTGGCTTGTTTTCTCACTTTGCTTCTCTGTGTCTCTCTGTCTCCCTCTGGCGAGCACATATGCCCTGTGGCAAAACTTAAAAATCAATAAATTAATTATTTTTAAAAAGGGACATTCTCTTATAACCACAGTCCAGTGATGGAAACCAGGAAATTAACAGCCGTCCAGGACTGTTTTCTGATATAGAGCCCTTCTCAGACGTTACCATTTTTCTCAAGTGCCCATTGGAAACCCATATTCTGCTCAGGGTCTTTATTTAGGCTCTTCTTTGTACTTTGCTATCACGTCTCCCTGAGCTTTAACCTTGAACTCTTCCCTTAGTCTTTCTTCATCTTGCAAGACCTTGCCATGTCTGAATGGTAGAGGCCCAGTAGCTTGTAGGACGTTCCTTGGCTTTGCTTGCCTGATGTTTTCTCATGAGTACATTCAGGGTCTGTATTTCTTTTTTTGGGGGAGAGGTTTTTGGTATAGGGCGTGTGCACTCGCCAGACAGACAGAGACAGGCAGAGAGAGACATAGAGACAGAAAGCGAGAAATCACCCCCCCGGGGGGCTGGTCATGCCGCAATCCCTTCTCCTCCATTCTCCTCTCGGGATCTTGGGCACGCATGCACACGCACCCGGCGTGAGTTTTAAGCCACCGGGTCTGGGACGCGAACCACGGTCGACTACGTGGGAGTCCAGCGACATAGCCATTACGCTAACTGCTGGTCCCCAGGGTCTGTATTTCTTGCAGGAGTGTCTCAGAAACATTTCGTGTCCTTCCCTGGCTCATTGGGAGGCACGTGTTATCTTCTCTCTCTCTCTCTTGATGATTTTAGCTTTGAACATGAGTTTAAGGCAATGTCTGTCTGCTAGCTTTCTCCACTGCAAAGTGGCTATTTTTTACCTTTACAATGAATAAATATTTTATAAAGAGATACTTTGGAATTGCGTAAATATCTCGTTTCCTCTCCGGCCTACTCATTTCTATTGCTGATTCTCGTGGTGGTAGCCAAGTGGCAATGTTCTAATTGTGTCATTCCTTCTACATTCATTAGTTGGCATTCGGTGGCTAAGAACTTTCCATTCTCTTCCACATACTTACTTCCGTAACTGTGGGCTCACGTCCATACTGGATTAATTCTAAATCCACTTTATCATGATTTATTTTGCTGCTCAATTTCTCTCAGACTTGGCCAGCCAACACCCCATCATCTAGCACCCCGTATCCACGACAGGTCTCTGTCATCCTTGAGTAATCCTTAACTTGTTGGCACAGCAGTATCCATGAGTTACTTCTTAATGAATTCTTGGACAAAATCCTAATTCACGGCTCAATGAAAGCAGTTCTGTAGAGAGCCAAGACTGCGATCCAAAATGCTGATGCTGGACGGCTTCCCTTCGTTCAAGGCTAATATGCAACTAAATCATACTCAGGGCAACCCTTCTACCCATCTTCTATAAATACTGCTTCTCCTCAACAGATTTTTATTTTTTCTTTCTTCCTTTCACAATACTGAGACAGAGGGAAAGAGAAAGAAGAGGAGACACGCACCCCCAACAGTCACCCCAGTTTTTTCAGCTAGTCACAATTATGGATGTGCCTGAGATGTACGGGTCAACCAGGGAACGGACCCGCCCCGCCCCCATCTCCCACATGGAGCCAGCACTGCCCGGCCAATGTGTCACCGCTGTGCCTCTGAGCCAGCCCTAACCAGGCTCTTGATGAGACTTGGACATCAAACAACTCAGGACTTGTTTCCTGCCAAAGGCCAGGAGCATTGTCTGATACCACTGTCCGCGACAATGGGGCTATCTGTAGTTGTCTTATCCATTAAGGTGGCCACTGGCCACATGTGGCGATTAAGCACTTGCGAGGGGGGCTAGTGGGACTGAGGGGCCTGGTAATTTCAGTTAGTTCATTGTAATTCAGTTTATAAAGCTACCTGTGGCTAAGGGCCCACTTTAAGGGACACACAGCTCTGGAAGCAAGGTTTCTATGGCACCGATAGAAGGCATAGTAAAATATTCTAGCAGTGGAGCCAGCAGGTGGTGTGGTGGTTAAGACGCTGGGCTACCACGTGGCCGACTGCTGCCTGAGTCCTGGATCCAGTGGTTTGAAACTCACACCAGGCACCGTGTGTGAGTGTCCAAAATCCCAGGAGGAGAATGGAGATAAAAGGATTACAGGGTGGCCACCCCGGCCTCAGGGGTGATTTCTCACTTTCCCTGTCACTGCCTCTCTCTGACTCCCCAGCAAATGCCCTATGGCAAAAGTAGTGTGTGTGTGTTTGTGTGTGTGTGTGTATAATATTATAATGTGTGTGTGTGTGTGTGTGTATATATATACATATATATATAAAATAATGTATATATAATGTGTATACACACACACATATATACTGGCACTGAATTAATAAAATGTAGCTCCACACACTTAGAAAGAGTTCCGTGACATTATTGAAATCAAACCATGTAAGTAGTTTGTATTTATTGCATGCACTTAAGCAAAAAATCGCAAAATCACCATGCTCCATTGCCTGTGCTTCTAGTGTGCGACAATGTGTCACAGCTTATGGGTATTTAGCCCTGTGTTCTTTCTTGCGGGGACCATGCATGCTGATCATCTCGAAGTTGTTAACATCTGTGGGCAATGATGAGCCGGAGGAAGGCAAAATAAAAATGTCCTGTTTTATGTTCCCTGAACAATCTAAATTTTACATAAGATATGCTTTATTTATGAGTTGTCTGGATGCTTTGTGGAAAGACAAACAGAAGTCTGACCCTGAAGACTTCAGTTGCCTGGCAACAATCTAAAACAGACTTGAGCCTCCCCCTTCTGTCCAGCAGGAGGGGCTGCGCCCAAATGCAACTTCCAGCCATGTCAACAGGTGCTGGCAACAGGCTCTCCAGACAGCTGTCACCTAACCTCGGCCTGCCTGATGCCCAAGCAGACATCTTGTCCCAGATGGCAAGGCCACACTCATGCTTGCTCTATAAAAAGGGAAAGCAACTGAGTGGGGGCAGGGCACTGAGTCCTCTTGGAGCCCAGATCGGTATAAATTCAACCAGCCCACCCCGGTGTCCTCTGCAGGGTGCTGAGAGATGGAGACGGAATCTGCAGTACCTCTGCTCATGAGGGCCAGCCCATGGCAAAGACTTTCATTGTCACTTGCTTAAGGCCTTCCTAGGATACAATTTTTTTTATATAAAGATAAGTTTGGTTAACAACACTGGACTCCCACATGGCCAACCACGGTTAGAGTCCTGGACCTGGCGACTTGCTTTCTCACTTTCTCTCTCTCTCATTCTGTCTTTCTCTGATCAAATTAAAATTAATTAATTAATTAATTAAAGTTAAATATTTCTTTAAAAAAAAAAAAAGCTATGTTTTTCCCAAATAGCTAACATCAATGAAAATCATTGATAAAAATGCGATATATGATCACAGAGAAAAGTATGCAAAAGTTTAAAATGAATCCAAAATAATGCAGTAAATATGTTTTCTAACACATGCAAATCAATGATCTAATAAGAATTGTGTGTAAACTTTAATAATCAGCTAACTTAATTAGTTGCTAGTTAACCAGTGCCAAGAAAAAATTAAGTCAATTTTTTCTAAATGATTGCCCAAAAAAATCAATGTTCCTTTAAAAACAGAAATAGTAATTAAAATGGTTCATTTTATGTGTCAACCTGGCTAAACTATGATACCCAGCTATTTGGTCAAACACTAATCTGGATGTTGGTGTGAAGGTATTTTATAGATGTGGTTAAAATTTACAATCAGGGGATCAGCAAATGGCGTAATGATTATGTTGTTGGACTTCCAAATGGCTGACCACAGTACAAGTCCCACATTCGGAGGTTTGAAACTCATACCGGGTATGTATGTGTGCATGCCCAAAATCCTGAGAGGAGACTAGGAGAGAAGGGACTGTGGTGTGGCCATCCTCCAGAGGATAATTTCTTGCTTTCTTTCTCTCTCTCTCTCTCTCTCAGGTGAGCACACATTCCCTATAGCAAATATCTCTCTAAAGAAAAAAAAGAAAAAAACAAGAAAGAAAAAAATTGCGATCAGTTGATGCTAAGTAGACCTCCCTGCATGTTGAGGGTGGGCCTCATTTGAACAGTTGAAGGTCTTAAGAGCAAAGACAAGTTTCCCAAATAAGGAGTTCTACCTCAAGACTTAAACATAGAAACTTCACCTGAATTTCTGGCTCGCCTGGCCTGCCCTACAAATTGTAGATTCAAGGCAGCAACATAAGTCTTACCTGAATTTATCACCTACCGACCTGCCCTTCAGATTTCAAACTTCCCATGCTCACAGTCATGTTGACAATTCCTTAAAATTAATCTCTCTCTTCCTCTCATATGTGTATATACATGTGTGTACACACACATATATAAATATATGTATGTCTTATTGGTTCTGTTTTTCTGGAGAATCCTAACCAATACAAGTATACTCTGAAGTTAAGGATTTTACAGAAAATTATTTGAGCATGAAATGTTTAACAACTCAATTTCACTGTATTTGGTCTGTAAAGGTCACAAATCAAGGAAATTCCTTAACTGCATGTGGTTTCAATGTCCAAATTTATTTAATGTAATTTTATCTGAAAGTCTGACTTTCTTTTCTTGTCATCTAAACACATTCTCTCTTATTTTCCACTCAGTATGAAGATTAATGTCTTGATAGGTGTCGGTGGTAAGAGAAAGGAATTGAGCCATATTTAATCATTTATTTTCTAGCCAACAGTAACTATCTTAATCTAATTTGGGGTGATATGAACTTTGAATGATTTCTTAGTTCTGAATAAGTAATACAAAGTGACTTTTAAAAGGTCATGGAAAATGAAATGAAAATACAAGTGTATTTTGGTATGAAAAATGTTTAAACCCACACTTTTTTTCATAATACACATGTTTCATGAACTTTGTGAAGACCCCTTATATTATTACTACTATTATCATCATTTTATCATTATTAAGTTTATTCTGTGAGCGAGAGATATAGAGACAGAGACACAGAACACTCAATAGACTGGCGGGAGCTTTTATTTTTTTTGAAGAGGTTTTTACTATAGGGTGCGTACGCTCGCCAGACAGAGACAGAGAGACAGAAAGCGAGAAATCACCCCCCAGGGGGGATGGCCACGCCACAATCCCTTCTCCTCCATTCTTCTCTCGGGATCTTGGGCACACACGCACACGTGCCCGGCGTGAGTTTTAAGCCACCAGGTCCGGGACGCAAACCACGGTCGACTACATGGGAGTCCAGCGACATAGCCATTACACTAACTGCTGGTCCCTAGACTGACTGGAGCTTTTGGCCTGTAAACTAACTTGCATATTTTGGGTTGTGATATGTAAGACTGTTGTCATAGAAACCTAATCAGACTGTGCTAAAATAAATAAATAAATAAATAAATAAAAATACTTAAACCAATGGACGTCTTTCAGAAGAGAATAAAGTCTGACTAAGGATGAAGTGGTTTGGGTAAACACTGGCCTCAGAGAGATGTGCATGTGAAGTCTCAGTCATGTCCCCTGCACACCGTCCTGAAGGAATTGCTCAAAGATACTCCTGAACAAGAAATTCCCTGATCAGCTGGTAGTAAAGTGAGGATACCCTAAGGTACCACAGACTGCATTTTGTTCATTGTAACATACCTCCTGGCTGTAGCTATGTTACTAAAATGTCTGATAGGTGGAGTGTAAAAAGCCAGTCAATAACTTATGCAGGAACTGACCCCACGATATAATGTTCAAGTGTCATGCAGATGGAACTGGATCCCACATGGCTGGCCATGGTTTGAATCCCAGCCCCAGAGGCTTTAAAAGCACCCTGGCAGGCCAGCCAGGGAGTAGGGTGGCTAAGGGCTGGATTCCACAGGGCCGACTGCACAGTACAAATCTCAGACTTGGAGGCTTGAAAAACACACTGAGCGTATTTGCATGTGTGCCCAAAATCCTGAGAAGAAAGTAGAGAAGGAATTGCAGGGTGGTCATTCCCCCTGGGGGTTATTCTCACTTTTCTCTCTCTCTCTCTCTCTCTCTCTCTCTCTCTCTCTCTCTCTCCCTAAACTCTGGTCCAGGTAGGCCTCCTGAACCTCTTGTGACCACGACCTTCACCTCATGGAATTGACCTATGGCTGAGGCCACGACGCACCCTCTGTTAACATGCTAGATTAGGGACAGAACCCTAAACCTACTCTGCTGTTCTGTGCATTCGTAAGCCAGGCCTACTGCAACCTTCCAGCACTGTATGTACAGCCCAGACCCCTATTTTGGTGACAGGCAATCTGCACTGACCTTTAATTGATATATGAATGCTTTGTCCTTATTGGTAGAAAGCCTGACCTGACCCTATGCTCATGACAGTGCGAACCACTCTCACCTGGCCGTCAGCGGGATTATTTCCTCGGAAGTAGACACAGGTGTCTGCTTGACCTCAAGTGCATTCTTTGGAACCAGTAAACCTCATGGGCAAGCCCTCTCAGATTTGGGGCTCCTTCAGGACATCTACCTTCCACATTTCTTTGCTCAAAGCCTCTTCCTCCATCTTCAAAGTCAGCAGGGTGGCTGACTTCTCTCCCCTCTGTCCTCTCTCGGACCTAGACTCTACTGCCTCTCTCTTACAACGGCACCTACGATTACACTACCTACCTGGATAATCCATAATCCAAGATGCACATTGCTTTTTTTTGTTTTGTTTTGTTTTAAATATACCCCAAGGATCTTTCCACATCAGTTTTTTAAAAGGGATTTTTAAAAGAATTATTTTATTTATTTAGTTTAATTTGACCAGAGTGGGAGAGAGAGAGATTGAGAGAGAGAGAGAGAGAGAGGGAAAGTGAAAAAGCAAGCCACCAGGTCTGGGACTCAAACTGAGGTCAGCCATGTGGGAGTCAGTGCCCTTAAGCACCATGCCACCTGCCAGCCCCTCCACTGTCAGTTTTTAAGCATAGTATTCCTTGTTTATTCCATAGTATGAATACATTGTATTTTACTTTTTATTTTCCTATGGATTGTTTCTAATTATTAGCTATTGCAATAATAATATTGTAAGAATATACCACGATGCATGGTATATTCTTACCCACCTCTTCTCCTGCATGTGTCAACATTTATTTTTTCAAGGTTTAGAAGGTACCTTCGCTCACTAGAGAGAGACAAAGGAAGGGGGCAGGAAGTGAGAAAGCGCCTCTACTGGGCATGGTCACACGACAAGCCCTCCTCCTCCATTCTCCTTTTGGGATTTTGGATACACAACACATCCAAGATGTTTTTCAAGCCACCAGGTCTGGGACTTGAACGGTGTAGTCAGCCATGTCTAATCTAATGTTTCAACCACTCGCCACCAGTTGGCCCAACATTTCTTTCTTTTTGAAGCTGATTTATTTCTTCATGAGTGAGAGACAGAGAGAGAGCACTCCAGCAAGCAGAGTCTGAACAACACTGCAATCCACCCAGACTCAGCTAGCCCCAGGTCATGGACATGCGTGCCTGACATGCTCAGGGAGGTCTCTGGATGCGAACCTGGAACTTCCTATGTACGTCAGCCTTGCAGAGCTTGGCATTTTGCTATCGCAGCACAGTCCAGCTCTATGTGTCAATATGTCTGAAAAGAAGTCCTAGAATAGCTATAAGAAAGATTATGTACAAAGAGACTTCAAAATGGTAAGAAAAAAAAAAGGAATTATAATACAAGTTTTATTGAAAAAAGAATGGGAATACATGCATAGTTTTTTTCATATTGTGCATTTTCTGGGAACTTTTTGAAGACTCTCTCCCGATACATGTGACATTAATGCTGACAAATTGCTTTGTCAAAAAAGATTGTACCTTTAATTTCCTCTCAACACTCAGAGCCCATTCACTCACATACTTTTACTTAAACAGAATTGTGTGCACTGTTTTTTTATTATTTAATTTTTAATTTATAGGACGTGTGTGCTCTCCAGAAAGACAAAGAGAGACAGAAAGAGAGAAATCACCCCCAAGGGGGATGGCCACACCACAATCCCTTCTCCTCCATTCTCCTCTCGGGATCCTGGGCATGCACACATGCCCGGCTTGAATTTAAGTCACCAGGTCTGGGACTCAAACCGTGGTCGACTACATGGGGGTCCAGTGATATAGCCATTATGCCAACTGCTGGTCCTGGGTGCACTTTTAAATGAGTAAAATATGGCCTATCATTTATTTGCATTTCTCTGCTAGAGATTTTGAGCATCTTTTCCTGTGTTTAAAAGCCAGGTGTATTTCTTTTTCCTGTTAGTATCCTTTACCCACGTTTCTACCTGACTCCTTTCCCCATTGATATGCAGGGGGGTTCTATGCAAAGCCTCCAGGAGGCACGACAATCTGTAAACACTGCAAACTAATGTCTCTGTTTGTTACTATTGATCTTAAGCTTGCAGTTTCTCTGGGGCTCAGTTTTGGGGAATGACTTCACTCTGTAAAGACTCAAATATGGGTGTCTAGTGGCGTAAACTCCGCTTAGGTTTCTTCATAAATCTGAGCCCATTTGCTTTGAATATGCTGAGAACTCTCCCTCCTCCCCATTCTGAATTACGGATGAAATACAAATGCCCTTTAAACTCAGGAAAAAATGCTCAAGTTCTCTAGTAGATAGATGCAAACGAATGACAGTGTATCGTATTCTGCTCATCTCCAAGTGCTTACTTTTCTAGGGACCAGCAGATGGTGGAATGGTCATGTCGCTGGACTCCCACGTAGTCAACCATGGTTCAAGTCCTGGACCTGGTGGCTGGTGGCTTAAAAGTCATGCTCAAAACCAAAATCCTGAAAGGAGAATAGAGGAGACGGGATCGCAGTACAGCCAAATCCCCCCCCCCCCCCCCCCCCCCCCCCGGGGTGATTTCTCACGTTGTCTCTCCTGCCAGCACTCGCACCCTGTACCCAAAAGGGTGAATGGCCTCTGACTGTTGAGAAGACTTTAATGGTACAATCCTTTTGAGAAAGCGATTTGTCAGCATCTACTACCTTTTGTTCTTTTCCAACTCTGTCATGAATGCATTCTTTTTTTTTTTTAGAGGTTTTTGCTATAGGGCTCGTGTGCTCGCCAGACAGACAGAGAGAGACAAAGAGACAGAGCGAGAAATCACCCCCCAAGGGGGGATGGCCACGCTGCAATCCCTTCTCCTCCATTCTCCTCTCGGGATCTTGGGCACGCACGCACACGCCCCGGGTCCGGGACTCGAACCGCAGTCGACTACGTGGGAGTCCAGCGACATAGCCATTACGCTAACTGCTGGTCCCATGAATGTATTCTTTTAAAAACTATACAGTGGGGTCAGGTGCAGCATGGATGGCTCCCGGGAGGGTGGGGGCACCGCGGGCTGGGGAGGGAGAAGGAGCGCCGCACAGGCTGCTGGGATTGGGGCCCCGCGCGGGCTTAGCCAGCAGCTAGTCAGCCTTAGTTCCTGTTGGGCTGCGTCGATGATGAGCCACGGAGCTCAGGGATGTGACATGCACACGGCATGTGATCACCTGCAGTTTGTGGCCTTCCAGCGGTCACCTTCCCAACAACTTCTCCGAGGACCTTCCCAACGTGCTGCGCCGCACGTGGGCATCCATCCTGCAGCACAGCGCCGCCGTTTATAGTGTTTCATCTTGTCTCCACACGCGGGACCCAGCTGTTTGAAAACCCAACAGGAAGGATCCAGTTGCCTCTGAAAATAAATGAGGGGCCAGCAAGTGGTTAAGGCTCTGGGCCGACTGCGCAGTTTGAGTCCTGGACCTTGTGGCTTAAAAATCCCTTGAGCATGTGGGAACCAGCAGTTAGCGTAATGGCTATGTCGCTGGACTCCCATGTAGTTGGCCGCGGTTCACGTCCCGGACCCGGTGGCTTGAACTCACGCCGGGCGCATGTGCGTGCATGCTCAAGATCCTGAGAGGAGAATGGAGGAGAAGGGATTGTGGTGTGGCCATCCCCCCTTGGGGGGTGATTTCTCGCTTTCTGTCTCTCTGTCTTTCTGGCGAGCGCACGTGCCCTATAGCAAAAAAAAAAAAAAAAAAGAAAAGAAAGAAAAAAGAAAAGTAACTAATATCAAGAGGAGCTAATGGAAATTTGTGGATTTTTACAGAAAAGAGACAAGATAAAAGCCACTTACTCCTAAAGGTTATGGCTATTACATGCTTAAGCGAGTAATAATAGACTAATCAATTATTAAGGCAGTGCCTTCCCCAGTTGTTTTTAATGAAATATGGAATGTGAGCATCACGAGGATGCTGAGAGAGGATCCGATGCGTAACTTTCCAAATGACGATGAATTTAGCATCAGGATTAGCATATCAAAAATTAAAACTAAGGGAGACCAGTTCAAACTGGTTCTGATTAACTTAACTGGTTCAGACTGGCTCAGACAGGTTTAGACCAGTTCAAAGTGGATCTTACTAGCTCAGACCAGTTCAAATAGGTTCTGACTGGTTCAAACTGGTTCTGACTAGCTCAGACCGGTTCAAACCGGTTCTGATTGGCTTAACCGGTTCAGACTGGCTCAGACTGATTTACACCAGTTCAAGCTGGATCTTACTAGCTCAGACTGGTTCAAACTGATTCTGACTGGCTCAAACTGGTTTATACTCGTTCAGGCCAGTTCTGATTGGCTCAAACCGGTTCTGATTGGCTCAGACTGGTTTGGACTGGTTCAAGCCGGTTAGGACTGGCTCACACTCGTTTGAGCTGATTCTGACTGATTTGAACCAGTTCAGACTGGTTTAGGCCGTTTCAAACCGGATCTGACTGGCTCGGACTGGTTCTGACTGGTACAAACCTTTTTGACTGGTTTTGTTCTGACTGGCTCAGACTGGCTCAGATTGGTTCAAACCAGATCTGACTGGCTCAAACCGGTTCTGACTGGCTCAGAGAGATTTAGAGGTTCAAAACAGATCTAACTGACTCAGACCGGTTCAAACAGGTTCTGGCAGGCTCAAACAGGTTCAGACTGGCTAGACAGGTCTAGACTGGTTGGCTCGGAAGGGTTTGGACTGGTTCAAACCGGACCTGACTGGCTCACACCGGTTCAGACTGGCTCAGACTGGTTTGGCTGAAACTGGTGGATCTGACTGGCTTCAAGTGGCTCAAACTGATTCTGACTGGTTTTTAACATATGTATGAATTTATACATGCAAATGTGTCCTTGGGGACAAGTGTTGTGATTTTGAAACAAAACATTACACTTGTTTTTGACGTGAGTCGATTTTGACATACAAATAACACACGTCTAGATTTTTGACTCATGCAACATTTTAGATACATGAGTCATTTTCGACACGTTATTTTGGACACCGTATCATTCTCGACATGTGTGTCATTTTCGACATACGTGTCGAATCTGACATAAGTGTCATCTTTGACATATGTGTCATTTTGACATATGTGTCACTTTCGACACATATGTCATTCTCGACACGTGTGTCATTTTGGACATACGTGTCGAATCCAACATACGTGTCACTTTGACATATGTGTCATTTCCAACATATGTGTCATTTTGGACACACGTGTCGAATCTGACATACATGTCATTTTGACACGTGTGTCATTTTACATACGTGCTATTTTGGACACGCATGTCATTTTCGGCACACGTGTCATTTTCGACATGTGTCATTCTGGGCACGTGTGTCATTTTCGATAAATGTGTCATTTTCAACACAGCCTGCCTGGAATGAGAAAGACACAGCAGACCTCACGCATGTCAGGTGGGTGGTGCTGTATGGGGGACCACCAGGTCCCTAAGCCCTCACTACAGCAGTCAGGGTTCTCCAGAGAAACAGAAGGAAGTGGATGTGTACAGTTAGATATTTGGAGAGATCCTTCTCAAGAAATTGCCTCTTGTAATCGAGGAGGCCATGGCGAGTCCTCTGTCAGTGGGTAGGGCACCCAGGCTGGGGACCTAGGGAAGACAGTCTGGCAGAATTCCTTCTTCTTCGGGGGACCTCAGTCCATTTTTAAAGAATTATTTAATTTCATAATTATTTTGAATTTTTTATAGGGTACATGTGCTCTCTCGACAGAGAGAGAGAGAGAGAGAGAGAGAGAGAGAGAAAGCAAGCCACCAGGTCTGAAATTCAAACTGCAGTTGTCCATGTGGGAGTCCAGTGCCTTAATCACCATGCCACCTGCTGGCCACAGTCGATTTCATATTAAGGTCTTTAATGCATTAGGTGAGGCACAGTCACCTTATGGAGGGTAGTCTGCTTTTCTTTTTTTTTTTTTGGAGAGGTTTTTGCTATAGGGCACATACGCTCACCAGACAGACAGAAAGAGACAGAGAGACAGAAAGTGAGAAATCACCCCCACGCCGCAATCCCTTCTCCATTCTCCTCTCGGGATCTTGGGCACACACGCACACGCACCCGGCGTGTTTTAAGCCGCCGGGTCTGGGACTTGAACTGCAGTCGACTACATGGGAGTCCCGCGACATAGCCATTACGCTAACTGCTGGTCCCTGGTAGTCTGCTTTTCTAAAGTCTACTGATTTAAACACGAATCTTATGTAAAAAATACCTTCACAGCGACGTTTAGACTGGTGTTTGACCAGATACCTAAATACCAGGGCCTACTTAGGTTGACACATAACGTTGACTGTCATGCCCACCCTTCCTTCCTGCTCAGTTGTTCAGGAGGTCCAGACGAAGTGGGAGGCTGTATTTCCTGCAATACTACAGACGGTGAGGAAATGTCATTTGGCTGTTATTCCTTGGGAACTGATCACATTGTGGAAAAATTAACATTATTACCTCATGTGCTACAATGAGAACATGCCCCGTCAGTTAATCTATACAGGGAGATTATCTCGAGTCCACCTGAAACCTCAGAATATGACCTTATTTGGAAGTAGGGTCTTTGCAGATGTAATTAGTTAAGAATTTTTTCCCTCTGGGGTCAGCAGATGGCGTAATGGTTATGTCACTGAACTCCCATGTAGTCAAGTCCATTTTGAGTCCCGGGTCTGGCAGCTTAAAACTCATGCCCAGCACGTGTGTGTGTGCATGTGCTCAAAATCCTGAAAAGGGAACAGAGGAGAAGGGATTACAACACGGCCATCCCCTCTGGGAGGGGTGATTTCTCGTTTTCTGTCTGTTTCTCTCTGTTTCTCCAGCGAGCGCAAGTTCCCTATAGCAAAAACCTCTCTACAAAGAAAAAAATAAATAAATAAATAAAAAAAAACAGGGACCAGCAGGTGGCATGGTGGTTAAGGTGCTGGACACTCCCGCATGGCTAACCGTGGTTCAAGTCCTGGACCTGGTAGTTTGCTCTCTCTCTCTCACTCTCTCTCTCTCTCTCTTTCTCTCTGATCAAATTAAAATAAATGAATGAATAAATAAAATTAAATAAATAATTCTTTTTTAAAAAATTATTTAGGGACCAACAGTTGGAGTAATAGCTATGTTGCTGAACTCCCATATAGTTGACCGCAGTTTGAGTCCCGGAACCAATGGCTTAAATTCCCACCAGGCAGGTGTGCATGTGTGCCCAAGATCCCAAGAGCAGAATGGAGGAGAAGGGATTGCAGCATGGCCATCAGCCCTGGGGGTGATTTTTCTCTTTCCGTCTTTCTGTTTCTGTCTGTCTGGTGAGCACCCTATAGCAAAAAAAAAAAAAAAAAAAAAAACTCATTTAGTGCCTTTAAAAAAAAAAAAAAAACAGCAAAAACAAACAGGAAAGACAAACCAAACCAAACCAACAAAACAAAAGCAAAACTATTTTTTTTTTCTATAGGGCACAGATGCTCACTGGAGAGAGACACAGAGAGACAGTTTAAAAACACCTCCCAATCCACTGGGGAGGGATTTCTCACTTTCTATCTTTCTGGCCGGTGTATGCACCTAATAGCAAAAAAAAACAAAACACCCTGGTGGGGTATGGGGTGGCCACACCATAATCCCTTCTCTTCCATTCTCTCAGGATTTGGAGCGTGCACACACACTCACCCCGCATGTTTTTCCAGCCACTGGATCCAGGACTCAAACTGCATAGATGGCCGTGTGGGATTCAGCCGTCCTAACCACCATGCCACTGGCTGACCCATGAGTTAAGGATCTTGAGATAAAATCTCTCTGAATTTAGGATGAGCCCTAAAGCCAGTGACCAGTGCCCTAACAAGAAGAGGAGAAAACACAGAGACAGGGAAGGCACCAGGCTGGCAGAGAGCGGAGCGGTAGGTCTACTAGCCGAGCAGTGCCGGGACTGCGGGCAAGCACCGGCAGCTGGGAGGGATGCACGGAGGAGACGTCTGGCCCAGTTTAAGCCACGTGTCTTCTCCTGGTCACATCGCCGTGGCCAAAGAGAAGGTCGTGTACTCCACTTCTCTCAACAGGCCCCACCTCTTGTAGAAACAGTTTTTTTTTTTTGGAGAGGTCTTTGCTATAGGGCACGTGCGCCAGAAAGACAGAGACAGAGAGACAGAAAGCGAGAAATCAACCCCCCATGGAGGGCTGGCCATGCTGCAATCCCTTCTCCTCCATTCTCCTCTCGGGATCTTGGGCACACATACAAACGCACCCGGCGTGAATTTAAACCACTGGGTCTGGGACTCGAACCGCGGTTGACTACATGGGAGTCCAGCGACATGGCCATTATGCCAACTGCTGGTCCCATAACAATTCTTAGAACAGCAGATCTCTGGAAGCTGAATGTTCTTAAAGGTCACCCTCTACGCGTCTATGAAGTGCTAGATGGTTGAGAACATCCAGAGGCTTGGTAATCATAATCCCTAAGGGAACTTTTATACTCATCGATTACCTAAGAATTACCTAATGGGAGTATCTAGAAATCTGATGGGAATGTTTTCATTTTTCCCAAAACTTGTAGAAGATCATGGTGATGACCCAGGAACAGTCAGCTGGGAATGCCTTAGTCCAGGCTGCTGTCACAAGTACCACAGACCAGGTGGTTTATAAACAACAGAAATACATTTCTTTTCTTTTCTTTTCATTTTTTTGGGTAGAGGTTTTTGCCTTAAGGCATGTGCATTTGCCAGAGAGAGAGAGACAGACAGAGACAGTGAGAGGGAAAGTGAGAAATCACCCCCCAGGGAGAAGGCCACGTTGTAATCCCTTCTCCTCCATCCTCCTTCCAGGATCTTGGGCACGCACGCACACAGCCTGGCGCACGCACACACGCCTGGCGCCTGGCGTGAGTTTCAAGCCATCAGATCCAGGACTCTAACCACAGTCAGTCATCTGGGAGTCCAGTAACGTAACCACTATGCCATCCGCTGGCCTCCAGAAATGTATTTCTTGCAGTCTGGAGGTTGCCAGTCCCAGATCGGAGTGACAGCGTGGTCAGGTTCTGGAGTAGTCCTCTTCCTGGTTACAGGCCGCTGACGTACTGTGTCCGCACATGGCTGAAAGAGGTGGCAAGAGCTTTGGGGCCTTTTTAATTTTATCTTATTTTATCTTATCTTATTTTATCTTATCTTATTCTATTTTTAATAAGCCAAAGGGTATGTGTACTCACCAGAGAGACAGAGAGAGAGAAAGGGAGAGGTAAACAGCAAAATCACCTCCCAATGGGTGTGGTCATGCTGCAGTCTCTTCTTCTCCATTACTTCACCGGTTCAGGATCTGGGGCATTCACACACATGTGCCTGGAGTGTTTCTCAACCTGTCCAGTCCGGGTTCGAGCCACACAGTAGCCATGTGGGATCTGACTGCCTTAACTGCTCGCCCACAAGATCGGCCCTCTGGGATCTCTTTTATAAGGGCACTAATTCTGTTCCTGGGGACTCTGCCCTCGTGACCTAATTATCCCCTAAAGATTCCAACTCTAACACCATCACATTGAGGGTTTCAACACAGGAATCTGAGAAGACACAAGATTCAGTCCCTAATGAGGGCTAAACAGGATTCCTGGAGAAGATTCCTGATAGGCATGACTTGAACTGGGCCTTGGAGGAAGCATGACCTCCCGAGCACAAGGGAGCAAATTCCAAACAGATCTTTCAAAAGATGCTGTGAGTCCTCACAAGTCAAACCCCAGCAAGCAACCCAAGACAGCTGCCAAGGGAGGACAAGTGGGTGTGTAAGAATGATTCGTTTTTGCAACCTGATTTTCCTGTCTGGGTTTGTCTTTGAACTTACAGCTTACCACCATGTCATGATCAGTTCCATGAACCAGCTGACTTTGCCCCTGTTCCAGCAAGAATGATGCAGTGACCTAGGAGAAATCAGGGCACGTATACCCTTGCATTCAAAGGCTTTAATGGAACAGAGCGAACTCTACCCTGTAGCATCTGGATTTGAATCAACATTTTATAATGGAAATACTGACATTCTGCCAGCCACCAGGAACATAATTTATTTCAATATCTAGGCCAAAAATCACTTGTCAACTTAGAAAAATATTTTTTCTTCATTCTTATTGAAAGCAGTGGTTTGGAATACGACTATACTGCTTGGTATACTGAAAGCCTCCATGTAGTCTTTCTAAATATTTGGATTCCGGGGAATGGAGTTCTCTAAACCTCATTCACACACTTGTATAAACACACACACACACATGCATATACACCATAAGCTTGCCATTTAGCGTAAGGACACCGCTAACCAATCTCACCTCTATTTAACACTTATTAAACAGCTTACTATAAATATGGAACTGAGGCTTTTGCAAAATAAAGACCCCTTTGGAACTTAACCTGTAGGCAACAGAGGAGATGGAATTTTCTATTGCAGTGGGGTGGGCATAGGAGTGAACAGTGATCAACATTTTCAAGTTGCTTACAATTGCCAGCTATGGTTGGAGATGCTTTTGTTGACTTATTTAATCCTCACAACAAAGCTAGGAGTAGGTTCTGTTACTATCGCCACTTAACAGATGAGGAAACTGGGACTTATGGGGATTACTTAATGCACCTATGTCATGCTGTTCCAAAGTCATGACGCCTGGGTTCGGATCCAGACTGTCTGGCTCTAGAGCTATGGTGTAACGAGAAATATGTTTATTCTTTGTCTCTAGTTCCTGGCATAGAACTCCTAAAATCCTGGGAATTTCCTGAATAATAAGAATGTATTATTAATGAGCTTATCTCATCTAAGTTTATGCTAGTGAGGTGACTTAGGGTAGAGTCCCTAAATAGTCTCAGAATGGGACTGGCCACCAGAAAGACCAAGTGAGTAGCAGGTTGGGACTTTTCATCTCACCCACTGACCTCTAGGAACAGGGAGTGCCAGAGACTGAGCTCTATTAAAACCTCCAACAAGAGTTGATGAGCTTCCAGGCTGGTGAGCACGTGGATGCTGTGAGGTGGACGTACCCAGAAAGGGCATGGCAGCTTGTGTTCTCTCCTCCCCATGTCTTGTCTTAGTCATCTCTTCCATCTGGCTGTTTCTGAGCTGTACCCTTTGTAACAAGCCAGTCAACATGAGTAGAGTGATTCGAAGAATACTATGAGCTGTTCTATCAAGTTATTAAATTTGATGGGGAGATTGTGGGAGCCCCTAGTTACAACTGATTGGTCAGAAGTATGGGTGATCTTGGGGCTAGCAGGTGGCATGGTGGTTAAGGGCACTGGACTCCCACATGGCCAACTGCAGTTCGAGCCCTGGACCTGACGGCTTGCTTTCTCACTTTTCCTCTCTTTTTCACTCTGTCCCTCTCTGGTCAAATTGAAAATAAATAGATAAATGAATAAAGTTAAATAATATAATTCTCAAAAAAAAGAAGAAATACAAGTGACCTATGATTGGCTTCTGAAGTGGGGGCAGTTACGTGGGATTAAACCCTCAAATTTATGGAATCTGACCATAACTTGAGGTAGTGTCAGAACTGAATGAAATTGTAGGACACTCAGCTGATGACCAAAACATTAGTAGTAGGTGTTAGAAAACACCCTGAGGAGCCTAGGTTCTTTGCTTCTACACTATTTCTTGTCTCTCAGTAGTTATGTTTAGCTCTATGAAAATGGATGACATGCCCCAAGGAAGCAGTTAAAGAACCGTTGCTAGTAACCACACAGCACACTAGGTAATTTATGAAGAACAGAGGTTTATTTAGCTCACAATTCTGGAGGTCCAAGACAAGGAGCTACACCTGGTGAGGGTCTTCTTGTTGGTGGAGACTCCGCAGAGTCCTGATGTCTTGATGTGCTACAGGGCTTCATATGGCAAGATTGTGAGAACTTGTGTCTGTGTCCATGTCCCTGTTTCCGTCTAACTCTCTCTCCCTATAAACCAACCAGTATTTGATCATGGGCCGTACCCCAATCTCTTTATCTAATACTACACGTCCCAAAGGCTCCACCTCCAAATCCCATACGTAGAGTAAGTTTCCATCTCTGAACACTGTCACAACCAATTTCAACACATGAATTTTGGGAGGACAATCATAGCAAAAGGTAAAGAAAGAAAATGCTGAATACAGAACTTTGGAGAACTCTCGTTATTGGGACAAAAGGCGTGAAGGAGACAGAAAAGGAATCAAAGACAAGCCAGACGATGATGCAGCAATAAAAAGAGACGCTCTGCAAGGCTGACCCACATGAGAAGATCCCAGGTTCCCATCTGTAAACCTCCCTGAGGCCACTGGGTGTGTGTGTGCACGCCCGAGATCTGGGGCTGGATGAAGCTAAGCATGCATTGCAGCATTAAGACCCTGCTGGGGATGCAGTTTCCCTCTCTCTCTCTCTTTCTCTCTCTGTATCTCTCATTCATGGAAGAAATAAATTTTTAAAAAAGAAGAAAGAAAAGGGGTCAAAGAGAAAGTGGAACTCTGCCGCCACCATGTCAGAGGAACCCCAAGAACGATACATGTTAGGGATCAAATGCCTTCACGATGGCTCAAATGCCTTCAAGGTGGCAAGAAGGCAGCCAATAGAATATTTTACTGGATTTGGGAAATATTTAATGGTTTTCAAAAATATAGATTCTGAAGGGGAACAGAGTGCAGAGGAGTTAAGTGTGAGCCACAGGCAGGAAGCGGAGATGGCAATGTGGAAAGAGTTGCCGTTCCGAAACTTGGCGTTGGAAAGCATCAGAAAGGAGTACAGTGACAGTTAGCGAAGCAGGACGCCGCTGCCCAATTGCTTGTGAGGACAGGAAAGACACAGGAATGCTCAGCGAAGTCACAGATGAACGAAATAATGATCGCATGCATTTTGTGCTTTCTATGTGGCATGTACTAATCTAAGCAATTCAGCTGTACTAACTCATCATTTCCCACAATCCGGTATGAAATACTGTTATTATCATCTTCTTCCCATTTATACACAAAAGTGAGGCACAGAAAGTTGAAGTCAGTTGCCCAAGTTCGTGCTCTTCAGCTCCACGCGACTACCTGTCATGATAGGTTTAAAGATCAGAGATAAGACATGTAAAGGTTTTTATTTATTTATTTATTTATTTTAAAGAGGTTTTTGCTATAGGGTGTGTGCGCTCGCCAGACAGAGACAGAGAGACAGAAAGTGAGAAATCACCCCCTGGGGGGATAGCCATGCCGCAATCCTTTCTCCTCCATTCTCCTCTCAGGATCTTGGGCACGCACGCACACGCGCCCGGCGTGAGTTTTAAGCCATTGGTTCCGGGCCTCGAACTGCGGTTGACTACATGGGAGTCCAGCGACATAGCCATTACACTAACTGCTGGTCCCAGGTATTTATTTTTAAAAAACAAATCAACAGTAGCTTGCATTAATCATCATTGATTATTTCATCTATTATTCAGGAAATGGAGATGACAATGAAAACTGTTTGGAAGAAAGTCACACTGATTTATAAGACAAAGAGTATTAGTAAAACAATGTTTCCCACCTTTGTATCCTCAGCACCCAGCACCATGCACATGATAGCTATTCCATAAACATTTATTGAAGAATGAATGAGTAGCTTGGTTTGAATGTCCATGCCAAAACACATACTGAAATTTCGTTGCCGATGTGACAGTATTGGGAGGTGGGACTCGAAGAGGTGATTAGATCATGAGGGCTCTCCCCTCAGCAACGCGTCAATTGTCGTTATCACAGGACTGAGTTATTATGGGAGTTCAGTCCCTTTTTCTCTGTCTCTCACACTCACTGTCTCTCACTATCTCTTGCCATGTGACATCTTCAACCATATTATGACACAGTACATGGCCCTCACCAGATGTGGGCCCTTGTACCTGATACCTCCCAGTCTCCAAAACTGTCAGCCAAATAAACTTATTTTATTTATAAATTATGCAATCTGTGGTATTCTGTTACAGCAGCAGAAAACAAACTGAGACAATCACCAAGCCCAATAACTATGATCGGTATTATGGCAGTATGTACTGGTCCTAATATAACTGTTTTTTATGTTTATTTGTTTGTTTGTTTTTTTGTTTTTTTGCCATAGGGTGCATGTGCTTGCCGGAGAGTGGTATAGGGAGACAGAGAGAAAATGAGTAATCACCCTCCCTCCCCCCGGGAGGGTGGTACTGGCCAAGTCATAATCCCTTCTCTTCCATTCTCTTCTCAGGATTTTGGGTAACACACACAGACACACACACACACCTGACATGAATTTCAAGTCACCAGGTCCAGGACTAAAACCATAGTTGGCCACATGAAAATCTAGCACCTTAACCACCATGCCACCTGTTGGTTCCAATGTAAATTTTAGTAATGATAAAAAGGAAGAAGTAGTGAGACCAGCAGATGGCGTAATGGTTATGTCACTGGACTCTCATGTAGTTGACCGTGGTTCGAGTCCCAGATCTGGTGGCTTAAAACTCACACCAGGCACATGTGTGTGAGTGCACAAAAATCTGAGAGGAGAGTGGAGGAGAAAGGATTGTGGGTGGCCATCCCTCTTTGGGGGTTATTTCTCCCTTTTTTGTCTCTCTGTCTCTCCAGTGAGTGCATGCGCCCTACGGAAAAAAATCTCTCTTAAAAAAAAAAAGTAGTGAAAGATAAAAGTAGTTATTTTAGAAAACTGTATTTTATTTCATATTGTTTCATTTTTCATATGAAGATCGATTCTTTTTTTAAAAAACTAACTCTACGTGATATTCCTTACTGGCCCCAGATCAGTATCTGTTTTTTCCCTCCGGTTTAGAGTTATTGTGATTTTTCTTTTCTTTTTTCTTTTTTTCCCTACTCTTTGAGTTTTTGTTTCCTTTTTCTCTTTAAAATGACCTGCGTTGCTGAAACAGCAGAGGGAGCTAAGATGAATGTACTGAGGCTGCGCTGTCACCATCGGTGCTTCCCTGGCACACGTGTTTGAAAACCAGTCACGTCCGTTTTCTGCTCCACTGGAAGTGCGGTTTGAACAGAGAGTAGGAGCGCACTGGGAGGTGAGAACGTCCACGTAGCGGAAATCAGGTGCTTTCACATGTTGAGAAAGCATTAAGTCATCTAAGAACACGCTCCAGAAGAGACCCAAGGGAGCAGCAACCATGACCTCTAGATTTGCAAACCTGCATACCTTCGGGTCCTCGGGAAAGTCGGGACATAGTTTTTCTCTGCAAAAATGCGTCCTGGCTTTTCTGAGGACCCAACAATCTCACCCCTCTGGGTGGGAAGCTAGCCCAGAGGCTCCTGTCGCCTGACGTCACCTGCGACAGATGCAGGCCTCCCTAGGTGTAGTCAGGTTGGAAGAGGGTTCTGGACTGCAGCAGTCTCTCTAGCCACAGCGTACTGTCCGCGTAAGCAGGATGTAATTCCCTCGTGTATTTGGGTTTAAACCTACCTTTCTGTTTATTCTATCTATTTTACAAATTTTTGCAATGGTTAAGTTTGTTAAATTTGGGGACCAGTAGATGGCGTAGTGGTTATGTCGCTGAACTCTCATATGGCTGACCACAGTTCAAGTCCCGGACCCAGTGGCTTGAAAATCATGCCGGGTGCATGTGTGTGCATGCCCCAGATCCTGGAGGAGAATGGAAGAGAAGGGATTGCAGTGTGGCCATCCCCCCTGGGGGGTGTGACTTGTCACTTTCTTTCTCACTGTGTCTGTCTGTCTGTTTCTCTCTATGGTGAGCACATGTACCCTAACAGAAAAACTTCTAAAAATTTTTTTTGTTGTTAAATTTTATTTATTTCTTCCATGAGCACACACGTGTCCAGCTGTGCAGGGAGCTCTGTGGGTGTGGACCTAAGACCTTCCCACATGGGTCAGCCTTGCAGAGCACCACATGTGTTTTTTTAAAAAAATTATTTTATTTATTTATTTACTTATTTTAATTTGACCAGAGAGAGAGAAAGTGAAAAAGCAAGCCAACAGGTCCGGGATTCAAATCACAGTCAGCCAGGTAGGAGTCCAGCATCCTTAACCACCACGCCGCCACCTGCCAGCCCCAAGTATCATATTTTGTCACTGTGCCACAGTCCAACCCCTGTGATGCTTAATTTTACGTGATAACGCGACTGGGCCATGGGCTGCCTAGATACTTGCTTCCACATTATTCTGAGTATTTCTATGAGGGTGTTTTTGGATGAGAATAAATAATGCTTTTAAAAACTATTTATTTTATTTTATTTATTATTATTTCTTAATTTGCTATAGGGCATGTGCACTCACCAGAGAGAGACAGAGAGAGACAGAGAGAGAGAGAGAGAGAGAGGAGAGGGGAGGGGAGGGGAAGAAAAGGGAGGGGAGGGGAAGGGAGAGAGAAAGAAAGAAAGTAAGAAAGCAAGTCACCAGGTCTGGGACTCCAAATGTGGTTGGCCATGTGGGAGTGTAGTACCTTAACCACCAGGCCATCTTCTGGCCCAGAGAAGAACATTTTAATCAGTAAAGTGAATTAAATTCCCTTCCATATGTGGGTGGGCCTTATCCAATCAGTTGAGTATAACCTGAATAGAAAACAACCAAAAACCCTCCCCCAAAGGGGAACCCTCCGGCGGACCTTTGGATTCATCAGCACCATCAGCTCTCCTGGGTCTTGAACCTGCTGGCCCATGCTGCAGATTTGGGCTTCCCAGTCTCTAGTACAACATGAACCAAATCCTTTTAAGTCTTTTCATAATATATGTGCATCCTATTTGTCCTGTTTCTCTGGAGAACTTCAATATAATGTTTTTGTCCTTTTGTCTACTATTTTTGCCTCTCTTTTTTCCTCTCTCTCTTAAAACAGTTTGCTTCTGTTTCTGCAGTGACAATCCAAAAACTGACAACATGCACGTTTAACGTATCAAGAGCAGAAATTTATCAGACTCTTATCCTCTTCGAAGTAATACATCAATATATATCTTTTTTCTTTCTTTTTCTTTTCTTTTCTTTTTTTTTTTTTTTTTTTTTTTTTTTTTGCTGTAGGGTGTGTGTGCTCACCAGAAAGGGACAGAGAGTGAGAAATCATCTCTCAGGGCATGGCCACAATCCCTTCTCCTCCATTCTCCTCTTGGGATTTTGGGCACATATGCATGCACACGCACTGGGCGTGTTTTTCAAGCCACCAGGTCTGGGACTCAAACCACTCTGTCAGCCATGTGGGATCCAGCACTTCAACTTCCATCCCATCTTCTGGCCCATCAGGACATATGAATGGTTTATATTTTGTTTGTCCCCTTTCTACTTACATTATTATTGTGATTTTTTAAATTCCATGCTCTTTTTATTTTTTTTCCCCTTAAGTTGTAGTCATGGTGTCAATGTTCTTTCCAATTTTTCCATAGCGGTCGAATTTCATTCTGATGTTTCTCCTTCCCCAACACATGGTAACACTCATTAGTGAGAGAGAGAGAAAGAGAGAGAAAGGGAAAGTGAGAAACCATGCCGTCAAGTCCGAGACTTGAACAGGAGTCAGGCATGTGGGAGTCTGGAGCCTTAACCACCATGCCACCTGCTGGCTCTTCTTCTCCACCCTTTTGATGGTAGAAGTGACCATGCGACTTATTTCGGCTCCTGAAATGGAACGTTAGTAACCTGTATCCCTTCCACATGAAGCTGTCAAGGACCGCTCTGCACCGTGCTGTTCTTTTCCCTCTGCCATGGCAACCAGCACCTTCCCAAAAGGTCGAGGCGACATTGCAGAGAGGAGGCGCCATCAGCCTGCGTCGCTGGAAGCAGTGAGTGAGAGGCAGAGCATCCGGCAAACACACAGTGGGACACCTGAGTGAGACGTGAACTTTGTTCCTTCCAGCCTCTGAGTGTTTGGGGTTATTTGTTACACTCCTCTGCTCTGTTACCGTTTAGCCCGTCCTGACTGGCGAACCCCCCCATTTTCACCATTTCCTGTGCTCTTCATTTAATCCTGTATCTCAGTCTTCCATCTGTCTTTACACTGCTTCTGTTTAAAATATATTTTTACATTTCATTTAGTGTGGCTCTGTTGATGGTGAACTCTCTAATTTTTCTCTTATTCTCAATCTGAAGATTATTTTATTTGCTCTTATTATTTAATAGATTCATAAGGGGGGGCCAGCAGGTGGTGCGGTGGTTAAGGTCCTGGGCTCCCACATGACCAACTGCAGTTCAAGACCTGGACCTGGTGGCTTGCTTTCTCACTTTCCCTCTCTCTCTGTCTCTCTCTGGTCAAATTAAAACATAATCATAGTTAATAAAGTTAAATAAATACTCCTTTTTAAAAAAAATAATTTCACCAAATATAAAATTCTATGTTGATTGTAACTTTTTTTGATCAAAGGTATCATTCCGTCATCTCATTTCTGTCCTAGCTGTTGAGCAGTTAACTGAATTAAACCACTCCTTTTAATCTATTTTTAAAAGAGGTTTTTGTTATAGCGTGTGTGTGCGCTCGCTGGAGAGGAAGATATAATGAGAGGGAAAGTGGAAAATCACACCCTCAGGCAGGGGAGGGCGTGGCCTTGTTGCGTTTTCTTCTTCTCCATTCTCCTCCTCCTGGGATCTTGGGCATGCATACACACCTGACTGGCATGAGTTTCAAGCTACTGGGTCTAGGACTCGAAGGGCAGTCGGCCATGTGTGCGTCCAGCATTGTAACCATTATGCCATCTACTGGTTCCCGTACTCTCCTTAATCTTGCTTGAGGTATCTTACTTGGCTTCATAAAACCATGGCTGGAGCCAACAAGTGATGTGGCTGTTAAGGTACTGGACTCCACATGATCAACCATGGTTAGAGTCCCAGATCCAGCAGCTTAAAAATCATGCCAGGCACATGTGTGTGCACGTTCCAAATCCCTCTCTCTGGTGAGTGCATGTGCCTTATGGCAAAAATCTAAAAATAAAAAAATAAAGTATAGCTTAAGGTCTTTAAACAACTATCAAAATTAGCCCTGGCCTTCAGGTTCAAGTGGCCTTCCTGAAGGGCCACACTCTTGGGTCTCTGTGCTATGTCACACAGGAAAACCGCCTACTTACCTTTTCTAGATAGGCATAAGGTGTGCAGATGAGGCTGAAAGTGTGTTCTCCATCATTCACTTTAAGAAATAAGTTAACTACGAGACCAGCAGTTAGTGTAATGGCTATGTTGCTGGATTCCCATGTAGTCAACTGTGATTTGAGTCCTGGACCCGGTGGCTTAAACTCACACCAGACGCATGTGCATGCGTGCCCAAGATCCTGAGAGGATAATGGAGGAGAAAGGATTGCAGCGTGACCATCCCCCCTGGGGGGTGATTTCTCACTTTCTATCTCTCTGTCTCTCTCTGTCTTTCTGGCGAGCGCATGCACCCTATAGCAAAAACCTCTAGAACAAAAACAAAAACAAGAAATAAGTTAACTACGTGACACGTTTTAGAGGGTTTTGTTTTGCTTGCTTTAGGGCATGTATGCTTGACAGAGAGAGACAGAGAGAGAGAGAATTCACCCCACAGTGGAGATGGCCACACCACAATTCCTTCTCCTCTGTTCTCTTCTTGGGATTTTGGGTACACACTGTCACACACCATGTGTGTTTTTCAAGTCACTGGGTCTGGGACATGAAGCACACGGCCAGCCATGTGGAATTAAACCTCCTTAATCACCACACCACCTGGCTGATGCAAGGGATTTCTTTCAAACTTGATAAAATGAACACGTTAGAGCTTAAATAAGCTTCAGATACTCGGTGCACTACCACATTCCCTGATTATGATGCTGAAAAGGCGAGGTGTTACTACCTGCTTTTAAGTCATGTTAGTCTATGTGCTGGTTTGTACCCTTATCTCATTCCTACAGGAACACAGTCAAAGTCACGCAAGGTATCTCCAGTGGACCTCAGTTTTTTGATTGTCCGTTTACTGATGCAGATGCTAAACCAATTGAAGACAGCATACAGGCTTTTGCCCCTGCTGTATCTGAGAGTGTGCTATCAGCATTCTCTATTGGTGCCATAGCTGCTAATACAGAAGGTACCAATGCATTCGCTCTCATTAATATGCTGAAAATATTTGCTTCCTGACATCTGTCATTTTCCATAACTATGAACACAGACCATAGACACCATCTGGGATGTCAGGGCAAGAGAATGCATGTGACTGTTTGAAATTCCCTTCCGATTTAATTTCACAGATTTTAAAAGCCTTGTTTTTCTTCCATGATAATCATAGGGAAAAATAATTAGCAATTATCCACTGAGTGATAAAATTACTATGAATTAAGAAACGGTTATGAATATAATTTATAAATAATTATGTGGCAGGAACACAAGACGTGCAGAACTAGTAAAACAAAATTAATTAAAGTTACTAAGAGATGATTTTGTTTTATATTTATTTGTTTGTGGTCCCTTAAGGACAGATTTAAGATGCTTTGCAACACTTAGAATTGCAATTCAGAAGAATATCAAAGAGTGTGCTCACAAATGTATGTGGCAAGTATATTGCATTGCCCAAGGCACATGGCTATAGGTCTCATCAGGACCTCCCGAAAAAACTGAGTTATACTAATATAAAATGCTAAGACTGGGCCAGCAGGTGGCATGATGGTTAAGTGCTGGATCACGCAAGACTTACTGCATGGTTCAAGTCCTGGACTCAGCCACTTGAAAATCAAGCCAGGCACATGAATGTGCATGCCCAAAGTCCCAAGACAAGAATGGAGGAGAAGGGATTGTGGGTTGGCCATCTCCCCTGGGGGGGTGATTTCTCACATTTCCCCTGTCTTTCTCTGGTGAATGTTTGGGCCTTATAACAAAATTTTAAAAATAAAATAAAAAATAAAAACTATTGACATGAACGTGAAGTATAGGGATGTGCTGTGGTTTGAATATTTGTCCCCTCCAAAACTCATATTGAAATGTAATTGTCAAAGTAGTAGTATATCAATCCTGTCAAATCAGCAGCAGTATATGAATTTTCAAACCCTACTGTTATGTAATTGTTGCTGCATATATTGCAATGTGGTGGTGGTGAAGATGGGTACACAGTGGATGTGGTGCACTTGGGTCATCCTGGGACCAACCTCCTCCACCCTCATCCATGGAGGATTGTCTTCCATAATGCCAGTCCCCAGTGCCAAGAAGTTTGGGGATTGCTGATGTACAAGAATTTCTCAATAAAATTAAGAGCTGATTGGTCATCCAAAACCATAAAGACCAGAGGCCATGAAATGATATACTTAATGTGCTGAAAGAAAGGACTGCAAACTAAAAATTCTATACCCAGCAAAACTGTCTTTCAAAAAATAAGGGAGAAAGAAAACATTCCCACATCTTAAAAAGTGAGAGGGGAACAGCAGGTGGCATGGAGGTTAAGGAGGCTGGATTCTGCATGGCCAACTCCATGGTTTGAATTCTGGACCTGGCAGCTTGAAAATCATGCTGGTCATGTGTACATGAGTGCCCCAAGTCCCAAGGGAAGAGTGGAGGAGAAGGGATTGCAGCATAGCCATCCCTCCCTGGGGGGGAGATGATTTCTCATTTTCTCTCTTTGTTTCTCTGTCTCTCTGGAAAGTGCACACACCCTATGGCAAAAATCTATTTTAAAAAATGAGAGAATTTGTGACTAACAAATATGCCCTCCAAGAAATACTAAAAGAAGTCCTTTGGACTGAAATAAAAGGACACTAGATAGTCATTTAAATCTGCATGAAGATGTAAAGTACACCAGTGAAAGTGACTACACAGTAAATGGAAACAACTGTATAATATGTGTCATTTGTAACTCTCTTTTATCCTGTATGACTTAAAGGACAAAAGCACAGGATAACATTATAAATCCGTGTTAGGGGACATATCACAGATAAAGATGTCATTTGTATGATAACAACAGCAGAAAGAGAGGGAGAGAAATGTGAATGGAGAGTGACAGTAACAAAGCTATTGTATAGAATTGCAATTAAGTTGGTATAATCCAAATCAGATTCTTATAAATAAAGATGTTAATTGTGGGGGCCAGCCTGGTGACGTGGTAGCTACGGTGACTGGATCCCATATGGCTGACTCCACAGTTCAACTGCCAGACCCAGAAGCTTGAAAAACATGCTAGATGTATGCCTGTGTGCCCCAAATCCCAAAAGAATGAAAGAAGAGATTGTGGCTTGTTCATTCCCCCTCTCTCACTTTTCCCCTCTCTCTCACTTTCCCCCTCTCTCTCACTCTCGCTACACACTATCCCCTCTTTCTCACTTTCCCCTTCTCTTTCACTTTATCTCTCTCTCTCTCATCTTCTCTGTCTCTGGGAAAAAAAAAAGAAAAAGAAAAATATGTCATTTGTAAAGCTCAAGGCAGTAATAGAAGAACAGTAACAACAAAAGACATAAGAAAATTATGAAATGAGATATAGAAAACAACCAGCAAAATTGTAGACATAAACACAATTACCAACTCCATACCTCAATTCCCCCATGTCTAGCAATCACTATAAAAATTAGTACAGGAAGTAGCAGATGGCACAATAGTTACGTCACTGGACTCCCATGTAGTCGACCACAGATCAAATCCCAGACCCAGCAGTTTAAAATTTGTGCCAGGTACATGTGTGAACATGCCCAAAATCCTGAGAGGAGAATGGAGGAGAAAGGATTGAGGTGTGGCCATCCCCCCGGAGGGGTGATCTCTCGCTTTCTGTTTCTCTGTCTCTCTCTGTCTTTTTGGCGAGCACATGCGCCCTATAGCAAAAACTTCTCCAAAAAAAAAAAAAAAAAAATAGTGGGTGCATAGTTTTGCCTTTTCCAGAATGGTCATGCAAGGGGAGTCACAGAGTACATAGAGTATGTAACGCTTCATGTCTGGCTTCTTTCACTTGGTACATTGCTTTTGAAATGCCATTGGGGCACGTATTAGTATGTTGTTCTATTTGATTTCTAAGTGATACGGAAGTACACCGTGGTAATCTATTTTTAGTTTAATCCCATAGCGTTCAGACAATAAACTTTGTACCATTTTGATTCATTTAAACGATGTTTCTCAGTTTCAGCGCAATCTGCTTTTTTTAAGCTAAATAGTTTGCTGTGGAAAGCTGTCCTGTTATATCTGGAGGTTTGGCAACATCCTACCAAATGGTCCAGTACATGTGTGTGCTTGTGTGTGCATACATGTTCTAGTTATGACAGCAAAACCGCTATTAGACACTATTAAAATGTCTGCTGAAGAGCAAAATTGCCCACCCTTGGGGACCACTGCTCTTGGGTTACACAGATCCAAGTCTACATTCTGCTACATTATCACAGTCTACTTTCAAGTAATAATACACCATTTAGTGCAGTATTAACCAACTTACCATAGTATGTTGCCACTTACTTCTTCCCATCCTTTGTAGTAAGGTTATCATACATTTAAATTTTACATTTATTATAAGTCCCTTGTTACCATTTAAGACTTTTTTCTTTTTTTTAAGTTTTGCCATAGGGCCTGTGTGCGCACTGGAAAAAGACAGAAAGAGACAGAGAGGGGGAAAGTGAGAAAATACCCCCCCGCAGGGGCAATGGCCATACCACAATCCTTTCTCCTCCCAGAATTTTAGGCATGCACGCACATGTGCCCAGCATGAGTTTCAAGGTACCAGGTCTGGGACTTGAACCATGATCAACCATATGGGAGCCCAGCACCCTAAGTACCACACCACCTGCTGACTTAAAGTTGATTTAGTTATTGAGATGGCCTTCCCAACAGGATCTTCATGCCACAGTCCTCCCCCACCCTCATCCTGGATCATGAGCCCACGTATGTGCACATGGCATACAGAGGGAGACCCCAGGACCCTTCCCATGTGGGTCCACTTGCATTAATGTTGTGCCACCACCTGGCCCTCATATACCATTTATCATTTAAAGTCAATTTTTTTAAAGAAATTAAAAATACAGAAAAATGTATTCTATATTTACCTTGTTTGTCTGTTAGGTGCCATTTACATCATGCCTCCTTATTTCGTGTAGATCAAATTTTCCATCTGCTATTATATTCCTTCTGGCTCAAGACTTCCTTTTGCATTTCTTTCTAAAATTTTTTTTTTTTTTGGCCAAAGAGCACGTGCATTTCTCAGAGAGAGAGGCAGAGAGACAGAGAGAGAGAGGGCAAAGGAGAAGGCACCCACCAAGAAGGCATGGTCACACCTCAGTCCCTTCTCCGTTTCTCCATACCGTTGGGATTTGGGGGCATGCAGGTACATGCACTGGTGTGTTTTTCAAGCTGCCAAGGCCAGGATTCAAACCACATGTGGGATCCAGCTCTCTTAACCATGAGGCCACAGGCTCAGCCCCCTTTTGTATTTCTCATAGGAAAACATGCTGGCAATGAACTTTCTCAACTTATGTTTGTCTTAATACATGTTATTTTCCTTTTTTTTTTCTTTTTTTTTTTTAGAGAGAGAGAGAAATTTGCTATAAGGTACATGTACTCACGGGAGAGGTAGAGAAAGAGAAAGTGAGAAATCACCCCCCGGAGTGATGGCCATGTCACAATTTCTCTCATCCATTCTCTCCCTGGGCAAACATGCACACACACCTGGTGTGAGTTTTAGCCTCCGGGTCTGGAACTCCAGCCCTGGCTCGACCATGTAGGAGTTCAGCACCTTAACCACTATGCCATCTGCTGGCCCCCTACATTTATTTATTTATTTATTTGTTTGTTTGTTTGTTTAGAGAGGTTTTTACTATAGGGCACGTGTGCTGGCGAGAAAGACAGAGAAACAGAGAGATAGAAAGCGAGAAATCACCCCCCAGGGGGATGGCCACGCCGCAATTCCTTCTCCTCCATTCTCCTCTTGGGATCTTGGGCACGCATGCACACGTGCCCGGCGTGAGTTTAAACCACTGAGTACAGGATTCAAACTGCAGTTGACTACATGGGAGTCTAGCGACATAGCCATTAGCCATCTACTGGTCCTCCCGCTAATTTTGTTTTTTGAAAGATATTTTTGCCATGTGTAGATTGGGTGTTTTTTTTCCCCTTCTTACCTTTTGAAATTGTTGCTTCATTGTCATTAGGGTTGCATGGTTTCTAACTGGAAATATTCTGTAATATTTATCTTTTTTCTCTTCTGTATATAATGTTTCTTTTTACCCTGGCCACCTTCAAGATTTTATCTTTATCCTTCATTTTTAACAATTACAGTCATCATGTCCCTGAGTGATTTTTCTTCCTCCTGCTTGGAGTTCTCCAAGTTTCCATTCTATTAGGTGTAAAATGGCATTTCATTGTGTTTTAATTTCCAATTCCATAATGACATATGGTATTGAGTATTTTTTATATATTTGTTTGTCATCTGTGTGTGTGTATATATATAATGTGTGTGTGTGCATGAGTGTGTGTATATATATATATATATATATATATAGGTATATATATATATATATATATATATATATATATATATAGTGAATTATCTGTTCTTTTTGCCCATTTCCTCCTACTCCTTTACTTCTTTTTTTTTTTTTACTTTTTTTTTTTTTTTTTGGAGAGGTTTTCGCTATAGGGCACGTATGCTCGCCAGACAGACAGAAAGAGACACAGAGACAGAAAGCGAGAAATCACCCCCCAGGGGGGATGGCCATGCCGCAATCCCTTCTCCTCCATTCTCCTTTCGGGATCTTGGGCACGCACGCACACGTGCCCGGCGTGAGTTTTAAGCCACCGGGTCTGGGACGCAAACCGCGGTCAACCACGTGGGAGTCCAGCGACATAGCCATTATGCTAACTGCTGGTTCCCACTCCTTTACTTCTTTATTTTAAGTTTATTAATCCATTTCCTCCATGAGAGAGAGAGAGAGGCAGGCAATCCCAGTAGGGTCCTCACACCATAATCCACTCCCAGAGTCAGCCAGCCTAGAACACGGACACGCACATGCCAGGTATATAAAGGGAGGCCTTGGGCCACACACTCAGGACCTTCCCGTATGGATCCAGCTGCATTAGCACTGCACCGCATCTGACCGCATTCCCTCCCCACCTTTTAAGTAGGCTTTAGGGTAGTTTTATGTTCATAGCACATATGTCATCTTTCAGATTGCCTTTTTCCATTTAGTGGTATGCATTTAAGGTTCTTTCATGTGTTTTCATGGCTTGATGGTTCATTTTAGTGATGAATGATATTCCATTGTCTGTGTGATAGTTTGATTTCATTTAAATGTGATATCTTGATGTAATATTGTTCTAACTTTCTTTTCTATAAGGTAATTTATTATGTCATCAACTTTTTTTTTTTTTTTTTTGGAGAGGTTTTTGTTATAGGGCGCGTGTGCTTGCCAGAAAGAAAGAGAGAGACAGAGACAGAAAGCGAGAAATCACCCACCGGGGGGATGGCCACGCCACAATCCCTTCTTCTCCATTCTCCTCTCAGAATCTTGGGCACGCACACACACGTGTCTGGCTTGAGTTTAAGCCACTGGGTCCAGTACTCGAACCATGGTCAACTACATGGAAGTCCACTGACATAGCCATTACACCAACTGCTGGTCCTGGTCATCAACATTTTTACTTTTAGCAATTTTTTATTGAGATAATTAAAAACAATATTAGTCACTCTTGGCAACTACAAGATCATAAATTAATTTTGAGTAGTGAAACCATTTCTGTAGCTAGAGTACTTATAGACTATTATAGCATTGGGATAAAATTCTAATAAATTATTTTGAAATATAAATTTGAGCACCTCTAGAGAAGATAATTTTCATAGAATGACTTTTCTAAAAATGATTTAACTCTTCATATAAAATCACTTTTGCATGAATCTGAACTTGATTTTAAATATAAATTTACACACTGGCACTTTCAGTTTCTCTCCAATAGTCCTTCTAACTTGTAGAGATTATTTAAAAATTGGCTTTATGATTTTTTTTTTTTTTTTTGGAGAGGTTTTTGCTATAGGGTGCGTGCGCTCGCCAGACAGACAGAGAGAGACAGAGAGACAGAAAGCAGGAAATCACCCCCCAGGGGGGATGGCCACACCGCAATCCCTTCTCCTCCATTCTCCTCTCGGGATCCTGGGCACACACGCACACGCGCCCGGCATGAGTTTAAGCCACCGGGTCCGGGACTCGAACCGTGGTCGACTACGTGGGAGTCCAGTGACATAGCCATTACGCTAACTGCTGGTCCCGGCTTCATGATTTTTATATCATTTAAAACACTTGTTTATGCAATCTGTAATTGTATCTTTAACAACTAGGAAAATTTAATTTAACCATTGTCTTTCTCGTTAATTATTAGTTTATTTGAAACTTCTTGTCAGAATAGTGCTCTTTTCTTTTGAATGCAATGACATATAAATTTAATTTCTAAGTCTGTGGATATTTGCTATGCAATGTTCCAGTAGTTGAGAAAAACGGAAGATTCCACATTCTTGGAAAATTCTTACTTCCTGACATGCTGATTGCAATCTCATGCTTGTATCTTTTTCTATAATCATTTGCTGACAACGTTTACTGCCTGGTGCTCTGGCCATCAGGCTAAGGTTCATGCAGACACTGTAGGGGTGGGCTCTGGAGACGCAGGGGCAGGCCGCCTCCCACCCTGGCCTCAGTGCTGCAGCCCCGTGGAGCCTCCTCTTTTTCCTGTGGCCCCAGCTGCTGCCAATGCCAACACTGCTCTGCCTCTATTGCTGTCACTGCCAACAGGGCCTCAGTCCTGGGCTGACCCTGGGGTCCTGCAGTGCCCAGGCTGCCCTTAGAACATCCATGCAGGTCCCCAGCCCTCTGGCCATGCTCAGTGTCTAGGCTACTTACACACATTCTCCATTGTCCTGTGAGGCTTCACTCCCAAGCCACAAATTCAATGGTAACATTTTATGCTAAGGGAACCAGCTGATGGTATAATGGACTGTCACTGGACTCCCATATAATGGACCGTGGTTTGAGTCCCAGATCCAGTGGCTTAAAACTCATGCCAGGCGCATGTACATGCATGCCCAAAATCCCAAGAGGAGAATGGAGGAGAAGGAATTGCGGCATGGCCGTCCGCACTGGGGCTGATTTCTTGCTCTCTGTCTCTCTGGTGAGCGCACGCGCCCTATAGCAAAATAAACTTTCTAAAAAATTGTTGTTAATTAAGAATTTGAAGATGATGTGACACAGTATTAAACCAATTGTTATGTTAAGTTAAAGAAGCCAGCCACAAAAGACGACATATAATATAATTCCATTTACGTGAAACCAAGTCACACACCCAAGAAACCAGCCCTGGTCTTTGCTTCCCCATTCCCAACTGTGATGCCACCTCCCATCAACAGCACTTGAGTGCACTGGGGGAGGTGGCAGAGATTTGTGACATGATGAACCTGCCACTGCAGTCACGTAGGGCAGACACTGCAACGGACCCTCCTGATTAATGTATTTATCTATTCCCTTATCCAACAGATAACATATCCTCTCTCGCTTCCAATCAGGGAGCTGCCTGTTTTCAAGACAAATGACTGATGTCCTTGTACAACTGGGACACTCTTCTACTCATGACCCTTAGCCTGTCCTCTGCTGGCAGCACTACCTAGAAGGCAGAGGTACAGAGTGCATTGAAGAGGTGGCATCCTAGCAGGAATGATGGCCTAAACAATGCAAGAGAAGGCACCAGCACTTAGCGTAATGGCTATGTCGCTGGACTCCCACGTAGTCGACCGTGGTTCAAGTCCCGGACCCGGTGGCTTAAAACTCACGCCAGGTGTGTGTACGTGCGTGCCCAAGATCCCAAGAGGATAATGGAGGAGAAGGGATTGCAGCGTGGCCATCCCCCCTGAGGGGTGATTTCTCGCTTTCTGTCTCTCTGTCTCTCTGTGTCTGTCTGGCGAGCACACGCGCCCGATAGCGAAAACCTCTTTTAAAAAAACACCAATGCAAGAGAAGACGCGTCTGGGTGATGTGTTCTTCTGGGTTTAATGTGTAACGTTCCCAGCCAGCCAGTAGCATGGGGGTTAAGGCAGGCTGGATCCCACATGGCCGACTGAGCAGTTGGAGTCCTGGACCCAGCAGCTTGAGCAAGACTTGGCACGTGTGCGAGTGTGCTCAAGCGTGCAAAAGGAGGAAGAAGTGGAGGAGGAAGGATTGTGGCGTCACCATTCCCCATGGAGGGAGCTTTCTCACTCCCTCCCTCTCTCCCCCCAATGAGCATACGCACCCCTGGGAAAATTAAAAAAAAAAAAAAAAAAAAAAAAAATACCGTTCGAAATAGAAAAGTTAGCCTGACCAAAAAACAAGTCATTGCTCACACCTTCCTGTGCATTCTGGGTACAACTCGCATCTGTGGTCCTCGTGTGCGAAGTGCAGGAACTACCTTGTGGTGCACATTGGAAGCCAGTGTTCGCAGACAGCCCAGCGAATGATACAGCTCGTGTGTAAGGAGGTAACCAGCACTGAGTAGCGGCATTAGGGGGCTGAGGGGACAAGATCTGTAACGTTTCAGTGCATCCCGGTTCTGAAGAGCCATGGCGTTGTGAGCCATTAACAGCCCTGCCACTGGTTCCCATGGTGGGAGGTTGACAGTGATCGGGAAGAACACAAAAATGACTCCTGAGCCTCAGTAAGACGTGATGGTGCTTGGACACTAAGGGGTTTTACATAGACAGTAACGAATCCTTTAATCCCTTGTCTCTCTCTATTATTCTTTATCTTCATCCATAAATTCCTATACCTCGTATGAGTCTATGAATTTTGTAGTCTATTTTAAGAAATCCAATTGTTTATAGAGGTAATGAAATATTTATCCAGCACTCACACAGGTTAGGAGTGACTAATCCCTCCCATGAAACTGTACACGTCTGGAACTGGCATTGTGTGGATTGGGTCTTTGGAAAAGTCTTGATGGATCTGCGCATAGAAAAATACGTCATGACTTTTCCGACAACCCAGTACATGTCTCCAGCACCATACAGAAGTGAACCAAATGTTGTACACATGTCAATTTCCAGTGAAATCTGAGAACTGTTGCAAACTGGGACTTGGAAATTATTTTGTAAAGTAGAGATTTCTTTTTTAAAAAAATTTTTTTGAGAGTTTTTTGCTGTAGGGCACATGCGCTCACCAGAAAGACAGAGAGACAGAAAGCGAGAAATCACCCCCCAGGGGGGATGGCCACACCACAATCCCTTCTCCTCCCTTCTCCTCTCAGGATCTTGGGCAGCACGCACACTCACCCAGCGTGAGTTTAAGCCACCGGGTCCGGGACTCAAACTGCGGTTGACTACATGGGAGTCCAGCAACATAGCCATCACATTAACTGCTGGTCCAATAAAGTAGATATTTCTATATTGATATTTAATGCAAGTCCAGCGGAGATCATTTTGTTCTCCCAGGTTTGGTTAATAGTTTGCAGAACACCTGGCACGTTGTAGATGCTTTTCCATACGTTGTTCTCATTCACCATTCTGACAGTCACCCGCATCTGCATTCACAGCGCAGTGAACAGCCCTGATACCCTGGCGTTGCATTAGCAGAGCAAGTGTGAACACATAGCACTTGAGTTGCGAGTGCATCCATTGCCTGTGTTTGAGAGCTGCTGTGTCCTGTCCTCCTCCACCTCCCTGGACTTTAAATCCTATACCACAATGTTTCATTCATAATTTCTTCACAGTAGTCCAGCCAGTCCATAATTGCTTTGAGGGTGTCATATCGGAGACGATGTCGCTCACCTACAGATTACGTGATGGTCACTTGACTTCTCTTGCTGTCTCTGTCCCACAGCCAGCGTTGTAAGTACTCGTCTTCAAACAACGATATAACATCATGTAGGAAAAATGATAATTGGCAGGTAAGCTACACTTCCCTGCAAACATAGGTTGAGAATATATTTGCAAGTAAGTCCCAGAGTGTCCTTTACAGGTAGTGAGTTATCACTCCTGGAAGAGCCCCATTTCCACCCTCCATCTCTGCAAATATCTCTGCATGACAGTCAGAGCAAGGCAGCCCAGAAAAGCTTGGATTTAGTGAGTCGCTTTAGTTATGGGTGGTCTGGAAGTTCCTGTCTATTTGGGACATCCCTTTTTGAAGCACTGGCAGGTAAATATTGCGTAGCCTTAGCTGAAGCATCCCTGGCAGGCTATTAAAAGCACACTCCCAGGACTAGCAGTTGGCATAATGGCTATGTCGCTGGACTCCCATGTGGTTGACCACAGTTCAAGTCCCGGATCTGGTGGCTTAAACTCACGCCAAGCACGTTTGCATTCGTGCCCAAGATCCCAAGAGGAGAATGGAGGAAAAGGGATTGCGGCATGGCCATCCCCCTGGGGGGAGTGATTTCTTGCTTTCTGTCTCTCTGTTTCTCTGTCTTTCTGGTGAGCGCACATGCCCTATAGCAAAAACCTCTCCAAAACAAACAAACAAAAAAACAAACCACTGCCCCCACTGTGTAAGCAGGATGAGAAGATTCTTGGAAGTGTGGTGTGCTGATTCCAAAAAAGCCTGAATAAAAATGTTACTTCTATAATTCATGATCCATATCATAATTCATACCCAGCCTTCCAGGTAAATCATATTTCAGCTAGGATTTAGAAATTATTGCAGAGGCACTGGCAAGGTGGCACGGTGGTTGAGGCACTGGACTCCCACGTGGCTGATCACAGTTCCAGTCTTGGACCTGGCGGCTTGAATAAAATTAAGTCAGGCCCTCAGGCATGTGTGTCCAAAATCCCGAGAAGAGAAGAAAAGAGAAGGGATTGTGGCATGGCCATCCCCCCGGGGGTGATTTCTCACTTTCCCTCTCTCTGTCTCTGTCTCTCTCAGGCAAAGGCACATGCCCTATGGCAAAAAAATCTAAGAAAAAAAAAACTTATTGCAGAATATATGAAACCGAGAGCCAAATGAATTCCATTATATTAGGTCATCAAGAAAGTCATGATGTATTTTTCTGTTTTTAAATGCAAAAATGCATCTTGACTTTCCAACAACCCAATATATAGACCACTACTTTTTCTTACAGAAAATTGTTACTAGGTGTCTGTCAGCTGATAAGTGGATAAATTAAACATAATGTATCAATACAATAGAATATTGTTGTTTATTAAAAATACAAAGTACCTAGGCATACTACAGCATAAGTAACCCTCAAAAACACTATGCTGGGACCAGCAGTTAGCGTAATGGCTATGTCGCTGGACTCCCATGTAGTCAATCGTGGTTCAAGTCCCGGACCCGGTGGCTTAAACTCACGCCGGGCACGTGTGCATGCGCGCCCAAGATCCTGGGAGGAGAATGGAGGAGAAGGGATTGCGGCGTGGGCATCCCCCCTGGGGCGTGATTTCTCGCTTTCTATCTCTCTGTCTCTCTCTGTCTGTCTGGCGAGTGCACGTGCCCTATAGCGAAAACCTCTCTAAAAAAAAAAAAAACAAAAAAACACTATGCTAACTAAAATAAGCCAGTCCCCAAAGACCATGTATTGTCGATCCATTTCTATGGAGTGTCTATAATTTCCATGACTAGGCAAATCTATACAGATAGAAGGTGGTTGTTGGTTACACAATCCAGTGAATGTATAAAAAAATGTTAAGTTGTACACTTAGTTTATTTATTTTTTAATTGCCAGAGGGTGTGTGTGCTTGCCAGAGAGACAGAGAAAGAGAGAACTCTCCCAATAGGGGGCATTGCACTGCAATCCCTTCTTTATTCCTCCATCCCATAGGGAATTGAAACACATGGGCATATACACTCGATGTGTTTTTCAAGCTGTTGGGGCACACAGGGACCTACATCCGGCATGTTTTCCAAGTTGCTGGGGCGAGGATCTAAACTGTGACCAGCCATGTGGGATCCAGTTGAGCTAACTACTAAACTATGGGGCCAGTTTGAATCATACCCTTCAACTGGGGGTGGATTGTATGATATCTAAGTTGTATCTCAATACAGCTATACAAATTTACATTGGGGATAGGGGATCTTAATGGCTTACTACAAATTATAACGTAACTGTAAACACTGGGAGAATCTCAGCTCAGAACTGGGCCACTTAGATCAGTAAGTTCAGGTTATGGCCATGTGTGTGGTTCTGCACACAACCGGAAAAAGAGCAGAGTTATAAATAGCCTGGTTGTCAGGCTCCTCCCTCTGTAACATGACTCCTGCTCTGCCCTGACTACTTGTCAGATTCTGGAGCAAAGAGCTGGAGAAAGCTGTTACAATGCTGGGGAAGGTGAGATTTGTGGAGCGCAGCATGCTCCTCAAACAGCAGCTTATAAATCAAGCTGAAAGTTGGTGAATCTGCAAGATTTATGGCTCCTGTGAAAAATATGCGAATACGACTGTAAATTGATACACCACCCAACTGAGCTCCATTTTCTTACACAACACTGTTTAAACTGTCAGGCACAGTCTTTTGGGAGAATTAATTGCAGCACGTTAAATTTAAATGGAGTCTCCAGCGACTTGACAGGGTCGTTTAAGAGGCAGAACGACCAGCTTGCAGAGAGATGGAAAAGGTTCTCTAACACGCCTTCAGCCAAAACAGTGGAAATGATTTGAAAAACTCAATTTGTGGAGTCTGTAATAAAACCATGGGAATATTTGGCCTTAAACTGAACTTCATTTAACCCTTTAGGAGAAATACCAAGGAATAACTATACAAAGGGACTTCAAAAAGTTTGTGGAAAATAGAATTAAAATACAAATTTGTTTTAGCGCAAAAAGTTGTTGAGATCTACAAATAGTTTTTTCATAATATGCATTTCTATGAACTTTTTGAAGACACCCCCATGTGAACACACAACTTAGCTTTTTTTTTTTTTTTGAGAATTATTTAATTTATTATTATTATTATCTTTTTACTTGGCCAGAGAGAGAGAGAGAAAAAGTGAAAAAGCAAACTACCAGGTCCGGGACTTGAACCGTGGTCTGCTATGTGGGAGTTCAGTGCCTTAGCCACTATGCCACCTGCTGCTCCAATCTGGCTTTTAAATCTTTTTCTTTTTTCTTTTTTTTTTTTTTTTTTTTAGGTTTTTGCCTTAGGGCACAGGTGCTTAACAGAGAGAAACAGAGAAAGGGAAAGTGGGAATCACCCCCTGGAGGGAGAACCATGCTGCAATCTCTTCTCTATTCTCTTCTTGGGATCTGGGCATCCATGTACATATACCAGCATGACCTTCAAGCTGCCAGGTTCAGGACTCGAACTACAATCGGCCATGTGGGAGTCCAGTGCCCCACCTCCATGCCACCTGCTAGCCCATATTTTTTCAACAGAATCTTAAAAGGTCACAAATTGAATGTCTTTCTCTGTCACTCTCTCTCTCTCTCTCTCTCTCTTTCTCTCTCTCTCTCTTTTTTGGTTTCTTGTGCATCTCTACTAGAAATTGCAGCATTTGAGATTGCTTCTTAAAAAATGTGGATGTCCAGTCATCTTTCAGGAATCTCTATTTCCTCCCCTTTTTTATAGAGATTTTTTGCTATAGGGAGAGTGTGTTCACTGGAGAGACAGGGAAAGACAGAGAGACCAAAAGCGAAAAATTACTCTTCAGTGGGGATGGCCACACCGCAATACCTTCTGCTCCATTCTCCTCTTGGGATCTTGGGCATGAATGCACATGCACCCGGCTTAAGTTTAAGCCACTGGGTCTGGGACTTGAACCATAGTCAACTATGTGGAAGTTCAGCGATGTAACCATTACACCATCTGCTGGTCCCAGGAATCTCCATTTTTTTCTGAGCAAATTTTGTCTCCTAATACCAGACCACTAGAGTACGAGCTCTCTGTGTAACGAGCCATTCATGATTGATTAAGCCAACATCCTCTATTCTTTTTTCCCGTCCAGCTCACTGAGGTTCTACCACTCTCTCTACGGAAGGCCTCTGTGTCTTGTCACGCTGGCCTCTCTAGATAGAGTCAAGAGTCCCACAGGCATACTAGCTACATCAGAAAGAACCTCCGTGAAACCTTCACCTCTTCATTATTTCCTCTGAATCTCCTGGTATTTTCAATGTGACCCAAGCTCTAGTTTTGTTATGCAATTTCTCTGCATTTTGGATTGACAACCTAGTATTTGATATTCTGCACTTCAAATTTCCACCTTCTATAGTTTAAGATGCTTATGGTCATATGCTATTAGTCACTAGACTGAGTTATTTACTAGGACAGTGTTTTCTTCCTTCCTTGGCGTGTGCACTTGTGTTCTCATTCTCTCTCTCTGTCTCTGTCTTGCTCTCTCTTGCTCTGTCCTCTCATCAAATTAAAATAATAAAATGAATAAATTAAAGTTAAGTAAAATAATTCTTTAAAAAAAACTTCTAAGCATAAAAAAATCAGTGGCCAAAATACAAAGCATGGCGAATGAGATTAACAGCAGCTTAGAAAGTACAAAAGATAAGTGAACGCGAAGACATAGCAATACAAACTATCCAAACTAAAAGCACAGAGAGAGAGAGAAAGACCAAAACGAAGGCCCATATATTATAGTGAACTCTGGGACACTGTCAGTCAGCCTAACGTATGTGTAACTGGGATCTGGTGGGGAGGTGGGGACAGAGGATTATTTATAAAAATATTTCAAGTGATAATAACTGAAAAGTTTCCAAACGTAATACAAATTATAAATCCACATATTTAAGAAACTTAATGAAGTGCAACCACAAGAGAAACAGCAAAAGAACTACAGCAAAGCACTTTAAAATAAAATAGTCAGGCCAGCCCATGGTGTGGAGATTGGGGTGGCTGGATCCCACATAGCCAACTGTGTGATTCGAATACTGGACCCAGCAACATGAAAATCACACCAGGTGCATGTGTGTGTGCATGCCCAAAATCTGAAGAGGAGAATGGAAGAGAAGGGACTGCAACATGGCCATCCGTCCTGGGTGGGGGTGTTTTCTCACTTTCCCTCTATCTCTCTCCAGTGTGTGCATGCACCCTATGGCAAAAATTAAAAAAAAAACAAAAACAAAAACAAAAAAAAAGTCCAGCAATAAAGAGGGGAAAAAAACATCCAGAGAAAGAAGATATGCAGGAGTAAGAAGAGTTGTTCACTTGGACAATGTTTGAGAGGGTGGTTAAACCACACAGAGGAGCTCACTCTGGTGTGGACAGGTTAAGCATTCTAGCTAAAGTACCTGGGCAAAGCATTGGTGCCAAGAACCCTAAGCTCATGAACAGTGGCTTGCCTGGCCCTCTGTCATTATTGGATTGAGTGGCATTATTTTGTTATTCTTACGTGTGACATCACTAAGATGGAAAGATACACGCTCCCTTCTTTCATTTTCCCATGGGTACTGCCACATACAGAGACGATGTCTCTTAAGAGTCTGTAGCAATCCAGTGCCATTCCATGGCTAAAGCGAAGGTACTGTGTGACAGATGCCCCAGTGCTGTGCCCTTTACCCTGTGTGACTCTTCCCATCATCAGGGAAAACATAGTCTTGATAAAACGTTGCTCAAGCTCTAAGAACATGCAGCCTGGGCTAGACCATTCACGTGGTCATGAGAAAGCATGCCTGCTTACTGCTTTGTAATAGTGTTAGAAAATAGAGGAGACTCAACAATTGACATAGTGGTTAAGGTGCTGGACTCCCACATGGCGGATTGCAGTTCAAATCCCAGCCCCAGATGCTGCCACCTGAAGGTTTGACTGAGGGTGGAAAATCCACCTCCAAGCAGGCTCATTCCCATCGCTGTCACCTGGAAGCCTCAGTACTTTACTCCACGGGGCTGGTTGAATGTCCTCACAACATGGCAGCAGGTGTCCCCCATGGTAGGTGATCCCAAAGACAAATCAAGGAGAAAACCTTTTTTAACCTTGTCTTGAAAGCCTCAGACTCTCACTTGCATCACAATCTATTCATTAGAAGAGAGTTATTCCATTCAACCCACTCTTGGAGGGAGAAAAATTAGGCTCTACCTTTTGTAAGGAGGCATGTCAAAGAGTTTAAGGACAGATTTAAAGCCATCACAATACTCACTGGGTCCACCCCTTTACAGGGCCTGCTCCTGACCGCCTTCCTACCCACCCTCAGTTTGTAAATTCTGTATAATTTGCCCCCCAACCACCTCAGAATTCCCTGACACAGGCCCGTTAAGAGAACAGCCTAGGTCAGTGTTTTCTTTTCCTAATCTTCAATTAATTCATTCATTTTAAAAAGAATTATTTTATTTATTTATTTAAATTTTTGCTGTTGGGCACTTGTGCTCACCAGAGAGAGACAGAGAGAGAAAGTGAGAAAGCAAACTGCCAGGTCCAGGATTTGAACTGTGATTTTCCTGTGGGACTCCAGCGCCCCAACCACCATGCCACCTGTTGGCTCCTAATTTACTTATTTATTTTTGCCTATTTAGAGAAGTTTATTAAACATTATTCCCACATCATCCTTATCAAAAGACAAACTTAAATTTCCCTGAAGGCACCCTTTCATTTCACATGATCTATACACTGTTTTTCTGTATTAATAATACAGTTAAATATGAAATTAGTAAAACACAGCATATAAAACTTCATGCTGAACAAAAATAAGTCCCAAGAAAAGTTACCATCTATCCAGAGAATAGGCCCCACAGTACGTCTCCTCTGTAAATCATATGTGAATACAATTTTTAGAACCGCACTTAAATATCTTCTGTAATTTGTTAACTAAAGACTTCCACATTTTTCTCCCACCACAGATCTGTTCCTTTGATTAAGCAGGCAGCTTCTGGTAGGAGCCAAGAAGTGCAGGGAAAAACAATAGCAGTTGTTTCTCAAGTTTTGCGACATCTGGTCCACCTTCAGTGCAGTTTCCTGAGATTCCTGCCCCGCGGCAGTCCAAACCAGGATCATCCTTTTGGACTCCCTAACCTTTCTCTGCATTTGACCTTGGACCCAAGGATTAGCTGCTTCTTCAGACTCTAGTAGAGAAGTCCAACAATTTGCTGCGTCCCTCTTTGTTTTTCTAAGAGCAATACGGACCATTTTTCTGTCCTTGGAAGTCGGTGTTCCCTTTTCAGCTATGGTAGAATCAGAGTTTGCCCTGGAGGATCTCACCACCACCCACAGCCAGCACCGCAGGCCGGCTCTGCAGCCGCACTGTATATCCTGTGCCTGAGTATCAGGTCCCAGGGTCTGCTTCCCCTGGGCCCCGGTGTCCCGCACAGAACCACCCCACTATTCTTCTCCAAGGGGGCCGACATACTCCCTTTCCCACCTTGTTTAAAGTTTTTCTTCTTTCTTCTGAGAGCACGAGAGAGTGAGATAGTCACTCCCATAGGGTGACCAACCCCGGCTTCAGTCAACCCTGATTTATGGACATGCAAGTATACAATGTGAATAAGGAGGCCTTGGGACATGAACTCGCAAACTTTCCACTTGGGTCCTGCATTCCAGAGCGTTGTGTCACTGCTTTGCCACTGTCTGGCTGTTGACTAGTGCTTTTTAAACTACAACTTTTGACCCATTGGTGGATTTTGGTCAGTTTTTTTTTTTTTTTTTTTTTTTTTTTTTTTTTTTTTTTGAATAGAGAAAGTGTATGTGGGTATTCCACATAGTAAAAATACGTTTCATGAAACGTTTGTTTCAATTTTTTTTTTCATTTGCTCAACTAATATTTATTGAGGGACTACACTGTGCCAAGACCCTTTGGGGTACTTGAGACACTTAACTGAACAAAACAAAGATCTCTGCCTTCTGGGCATATAGTCTAGTGGGTTAAGGCCATTAAAAAAAAAAAACACAATAAAATCCATTCGTATTTTCAAAGGTGTGATATGGAAAGAAAAAAGAAGAGCAAATAAGGAAGTTTGTAGTGAAGGGGGGTTAGCAGCAATTGTAAATCAAGTAAATAGGTAGGCCTTCTTGAGGAAGCAAACAAATTATATGTATGCACATAAATGTGTTTAAGCATGTGTGTATATGTGTGAGTGTGCACATGTATATATGGATAAATGCATGCATGTCCTGGGTCTGCTATAAAATTAGTTTCTTTTTCTGCTTTTTTTTTTTTTTTTTTTTTTGGAGAGAGATTTTTGCTATAGGGCTCGTGTGTTCACTGGAGAGAAAGGAAGAGAGAAAGTGAGAAATCACCCCCTCAAGAGGGAATGGCCACTCCACAATCCCTTTTCCTCCATTCTCCTCCTGGGATTTTGGGCATGTACGCACATGTACCTGGCATGAGTTTTGAGCAGCTGTGTTCAGACTCGACCCTCAGTCGACCACGTGGGAATCCAATGCCCTAACTATTAAGCCATCTGCTGGTCCCGTAAAATTAATTTCTTACCATGAATCATACCTGAAAATGTGAAAAACACCATTACCAGGCCACCACCTGATCCGGATTCCACGGGAAGGAAGACGACGAAACGAAGAGGAAGAGGAGCACCTTCCTTTCCCTCAGCTCTCAGGACCAGAGCTAGGACTCCTTTGGAAAGGAAAGAGACTGAGGCCCTCTTTCACAGTTGCTCTGGACTGGTGTAAGCACCATCTCAAACCAGGAAATTCTTCACCTCGCTAACCCGGCTAAACCCAGTCCAGTGACTGAAGACCCATCCCAACCTTCGGCAAGCTCACGAGGGAAAGCATAATTCGACAAGCTGTGATGGACGGCTCAGAAAGACCGAAGCCTATTGTTCTGGGGAAGCACGGTGTGTCCTTAGTCCTAACGAAGTGGGAGGTCCTGGAAGATTTTCCAGTGTTTGTCCTGGAAATAAAGGGATTATGAGGGAAGGGGCCAGCAGGTGGCATGGTAGTTGGGGTGTTGGACTCCCATGTGGCTGACCACGGTTTGAGTACCAGACCTGGCAGCTTGCTTTCTCACTTTCCCTGTCTCTCTGGTGAGTGCGTATGCCCTGTAGCAAATTTAAAATGATAATAATGATAAATAAAAATGAAATAATTCTTTTTTATTTTTGTAAAGTTTGTGGGCTGGGACCAGTAGTTGGTGCAGTGGCTATGTCACTGGACTCCCATGTAGTCGACCACGGTTCAAATCCCGGACCTGGTGGCTTAAACTCACGCTGGGTGCATGTGCGTGCATGCGCGTGCGTGCCCAAAATCCCGAGAGGAGAATGGAGAAGAAGGGATTGCGGCGTGGCCATCCCCCCTGAGGGGTGATTTCTTGCTTTCTGTCTCTCTGGCAAGCACACGTGCCCTATAGGAAAATAAAAAGTTTGTGGGCTATATGAGGAAAAAGAATTTCTATGCAGAGAGAACATCTATGCAAAGTCCTAGAAGAGAGAAAATGTTTGCCACAGGAAGACAGCAAGCTCAGCAGTTCTAAATCACAGGCTGGAGAGCAGTGAGAGAGGGCCGGACTGACTTTAAAATCCACACCAAGGGCTTTGACTTGATCCTGAGAGCAGCATGGTGCTACTGAATGGTTTTAAGCTGGAGAAGAGTTGTATTTTAGAATGCTGAACCTGGCAAAATGAATAACAATGATCCTGTAAGTACGATCTGCACAACCCATGAGGTGTACAAAACAGTCTTTGAAGAGGGGAAGGAAATATTAGACCTAGTTTCTCTTAAAAAAGAAAAATATTTTTTAAAAAAGAATATTTGCTCCAGTTTATACACATACTTTAGCATACAATTATATGTATATTTAATATTGATAAAATTTGATTAATTAAATAATGGATAATATTTTACATATAAATATAAATCTATTGGGTTATCAGAAAATGATACATTTTTGCATAGAAAAACACATCATGATTTTTCCAACGATTCAATATATTGGTAAAAAATGTTTACCGAGAAGGATATATAATCAAGCATGTTTAGAGACCACAGATGTAAAAGACATGCTGGGAGCATCTATAAGATGTTGTACCTCCCCAGTTCCTAGAAGGCCCGCTCTTGACTGGGAAGAAAGAATCCAACCGAGGCCTTATTCACAATGAGGCCTACCGCAGAAGCCCCCAGGCTCAGTGATGGAGAAGCTAAGTGGAAGGATTTCTCACCACCCAACCCAACTCTCACTCCCAAAGAGTGTTTTCCAGAAAATAGGGAAACCCAAGTGGTCCAAAGTAGAAAGAACAGAGAGGCTGGCAGGTAGCATGGTGGTTAAGATGCTGGACTCTCACACGGCTGACCATGGTTCGAGTCCTGAACCTGGAGACTTGCTTTCTCACTCTCTCTCTTTCTGTGTCTCTCTCTGGTCAAATTTTAAAAATAGTAATGATGATGATAAATGAAAGTAAATAAAAATTTTTTTTAAGTAGATAGAACAGAAACAGGAAGTCCAGCAGGACCTAGGAGACGGAGGCTAACAGGGCCATTTGGTGCGACATCTTCAAGGTTGAGGGTGCCTCAAATCCTGGCTGCTGTTCAATGCCAAGTTTGTGCAGAGTAACAGGATGAGCCTGTTCCAAATGCAGAGGTTGGCCTTGAACTATATCATTTTCTAAGACACACACTGCTAACCATTGCAGGGGCTGTCGTCATGGTTACTCACGGGTGGCCGTTGGTTTTGACAGTGAAGGGCTTTTGGCCGGCCAGGCTCCACTGTTGGATGTTTCTCCATTTTAAAACTCCTCCTACACACTGGATGACCTCTCTCTGCAAGAGCACTCTGAGATATGAAGACTGTTTTACTGTGTGTGCTGTTTGTACGTTGTGATTCTAGTACTGCCTGATGAGGAACCTTTGAAAACACGTAGTTCCTCACGTGCATCTGCTTTATGTTAGAGTCTCCTTCGAAATGTTCTGATTTAGTATTGACTTTTCTCTTAGCTTCAAATTGAGTTTATGCAAAATAGGGGTTTACAATCAGTTTTTGTTTATTGGTGCATACCCTTCAAAAAAAATCTACTCTGTATACTATTTTCAACCATTTTAGTCTTTTAAAATCCTCATCATTTGCCGTTTAATAATTAATTGTAGTCAACTGCACACTAAACTGTCAAAAAGCTTCAGCCCAAGATCAAGCGATGGTGGTGCAGGTAGTGGGTGCTGTGGTGTGATGTTGAAGCCATGTGGAAGGCCCAGGTTCTGGTTCCAGGTCACACACACTGGGCCTGCCCACTCACACCTGTGCACGGCTGTCTGGGAGGCTGGGGGAGGTCACAGAGTGCTGAGACCTGGCAAGGAGCTCTCTCTCTCTCACGAAAGAAAGAAAGAAACTTTCAAAAAGTCAGCTTTACTCAGAATATAATTTAAATAAAAACCAATAGATAATGTAAAAATTTAGACATTGCAGGTAAAGTTTTATTTTGCTCATAATATAAAATCATTAGGTGTCCTATAGCTGATTTTTCAGTTCAAGTCCAAGTCTCAGTGGCTTGAAACACACGCCGGGTGTATGTGTGTGCCTGAAATCCCAAAAGGAGAGAGAGATGGAGGAGGTAACTGCAGTGTGACCATTCCCCATGGGAGGAGGCTTCTCATTTTCCTTCTCTAGTTCTTTCTGTCTCTGGTGAATGCATGTGCCCTCTGGCAAATGTTTTAAAATTTAAAAATAAAGGAGCCAGCAGGTGGCGTAGTGGTTAGGGTGCTGGACTCTCATATGGTAGGCTGTGGTTTGAGTCCTGGACCTGGCAGCTTGCTTTCTCACTTTCCCTCTCTCTCTCTCTGTGTCTCTCTCTGGTGAGTATACACACCTACAGCAAATTTTAAATGATGATAATAATAATAATACATAAAATTAAACAAATATTTTAAAATGAAGTCATTAAGCAAGCATTTTTATTAACTCATGGTTCATTATTATATACTTTGAAAATCCATGACTACTGGCACTAATTCAACCTGAGGGTAAAAGGCAAGAAGACCTTAAAGAAAACCTGACAGCTACCTGGTTTCACTGAAGCACCTTAGAAATTGTTCAGACTAGAGTGTGACAGCTGGGGGAAAGTCAAGGCTCACTTGGGAGGGGAAATTGGAGACTTGTGCTGAATTTGGAAGGTGCACACAGCAGTCCTTGGGGGCAGTGCCTCGGTTCCTGCTTGTGCATCTGCATTGTGGTTCCACTCACTGAGATAGGGAGGAGTGAGAAAAGACCAGCTTTGGGCAGGAAGATGACAAAGTCAGGCGCAAACATGATAGGCTTGATAAACTTCGGAGACACCCGAGTAGAGAAGTAGACACCATCTAGAACTGAGAGTGGAAGCTTGGGCTAGCAACGTCAATTTAGGAGCCACTATCATACAGAGAGCGATTGAAGCTACTGGCAGACTGAAACTATAGAAGTCTGTAAGTCTCAAGTAGAGCACGGGGTAAGAACAGTGTTCAGGATAAAGCATTAAAGGGATACTGACCTTTAATGGCCAAAGAATGAGCATTTCAAGAAGGAAAATAAATGGTAGAGCCAGCAGATGGTGTAGTGGTTTCATCATTGGACTCCCACATGGCTGACTGCAGTTTGAGTCCAGACATGGTCACTTGAAATTCACATTGAGCATGTGCACATGTGTGCCCGACATCCCAGGACCAGAATGAAGGAGAAGGGATTGCGGTGTGGCTATCTCCCTTGGGGGGGGGGGTGGTGGTGGTGATTTCTCACTTTCCCTCTCACCACCTCAGTCTCTCTGGATCTCAGGGTGTGCACATGTACCCGATAGCAAAAACCTCTTTTTGAAAAAAGGAAAATTGCTATTGTGCTAAACACTGTTTGGAGATTGGGTAAGGTGATCATGAAATGACATTAAGAACACTGGTGAGGGACCAGCAGTTAGTGTAATGGCTATGTCGCTGGACTCCCATGTAGTCGACCTCGGTTTGAGTCCCAGACCCGGTGGCTTAAACTCACACCGGGCGTGGGTGTGTGCATGCCCAAGATCCCGAGAGGAGAATGGAGGAGAAGGGATTGTGGCATAGCCATCCCCCCTGGCGGGTGATTTCTCACTTTCTGTCTCTCTGTCTCTGTCTTTCTGGTGAGCACATGCACCCTATAGCAAAAACCTCTACAAACAACAATAACAAAAACCCGAACACTGGTGAGACCAACTGATGGCATAATGGTTATGTCACTGGACTCCCATGTCGTCCACTATGGTTTGAGTACCAGACCTGGAGGCTTTCAACTCACGCCAGACATGTGTACATGCATGCTCAAAATCCCAAGGGGAAAATGGAAGAGAAAGGATTGTGGTGTGGTCATTTCTCCTGGGGGCGAATGCACCCTGCAGTAGAATTTCTTTAAAAAAAAGGAAAAAAGAAAAAAAGAACACTGGAAATCCTGATATGAGCTACATACGTGTGATGGGACTAGACTGACAATGAGAAGTACAGGAATGAAAGTCATAATTCTATTCGCACCTTTTTTTTGGGGGGGGGGGGGGAGAGGTTTTTTGCTATAGGGCGCGTGTGCTCGCCAGACAGACAGAGAGACAGAGAGATAGAAAGTGAGAAATCACCCCCCAGAGGGGATGGCCACACCACAATCCCTTCTCCTCCATTCTCCTCTCGGGATCTTGGGCATGCACGCACACGCACCCGGCGTGAGTTTTAAGCCACCGGGTCCGGGACGTGAACCACAGTTGACTACGTGGGAGTCCAGCGACATAGCCATTACACTAACTGCTGGTCCTTATTCTCACCTTTTGACAAATTTGGTTATAAAGGAGATGGGAGAAACATGGTGGTTGTTGTTGGAAAGTGCAAATCTGGTCTTTTTCTTTTTCTCTTCTTTCTTTTCTTTTTTTTCTTTGTTTTACGACGGGAGAGACTGAGTGTAATCTCCAGTTGAAAGGGAGAAGTGGGAGCCACAGGAGAGAGCGATGATGGCAGACATGGTCGGAGTGGGACTGGCAGGCCAGGAAGGAAAAGCACCACTCAATTAACAGAAAGCTCGGTGAGGCCAGAAGCAGGTGGCAGGTGGTTAATTTATGGGCAGATGAGAGAGTTCTTGGCTGATGGCTTCAATTTACTTGGAAGAGCTGAGGGTGAGAAGGGAGATGAAAGAATTAGAGGTTTGAAGAAAGCAGGAAAGTTTCTGAACAGTCATTTAATAGAGAAGAAAAATGAGTGAATCAGAAAAGTCTATTAGGACTTTCAGGCAGTGCTGAGTCCGTTGGAAATGGGTGATTATTCATTTATAAGTGCCCTTTTCACAGTCCTAATGTGAAGGCTGCTGAAAGCTTACTAAATAATGGTAGCATCTTTTTTGATAATTACTTTTTAAAAAATTTGCTAGAGGGTTTATGCACTAATTGAAGAGAGACAGAGAGAAAGAGAATGAGAAAGAAGGAGAAAGAAGGAAAGTGAGAAATCATCTCCCATGGGGGATGGTCATGCCACAGTCCCGTCTCCTCTGTTTCTCCTTTTGGGATTTTGGGCACACACATACACCCAGTGTATTTTTCAAGCCATTGGATCTGAGACTTGAACATGCAGTCAACCATGTGGGACCCAGCACTTTAACCACCATGCCAATGGCTGGCCCAATAATTACTTTTTTAATTTAATTTTATTTATTATTATTTTATTCATTTTTTTTAGAGAGATTTTTGCTATAGGGCACATGCACTTGCCAGATACAGAAAGAGAGAAATCATCCCTCAATGGGAGATGGCCATGCTGTATACGCTTCTCCTCCATTCTCCTCTTGGGATCTTGGGCACGCATGCACATGCACCCAGCGTGGGGTTTAAGCCACTGGGTCCAGGACTTGAACCACCGTTGACTACGTGGGAATCTACCAACATTACCATTACGCCATCTGCTGGTCCCTATTATTACTGTTTTAATTTGACTGTAGAGCTGGTGGGGGGGGTGTGGAACAAGTAAGCCCCAAGGTCTGGGACTTGAACCACAATCAACCACATGAGAGTCCAGCACCTTAACCACCATGCCACCTGGCAGCCCCGATAGTTACTTTAAATAAGGACACTATAGTGATTGTTTTCTACACAAATTTTATCATCTATTTTTATAATCGCATCACGTCACATCTATATATTTTCACATCAGATTCAAATCTGTAAAAGAGAAATAATGTAACTGACTCTAATTCTTTTTTTTTTCTTTATAATTAAAAAATATAGGGACCAGCAGTTAGCGTTATAGCTATGTCACTGGACTCTCATGTAGTCAACCACAGTTCGCGTCCCGGATCCGGTGGCTTAAAACTCATGCCAGGTGCATGTGCGTATGTGCCCAAGATCCCAAGAGGAGAATGGAGGAGAAGGGATTACAGTGTGGCCTTCCCCCCTGGGGGGTGATTTCTTGCTTTCTGTCTCTCTGTCTCTCTCTGTCTGGAGAGCACACACGCCCTATAGCAAAAAAAAAAAAAAAAAACCTCTCAAAAAAATAAAAATATATAGAAGTGAAAAACTAGTTCTTAAAACTTCCATATACCCATCTCCCATCTGAGTATTATAGTGTCTGGAATGCTGATGAGGGTATGCAGATAAACCCACAGCATAAACATAGTGTCTTTTGCCAGGTGGGCTGGGGGAAGAGCCAGCTAAAAGGATGCAGAATTCAATAATTTATGAGAAGAAAGAAATCATTAAGAGCCTAGCAAGTGGTATAATGGCAGAGGCGCTACAAATGGCCGACTGCAGTTCAAGTCCTGGACCTGGCGGCTTGAAATTCATGCTGGGTGCATGTATGTGCATGCCCAAAATCCCAAGAGGAGAGTGGAAGAGAAGGGATTGCGGCGTGGTCATGCCCCCGAGGGGTGATTTCTCACTTTTTTCGCTCTCTCTCTGTGTCTCTGGCAAGTACATATGCCCTTTAGCAAAAAAAATTTCTCTCTAGGAAAAGAAAAAAGAGAATCATTAGGACTGATTATGGATATAGTATTCAAAACCAAACTCAGAAAAATGGAATAACCCAAGAATTTGAGTGTCCCAAAACAAAGTAGTTATGTATGAGACCAACCAAAGGTTATGTGACGGTTAATTTTATTTGTCAACTTGACTGGACTAAGATAGCTGGTACACGTTATTTCTGGGTATGTCTCGGAGGGTGTTTCTGGAAGAAATTAGCCTTTAATCAGTACAGTAAGTAAGGAAGACCCGCTTTCACCCGATGCGGGCAGGCTTCATCCAGTCCGCCAGGGCCAGAATAGAGCAGAGGGGCAGAGGCAGGGTGAATCCACGCTCTTCAGCACCGGGACAGCTGCCTTCTACCCTGACTGGAGCTCCCAGTTCCTGGACCTTTGGGCTTTGGGGCTTACATTATGGGCTGTCCCGGACTCAGGCCTTCTGATTAGGGCTGACTTACACCACCCACTGTCATGGCTCTCCAGCTCTACAGGTGGCCGATCGTGAGACTTTTTGACTTCCATAATCACGTGAGAGAGTTTCCATAACAAACCACCTCGTCTGTATCTACATGTACTCTGTTGGTTCTGGTTTTTGGAGAATTCAGGCTGATACAGGCTGATAGGGCATTAAAGACAAGGACATAAACAAAGAAGGAAGATGGTGAATGTTGACGACACTCTAGGAGGGATATAAATATAAAGAGGAATAAAAACAGAAACTTAGGAAACTATTTCATTTATTTTGTTTTGTTTTTATTTTATTTGACAGAGGGTTCTAGCTCTTAACACAGAGAGATAAAGAGACAGAGATGGAGGGAAAGAGAGGAAGCACCCCTTAATGGGGCATGGTCAGGCCACCATCCGCCCTCCTCCATCTCGCCATCCCACCAGGATTTTGAGCACGCACACTCATGAGCCGCCAGGGCTGAGATTCCAAGCACAGTCGGCCATGTGGGCTCCAGCTCCCTTAACCACTAGGCGGCAGGGCTGCCCACGGTAAACGTTTTAAATCAACAATATTTCAGTTATCGTTTGGTCTTACTATTGGGAGGCTGTTGTTTCCTAGAGCCCTGAGGACAGAAGCAGCTGGTGCTCTTTTCCAGGTGTTTCCATTCTTCGCGGTTAAAGGTTAGTCAAGTCCAGAAAAGGGCTGGTCATCCCCACCTCTGCATTCACTCTTTCCTTTGTGTGCCCTGGTGGGAGATGACCCTTCCCATCACTGGTGCACACCACTCTCCTTTTTCCATGTCCACGAAGATGCTAAATAAAAGGCCAGCATCCAGGTCAGGGGGCCTCTCACCACCACTCAGTTGCCAAGTCGGCAGCTTGGAAGTCATACTCAACTGTCTCGTCCCCTTCACCACCCACCCATACATAATCCACCCACGAGCCCTCTCGGTTCTACCTCTGAACTGTCTTTAAATCCGTATGCCCCTCTCTATCCCTGTCTCTACTGTGGGCCACCATCATTCCTCACACAAGTTACCATCGCTTTTAGATTGGTTTCCCTGTCCCATCCACGTCCACGCTTGCCCCTCACTTTTCCTTCGTGCAGAGGCTGTGTGGCCAGAGGTTTTTCTAAAATGCAAGTCTGGGGGCCAGCAGGTGGCGTGGTGGTTAAGGGCACTGATAGCCGATCATAGTTCGAGTCCTGGACCTAGTGGCTTGCTTTCTCACTTTCCTTCCTTCTCTCTCTCTCTCTCTCTCTCTCTCTCTCTCTCTCTCTCTCTCTCTCTTCCTCTCTAGTCAAATTAAAATAGTAAATAAATAAAGGTAAATAAAATAATTCTTAAAAAAATTGCAAGTCTGCGTATGCTAGTTCACTGCTATTCTGTGCATTGGCTCTGTATTTTGCCCTAAGAATGAAGCCCACACTCCTTAAACCTTGGTCATGAGGCCCTTTGTCCGCCTTCTGTCTTGCTTTTCTACCAGCATTTAAAATACCAGCCTAGAGACCAGCAGATGGTATGGTGGATAGAGCTCTGGATACCACATAGCCAGCTCCATAGTTTGAGTCCTGGACCCGGCAACTTGAAAAATACACTGGGTGCATGTGCATGTGTGCCCAAAATCCCAAGAGGAGAATGGAGGAGAAGGGATTGTGACACAGCTATCTTCCCTGGGGGGTGATTTCTCACTTTTTCTCTTTCTCTCTCCCTCTCTCCCTCTCTCTCATCTCTCTCCAGCGAGCACACACACCCTATAGCAAAAACTAAAAAAGAAAAAGAAAAAAAATGCCTGCCTAACCGAGTTTCTCCCAGCCCCCCTTATCTTACCCTGCTTCTCCTTCCCTTCATGCCCCCCCCCCTTATCTTCTCTCTTTCTACCCACCTCACCAGGCAAATTCTAATGCAGGTTTCTATTGAGATACGTTTTATTCCAAAGCCTTGCTGTGCCTCGTCATTTCTTCTGCACTCAAAATTTTCCTCTCTCCAAACATTAATGCCAAGACATTTCATCACATTTTATTGTGCCTATTTGCTTGAAATGTCACTGATGATCAGGATCAATCTATTTTACTTAGTGCTATATTCTTAAGCTCAGCAATTGAGCTGTAAGAAGCTTTTGAAAATTTTCAATGGGATACATGAATGAATTTCTGATGTAGCCCACAGCTTTTTGGAACTTCACAACTAGATTTGGCCAATGTTACCAGTCTGATCAGACTTTGGAAAAGTGCTGACAAGACATTGAATTACATTCATCAAAATTCTATTGTATTCACTTCAATAAGAAACATAACGGACAAGTGGGCTAGGGTTCACGGGGCCTGATTTCCTCTGTGGCTCTGAGAAGCCGCGTGCATCAGCGTGTTTCCTGATGAACACACAATCCAGAAAGGGGAGTTACAATTCAAATGTTTAATAACCTATGAATGTAATTGCCTGATTCTTTCATTTTTTTTTTTTAGAGAAGTGTTTTACTATAGTGTTTGTGCACTCTCCAGAGAGACAGAGCAAGACAGAAAGCGAGAAATCACCCTCAGCAGGAGGGATGGCCATGCCGTTCTCCCTTCTCCTCCATTCTCCTCTCAGGATTTGGGGCATGCACGCACATGTGCTCGGCATGAGTTTCAAGCCACTGGGCCCAGGACTTAACCCGTAGTTGACTATGTGGGAGTCTAGCGACGTAGCCATTACACCATCTGCTGGTCCCTGCTTGCTTCATTTTAATAACTGGTGGGTACCCCTACCAGGTGAAGGCCCTGCATCCTGTCCGCAGGGGACAATGCCACCTCTGGCCTTCTAGCCTGCTATTTTCTTAGCTCTCTCTGCTCCCATACCTGTATCACAGTAGCACATTACTTATATAAATAAAAATCCCCTGTTGTATTATTAGGGTCTTTAATCAGACTGAGAATCATTAAGGAGATCAGCACGTCTGTGTTCTGATCCCTCTGAAGTTTTGATTTTATGGTGGAACTTTTCCAAAAGCCACCTTATTTCCAAGTTCTTAGGGGTCACCTGTCCCAAGGAACATTTTTCACTTGGGCATTCTGAGACTGAGCCAGAGATGTGTAGAGCTCTAGCCCGAATTAGGTAATTTGCTGAGCCATTGATTTGTTTGAAATTGAGGGCTTCTTGGCAAAGATATATGAAAAGAGAAAAATGTTGAGTCTACGAGACAAGACAAGCATTAGAATAGCTTCTGAGAGCTAACACGCAAGGAGGCCGAGCCTGCAGAACAGAAGAGGCTGGGGACAAATGCCACCTCTGTGAAGCTACAGCACAGTCGTTTCAATATGAAAACCTGGGGCCAGCAGGAAGTGTGCTGATTAAGCTGCTAGACTCCATATGGCCCACTCTGTGGTTCAAGTACCAGACCCAGTGACTTGAAAATCACCCTGGGTGTGTGTACATGCATGCCCAAGGTCCTTAGAGGAGAATGGAGAAGGCACTGCAGCGTAGCCATGCCCCTGGGGAGTAATTTTTCACTTTCCCTCCCTCTCTGTTTCTATGTCTCTTTCCTGTGAGTGCGTGGATCCTATGACAAAAATCTTTTTTTTAATTTAATTTTATTTGTTGTCATTATTTTATTTCATTTTATTTGAAGTTGACACGAGAAACAGAGAGAGAGAAGGAAAGTGAGAAAGTAAGCTGCCAGGTTCGGAACTTGAACCATGGTCAGCCATGTGGGAGTCCAGTCTCCTTAAACACCATGCCACCTGCCAGCCCCTGGTAAAAATCTTAAAAAAAAAAAAAAAGAAAAAAAAAGAAAACCTGTCCTTTGTAAAAGATCATGTGTAGGGACCAGCAGATGGCATAATGGTTATGTCACTGAACTCCCATGTGGCTATCCATGGTTCAAATCCCAGACTCAGAGGCTTGAAATTCACACGGGTACATGTGAGTGTGTGCCCAAAATCCCAAGAGGAGAATAGAGGAGAAGGGATTACAATGTGGACATCTTCCCCCGGGGAGGTGATTTCTCGCTTTCTCTCTCTCTGTCTCTGGTGAGCACATGTGCACTATAACAAAAATCTCCCTCAAAAAAAAAATCACGTATAAATACCTTGGTATTTGGATCTTTTATAAGTATTCTCTTCTTATTTTCCCTTAATGCAAACACGTTCTTCTTATGAACACAAGTCTGTGTTGCAAGACAGAGGGCAGATGGAGGGCCTTGTGAGCAGCCTCTTCATGGTACCCAGGATTAACAATAGCTCTCTTTCCTGTGGATGGTTTATTGTGTCTTCTCCTCCTTTACAGAAAGCATCTGGTCAGCCTCATTCATCCTTCCACTCAGAATCCAGAGGCTCCAGCACAGCAAAGTTGCTGGATTAATGGGAAAATGCATGAATGCTGAGGGGAGCTGAAGAATGATTGGTCTGGTCAGACTTGGGTTAGAGTTCAGCAATGGAATGGCACATTCCTGTGGCCCAGATTGGAGGTGATGGAGGCAATGTGAATGAAAGTCTAGATTGGAGGTGATGGAGGCAATGTGAATGAGAGTCTAGATTGGAGGTGATGGAGGCAATGTGAATGAGAGTCTCACTGGGGAAGTGGAGCCTGAGGAGGAAAGCACCGACAAGTTATAGAAATAATTCCAGCAGATTAGCCTTCATCTCCCAGCTAAAGCCTTGGGGAGCTTGCATTCTGTGTTGAGAGATGACTCCCTTACTAGTGCTCTGTAGGTAAATAGAATAGAAGGGCCAGCCCCCGAGCCCAGAGGTTAAGGAAGCCGTATCCCACATGACCAACCATGGTTCAAATCACAGCCTGAGTAGCTTGAAAAAGACACACTAGGCCTGTGTGTGCCCATCTGCGCATGCCCCAAATCTCAACAGGATGGAGGAATAGAGGGGAAGGGATCCCAGTGTGACCATGCCCTATGGGAGCGTGCTTTCTCCCTCTCCCTCTGTCTTTCTGTCTCTTTCTGGAGAACACACATGCCCTCTGGCAGTATACAAATAATAATAATAAAAATTTTAACACACACAAATAGCAGAGTCGTAATAGACAACTAACCCACATCAGCAGCAAACACCCCAGAAGCATTCAATATTTGTGAAACATGAACTTATTTAAGGTCACAAAATATTCACTACATAATTTGTTTTTTAATCCACAAATAAACCAAAACAGAATAAAAGAAGAGAAGATTAGAACAAGTTGTAAAGTAAGTATTGGCTTTGCCAACTTGACTTCCTGAAACTCCGTTTTGCACCACTCAAAACCACCTGTTTTAAGCTTTTAAAAATAAAATAAAATAAAATAAAATAAAATAACATAAAACCCATATAAGTCCTCTTCCTGACCTCCTCAGTATCATTATATCGAAAGCTTATATAGATTAAATCACATTAGCTCCGTTAATCAAATTAGCTATTTGCACAGAATGATCTCAGAACATTACGCTCTTGTCTCTCGACAACAAAGGCCGTATGTTTTTGAAATTTCCTTTGACGACTCTCCCGGCCTTCGCTGTTCAGCATCCCGGAGTCAGCTTCTCTAGCAACTTGATCCTGGAAAGAAGTTCCTCTCCTAAAGAATTGGTGGTTTTAAAATGTCAACTAGCAAGAGACACATAAACCGTCATCTCTTCCTGCCAGCTACGAAGCCAAAGCTGAATCAGGCTCAAGCACAGCCCCTGGCTGGAGCCCTGAGCTAAGAAGAAGTATTTGGGCCACACGTCTTTGCATGTCTGTCCTTCCTATACCAGAAGTCATAGGAGTGTGTGGCAATCAAGAATGTATTCATGCCACTTGGTTTTGTCCCACAAAAAGCTCATGGAAGATTGTAGTCTGCAACTGTTCTGTTTTCCTCCATCTTTCTCTCTCTGTGTCTCTTTTCCTCTCTCTTTTTAAATGTATTAATTTCATTTCTTTTAGGAGAGAGAAAGGAAGATACCTCCACAGGGCCTCATTACACCGCAATCCTCCTCACAGCCTCCTTGTAACTAGGCACCCAGCATGCTTCGGGTCACCCTGGGATCTAAATCCCAGGATGCTCCTCTGCCATTTCTTTTTTTCTTTTTCTTTTTTTTCTCTCTTTCTTTCTTTTTATGTTTCCTTTTCCCTTTCCTTTTATCTTCCTCTTTCTCTTTTTCATCTTTCTCTTTCAATTCTCTTTTCTTTCTTCTCTTTATTTCTTTTTTTTTCTTCTTTCTTTCAAGAGGGCATGTGTGCTCACAGGAGAGCGGTAAAGAGAGGGAAGGGAAGTGAGAAAACACCCCTCATGGAGAACAGTCATGCTGCAATCCCTTCTCCTCTGTTTCTTCCTTTCAGGATTTTGAGCAGGCACACACATGCACCCAGCATGTTTTTTAAACTCATTGGGTCCTGGAATAGAACCACACAATCAGACATGCGGGATCCAGCTGCCTTAACCACCACAAGACCAGTCGACCCTCCTCCTCGGTATTTTATAGAGGTTTGCTAACAGCTGTCCCATCCATTCATCTAAATCAGCACACAGAAAAGCCATGCTGTGTTTTATATTTCTATTATAAAATAAATCAGGGGCAGCCACGGCCATTGTTAAGGCAGCTGGATCTATATGGTCAATCATATGGTTCAAGTCCCGGATATAGCAGCTTGAGAAATACACCAGATGTGTGTGCCGAAAATCCTGGAAGGAGGAGGAAACGGTGGAGAGGGAATTGAGGCAGGACACGCTCCATGGGGAGTGCTTCCTTTCTCTCTCTCTCTCTCTCTCTCTCTCTCTCTCTCTCTCTTTCTGTTTCACTCCAGCAAGCACACACACCCTCTGAAAAAACATTTTCAATTAAGCAAAAAAATTTAATTAATTATATAATTAATTTAAACTTATTATATAAGCTTTTTTTAAGATATAAGAACAATGGTAATTGAAAAAAATCTTCCCTGAATGTTTTTCTCTCATCTTGTACAAGATGTATGTTCTTTTGTATTATTATTATTGTTATTTTTGATTGTCACCGGATGTGTGTGCTAACCAGAGAGAGACAGAGACCACAATGGGCGTGGTCACGCTGCAATCCTTTCTCCTTTATTTCTCCATCCTGTTGGAATCTGGGACCCGCACATATGCCTAGCACGTTTTTCAAGCCATCAGGGTTAGAATTCTAACCTCAGGCTCTTCTCATAAGTGGCCTCAGGTGATCTTTGAAAATGCTTCACTATTCACCTGACCCAGAGAACCCCACAAAGTCATGCAAATCAAGAGGGTCAAATCTTTGTGTTAACACGTCTGATGAAGCCACTATGAGTATATTCTGGATGGGAAATCACCTTTTGTATGCTGTGACAATGCTCAGTGAATGAATGTGAATTAATTCATTTAAAACAAAAAAAGTAAAATAAATAAATAAATAAATAAAACGAATAAATTAAAAAAAAATTTTGTGTTCACTTTAAGAACACTCATGAAACTGCCCAGGTCATCAAGGGCATGCATATTTGAAAAGCCACCAAGTATCTGAAGGATGTCACTTTACAGAAGCAGTGTGTGACATTCTGTTGTTACAATGGTGGAGTTGGTAAATGTGCCCAAGCTAAACAGCGGGGTGGGACGCAAGGTCGGTGGCCTAAAAAGATGCCGAATTTTTGCTGCACATGCTTAAAAATGCAGAGAGTAATGCTGAACTTGGGTTAGATGTAGATTCTCTGGTCATTGAGCACATTCAGGTGAACAAGGCACCCAAGATGCACCATTGTATGTACAGAGCTCATGGGGGGATTAACTCACACATGCGCTTCTCCTGCGGACCCTCACTAAAGAGGATTAAATTGTTCCTAAACTGGAAGAGGAAGTCGCACAGAAGAAGAAGATATCCCAGAAGAAACTGAAAAACAAAAAACAAAAAACAAACAAAAAAAAGCATCAAATAAATGTAGATAAAAGTAAAAGTAAAAAAAAAAAACAAGAATCCTAACCTCGGTGGTCTATGTGGGATACGGCTCCCTTGGGGCTGACCCAATGAGATATATATTATTATGTTAAGTTTCAAAAGGCAGAAAAATTCATAATCAGGAAGATAAACCTTCAGTCATTCTGAAAACTAAACTGTGCAATTATCTCCCTCCTTCATAAAATAGTTTTATTTAACTACCCACACATTCTAATCATCCTTTTTTTCTTTTTAAAGGGATTTTTGCTATAGGGTGAGTGTGACAGAGAGAGAGAGAGAGAGACGGAGAGACAGAAAGAGAGAAATCATCCCCCGGGGGGATGGCCACAATCTCTTCTCCTCCATTCTCCCCTTGGGATTTTTTTTTTTTTTTTTTTTTGAAGAGGTTTTGCTATAGGTCACATGCGCTCACCAGACAGACAGAGAGAGACAGAGAGACAGAAAGCGAGAAATCACCCCACGCGGGGGGATGGCCACGCCCTTCTCCTCCATCCTCCTCTCGGGATCTTGGGCATGCATGCACACATACCCGGCGTGAGTTTAAGCCGCCGGGTCCGGGACGAGAACCACGGTCGATTACATGGGAGTCCAGCAACATAGTCATTATGCTGTTAGTCCCTCCCCTTGGGATTTTGGGCACGCACGCACATATTCCCGGTGTGAATTTGAAGTCACCAGGTATGGGATGCCAACCACGGTTGACAACATGGAAGTCCAGTGACATAACCATTACACCATCTGCTGGTCCTTCTAATCATCCTTTATGTAACTTTAATTGTGAATTTTTGGACTCTTCTTGAATAGGCTGGCTTTTTAAAACTGCATGAGTTTTGGGGCCAGCAGGTGATGCAGTGTTAAGACACCGGAATTCCAGGTGACCGAATGCAGTTCGAGTGCAGGACCTGGAAGTTTGCTTTCTCACTTTCTCTTTCTCTCCTCTCTCTGGCCAAATTAAAATAATAATAACCAAAATTAAACAAGTAATTCTTTTAAAAATGCATGAGTTTTAAATAAAAATGGACACTACATGTAGTATGCATCAATTAAGCAAAGGTTGCTTTATATACTGATTTGAAATCTTTCCATATCCAAGAAGTTTTTATGGTGGCCAGTTTTATGACATCCTAATCATTATAAGGGTGACTTATTTCAGCATTTATTAAGTATCTACTGTTACCTTAGGTCTGATTAGGCTTAGAGAGGATGAGAAACATTAAAGTACTAAAATGCAGTTTCCTTGTCCTTGAGATACTATAATCTACAGTGACAGAGATGATGTAACCTGTTTATCTGAAAATAAGCAAATATTACTTGCTTTTAGGCTTGGTTTTGTTGGTCTTGGAAGGTTTCATAGACTTTGAACTTGACCTTAAAAGAATTGTAGGATTTAGGGGCCGGCATGGTGGCGTGGTGGTTAAAGGTGCTGGACTCCCACATGGCTGACTACAGATCAAGTCCTGGACCTGGTGGCTTGCTTTCTCACTTTCTCTCTCTCTCTTTCTCTCTCTCTCTCTCTCTGTCTCACTCTGATCAAATTGGAAAATAATAATAATACATAAAGTTAAATAATTAAAAAAATATATAAAAAGAATTGGATTTAGATGAAGGGAAACAAGGAAAGAATTGTTTTTGGAGAGGAAAAGCATACACAAAGTTTAGATGAACGAAATTGGCAATGATTTGTGGATGTGGGTGGGATGCATTCACGTCTGGAGGTGGGCGGGTGAGACCTGAGGTGGAGAGTTAGAAAGAGAATCTGATTCTCCCATTAAAACCTTGTTGAGGAGATTGCTAACTGTGGGACTAGGGATTTGGGAGTTAATCTCTCAATCTGACATACACTAAAGGGTCATTGTAAACTCTTAATCAGAGCAGTGAGCTAATGAAAAGGGTGCTTCAGAAAGACTCCAGTGGTGCGGAGGAGAGGCCTTGTAATTACGAGACGGGAATAGGATGTGCAGGTTTCCATCAGTGTCAAGAGCTGTCCGAGCCGCTGATAATCTCTGGCTGCTACACAAAAGTAAGGTGTATACAGAGCAGCAGGGAAGAGAAGAAAAAGACAAGAGCATTATGTGGTCATTTTGAGTTCAACAGATAATAGTAACGAAAGACCAAAGTGAGGAGAACCGACCGGGACACGGTGAGACCAGGATGCTCTGCCAGGCTCACCCAGATGGGAAGGTCCTGGAGTTTTCAGAGACCTTCCGGGGTATGTAGGGCGTGTGTGCCTGTGTTCTGGCTGGGCTGAGGCTGAAGTGGACTGCAGTGTAAAGACCTTGTGAGCGAGCGCTCTCTCTCTCTCACTCTTTCTCTCACTTGTGGAAGGAAGAAAGGAATGAATGAAGACCAAAGTTTCTAGCATAATACTAGTTAACAGAGCTTAATAAACATTATTGTTGTTGTTATTATATCATTATAAGACTATTTGCCTTATGAATAAAAACAGGAAATAAGGGAGTATTATTTGTAAGACTCGTATTTCTTGTAAGAATCATATTTCCTTTTCTCTTCACAATAACTCTAAGATGTAGATATATTAATATCTTTTCTGCTTTTTTTTTAGTTTTGCTATAAGGTGTGAGTGCTCACCAGAGAGAGAGAGAGGGAAAAGAGAGAGAGAGAGAGAGAGAGAGAGAGAGAGAGAGAGAGAAAGTGAGAAATCACCCCCCGCAGGGAGGATGGTCATGCTGCAATTCCTTCTCCTCCATCCTCCTCTTGAAATTTTGGCCATGCATGCACACGTACCTGGCATGATTTTCAAGTTGCCAGGTCTGGGACTTGAACTGTGCAGCCAGTCACATGGAATTCAGTCATCTTAACTCCCATGCCACCTACAAATCCCATTTTTTTTAGCAGTTGATATAAGGCTCACAATGGTTAAGAAGCATGCAACGAATAAGTGGTAGGCTCTAGATTTGGAACCAAGTGTCTGGCTCTAAAACCCATGCTTTTCCCCACTCTTCCTCTGACTCGAAAATCAAAAGATCTGCCAGGATCTAGAAGAGCAAAGACATGACTGAAAACTGGTTAATGCTATAAACACACCGAGAATAGTGTCAGTGAGAAGGGAGAATGCTCACCGACAGGACACAGAGGGAAGGGGAGGTCTGAGCTGCAGGACTGAGAGCGGATTTGGCTCTGTGCAGTGAGACTGATGACTGGATGATGCCCATAGTCAAGCGGTTTCCTTTACACATACTTGGTCGCCAGCCTTGCAAGGCTAGGATGCTGTTTCCCTTATCTTCGCACTTTTACCTAGAGATTTTATCATCAGCTTCTCAGATACCTCCTTAGGGGGAATATATGTTTTCTGTACTGGAGAGGAAATAAAAGGAAAAGTTAAGCACTGGAAAGGAGATTGTACCTCCTAACTTCAAACACAGATGACCTTGTTTCTACCCTGGCCACTTGGGAATGGCATCAGCTAGTCTCTCCATGCATCAGGCCCATCTAGTACACTAATGAGAGAAAGCTTCCGGATATACATGACTAAGACAAAAAATACCATAAAGGAAATGCTACAGTGAGGCCACTGGATGGCCAAGCAGAAGACTTCCCCTGGTGACATGTTTCTTAAACAGGGGACTCCAGGGCCAGCAGGTGGCCTGGTGGTTAAGGCACTGGATCCTACATGGCTGACTCTGCAGTTAGAGTCTCAGACCCGACGGTTTGAAAAACATGCTGGGCAGGGGCCAGCAGTTGGCATAATAGCTATGTCGCTGGACTCCCACGTAGTCGACCGCAGTTCGAGTCCCAGACCTGGTGGCTTAAATTCATGCCAGGCGTGTGTACCTGCGTGCCCAAGATCCCGAGAGGAGAACGGAGGAGAAGGGATTGTGGCGTGACCATCCCCCCTGAGGGGTGATTTCTCACTTTCTGTCTCTCCATCTCTGTCTTTCTGGCGAGCACATGCGGCCTATAGCAAAAACCTCTAAAAAAAAAAAAAAAAAAAAAAAAACCATGCTGGGCACATATGCATGGGTACCCAAAATCCCCGACAGAGAGGAGAAGGGATTGCAGTGGGGCCATTCCCCTTGCAAGAAGTTGGGTATTTCTCACCTTCCCTGTCTCTGTGTCTCTCTCTGTCTCTCTTCAGGGAGCACATGTGTCTCTGGAAAAATAGAAAAATCTAAAACAGAAAGGGGAGGTAGTCCATATCCCTTGCTGTGTTTCCATTTTCTTTTCTTTAAAGAATTATTTTTTTTAACTTTATGTATTTATTTATTTATTTATTTTCATTTGACCAGAGAGGGACAGAGTGTGTGTGTGAGAGAGAGAGAGCGAGAAGGGAAGCCACCAGGTCCGGGACTCGAACTGAGGTCAGCCATGTGGGAGTCCAGTGCCCTTAACTACCATGCCACATGCCAGCCCCTATTTTTCCATTTTCTGAAATCCTTATCTGCTTAAAGTATTCTCATTAAAGTTTCTGGGGGACCAGCAGATGTCGTAATGGTTACATTGCTGGACTTCCACGTAGCCAACCACAGTTCAGGTCTCGGACCCGGTGACTTAAACTCACACCAGGCACGTGCCTACCTGCCCAAAATCCCGAGAGGAGGATGGAGGAGAAGAAATTGTGGCGTGGCCATCCTCCTAGAAGGTGATTTCTCGCTTTCTGTCTCTCTGTCTCTCTCTTTCTCTCCGGCAAGCACATGTGCCCTACAGCAAAAAGTCACTCTATCTCAAAAAAATAAAAAATAAAATAAAATAAGTTTCTATGTAGAAGCGGCCTATCTTGGGGGCAGCAAGGGAAGATGGCGGTGGGAGCTCAGCCTGGATGTGGGCTGGAGCAGCTGTGCAGTGAGCAGTTGCCCAAGAAGGACATGATCAAGTTTCTTCAGGAACACAGTTCATTTCATTTCTTGCAGAACATAAATTACTAGGAAACATGTAAAAGCCAAGACACCTAACAAGGACCATTTGGTTACAGCATGTAATCATCTTTTTGAAAGTAAGCATTTTGAAGGTACTGAAGTCTAAGTAAAGAGTCTAAGCAGGTAAAAACTGTGAAGCCTAATAAAAATAAACTCAGAGAAACCAAATTTGAAGAGACTCAGGATGAGGATCCACCAAAATACACAAAATTTATTATTTTAAAAAAATTATTATTTAATTTTACTTATTTATTCATTTAGTTTAATTTTACCAGAGAGAGATAAACACAGAGAGACATAGAGAGGGAAAGTGAGAAAGGAAGCCCCCAGGCCTGGGACTTGAACCATGGTCATTCATGTGGGAGTCCAGTGCCTCAACCATCAAACTACTTGCTGGTCCCACAAAATCTATTCTTTTCTTTTTCCCCTCGGGGGCCATCATGGGCAAGGCATGCAGGTGGGCTCAGCTCTCAAACTTTTCTTGCGGTCCTCCTTTCCACTCAGCAAGTCGACGTTCTTGAACCGCTCTCCCACCTTCCGGATCTCCTGGCCACTGAACTGCTCGTACAAGGATCTGGTTCTGGGACATCTCTTGTCCCCCTGTTGTCTGCCAGTTTTCCCCTTACACTTACTCCACAAAATTTATTCCTAATAAAGGAGATAAACCAACTTTCCCGAAAAGGGAGACGGGGTTCATTGGTAGCATATAGCAACACTACGAGGTGGGCCTGTGTTGCTCTAATATTCAAACAAGTTCAAAGAAGAAAAAAGTGCCAAGCCTTTATGTTTTAAGGCTGGAGTAGGGAAAGTTATCAGAGGATGGGTTGAAGCACTTTTGATTATGAGTAAAGGAGAAAAGGCTTGACTGGAGATTGAACCAGGATGGGCTTGTGGAAAGAAAGGACAGCCTGAGGCCCAAATCCCACCAAATACAAAACTCGTTTTTGAAGTGGAATTAGTGGACATTGATTTACATGGCAGTTCTTCAGATCTAAAGACATCAATAATGATAAAACTTGGCCTTGGGACCAACAGGTGGCATAATCACTTGACTCCCACATAGTTGACCGTGGTTCAAGTCCTGGGCTGGGTGACCTAAGCTCACTCCAGGCGTGTGTGCATGCATTCACAAAATCTTGAGAAGAGAATGGAGAAGGGATTGCAACATGGCTATCCCCCCAAGGGGTAATTTCTTGCTTTCTTTCTCTCTCTATCTCCAGAGAGCTCATGCTCTGTCTTGCAAAAATCTCTCTCTCAAAAAAAGAAAAGAAAAGATAAGATAAAAACAAAGAAACTTGGCTTTGAAGAAACTTATGTAACTATTGTAGGGGAAGAGTCAACTGGAAAATTCAAGGAGTTAAAATTTGTTTATAACTTGATCTCAATTTTGGAGAAATGTAATCCCTTATAAATCCCGAAAGTCTAAAATATTTTACTTACAGCTGTGTAAAACATTAGTTGAGATCTGTTTTTCCTTTTACCTCATGTTGTAAACTGAAAGGCTCGATAAAAATGTATCTATTGTCTTGAAAAAAAATGAAGTGGCATACATTGATTCCATTCACATTTTACTCATAAAAGCAAAGCACATGGCCAAGTCTGATGTAATGATGTGTGGAGGTATAATATTTTATAGGAAGGTATAAGATTTTATAGCAAATAATTAGGAGCAATAACAGAATCTACTACACGGCATATGAGTATTTACTTACTTAATTTAGTTGAAGAATTGTTTAGGTCTATTCCTCCAACAGTCAAAGAGAATGCTTTCTCTCTTCAATAAATTCTCGGTAACATCTACTGGTATTTGGTTTAATTGCTCATATTAAAAAGTATTTTTCAGAGGTCAGGTGGTGTGCAGTGGTAATACACCTGGACCCAGATGGGAAAGACCTGGGTTCGAGTTCCGGAACTTTCTCTAGCACACCGGCTCCACGTATGCACGCCCATGATCCTGGCCAGCTGAGACCGGGGTGGCCTGTGATGTGAAAGCCCAGTGGGGGGTGCCTGTCTCTCTTCCACTCTCAGAAAAAGTGATTAAATTTTTAAAATTTTTAAAAGATTTTTGCCATAGGACATGTGCACTTGCCAGAGAGAAACAGAGACAGAGAGAGACAGTGAAAGAGAAAGTAAGAAATCACCCCTCCCAGGGTGTATTAGAGTTCTCCAGAAAGATAGAACCCACAAGAAATATACATATATACACACACAAACACACACACACACACACACACATACACACATATTGGTTATATATAATCATGCACTTGCCAGAGAAACAGATAGCGAGGCATAGAGGGAAAGTGAGAAATGGCCATGCCACAATCCCTTTCCATCCATTCTCCTCTCGGGATTCTGGGAACAGACTCACATGTGCCTGGCATGATTTTCAAGCCACAGGGTCGGAGACTAAATCCCGGTTGGCCATGTGAGAGTCCAGCGTCTTAACCGCTATGCCACCTGAGGGCCCAGGATATTGACACATTCCATAACCTTCTACTTCTGTCATTCTAGCCTTAGACTAACGCTAGAGACTTTTCTCATATCGATATTGTCCACAGCCTCAATTTCCATAACAGCATATTTTAGATACAAAAGCCAAACCACAGACATCAGGCCAGATTGTCTTCTGCAGATAAGGACAAGGGTACTAACACACAATATGATTATTTGTGGGCTGACTGGCACATACCATGCAGTATTCTTTCCCTTTTTCTTTCTTCCTCCTTTTCAGAGACTAGAGGATAAGACAAAAGACAGAACACTATTTGTTCAGCAGTTATTGAATATCTATTACTGGTGTATGACAAGACAAGTATTATGGATATAATAATAACTAAGAAAGTTTTTTATTCTTTTCCTTTTTTAGATTCTTGCCATAGGGCTTGCTGGAGAGAAAGAGAGAAAAAAGGAGATATCTCTCCCTGGGGGGGGATGGCAAGGCCACAATCCCTCTCTTCCAGTTTCCTCTCGGGATTTTGGGCATGTGTACACAAGCCCCTGGTGTATCTTTCAAGTCACCAGGTCTGGGACTTGCACTGTGGAGCCAGCCACGTGAGATCCGGCACCTTCAGCACCGTGCCACCTGCTGGCCCACTGAGAACATGTTTTACCCACTCGAATAAGCTTCTGTCTGGTGGAGGACATGAATACAGACACACACATGATCAAACGTAACATTACGTAATCGTGCTTCTGTAAATAGAAGAGTACTTGTACTACAAAGAGCTAGGGAGGTGCTTTCGAGGAGAAAAGGCAAATGAGTCCATTCTTCCTGCCTACAGAGGTTTCACCTAGTTGATACTGAATACAGAAGAGTGAGTCATCAAAGGCCTTTAAACAGAAAAGCTTAGTCAGATTTGTTTCATAATGATAACTCTGGTGACAGAGCAGAGTTGACCAGATGGGAGAGGAGAGGAGACCAGCTGGAGACGGGAAGGGCCACGGAGCAAGGCGATGGCCTAGACTACAGCACAGGGGTGAGAAAAGGACAAAGACAGTTTAGAGACATTTAAGAGGCAGAAATTGCTAAGAACTTGGAAATTACTTTTTTTTTAGAGAGGATTTTGCTATAGGGCATGTGCATTCACCAGCAAGATAGAGAGACAGAAAGTGAGAAATCAACCCCCCAGTGGGAATGGCCATTCCATAAACCCTTCTTCTCCATTCTCCTCTCAGGATCTTGGGCACGCACGCACACGTGCCCAGTGTGAGTTTAAGCCACCGGGTCCAGGACTCGAACCGTGGTCAACTACATGGGAGTCCAGTGACATAGCCATTACGCTAACTGCTGGTCCTGGAAATGACTTTTATATGAAGAATATATGAAGGTGGGACCAGCAGGCGTGGAGGTTAAGGTGGCTGGCGAACTGCATGGTTTGAGTCCTGGACCTGGCAGCTTGGAAAACATGCTGGGCGTGTGTGCGCGTGTGCTCAGAGTCCTAAAAGGAGATTGGAGGAGAAGGAATTGTAGCATGGCCATGCCCCCCGGGGGGTAATTTCTCATTCTCCCCAACCCCCATTTCTCTCTGGTGCATATATATCCCATAAGAAACCAAAACAAAAGAATAGAATATATGGAGGCAAAATAGTGCAAAATATCTCCATCACGCTATCATTCTGGTAGGTAGAAAAGGCTCATCTTGGATCCACAGGCTAACGAGGCATCTGATGTTTTCTTTCTTGGCATGTGGGTATCTTGCATTTATAGAAGTAGGGATTAATGGAAAGACTCACCTCTAAGTCTCACCACATGGGTGATGCCGAGCAGCTTAGCTGAGTGAACCTGCGTGCCTTAGTCTGCTTCCTTCTGTGAATGGGCTCTGACCCTCTGCTACAGGGCAGGGCTATGAGGCCCAGGAGTGGCTAATCTGAGTCCCAGCCCTCCTCCCCAACTACAGCAATTAGCCCAAGGAGCAGCCATTGACCAAATCAAGGCTAGAACCCTTCTCTGACATTTTCCAATTGTAAAAGAAAAAGGAACTATTTCCTTTCTGATTTCTGGTGGCAAAGTTGTGAGAGGACGGGGCCAGATAGCTGGCGATCGTGATTCCAAAGGCCAAGGGACACGTTCTGAGAGGGTGAACAGAGGCACAGGGGCTGCTGGTGCTGGCCCAGCCCTGGTTCCAGTCAGTCCTGCAGCCTTACCCTTCCGGAAGTCTGCTTAGTGAATCAGGAAATGGCCTTTCCTTTCCCAGGTGAGCCGGGTGACTTGCAGCCCGAGTTCTGACTCAGTCTCTCAAACGGCATAGCCATACTGTGCTGGCTCGCAGGGTGAGCACGAGGGTTAGAGTCGCTACACATGAAGCACTTGCTACAGCGCTCTCTCAGCTTCCTCTCCCTCACCCCGTGGGCCTCTCAGGACCAGCCATCACAGTAGCCAGCAGCTCTGATGGGCTCCCACCAGCTCCTTCCCTTTTCTCCTAACTTGGGTGGCAATGGTTTGTTCAGCATCCTACAAATGGTCCCCTGGGATTAAGCTTGATATGTGGTAGTGCAGTTGGTACCTTGCCTGCATGAGGGGTGTTCTCCCTTCCCTGCCTCATCCGCTAACCTCTCCCCTGCTTCCTGGGACTACGCTCCCTGACATAGCACATGCGCTAAGACAGTATCTCACGTGTGGTGGGCACTCACTCAGTCGTAGCTGTCCTCATCGTTGCTTCCGCATACCACGGCCTTCTCTTCCCTCAGTCACGTTCGGACCTCAGAATCCCTTCAACTCTGCAAAAGCCAAGACTGTGAGTATTCATTTCGTTTCTCCTTTTCTCTTTACCTGTCTCCTCCCATCCCACTCTTTTCCTTCCTCCTGCTATCCATTTTTTTGTTACTGTATTGTCTAATATTTTAAAGAGTCTTTGACCATTTTGCACTTTTTATTCAAGTATTAATTTTCAGAAATTGTTTCTTTTCAATTGCTTAAACATTTTGTTTCTAGCTGGGACCTAATGGGAAAAATGAGGACACATTCTAATTAAGATAAGTCTAGGAGAGTTTAATAAAGAGGCTACTTACAAAGTAAATAAATGGCTGGGACCAGCAGGTGGAGTAATGGCTATGTCACTGGACACCCATGTAGTCATCCACAGTTCGAGTCCTGGACCCAGTGGTGGCTTCAACTCATGCCAGGCGTGTGTGTGCGTGCGTGCCCAAGATCCCAAGAGGAGAATGGAGGAGAAGGGATTGCGGCGTGGTCATCCCCCGGGGGGTGATTTCTCGCTTTCTTTCTCTCTGTCTCTCTCTTTCTGGTGAGCGCACTCACCCTATAGCAATAAACTCTAAAAAAAAAAAAAAAAAAGTAAATAAATGGCTACGTAGTAGAGAAACTAAGAGATACTGAAGCACCTCTTCCAGGCTGACTGGCCAAGGAAAATAGTATTTGTCAGAACAGAAAGAAACAAATTGTATGGCAAAAGACACCATAAAAGAAGTTTTTTTTAGAAGTTTTTGCTATAGGGTGCGTGTGCTCACCAGACAGACAGAGAGAGACAGAGAGACAGAAAGCGAGAAATCACCCCCCAGGGGGATGGCCATGCCGCAATCCCTTCTCCTCCATTCTCCTCTTGGGATCTTGGGCATGCACGCACACGTGCCAGGCATGAGTTTAAGCCACTGGGTCCGGGATGCAAACCCTGGTTGATTACATGGGAGTCCAGCGACATAGCCATTACGTTAACTGCTGGTCCCACCATGAAAGAAGTTTTGGTCTGGGATTAAAGGCTGAAGACAGCCAGGGTGGAATAGAGTGTGGAGAGATGGTAACTTCTCTTGCCAATCTATCACCAAATCACTAACACTGTGCTGTATTTCTTCAATATATAATAATATACAAATTGTTTTCTTTTAGGATGTTCAGAAATTAACAGTGTATGGCCCTGTGGAAAAAAAATATGTGAGGAAAAATAAAAATTGGCTTTTGTGATGTACCCACAGAGCACAAATGTAAGGTGCTTAGTGGAAGCTTGTCTACCAGAAAATAAGGAAATGCGTTAGCTGTTAATTCTCTAATCAAGAAGGTAAAGAAAGAGGGAACCAGCAGTTAGCGTAATGGCTATGTCGCTGGACTCCCACGTAGTCGACTGCGGTTCGCATCCCGGACCCGGTGGCTTAAAACTCACGCCGGGTGCGCGTGCATGCGTGCCCAAGATCCTGAGAGGAGAATGGAGGAGAAGGGATTGCGGCGTGAGCATCCCCCCTGGGGGGTGATTTCTCGCTTTCTGTCTCTATGTCTCTCTCTGTCTGTCTGGCGAGCACACGCGCCCTACAGCAAAAACCTCTCAAAAAAAAAAAAAAAAAAAAAAGAAGGTAAAGAAAGATAAAATTCCCTACCATGAAATCTCCTCTTCTCTGCTCCCTGCTTATAAATGTTGACAAGACTCTATAATTCTGGGGTGGGTGGTTCTGATAAATCTATTTACTCTGGGAGACAGCTAGGAAACACTAAAAATAAACAAATTGAGTTCATTTTAAAGCCTTCTGGAAAAGATCCATTGTAATATACACATAAATTGCATCAAATTCACATTCAAACTGGATAAAATTATTCACAGTTTTGAGACAAATGTATGTGAATGTTTTACTGGAAGTTTACACATAAAATATCGCTTAGATGTGGTAACTGATATAACTCGGGTTTAGTATAATTACAATTTCACTTCATTGAGGTTAAGAGTGGATCGTGACATCAAACCCTGTGAAGCATGCCTGTCTCTTTGTCTGTCTACCTCTTTCTCTTTCTATCTAGATCACTCACTCATGGAAAATAAAGAAATAAACCTCAGAAAAATAGCCATTTGCTGTCTACTGCTCGTCAACCCACAGGCTGGGGGTAGGGATTAGCAGCGATAAAGGCAGACATGATGCCTACTCTCTGGGGACCTGAAGGATGAATGGGTTTAATCAACATCCCTCAACTCTTTAAAAAACTTAATTCAGCTTTGCTCAGTCTTTTCCCAAAGTATTCAAATGAGTTGATACTTGTGTCATCATCTCTTTCTAAAAACACCAGTCCCACCAGTGCCCGTGTTAACAGGACAGATAAGCATTGCTCTTTCGAGAGCTCAAGGAAGGTTAAGTCCCAATCTCTGCCTTCCGGAGGCGTGCAGTCTGTTGGAGAGTAAAAACCAACACATGGAACAATTAGGAAACAATATAGAAACATAATTAAGTGCTAATTGTTTGGGACAGACTGCATATTTTCGGAAGAGGGATAATGAAGGCAGCTATATAATTAGTATATAATTTATAATGCATGCTGCGCACACCATCGGGGGATTTAGCACAGCAGCCAAATAACTTCTGGTACAGAAAACACGGTTTCGATTCCTATCCTGGTGTAAGAACCAGGTCTGTGGGAATACTGACCTGTTCATCTGCTTAAAAAGGGAAAGGGGCTGATCTCTTAATGATACATAAAAAGAAACAGAAAAAATACCTCCTGAAATCTAGATTTCTGGAGTCCCTTTTGCATTGCATAGACTCCGAGGGACAAAAAGAACTAAAATTGTATGTATTTATAAGTATGTGCTCCTTTGCAAGGAAGAAATTGGAGAGTTAGGAGGAGGGCATCCTTTAGGGTCCCAAAGGTCTCATGGTCTCCAAGGAGACCTGTCAAGGGCGGTAGGGGGGGTACCAGCTATAGAATAGATATTGGGCCTTCATAGGAATATGCTTCTCCTTGAATTTTCCTTTCCCAGACAGCAATGTTCCCTCTCTTCCCAATCCCTTATAAACCAACAAGCCTACTCTAGGACTTTGAAAGGAACAAACAGGGTTCTGAGTTACTTTCCCATGCTCACCCACCCTGAGGGGCCAGCTTGGTTCTTCCTGTGGCACTAGGGGAAGAGGGGAGTGGAGGAGCCTGAATTCCCAATTCCTGAAGCTGTTTACGACTAATCCAGTCTCTTGGAAATTCCGTCAATTGGTATATCCGGGGGTCTCTCCTAATTAGCCCAATCGATACTAGAGAAAGTCCCTTCTCTCATTTCATTCATACCCATCTTCCATCCCCAAAATCTAACTCTACGGACCAGCAGTTCGAGTAATGGCTATGTTGCTGGACTCCCATGTAGTTGCCCATGCTTTGAGTCCCGGACCCCATGGCTTATACTCATGCCTGGCGCTTGTGCATGCGTGCCCAAGATCCCGAGAGGACAATGGAGGAGAAGGGATTGCGGTGTGGCCGTCCCCCCGGGGGGTGATTTCTCGCTTTCTGTCTCTCTGTCTCTCTCTGTTTTTCTGGTGAGCACCCTATAGCAAAAACCCTCTCCCCAAAAAAAGATAAAAAAAAAATTAACTCTAGACCCACTGAGCCTATGTAGCAGAAAAGAATATGGGGGCCAGTTCTTGCCTAAATATACTGACTACATTTGTTAGACTTTGGGCAACAAGAAACATAAATATTAAGGTGTTTTCAAAGGCATAAAGATTCTATATTTAAACATCTTGAGCCAGCCCTGCAACCTAGTAGTTAAGGGAGTGGGATCCTACAAGGCTGACTGCAGTTTGAGTCCTGACCCTGGAGGCTTGAGAAACACACAAGGCAGGTGTTCTCCATCCTACTAACAGAATGGAGAAAAGGAGGAGAAGGGGTTGAAGCAGGACTACACCCCACTGGGGGAGTGGTATTCCCTCTCTCTCTGGAAGGGGCGCATACCCTTTGGCAATTAAAAGAAATGTCTTAAGAGGCCTCTAGAAAGACTCTCCCTTTATAAGAATCCACTGTGACATGCATTCCGTGTTATTCTGAGCAAAAGTAGATAAGAACTTGGGGAAAAGAAAATGAAGTCAGGTGATAGTTACCATGAGAAACTGCCCCTCTTAGTCTCAGAAATTTTGTGTTTACATTTTTAAAATCTATTTGGCTTTAGTGGGGTGGACCCAGGCCTGACACTTGAAATGAGTGTACTGCAGGGTTCTGTGAGGGTTAGGGGTAGAGTCCGAAATTGTGTTTCAGTTGGGCAGGCTCTGCAGGGATCAAACATGAGGGTATGACTGACACTGGTGTTCTTGGGTTTTTCTCCCCAGAAGATAATGAGCTCCATTTGTGAAAGCTGAAGACATGCAGCTGTTGAAGGAAAAAGTCTGACTTGATTTTTATTCTTCCCCTAAATAAACTTTTTTTTTTACTTCTGGTAGTACAATGACTCTATGGGGAACGTTATTGTTTTCTTCATATAGTACAGTACAGTACCTAGAATTTTCTTTAAAAATCTCTTTCTAAAAGGAAAAAAAATCCATTTGAAGGAAGCATTAATATTTTCCATATGTGTTGGCTCTTGAGAGAGGAATTAATATTCAGACTCAGATTCAGCCCATGTGGATTGGCAAGTGCAGGCCTGTAGATCACAGGCAAGCTGCAGACTTGCAAGTCTTAGCTGCTCAGCAAATCCACAAACCTCAACGTGTGCAAAGCTGGTGGGCTGAGCTCTGAAATCAAGCCCTCAGCCTGTCTTTGAGATAAAATTTCATGGGCAGTGCCAGTTGAAACAGCTCCTCAATAGAAAGGTCAAAAGATATTTTTTCACTTTGCGAAATGAATGGACAGAGACATTCGTGGAATGTCTGTACTGAAAGAGACTTCAGAGATCACCATGTGTGGTCCCATAGTTAACAAACGAGAGAAATGGAGCCCACAGTGACACCAGGATCTACCTGGGGCTGGACAGCTGCTCTGAAGGCACCCTCGCTACATTCATACCCAGGGCTACCAACTCCATACCAAGGACCTTACCTACACAACTGCCTGCAAAGTATTTTCCCATTTTGAGAAAAAATACACACACACACACACACACACACACACACAAAATTACATATACAATTCCAGGAAATATAAATAAGCAAGGTTTCGTTTTTCTGGCCTTTTAAAGCTGTCACTTTACAAAACTTAGTTGTTTATAGGTAGGGGGTATATAAACACAATACGAGATTCAAAATATATAAAAGAGGCTGCAGTAATAAATTACCTTAGACTGAGTCACTTAAAAACCACAGAAATGTATTCGTCACAGGTCAAGAGGCTGGGAAGTCCAAGATCTAGGCACTAGCAGATTCCGTATCTAATGAGGACCCTCATCTTTTTTCTTTCTTTCTTTTATTTTTGGAGAGTTTTTTGCTATAGGGCACGTGCGCTCACCAGAAAAACAGAGAGAGACAGAGAGACAGAATGTGAGAAATCACCCCCCAGGGGGGATATCCACGCCGCAATCCCTTCTCCTCCAATCTCCTCTTGGGATCTTGGGCACGCACGCACACGCACCCAGCATGAGTTTAAGCCACCGGGTTTGGGACTCAAACTACGGTCGACTACATGGGAGTTCAGCGACACAGCCATTACGCCAATTGCTGGTCCCAAGGGCCCTCATCTTAGTTCACAGATGACGCCTTCCTCTTCTATCCTCACATTGGTAGAAGAGGCAAAGGAGCTCCCTGGGACTAATAAGGACCCTAAACCTAGCCCATATGATCTAATCACCTCCCAAAGGTCCTATCCCTTAATACCATGGTCCTGGGGATTAGATTTCAACATAAGAATTTTTTAGAGGAGGTAAGGGCCTCGACACAAACATTCAGACCATTTTATGTGTGTATGGGGGGATGTGTATAAAGAGACAGCGAGAGAAGGCAGAGAGAACTGGGTGGATTCATTGTGTGTGTTGGAAATAAAGGAGACAGGACTTGCCGTTGGATTGAATACAGGCAGGAGTGAAGGATGGAGAAATTAAAGATAATTCCTAGAGATTTGGCTTCTGTCCCCAGGTGGATAAAATTCTATCTTAAATTGGGATAGGATTTGGGGGAAAACAGAATTTAGGAGTGTGTTTCCGTGGTTTGGATGTCTCCCAAAATTCATGTGCTGGGACTTGGCCTTGCTGTAAAGGTGCTAAGTGAAAACTTGATCCTTTCTGTGTCTCAGGGTGAGGCCTGTGGGTGTGACAGAGTCATTAGTTATTATGCTTGAGTTCTGGTATATATGTAAGGAGAGGAGGTGAGGCAGGCAGGAGCCATGAATATAGACCATGCTCCACTCCTTTCAAGACTCTGCCTTTCGCCATTTTGTAATGACTTTGGATTTTTCTGTCACCAAAACCATGAGTTTTGGAAAAAAAACAACTCTATTTTCTTGATAAATCATTTAGTCTGAGGTAGTTCTGTTAGCAACACAATAACAAACCAAGGTGAGTGTGAAAGAGTCAGGAGTTGTGCTTGGGCCATCTTAAACACTGGATACCTAGCGGACACACCGACTCCATCCCACCGTACTGACTCCTTCTCCCCAGTCTCCTCTGCTGGTTCTTCCTCATTTCCTCAGCCCGTTCTTACTGGAGGGCCTCAGGCTCCTTCCTTGCTCCTTTCCTCCAGCCACATTCAGTCCCTTAGTGGTTTCTTCCCATCCCGTGGCTTCCTATGCTACCTAGAGGCTCATGCCCCCTACGTTCTAATCTCTTGGCCAGACCTCCCCACGAATTCCAGGCCTATATCTACATCTGCCTATTTGACATCTCTAACAGACAATTCAAACTTCCCTACAAAATTAGGTTGCCAGATCAAATAAAGGATAATAATTAAATTAGAATAACAGTATTTCTTTTTAAGTATGACTATCAGGTTGCCTGAAGAGTTATGACACGCGTTTGCATAGAAAAGCGTGTCCCGACTTTTCTGATAACCCGATATAAAGCAATATTGTATGTGATGTATCTACACCAAAAACCTGTTTAGCTGAAATTCAGATTTTACCAATTTCTTGCCCTTTTGTTTGTTAAATCCGGTAACCTTACTCAAAAACATGTTCCATCTGTCTTCCCCATTCCAGCTGATAGCAACTACATCCTTTCAATTGTTCGGGCTAAAGATATTTGCATTACCCTTTGGTCTTGGTTTTCTTTCGCATCCCGTATACAGTTTGTCAGCAAATCCTATTGGCTTTATCTTTAAATTAAGTACTTACCATCTTCACTGCTACCATTCCGGGCCAGGGCACCATCATTTAACTGGCTAAAACTGGGCCAGCTCAGTGGTACAGAGGTAAGCAGTGCTGTGACGAACGCCAGGCAGATTCCTATGGAAGTGTGTGGGTTCAGTCCCCTTTGGCCTGTACACAGCAGGCATGCACACCCCTAGTCCTGGATGGGAGAGTTGATTGAGGGTGTTTGACTCATTCTGTCTCGCTCTCATGAAAGAAATAAATTTTAAATAAAAAATGGCTAAAATAGACTCTCAGCTCTTTTCCTTTTGTCCCTTAGAGTCTATGTTCTCAGCAAAGCAGGCAAGGGGTTCTTCTTACTTATTTATTTTTTTAGGTTTTTGCCATAGGTGCATTCGTTTGCTGGAGAGAGACAGAGAGAGGGAAAGTGAGAGAAATCACCCCCAAAGAGGATGGCCATGCTGCAAGCCCTTCTCCTCCTGAGATTTTGGGGCATACATGCACATCCGCCTGCTATGATTTTTCAAGCCACCAGGTCTGGCATTCAAACCATGGTCAGCCAGGTAAGAGTCTAAGGCTTTAACCACCATACCACCTGCTGGCCCCAAGGAGGGCTTTTTAAAAGCAAATCAAGGGACCAGAAGATGGCATAATGGCTGCGTCGCTGGACTCCTATGTAGTCAGCCATTGTCTGCGTCCCAGAACCAGTGGCTTAAACTTACGCCTGGTGTGTGTGGGTGCGTGTCCAAGATCTGGAGAGGAGAATGGAGACAGGATTGCGGAGTGGCCATCCACCCTAGGGGGTGATTTCTCACTTTCTGTCTCTCTGTCTCTCTGTTTTTCTGGTGAGCGCACGCGCCCTATCGCAAAAACCTCTCCCCCAAAAAAAGCAAATCAAATGGCCAGATAGTGGAACAAGAGTGAAACACAGTACTCTGCAAGACATGGTGAAGGTTCTGGTTCAAGTCTGGAAACCTCCCTGACTACACCAGGCACACACTTGTACATCGGGCACTGGAGGTGGGTCACAGTGTCAAGACTATGTTGAGAGATGCTGTCTCTCTCACACATGCACACATTTTTTAAAAAAAAAACTCTTTTTAAGGCACCAGCAACATAATGGTTACATTGTTGGACTCCCACGTAGTCAACCACAGTTTGAGTCCTGGACCCGGTGGCTTGAAACTCACGCAAAGTGCACGTGCATGTGTGCCCAAAATCCCTAGAGAAGAATGGAGGAGAAGGGATTGCAGCATGGCCATTCCCCTCAGGGGGTGATTTCTTGCATTCTCTCTCTTTCTCTCCAGTGAGCGTACACGTTCTATAGCAAAAACCTCTCCAAAAAGAAAAAACTTTTTTTTTTTTTTTTTTAAAAAAAAGGACCAGCAGATGATGTGGTGGTTAAAGGTGCTGGATTCCCACATGGCCGACTGTGGTTCAAGTCCCAGATCTGGTGGTTTGCTTTCTCACTTTCCCTCTCTCTCTTTCTCTGTCTCTCTCTGATTAAACTGGAAAATAATAATAATAATAGTAATAAAGTTAAAGAAAAATAGCTCTTTTTCTTTCTGGAGAGGTTTTAGCTATAGGGCGCGTGCGCTCGCCAGACAAACAGAGAGAGACAGAGAGATAGAAAGCAGGAAATCACCCCCCAGGGGGGATGGCCACGCCGCAATCCCTTCTCCTCCATTCTCCTCTCGGGATCTTACACGCGCCCGGCGTGAGTTTAAGCCGCCGGGTCCGGGACTCGAACCGCGGTCGACTACGTGGGAGTCCAGCGAATAGCCATTACGCTAACTGCTGGTCCCGAAAAATAGCTCTTTTAAAAAGGTAAGTCACATATCACTCTTCTGCTTCAAAGTGCTAATGGCTTTTCATCTCAGTCCGTATAAAAAGCAGCGTGACTAGCCAGAATACGTGGCACCCGCTCCCTTCACCCTCCGTTTCCTCACTTTCTCTCTTACCACTTTTCCCTCGCTCACTCTGCTACTGCTGTAACTGGCCGTCTGTCTCTGGAACACACCAAAGCTCACTTCTGCCACAGTTGCAGTGCATTTACTGTCTTCTGCCTCAACCATTATTAAAAAAAAAAAAAAAAACTGCCTCACCTCCTTATCCACATGACTCACTCCCTCACCTCCTTGAAGTCTTTGCTCAAATTTCCCCTTCTCAGTAGGACCTGTAAAGTTATATGTTCCATAACCACCCTATTTAAAATGGTAACCCTTCTCCTCCCCCGGGCACTCTCTGTTCCTTCTGCTTATCCTTGTCTCAGTACCTACCAGCCTGTAGGGTACTCTCCAGTTACTTATTTACATTGCTTATTGTTTTCACAAGGGTAGTGACTTTTGCCTGGTTTTTCACTGATGTAACTATGCTCCAAACCTAGAATAATATCTGGCTTATATAATCAATAAATACTAGTGTAATTAATAAATCTATCAATAGACTAATCAAGTAGGCAGCTGGCTATACAAATCTCGAATTCTAGGAAGATGTTAGGGCTGGAGATTGGGAGTCACTGGGATGTGGAGGTATCAAAAGCTCTAGGAGGGCCTACTAGGTGGCATGGTGGTTAAGGTGCTGGACTTCCACATGGCCAGCTGCAGTTCGAGTCCCAGACCCAGTGGCTTAAAACTCATGCCAGCTGCGTGTGAGCGTGCCTGAAATCCCAAGAGGAGAATGGAGGAGAAGGGATTGCAGCGTGGTCAGACCCAGGGGGTGATTTCTCACTTTATGTCCGTATCTGTGTCTCTGGGTCTGTGGTGAGCCAGACCCTAAAAAAAAAATCTCTTTAAAAAAAAAACTATGGGATCATCCACTGGAGGTCTCCCAGGACAATATGTAGATAGATACAAGAAGGAGGCTTTGGACAACTGGAAATCAAATGGAGAAAGAAAAACAGACAAAGTAAAAGGACAGGTAACATCTCCTAAGGCAGAAAATCTTTTAAGATATCTGAGAGGAAATTATATTTCAAGAAAAGGGATGAACTGAATTGAATCCTACTAAGAAATCAAATCAGATCAATACAAAAATGTTACCATTGAATTTGTGGAGCTTGGCGACTTGAAGGTCACTGGAAAGGTAGGCAAGACAGCGCCTGTGGGCAGTGGGGATGAACTGAGATGATGAGAGCCTGGGAGGAGAGGAATTAGGTATTGTGACAATATAATTTTAATACGGGCTAGAAGTGCAACAGAGAAATGAGACAATAGCTGGAAGGAGACTGGAGAGAAGCGAGAGCTGAATCCTTGAGTGTAAGTGGTACCGCTGTTTTTAAAGGTTAGATGCTGTTAGACTGGCTTGCATACCGAAAATGGTACGTCCCTGGGGGGTATACCATTTCTCATTACAGAAAGGAGTGAGGCGGGGTTGAGCAGGTACTTGAAGAAGCAAGTCTTTCCCAACCAAGAGGTGGATTCAGGGCACAAATGGAGTGGCTGGCTTAAATTATTCTAAGTGTGGGACCAGCAGAAGATGTAATGGTTGCATTGCTAGACTCTAACATCATTAACCGTGGTTCAAGTCCTGGCCCTGGCGGCTTAAACTCATGCCGGGCGCATGTGCGTGCGTGCCCAAGATCCCGAGAGGAGAATGGAGGAGAAGGGATTGCGGTGTGGCCATCCCCCCTGGGGGGTGATTTCTCGCTTTCTGTCTTTCTGTCTCTCTGGCGAGCGCACATGCCCTATAGCAAAAATCTCTTTAAAAAAAAATGTAAGTGCAAGCAAAAGGGAGGACAGGGAGAGTGAGTAAAGGCACAGGGAGTCTGACAATTCGAGTGATGGAAAGATAAGGGCGTGGCTGACCGCTTATCTACAGGCGTGAGTGCGTCCTTCTCCCGTTAGGTTATGAGCTCTGTGAGGACATTTTTCTCTGGAGGCCCTCTCTCTGCTCCCTTTTCCATGGTGACGGTTTATTTCATGGAATCAAATGTGCTGCTTTCTTCCAGGAATGTTCCACAAGGCAGCCCTAGCAGAGACAACTCCAGTTCACACATCAAAAAAATGCCCTGGAGCAGAGGGCGTTGGACTCCCACATGGGCTAACCATGGTCGAGTCCGGACCTGGTGGCTTGGCTTGCTTCCTCACTTTCCCTCTCTCTTTCTCATTCTGTCACTCTCTGGTCAAATTAAAATAAATAAGTAAATAAAGTTCAATAAAATAATTTAAAAAAAAAAAAAATGCCCTGGAGTTAAAAATGGTTGAAAGGAAGAAATCACAAATTGTGCATGGGACTTAGAATGGCCAACTTTTTTTTTTTTTTTTTTTAACTGAAATCAGGTTAGTTAAGCTAAAATATCAGGAGCATCGTAAGGGAAGATGTGATAAAACCGGGTCACTGCCTTGTCCTAGTGGTTAAGGGAAGCCAGATCCCACATAGCCTACCACGGTTCAAGTCTCTCCCCCAGCATCTTAAGAAACAAACTGGGTCAGGACCAGCAGATGGCGTAATGTTACGTTGCTGGACTCCCACATAGTTGACCACGGTTCGAGTCCCGGACCTGGTGGCTTAAAAACTCACTCTGGACACATGTATGTGCGTGCCCAAGATCCCAAAAGGAGAATGGAGGAGAAGGGACTGTGACATGGCCATCCCCCCCCGGGGGGGATGACTTCTCACATTCTGTCTCTGTCTCTCTGATGAGCATACACTCCCTATGGTAAAAATCTCTCTAAATAAAAAAAAAAAAAAAAAAAAGAAAGAAATGAAAAGAAAAGAATCATGCTGAGCTTGTGTGTGAACATGCCCCAAATCCTGAAAGGAGGATAGAAATGGGGAAGAGATTGTGGTGTGACCACGTTCATTGGAAGGGTGCTTTCTCCCTCTCCCTCTCTCATTCTTTCTCCCTTTTTCTCTTTTTTCCTGGCAAGTGCATGCACCCTATGGCAATTTAAAAAAAAAAAAAAAAGTCTGATTAAACCAAAGTAGTGTGTACAAAGAACTTGAGAGCATGACCCCTGTTCTTTCTGGTTAAGTCAAGTTGCTTCTTTGAATTCTCATCTTTCCACTTCATTGTATTTTATAATAACACTACATTAATGATCTCTTCAGGAAACGTTTTGGGAGAACAGCGTAGTGAAAGAATTATACTGTAAGCACAGTACGCTAATTAGCCCTGTCCTACTGATGATAAACTGCTGTCCACGGAGTCACAGCCAGTCTCAAGTGCTTGTAGCTTATTTGGAACAGAGGCTAAGAGGGAAGCAGAAATTAGGAGCCTTGTGTGAAATGTGCCTTCTTATCCCTCCCTCCTCGGAGGTGGGTCGCGTCACTGAGGCAGAAACTCATCTATCTGCCTGGGGGTGGGGGGACTCAGAGAAAAGCGTTACAGAGTCTCCAGTGAGCTCCCACCAGGATTAGGCCATCTGTTTTTTCCACCTGAGTAACGGCCAGGTTTCCTCATTAAACAGAGTTCCTTCAACGCAGGCCTTTTTCTGCCCGAGCGCCATGGCAAAGGAGTCCCCGGTTTCTGGACCTGCTTAGAGCCAGTATCTGGGCAACCCACCCAGAATCACACTGAATGAGTTCTCTGGGTCCCAGCTAAGGGGGACAGCAAATGTCTGACAACAGTGTCCTTGCCCCATGTTGAAAGGAAGGGGATTGTCTGCCAATTTCAAGTACCTTTCCTAAGCCCGATTTCTGAGACAAGGATATGTGTTAGAAATCTGTCAGACTCAAGACAATTGGGTTCCTCTCTTTACCAGAGACAGCTAGGCTGTGGTGTGGTGGTGCAGGCAGCTAGATCCTGCATGAGTGAGTGGATCGAATCCTAGGTCTGCATGTATGTGTATGGTCAAAATTCTGAAAGGAGAAATGGAGGGGAAGGGATTGTGGTGGGCCATCCCTCCTCCCCCAGAGAGAAGGTGTTTCCTTACTGTCTCTCTCTCACTCTCTTTCTCTCTGTCTCTTTCAGGCAAGTATATGCACCCTACAGCAAATATTTTTTAAAGGAACCAGCAGATGGTGTAATGGTTATGTCATTGGACTCTTATGTAGTCGACTGCGTTTCAAGTCCCAGACCCAGTGACTTAAAAGTAACACTAGGTGTGTGTGCCCAAGATCCCGAGAGAAGAATGGAGGAAAAGGAATTGTGGTATGGCCATCCCTCCTGGGAAGATGATTTCTCACTGTCTCCCCAGCAAGCACATGTGCCCTACAGCAAAATCTCTCTTAAAAAAATTTTTCTTTTAGGAACCAGCAGTTGGTGTAATGGCTATGTCACTGGACTCTCATGTAGCCAACCGCAGTTCAAGTCCCGGACCTGGTGGCTTAAACTCACACTGGGTGCATGTGCGTGCATGCCCAAGATCCCGAGAAGAATGGAGGAGAAGGGATTGCGGCGTGGCCATCCCCCCTGGGGGGTGATTTCTCGCTCTCTGTCTCTCTGTCTCTGTCTGTCTTTCTGGCTAGTGCACACGTTCTATAGCAAAAACCTCTTGGCAATGCTGCAATCCCTTCTCCTCCATTCTCTTCTCGGGATCCTGGGCACGCATGCACACACGCCCGGTGTGAGTTTAAGCTGCCGGGTCCAGGACTCGAACCACGGTTGGCTACATGGGAGTTCAGCAACATAGCCATTATGCTAACTGCTGGTCCCTATTTTTTTTTTTTTTTTTAAAGAAAGCAAACAGATCTAGAGCTGATACACTTAAGACCAGAGACACTGGGTTAGATTAACAAAAGTTTCATGACATTCACTCGCCAAGTATTTATTAAGGACATATTGTGTCAGCACCATTTCCAGACACCCGAAACACAGCTGCGAACAGAACACACTTAGTTCCTGTTCTCACAGAGTTTATGTCTTAGTAGGAGGAAACATTCATGTAATCGAATGCTAGGAAGCATAATGAAAAGTGAGAGCAGAGATATACTCACTTTTTCATTGGGGCTCTTTTCTATTTGGATTATGTCTTTACATACTATCTCAAATTTACACAAATTGAAGATATGTTTGGATTGATATCACTTTTGCTGGACTGAGGGGGTTAAGTTCAGATCATCTTCCTTTAGTTAGGTTTCACAGATGATGGAGTTAGGGAAGAGTTTTGATGGGTCAGAGGAACACAGGACATAGCATAGATATTTGTGGGAGGTGGCAGAATTGAGGGAGTAAGTGGAACGTGATCTGAGATGAGCGCATTGCAGCCGGAGGGAAGAGTGGTGCAAAGCTCTGTGGCTGAAGAGCACTTGGTGTGCTCAGGGGACAGCAAGGTGGTCCATGTGGCTGGGATAAAAGGAGAAAAAAAAAAAAAAAAAAAAAAAAAAAAAAAAAGAGTATAGGAGAAGTCAGAGCCTGAAGCCAGATTAAGTGGATCCTTTTAGGCCATGAGGAAGACTTTGGATTTTGCTAGAAGACAGGAAGCCATTGGAGGACTTGAAGCAGAAGAGATGGTTTGACTAAATCTCTTTAGCAGCTTCAAGAACAATAAACGTAAGCAGCAAAGCTGGGAACCAGCAGTTAGCATAATGGCCATGTCGCTGGACTCCCACGTAGTCGACCGCGGTTCGCTTCCCGGACCCGGTGGCTTAAAACTCATGCCGGGCGCATGTGCGTGCATGCCCAAGATCCTGAGAGGAGAATGGAGGAGAAGGGATTGCGGCGTGACCATCCCCCCTGGGGGGTGATTTCTCACTTTCTGTCTCTCTGTCTCTCTGTCTGTCTGGCGAGCGCACGCGCCCTATAGCGAAAACCTCTCAAAAAAAAAAAAAAAAAAAAAAAAAGCTGGGAACAGGAAGATTGATTAAGGGGCTATTAAAATAGCCCCGGCAGAGGCAATGGGAATCCAGATGCAGCAAGCAGCCACGGGGTGGTAGCTTGCTGAATCATTTTGAAAGTCAAACTGACAACTTGCAAATTGCTTTCAGAATATATGAGGAAAAAAAAAAAAAGATTTTTTTGAAGGTTTTTAGCCTGAGCAACTAAAAGATGGAACTGCCATTTAGCAGGTAAAGGAAGACAAGAAGAGTAAGTTTCATGGCAAGAAGGGAGTATGAACATCCAGAACCAACATGTTACGTTTGAGATGTCCAGTAGACATACCGAGGGAAATGTTGGAGGTAGTAGAATATGTAAGTCTGGATGCGAAGGCAGGTCTCTGATGTACATCTGGGAGTCATCATGTATAACAGGTGCTGGATTCCACACGGCTGACTGCGCAGTTTGAGTCCTGGATCAGGTGGCTGGAAGATCGTGCTGGGCATGTGTGTGTGTGCCCCAAGTCCTGAGAGGACACTGAAGGAGAAGGGAGTGCAGCATGGCCACCCCCCTGGGGGTCATTTCCCACTTTCCCTCTCTTTCTCTCTTTCTGGTTGTCTCTAGTGAGTGCACATGCCCTATGGCAAAAGCTAACAAAAAATAAAATTCACAATTTTAAAAAAGAAAGTCAAATGCTAGCAGGGAAAGATAACGGCAAAGAATTGACAATTCAACTTGATAATGTGAAAGTAGATTCACTGAAGTGCTGGAGACGTGGCCATTTTGGAAAGAATGGAAGGAAAGAAATTGGAGACAAGAATAGACTTTTGAGGAGTTCCTGCACAAAAGTGAACACACACACACAAATGGGACACTGTTTAACAGGAGTTGGGGGGGGCTCCTGGAACTGTAATAACATAACATGTTGTTTTGGTCTATTATTGTGTTGTTAAATGCCTGGGACTTAGCAATTTAGAGAGTTTCATCTGGTTCATGATTTTGGTGGCTGGAGAGTCCAAAGGTGTAGAGCTGGCATCTAGCTAGCGTCCGGTGCACCACAGCACAGTGGCAAGAAGTGGAGAGGTCAGCAAGTGCATGCCAAGAGACAGAGCAACCTGCAGGCAGCCATCTTTTGTAACCACCTGCACTGTGGGAACTAACCCAGTCTCATGAGAGCGAAAGCTCACTCCCTTCCAAGAGACAGCATTAATCTAATCATGAGGATGCTATACCCAAGATCCAAATACCATTACATTAAGGACTGAGTTTCCAGTACATGAACCTTTGGGGGACAAATCACATCAAAACCATAGCACATACCAATAGAAAAGTCCAAAGGAAGGGAAACATGGAAATTCAAAGAGAGGGAATAATTGCAGGAATAAAGTTCCTCTGCACAACTCCACAGGTTGGCCCTAGGAATCGACTAGTGAACTAGAACAATAGGAGGTTCTGATTAGAGGGTGGGATGCTCACAACTGAAAATGAATGTTTTGGTATGACGTGAAGATTTTGGTGCATGACTGCAGTCTAAGGTTACACATAGAAGTGGGTGGCTAAGGTGGGCTAGATCATTTAAGATAAGAGTGTCACAGCCAGAATATTGAACAGATTATTTCTACCAATCATTTATAATGTTTTTGCTTTCACATCTAAAAAATTATTTTTAAAGCTATGTACTCACTCATGGTCTTTTAAATGTTGCATCATAAGCTTACATGATTGCAAAGAATATTATTTCTGGGACCAGCAATTAGCGTAATGGCTATGTCACTGGACTCCCATGTAATCAGCCTCGGTTCGAGTCCTGGACCCGGTGGTTCGAACTCACGCCGGGCACGCGTGCGTGCCTGCCCAAGATCCCAAGAGGAGAATGGAGGAGAAGGGATTGTGACGTGGCCATCCCCCCTGGAGGGTAATTTCTTGTTTTCTGTCTTTATGTCTCTCTCTGTTTTTCTGGAGAGCGCACATGCCCTATAGCAAAAACCTCTCAAAAAAAAAAAAAAGAATTAATTATTTCTGGCATTTTCTCTATATGTCTTTTTAAGACAAAATTGATCATTAAAAATTATATCACTGAAATATAGTCAATGGAACATAAATATTATACCATATACTTTTAAAAACCTACAAATAAAAGTTTTTGTTTTTCCCTTAAAATTGTATTTCTATCCTGCTTCTACACAAAGCAGTATCATATTGATATATTTTATCCTTAAGATTAACTTGATTACATTATACTTCTTTGCTTCAAAAATAAGTATAAATCCTGAGAGGAGAACGGAGGCGAGAGGATTGTAGTGTGGCCATCCCCTTTGTAAGGTGATTTTTTGCTTTGTGTCTCTGTCTCTCTGGTGAGCACACTAGAGTAAAAATCTCTCTCTCTAAAAAGAAAATTCTTCTGAGTTGAGTTAAAATTACAATTATTAGTTCACAATTGAGTAAAATATTATAAAATCTATAATTATTAAAAATACAATGACATTAAATATGAAAAAGATTTGGGGATAAGTTTTATGATGCTTTGAGAAAAGGAGGTTTCTCAGTATCATATTTCAAATGTCCCCCAGAAGTTCTTAAAATTTGATATAACTAAACTTGTTCCTCTTCACTTTAGCATAGTGTTGAAGACTATAATGCAGCAATATGAGTAAAAACCTGATTATTAGGCCAGCAGGTGGCACAGAATTTAAGGCGATTGGATTTTTTTTTTTTTTTTTTGAGAGGTTTTCGCTATAGGGCGCATGCACTCGCCAGACAGACAGAGAGAGACAGAGAGACAGAAAGCGAGAAATCATCCCCCAGGGGGGATGGTCACGCCGAAATCCCTTCTCTTCCATTCTCCTCTCGGGATCTTGGGCACGCACGCACACGCGCCCGGCATGAGATTTAAGCTACCGGGTCCGGGATGCGAACCGCGGTCGACTACTTGGGAGTCCAGCAACACAGCCATTACGCTAACTGCTGGTTCCCAAGGCAACTGGATTGCACACGGCCGATGGTGCAGTTCAAGTCCCGCACCTGCTGGCGTAAAAACCACACTGGTGCATGTGCATGCATGCCCAAAATCCGAGAGGAGATGAGAGGAGAAGGGATTGTGGTGTGGAAGAGGAGCGATTGTGGTGTGGCTATCCACCTGGGGGATGATTTCTTACTTTCTCTGTCTCTGGTGAGCATATGCATGCACCCTATAGCAAAAAAATAAAAAAAGAAGAAAGAAAGAAAGAAAAAAGAAAAAAAAATTACAAAAAAAATCCTGGCTGTTTTCATTGTTTTAGGGTTTCTGTCACCCCAATAGTTGAGGCACTGCATCACAGTAAGATGGTAGCAAGATGAAACTTTTGCTACTCCACTTTTGTGTGTGTGTATGTAAAAAGAGAAGATGATTAAGAGAACAGAGAAGGGAAACTCTGTTTGGACACCATCCCCACTTGGACTTGATGTCTCATTTTCCTCAGAATAAACATTGAACTATTCTCCAAGTAGCTTTACTGAACAAATTTAGAGAGATTGCTACTTCCCAATGCATAGACAACAGCCAATCAAATAATACTTTAACTTACTCTTCTCGTTCCAGGAATAACTTAATTATCATATCCTTCAGAGCTATTGCTCTTCCTGAAGGTCTCGACTAACTAAGAAGTGAAACAAACTAAAAGACAGGATTTTTACTCTTTCACTGGACTGTGGTACAAAGAGCCAATTTAGCACCCCATCAGAGACTTGTCTGAAGGTAGGACACTTGGGCAATCAGCTGCCCCTTTTCTCTAGACGTCTTGGGCCTCATATACGATTCAGGTTTTAGTTCTATATCCAGATGGCATTTCTCCACTCTTTCATAGATATTTTTGATCATGACATTGGCTAACCAATTCTACTTTTCTAGTAAATGTATTTACAGAAAAAATTATATTATTTATTTTGAAATAACAATGAGAGAATTTCCAAAGAAAACAGTTTAGTTTTTTTTTTCTTTTTCTTTTTTTTTTTTTTTGGAGAGGTTTTTGCTATAGGACATGTGCGCTCACCAGAAAGACAGAGATAGACAGAAAGCGAAAAAGCACCCCCCAGGGGGGGATGGCCACGCTGCAATCCCTTCTCCTCCATTCTCCTCTCGGGATCTTGGGCATGCATGCACACGCGCCCGGCGTGAGTTTTAAGCCACCAGGTCCGGGACTCGAACTGTGGTCAACTACATGGGAGTCCAGTGACATAGCCATTACACTAACTGCTGATCCCCTCACACATAAAGTATTTCTTACAAAAGTGCCTTATGGGTCAGCTCCTTGGCCTGCGGGTTAAACCAGTCAGATTCCACATGGCTGATTGTGAGGTTTGAATCCCAGACCTGGCAGCTTGAGAAACACACTAGGTCCAGGTACATGAGGACCGAAAATCCCAAAAGGAGAGAATGATGGAGAAGTTATTGCGGTGTGACTGTTCTCCATGGGTGGGTACTTTCTCCTCTCCCTCTCTGTCTGTCTGTCTCTCTCTGGCAAGCATATATGCTCTCTAGCAAAATAAATTTTAAAAGTGCTTTACTAAAATCCTAAACTCACTGGTTAGCTTAAAAGGATGAAATGTTTTGTTTTGGGATGTTCAAATGACATAAAAGTGATATAAAAATGTTTTAATCCCTCAATTCCAGATAATTAGGCATTTAATCTACTATTGAAAGAAGATATCTAATTATTTAAGAAAATTTTAGTACAGCAGAAACATAAATAAAAAGAAAATGAGTTAGCTACCTCTGTCCCTTTCCCTTCTCTGAACTAGCCATGGAGAACATTTCCTTAGCTTTCACTGCATAATTAGAAAAGTTCTGGGTCATTAGTTCCCTTAAATTTCACCTTAAACTTATTTAGGGTCAGAATTATTCTGAAATAACATTAAACTAACATAGATATAGAAAATATCCTATATGATACTCAAACACTATCAATTTGAAGCCAAAGCTTCTATAAAGTTGTTAAAATTAAAGAACTATTTAGTCTTTATTTTGCTACCGTGCTTTATAATTACATTTCTTAATCTGTAAGAATTTACTTTTTTTTGAAATTGATGGAAAATAAATATTTGTAATCAAAAAGCAAAGTGTATTCTAAAGATCATAGAAGAAAATTTCTGGTATCAGAGATGTTATCATGTCTCAGAAAGGCACCAAAAAAAAATTTACAAGTTTATCTTCAAGGCTTGCAAGTGCTATGTGCTACCATTTTACAACCCTGGTAACACAAGTTCTTCTGTTACAACCAAATACCATTACTTCCTACCGAGGGAATAATTCCATGTTACTATTCTAAAATCTGGACACCTGGAGAGAGAACTAGCCAGTTGGCTAACACCTGTGAATCTATGTGGGAAGTTTCTAAGATTAGTGTACTATATGAATAAGTTAAGTTTTCTGGCCAAAGTAATTGGATCCTGCTGTTCAAAGCAAATACATAGCAAAACACTCATCTGAATACAGTCAAGAATAGGGAAGAAAAATGTCCACGTTTTAAAAATAAAATCCATTTAACTCAAGTGACAGATCCTCTTAAGCAAGACACAAATTTGACCAAATGTTTTTTCCACATACAACAAACTAAAGGAGGGACGCAAGTTACTAGGCAGATTTAGAAGCAAAGAAGCAAGAGAAACATTAAAAGCAGACAAATTTATTTTAGAAACCAGTTGGAGGCAAGTACAGAGGCAAATGGTCCTCCATATTGGACAAGATTTAAAGACAACGCTGTGTGGGCCAGCAGCTGGCATGGCGGTTAAGGCACTGGATCCCACATGGCTGAGTGTGTGCTTGTGTCCAAGACCTGGTGGCCTGAAAAGATGCTGGGCGTGTGCGTGAGCATGCCCCAAATCTCAGAAGAATGGAGAAAGGATCGTGACACAGCCATCCCCCTGGGGAATCATTTCTCATTTTCTGTTTTTCTCAGACAAGCACATGTGCCTGATGGCAAACATCTAAAAAAAAGGGAGAAGAAAAGTTATTGTTGTGTAATAACATGGTGCTGAGTCAAAGAGGAGCATATTAAATATATACATGTTCTACTATATATATATATATGTTCTACCAAAAAAATTAAGACCATGTTAATTTAAGAGTGCAGGACAATTTTTATCTGGTACTATTCAAATGTGAAAAGCTACTTTAGTGCTAATAGGTTTATCTCATCCTATTAGTGTTTACGACAGACATGGACATGATCTTATCAAATCTGTGAGGAAATTGTAATTTTTGTATTTACAATGGGGACTACTAAATTAAGAATCAACTAGCAAGTAGATAACTGGGGAAATTATCGGAATAAGTCTGAAGATTTTCTTCAGGTCTGGAATGTGCCCAAAGTTTATGGTATGACAAGGCTGGCTATGGCAAATTGTCTCAACTCCAGAGAAGGGGAGTCGAGGGACTACCATGTTTTTAATCAGAGTTTTATTAAGAAACAACAAACATCTAAATGCCTTTAAATTAAGAAATGTTAATGTTTTCTTTTTTTATTTTTTAAAGAATTGTTTTAATTTTTATTTATTCATTCATTTTATTTTAATTTGACCAGAGAGAGACACAGAGAAAGAAAGAGAGAGAGGGAAAGTGAGAAAGCAAGTCGCCAGGTCTGGGACTTGAACCATGGTCAGCCATGTGGGAGTGTCCAGCACCTTAATCACCATGCCACCTGCTGGTCCCTAATGTTTTATTTTTCTATCAATAGCCAAGAAACGGCAGTGGTCAATCTCTATTCCTTAAAGTGTTTCCCGGAGTAGAATATGATGGTAATCAAAAAAAATTCTTTTTACTTTATTCCTTTTGAGTATATCATGCAAAAAGACTCAGTTTGGTGTTTATATGCCTTTTACCCTGACTTATTACTTTTTACTATCACACCTTTTAACAAAGTAAGGGTAGATGTTGGGCTGTTTTCATAGGCAATACTGCATGGCTAGAATTTAATAACACTGATTGGTTTTCATCGTTTTAAGGTAATCTTCTGTTTACAGAAAGTGATACAAATTTTACATTTGCCAAGGTGGTATGTTTCTTTTTTAAAATAAGTTTCTCTCTCAAAAAGAGAGTTTGAGGGGCAGATAGTGACACAGTGGTACCACATTTGGATCCAGACGGGAAAGGTTGTGGGCTCACATCCCAGGATTTCTCTGAGCACACTGGTGCACACACAGATGCCTATGATCTGGGCTGGCTGAGCCCGGGCAGATTGAGACATGGGGACTCCATTGGGTGTGCCTTGTTTGGCTCTGTCATAGAATAAACAAACTTTAAAATTTTTTGTTTAACTGACAGATAATGTGTGCTCACAAGAGAGACAGAAATAGAGGGGAAGGGAACCAGCAGTTAGAGTAATGGCTATGTCGTTGGACTCCCACGTAGTCGACCACGGTTCACGTCCCGGACCTGGTGGCTTAAAACTCACGCCAGGCATGTGTGCGTGCGTGCCCAAGATCCCAAGAGAAGAATGGAGGAGAAGGAATTGTGGCGTGACCATCCCCCCTGGGGGGGTGATTTCTCGCTTTCTGTCTCTATGTCTCTGTCTGTCTGGCGAGCACATGTGCCAAAAACCTCTCCAAAAAAAAGAAATAGAGGGGAAGAAATTACCACCCAGTGGGGCAATGGTTACACATGCCCAGAATGTTCTTCACGCCACCAAGGCCAACATTCAAACCAGTCGGCCATGTGGGATCTGGCTTCCTTAACCACTAGGCTATGGGGCCTACCCCAACAAACTTTTCTGTAAAAAATTATTTTAAGTATTGAGTAACTAACTTTTGAGTCAATAATATTTTAAAATATAAAATTAGAAAGGTATACAGAAATATAAAATCCACTAGATCTTTCAATGTCTAAAATTTAGAAAACTCGGGACCAGCAGTTGGCGTAACGGCTATGTCGCTGGACTCCCATGTAGTCAACCGCGGTTCGAGTCCCAGACCCAGTGGCTTAAACTCATGCCAGGTGCGTGTGTGTGCATGCCCAAGATCCCGAGGGGAGAATGGAGGAAAAGGGACTGTGGTGAGGGCATGCGCCCTATATCAAACAACTATATATAAATATCAGTAGATTATATATATAGTAGATATCAGTAGATATATATATATAATATATAATATATACCTATAAAAAATATATATAGAGAAAAATATATATCAGTGTGTGTGTGTGTGTGTGTGTGTATATATATATATATATATATATATATATATATATATACATATATATGTATATATATACACCTGATATGATATATGTGGAGGTTAAGGTGGCTAGATCCAACATGGCTGATAGCATGGTTCAAATGCCAGACCTGGCAGCTTGAAAATCACGTGCGTACCTACATGCCCCAAATCCCGAGAATGAAGAAGAGATTTCGGCATAGCCATTCCCACTAGGAGAGTGATTTCTCTTTTTCCCTCTCTCTGTCTCTGGTGAGTACACATGTTCTACAGTAAAAATAAATAATAAATTAAATACGCATGCATACTTTTAAATAGGGTGCATGTACTTGCTGGAGACAGAAGTGAGAAAGCATTCCCAGGAGAGGTGGTCACACAATCCCTTCTCTTCCATTCCCTCGTGGGATTTCTGGGTACACACGTACACGTGCCCAGCATATTTTTCAAGCAGCTGGTCTGGGACTTGAACAGCACAGTTGACAATGTGGGATCCAGCCAACTTAACCACCATGTCCGACTTAAAATATATTTTTCATGACATCTAACTACAAGGACTTGATTTATGGAGTAGAAGATAAATCAACTGTCTGGCTTATTTACACCAACACTGTTCTTGAAGGCTTGCTCCTCCCCATTTCAGGAGGGGGACAGAGCCCTCAGAGGAAGCCACCTGCTGGGTATATAAAAAAGACTGGAAGATGGAATTTTTTTTTAGCTTACTGTAGATCTTGAAAGTTTGCTTCTCCTTTTTCACAACTGCATCCAGACAATACAGTGAGCCTTCAATCAGCTCACTTGAATTACGACCCAAACCTCTTGTTTACCCAGAGATTTTACCAGCATTCCCAGTTCATTCAAAATCCCAAGAGGAAAATGGAGAAGGGATTGTGGTGTGGCCATTCCCCCCTGGGGGGTGATTTCTCACTTTCTGTCTGTGTGTCTCTGGCAAACGCATATGCTCTATAGCAAAAATCTCTCTCAAAACCAAAAACAAGTAACTGTATACCAGAGTGAACTCCATCTTTTGAGTCTACTTGGTTGCTTGCCCCGCTCTCCTAAGTGGCATCTCTTAACTTCTAAGCACTTCCATCATCCCCTCTGCCCTCTTAGCTCCTGACTGGGAAAAGTGGGCGCTATCAGAAGAGTACAATCTCATTTCCCCACTACTAAATTTAGCAGCCTAACTGCATTCACCTTGCATTTACTCCAAAATCTAAGCTCCCAGACGGAAAAGATTTTTTTCTTATTTTTGGTCACTGCTTTATTGCCAGTATCCAAAACAGTGCCTTATAAATAGCATAGGCAGTATTGGAATAAGTATTGAACACTGCCTTCCCTGTTGACATGAACTGTCCCTTTGAGTAGATCCCACTCCTTCATGTCTGCCTATTCCGGCATCATTCCTGCAATAAGCACCCTCCCCTAGGTTTCAACCCATTTGTTGCCTTTTATATCAAAGCCTGAGTTGTCTATAGCTGTCCCTACTTTTATTTCCTTCTGGTCACAATCCTCTCTAACCAGACTTTCATCCCCTAAATGTGCAGTTTGTTAAACTCAACAATACCCCTAATCTAATGGTCAATTTTCGGTGCTCATCTTACTTGAACAGAAAGGAACTTCTTGAAACACTTTCTCCTCATTTTTATCTCACTGAGAGCTCTCAGACGGCATCTTTGCTGGTTCTCCCCCTTTTAAAAGCTGGATACCGGGACCAGCAGATAGACTCCCACGTAGTTGACTGCAGTTTGAGTCCCAGACCTGACAGCTTAAAACTCATGCTGGGTGCATGCCCAAAATCCCAAGAATGGATTACAGTGTGGCTATTCCCCCTAGGGGCTTATTCCTTGCTTTCTGTCTCTGTCTCTGACGAGTACACGCAACCTATAGCAAGAATCTCTCTCTCGGGAACCAGCAGTTAGCGTAATGGCTATGTCGCTGGACTCCCACGTAGTCAACCGCAGTTCGCGTCCTGGACCCGGTGGCTTAAAACTCACGCCGAGTGTGTGTGCATGCGTGCCCAAGATCCTGAGAGGAGAATGGAGGAGAAGGGATTGCGGTGTGACCATCCCCCCTGGGGGGTGATTTCTCGCTTTGTCTCTATGTCTCTCTCTGTCTGGCGAGCGCACACGCCCTATAGCAAAAACCTCTCCAAAAATAAAATAATAATAATAAAAAAATCTCTCTCAAAAAAAAAAAAAAAAAAAAACACTGGGTATCAGAGTGAACTGTCTTTGAGTCTACTTGGTTACCCAAAAAGTGAGTCTTTGAATCAGCAGCATCCTCATCACTGAGAAACTTGATAGAAATGCAGACTCTCAGGCCCTGCCACAGACCTAATGAATCCAGCCCGGCATTTTAACAAAATGGAGTGACTCATGTGATGTGAAATTCCAGAAGCAGTGATCTAATTGTCTGAGAAGTTTCAGTCATGACTTCAAACTCCATTCATAAAATGACTCTCCAGATGTTTTCTCCTGTTTTCCCAACCTGCCATATGCAGGATGCCATGCTCAATTCCACAAGAGACCTCAGGCATCTCAAACCTAAATGCAAAACCAAAATTTGATTTTCCTCTCAGGCCAAAACCTTAATACATCTCCATAGCGTCCAATCCTTGGGCCCAAGTCCTATTGGTTTTACCTTTAAAACAGAGACAGAGTCCAACCGTAGATGCCACTTCTGCTGCTGCCACCATAGCCTAGGCCATGAACATTTTTGGTGCAGACTTCTAAGTCTCCCAAATCTCCCTATTGTCACCTAGGTTCCCTACAATAAATTCGGCTCTCAGTATCCAGAGTGATCGTTTAAGAAAAAAATACAAATCAGGGCCAGTCTAGTGGCCTACTGGTTAAGGGAGCCAGATCCACAACTTTCTTGTACATGGTTGAGGTTCAAATCCCAGCCCTGGTGGCTTAAAGAACACACTAAGCACATGTGTTTGCCCTAAATCCTGACAGGATGGAGAAATGGAGAAGAGCTGAGGTGTGACCATGCCCCAGTACGGGGGAGGGGAAGGGTCCTTTCTTCCTCTCCCTGGCAAATGCACACCCCTCTGACAAATAAAAATAGAAATTTAAAAATAAAAAACTTAACCACAGATCAAAACCTTTAAAGCCCCCAAATTTCCTCCCATAGCTTCCAAAAACCTACATTTCTGAGTCTCTATAACACGCACTCTAATACCATTTCAACCTGACAAGCATGTTCTATTTTTCCCTTCACCAAATCTTTGCCTGCCTCACTTCCTTACTTCTGTTCTCAGCTCTAAGGTTACTTCAGAGAGCTTTAATTACCATAATTAAAAGATTAACCATCCTTTCCACTCACCTTCTTTCCCTTTATTCTGCTTTATTTTCATTTTCTCATTCCAAGTTTCCTGCCATATACATCTGACTCATCCACTAGAATGTGAGCAGACAGTTTTTCTTTTTACACCACAACTGCTTAGAACAGCGCCTGGCAAGCAAGAAGCAGTCAAGTCCTGAGCATTCAAGTACTGGCCGTGGAACTACTGAAGGCAAGGAATGAACTCCCATAGTCAGCCCACGGTACCTGCTGAGTTTCACAACCTTGGATTCAACCAACCACAGATTAAAAATATTCAGGAAAAAAGTTTCCAGAGATGCAAAAAGCAATTGAATTTGCTGCACACTGAGTACCACACGAATCGCAGAGATGCAGTGATGTGTAGGCACGGTTATCAGGACTGTAAGACAGACAACTTACACAGGAAGATGTGTATAGGTTATACACAAAGACTATGTTGTTTTATATAAGGGCTTTGAATATTCTCAGATTTTGGAATCCAAGAGGGTAAGGGGTGCTGAAACCAATTCCCTGACAAGGGATAACTGTATATGCTTCAATGTTGCACAAATCTAGATGGAGAGAATCTACCACCAGTTTTCAACAAATTGACATTTACGAAATGTGGCAGCAGTTCCACAACTTTTCTATACATCAGAATGAAGATCTTTGAAAAAATTCTAATGCTTAAGTTACATTCCATATGAATTAGATCACAATTGCTGGGGATAGCACGTAAGAATCTGTATCTCTCTCTCTCTCTTTTTTTTTAACTATCAAAGTAACCCCAACGTGAGATGGCTGGAAACCTCTGGCATATAGTATGACTTGGTAACCACGATACAAGATAGTGTGAAGTGGGGGTCTTCAAAAAGTTCATGGAAAATATTATAAATATTATTTTAAAACTATGAGCCAGGCAGTGGTATGGTGAAAGCACAGCTGGACCCACATGGGAAAGGCCCTAGGTTCACACACAGAACCCCCCTGAGCATGCCAGGCTCTTATGCATTTGCTCATGATCCTTGCTGGCTGAGATTGAGGGAATCATAGCATGATCCTGGTGGGGTTCCTGTTTCTTTCTCTCATGAAATAAATAAAACAATAAACTAAACTAAACTAAAAGGCCTAGCCTGGTGGTGCAGTCAGTAGCAAATAGAACTCCAATGCTGGAAGCTTTGGCCAGCCACAAGTCCCCAGGTCAGCTTAATATGCCAGCCTTGTGAGTATATTCCCAAGATCCTGACTAGCTGGAGGGCTTGGAACAAGGGAATTGAAGCATGAGGAGACCCTGTCAAGGGTACGTGCGTGTTTGTGTGTGTCTCAAGGGCCGTGCACTATCATAAATAAAACTTAAAAATGCAAGAAATGATGTATGGATTTCAAAAAATTTTTGCATGAAAATGTTTGTTTGTTTAAATTGCCAGAGGGCACATGCACTCATCAGAAAGTCATGAAGAGAGGGCAAGTGGGAGAAAGCACCCCCCAAGGGGCGTGGTCATCCCACAATCCATTCTCCTCAATTTTCCGCCCCATCAGGATTCTGTCCATGCATGTACATGTGCCTGGCATGAGTTTTTAAGTCTCCAGGACTGGAAGTATAGTGGCAGCCACATGGGATCTGATTCCCTTAACCACAATATTTCCCCAGCTTCCTGAGATCCCCTCATATGGGATACAAAAATATCTAACAAAAGAAATCTCAATCATAACATATACAATTTTAAGACTTTTTCCTGTGCGATATAGAAAACAAAAAGAGGGACCAGCAGTTAGCGTAATGGCTATGTCGCTGAACTCCCATGCAGTAGATCGCGGTTCAAGTCCCAGACCCGGTGACTTAAACTCATGCCAGGCGCATGTGCGTGCATGCCCAAGATCCTGAGAGGAGAAAAGAGGAGAAGGGATTGCGGTGTGGCCATCCCCCCTGGGGGGTGATTTCTTGCTTTCTGTCTCTCTGTCTGTCTTTCTGGCGAGCACACGCGCCCTACAGTAAAAACCTCTCCTAAAAGAGAAAAAGAAAACAAAAAGAAATTTATAACAATTATTTCAAAAACTAGGTCTTAAAGATAACATAATTCTCCAAGTTTGTTTTCTAGCCAAATTTGGGCAGGTTATATCAGAAAGTTTATTTTTTTCCTCCTAGTTGAGACAAACTGATGTATGAAAAAATGGTGACTACTATATATGTCACATTTGAAGGCTTTTGAGAACTTGCACATATTGGTATTTTTAATGGGGTTAGGTATAAATAGCTCTATTCTGATTACATGGCTATAACTGCTAAATAAAATTCTATTTGTCAAGAGAAAAAAGGACATCTTAATAACTAAGTTAAAATAAATTCTTTATCATGCTAACATTTCTCATTCATGAAGTGAGTCAATCAAAATATCCTCAGGAAAGAAACTATTCAAATATTATATATTTACCCATCTCTAAGCTCACTTTGAAACTGTCTTCATGTCTCAGAATGAAGTATAAAATTAAAGAGAAAAACAAGTACTTTTGTTATAAAAATCCTCACCACAGTGCAAATACTATAGATTTCAAAAGAACTTAGAAGATATTTCAAACAATTCATTTTACAGATGAATGACTTGACACCAAGATGAAGTGAAATGTTATGTCTAAGAGTCACACAGGAGAATTAGAAGAGAAAAAAAAAAAAAAAAAAAAACAAGTTTTCCTCCAAACAAATAGATAGCATTTTTCACATGTTAATCAAAAAGAATCAAGATCATCAGATTAGGAAGAAATAAGGAATATAAAGTATGTTACACATGGATTTAAAGGACTAGTCAATCTGTGCCCCCCCAAAACCAAAAATTTCTCCAAACACATGGACATACATCCATCAAGATTCTCACCCTTAAAATATTCTAATCTTGGAAAATTCTATTTACAAATACATTATTAATTGCATTGATATAATGAAATTAGTTCATTAAATGTGAAAACATTAAACAGCACCAATACCAGAAAGTTAAGAAGGTAAATACACTATTATTTAAAATAATGTATAATCACTGATTGGAACAGAAATAAACTATATTCATTAGCAAATCTATTTAAAACAACTGTTTGACATAAAGGCAATACTTAAAGACTGGTATGTTCCCTTTTCCCACAACAGACCTGTGGCTGAGCATCCCAGCAGTAGATCACATGGAAAATATTACTTATCAAAATGCATTTTTTAAGTGCTCAACCTTGAGCTTTGATACTACATAACCCAAATTTTGCCAAAATAAGCCAATAGCAGCATCCTTAATACCTTAACTACTCTTAACTGTTTCAAGTAAAACAAAGCAAAACACAAAACAGCTCCTTTATTAAGCACTGGATTAAATGTATCTATGAAGAAGCAGCAAGGCATTTACAAATGAGCTACTGACAGTGTATCAAAATGCTACTAAAGAAAATACAGCAGCAAATACTCTAATAAGAGCACATTATTCCACATGGAATCCCAAATTCTTCTTGTCTCTAGTTCCTTAAATTCCTGGAGAACTAGAGATGAGTAAGTGTATTGTATAAATGGGGCTAGAGAAAAAGAAACTGAATAGTATAGTGTTCAGATTTTAAATTAATCAAGATAATTTGATGCTTACAGAGAAATTCCAACTATATCTAATTTTTTAAGCACACAGAACTGCTAGCCAACTAATGTGTTTACTCAAAATATTGCATTGCAGTTTTAAGTGAAAATGAAATAGGCATGTTTTGCAACGTTTTTATAATGTTGACACCACCCTTTCCCCATTCCCTGCTCCTTTCATCAGGTGATCTGAAGACTACCTGGTTTAAAATATTTGGTAATTCAGTGCAGAAAATTAAGGTCACAGACAAAGTACAACAACTTTTAATACACCATTAATACTAATGATTAAAAATTATTGCATAGTCTTATGCATTTACCCTAAAACATTTTCTGAAAGTAAACGAATAATATAAAAGACAAATAACCCTTTAAAACGTGGATGGCCTTTACTACCTCGATCTTCTATCCTTTTTTGTCTTTTCAGTACTTTTGTCCATTGTTTTCTCATTATCTCCCCTGCACTTTGGGCAATACCATTTCCCCTTTGGTTTATAGGTAAGTGAAACACATGAAAAGTGAAACCATTCAATTGGACACTGTTCATTGTCACATCCTATCATTTCCCCGTAAGACACTTGGTTACATAAGCAGTATGTAGGTTCATTGGGATCTATTGCAAACTCAACAGGTGAAGCTTCCCTTTCTTGTTTGGCCTTGGAGCGTTTCTTTTTCTTGGCTGACTTGGATTTCTTTTCTTTAGGTGGCTGATCATCACAGTCTTCAATCCCATTTGTCATGTGACATAAATCACGGCTTTCACTGGTTCGCTGTCTACGGGGTCTTCTTGAAGATCTTTCCGGTTGGCTGGAATCCAATTTTGCTTTGTCTGAAGCTCGTTCACTTTCAGCAGGATCTTGGAAACATTGTGAATGTAATTCCATTTGTCTTGCCCGATTTTCCACCAATTCGAGCATTTGTGTGACAATTTGAATTTTTTCATCTCCCAATTCTTGACTATTGATTAATGCTCTCTGGAGATGCTGCTGTAGGCGTTTTTTCTGGTTTGAATCATCTTCTTTCTTATATTTTTCATAGACATCATCAATTTCCTTTAATGTTTCTAAAAAAGAAAAAGTGGAGACATTATCATGTGTTAGCACATATATCATTTTCAAGTTAGTTTATGGTTTTCTACAGTATGTATGTATATATTAGAAACATTATGGTAGCGTAATGGCTATGTCGCTGGACTCACGTAGTCGACCGTGGTTCGCGTCTCACCCGGTGGAAACTCACAAGATCCCGAGAGGAGAATGGAGGAGAAGGGATTCTACAGTGATTTCTCGCTTTCTGTCTCTATGTCTCTCTCTGTCTGTCTGGCGAGCGCATATATTAGAAACATTATCTCCCATATACCAACCATATTATTCAATAGGAAAGTATATTTAGAAATTCACCAATAAAAAGAAAGAACACAATTCTAATACTCATTAATTTATATTTAAAAGGAATAAGAGATCTGTAACCAATTATTATCAAAAGTATTTCACATGGACAGGAACACTGTATGCCACTTGAAAGTCTACTTAGTGCCATATTACCTACACTTCATTTGACCCTCAAACAACCCTCTTTGTAAAATTTACATGCTGGGTTCTAGCTGTAAAACTTAAAGGGGTTCTGAGACTAGGTTACAGACTAGTGCTCAACTCTGTTTATAGAATTTACAATTCAGTGACTTCTAATGACCCCTGAGAGACACTATACCTTCACTTTCACATCATACACCTGGACAATCTTAAACAAAGCAAACATAAGCAACTCCTAGCTTCCCACTATCTTAGTTTTAACAGCTCTTTTATTTTAGCACCACATGGAAAAATTCGGAAAATCAAACTATTTCCAGAATAGGTTCTTGTTCTGACATGAATTGACAAAGCCACTAATAAAATTATAGTAAAGTCAGCACTGGATCACTCTGCCTTTGTAGATAACTCAGCAGTTGATCTAAGCTTTTTAAACTGCTGATTTAGTTTTATTGCACGTGGGACACTTTTTTAAATCAAATAAAAATGCCTGACTTACTAGAAAGCATGCGAAAACCAAAAATACAGCTTCAGATGTCAGCAAAAACTTAAGATCTGTTTTATGGAAAACTGTTCTATTTCTTATACTTACAAGACATAATGCTATCTGAAAGAGGTCTGTCTTATTAGAGGTAGAGAAATGAAAATTAACCTATCTCATCATATGACATAACATTGTTATGTATTCCAATATTAACCAGAAAAGAAATGTTAGACAAGTAAAAGATATACACTGGGCTATCTGCAAATAAGGTAACACTAAGCAAATATTTAACACGACTCTTCTGAATTAGCTCCTCCCTGGAAACTACATGTACTCACACTTGGTGGATAACTGTTCAAGCTGGGATCATGACAAAATATCAACATACAGCTGAGGGTACTCACACCTGTGTATTTTGAACAAAGTTCTTGTCTATAACCCATCTGCTCAAATAAGCATCTAAGTGGATTTCTTAGGAAACTAATTTTCTTAGAGGGAAAATAAGGAAATTAGATTATTTTCCACTCTGTCACACACACACAAAATGAGGATAAAAAAAGGTAAACCTCATCTCAAATATCCTGTATCTAATAATCAGTTAGAAACTAATTATATTACGTAATGTATCACACTAGCACATTGATACATGAGATTTTTTAAATTCACATTTTAAAGACATTTTAATTATGTGCTTAAAAAAGAAATGAACATTTATTCAGCTCCTTCTATCGAGTAAAAATATTCTCAAACCCATGAAAAAGCCATCATTTCTACATGTGAAGAAAATTAAACTCAAGGACTAAGGGGAACCAGCAGTTAGCGTAATGGCTATGTCGCTGGACTCCCACGTAGTCGACCGTGGTTCGCGTCCCGGACCCGGTGGCTTAAAACTCACGCCTGGCGCGTGTGCGTGCGTGCCCAAGATCCCGCGAGAGGAGAATGGAGGAGAAGGGATTGCGGCGTGACCATCCCCCCGGGGGGTGATTTCTCGCTTTCTGTCTCTCTGTCTCTCTCCGTCTGTCTGGTGAGCCACACGCCCTATAGCAAAAATCTCTCCCAAAAAAAAGGACTAAGAACCCCAGACTTGGAAAGCTGTCAGAGCTGTGTGGCTGCCACCCCAGTTTAAGCACTTTTTATTAGTTATATGAAAGACATTTAAAATTAAGTATTAAATTTTAATTCAAAAGCTAATTTATTTGATAACAATTTCTTACCTTTGATAGTAATTTTTTTTACCTAAGAAATTATAAGCAAGAATACTGGAACAAAAATAAAGGTAAGCATAATTCCATAATCAATTATTCAACTGTGAAATTGTTGACTTAGTTCTACCAGAGGAAAATCAAAGCCCGGAAAGGCAAATAAACCTTCCTATCTTCGCTCTGTAATAAAGGTGTTTATTGTTAAAAAAAAAAAAAAAAAAAAAAAAAAAAGAAATTGTTGACTTATTTATCTATCTCATAGATTCTTTAATAAGTTTCTGAAAGTGCCTCAAACAAGAGAGAATTTCTTTGACTGCCTATGTAGCAATATTTATACTACTAAATACTGCTATTAGATTAAATAAGTATTAGATCCAAAGCCCCCAAATACTCAAGAATGAATGAAGTAAAAACAAGTAAAATTTGAACCAAGAACATAAGATACAAAGCTAATAAATCTAAAATTGTGAAAGTGTAGAGCTTAGTAATCATGTGCATAGAGCAAAAACGAAATCACTGTTTTTATACTAATCTTTAATCAGAATTTTAAAAGTACTTACGATATTTACAATATCTCTATCTTATAAGGCCTACTATATTATTTACACGTTCAGAGCTACTTATGACAATCAGATGGCAGATTTCCCAGTCAACAAATGATAGTGTCCCTCCCCAAACAGCTTAACTTTTGTGAAAGCAAACACGTGCCTTTAAGAAGATATAAAAATCTGCACACTTTGCAAACTTCAGTGAAAAACTAAAATGTTCAACACACAATTTTTAAGCACATATGTGTCATTTTAAAGTTACCATTTATGTACACGCTCCATATCTAGAAAACACACTGGACTTCTTTTTTTAAGTTTAAATAGTGTGAAAATGAGGATATACATCTAAAGCAGCAGACTCTAGAATCAACTATTCTAATTTACTGGACAAATAACTTATAGTCTGTAAACTTTAATTTTTCTGGAAAACGAGTTTTTACTTCCTAAGTTCTGGATCGGTGCAGCAATTGACGCATAGTAAGTGATCAGTATTCTCTTTTCCCAACAGTGATCAGTCCTATCAATCACGTGGATTCAGAAAACTGAAATAAATGTATAGACTCAGCACAGAAATACTTAAATGTTCTAACATACTACTGGCCTGAAAATGTCACCTCAGATGTGGTGGACTCCTTAGAGACTTAATCACAGGATTAGTGACGTTTCTCGAAAAACAGACTGTCCATGAAGTATCTAAAGTCCGTATGGTTACTTCCACGTTGTGTCCAAGTTCCATTCCTTGACTGAGGATTTTTAAACGCAAAACGTCTCCCTATTTACACTTCTCCCCACCCAGCAGCAGGCGAAAGGTCCACTAACGCTGGATGATAAACGACCCTCTCCATAAGATACGATGATTCTCTGAGCTAGTTTTTTGGATCTGACCACAAAGGATGGTTTGCACCACCTTGCTTCAACTTGGTGACCCACGGACCCGGCAGGGAAGGGACGCCAGGTGGTTGCCCAGTCAACCAACCACTTCCTCCTGAGGCCCGGAAGTGACACAAAGCCCGGGACCGACAGGGTGCCAGGGTCAGCGACAGTACTCGCAGCTGTGTCCCCATCCTGATTAGTTGCTTGAGGCAGAGGGAGTGGAAACAGCACCCAAGAAACAGGTTGCAAACACCAACGATAACTCTGCCAGGACCGAGCGGCGCGCACTGTGCCAGCTCCGCCTCAGCCCCTTCAGCGATCAGCCATTTTCCTGGCCCGCGCGCCTGAGCCCCTCCCCAGTCCTACGTCACGCCCGCAGGCCCCGCCCCCGAGGTGAAGGGGGTGCCCCCGCCCCCCCAAACACACACACACACACACACACACACACACACCTCTCTCTCCCTCTGTCTCCCTTCTTGTAGTCCGGCCGGAGGTGTCCGGCAGCAAACACACACTCACCCCTTTCTCTGCGGGCCCGCGGGGACCCCTCCCCTCTTAACCACTGGGCCGAAGGAGCAGGGAAAAGGCTGCGGCACTCAGCGGCCCGGAACTTTCTCCCGGGCGGGAGAGAGGAGCGGGCGGCCGTGCTCCCGAGCCGGAGCCGGGAGCGGGAGCGCAGAGGAGGGCCCGCCCCGGGGTCCGCCTTCGCGGCCGTCCCTCGCCCTCCCCCCGCACGTTCCAAGGCATCTGCTCCGGGCAGTGGGGGGGGCGGGGACCGGACCCGGTAGGGAAAGCCGGGCTCGCACACCCGAGCCTGGCCGCGGCCGGCCGCTCATTCGCTCCAGCCCCCGCCGGCTGCCCGTCCCTCGGCCGGGCTGGAAGGTGTGCGGCACCGGCAGGCGAGCCCCGGCATACATGCTAGCTGCTTAAAATGGCTGATCCCCCACCCCCATGGCAGCTGCAGACGCTGGGTCTGCAGCGGGGGCTGACGAGCCGCCCCCACCCCCACCCGAGACCCCAGAGAAGTCCTCGCCGACCGCAGCCGGAGAAGGGAGGGCCGCAAGCCCGGGCTCCACGGCTCCGGCCCGTCCCACCACCACCCCCTCTGTGCACTCGGGGAGACTGTCACCAGAGAAAAGGAAAGCGGCACTTCCCCGAGCGGGCTCCGGCGACCTGTCCCGAGGCCGGCGGATCCGGGTGGGGGAGGACGCACGCAGGCAGCCCCGCGGCCCCGTACCTTGGTATTTGTTGTCCAGCTCTCGCAGCACGGACACGTTCCGCTGCATGTCGTGGGGCAGCGACTCCACGCACTCCAGGTAGTCCTGCACGTAGCAGGTGAGGAGCCGGCTCCGCTCCCCGGTCAGGAGCGCGGCTGACGAGTACAGTTGCTGCTGCTGCTGCCCTAACATCCTGCCGCCGCTGCTGCTCCTCGCCGCCGCCGCCGCCGCCGCCTCCGCATCCAGCAGCCACACATGCAACAGCCGCGGCCGCCGCGGCTCCTCCGCTCCGCAGCCCGGCGCCGCGGGGACACCGGCAGCCGCTCGAGAGGGCACCGCCGCGGCCCCCGATCTCCACTCCCCCCAAAAAGAAGCCCTCACTCCCCGCCCCCGCGGTAACAAGCTCAGGGGCGGGGCGAGACCAGGGCGCCCTCCTCCCTTCGCTCTCTCCTCAGGACTGGAGCAGCGGGGATCCCCCCGGCGGGGTCCCGGGCGTTGACACTTCCTGGTCCCCTCAGAGTCCCGAGAGGCTACCAGCCACGACTCGCAACTCGGATCCCCATGACAAGCCCCTAGCTGCCGTCTCTCCGCCCAATCACCCTCAGCGCCTGCCGGAGAGTCTCTCACTGAACTGCCCCCGCCCCTCCGCCTGCGGCCGCCTCTGCGCCTGCGCGGCACTCACTCCTAATAAGGCCGGGGGCCCGCCCCTACCGCCCGACCAGAGGGTTCGCATTCTCCCGCCTTCCCTCGGCCACCCAGGCGATTGGTCTGTCAGCTCTCGGCTCGGGAGGAGGGTGCGGAGGGCGGCCAAACGGCAGGCCGTGCCCCGCCCCCTCTTAAAGGGGACGCTCGGGCAAGCCCGCCTCTTCGCGCAGAGTGTGAATGGGACCTGCGAGGAAAGGTGATGGGCTCCTTCCTTCCGCTGTTCCGACAGGGAGGGGGCGCCTTGGCCGGACTCGCTCGGCCTGGCGTTCCCGACGTTTTTCCCATCAGGTGGATCAAGCGCGGCCCCTCGCGAGCCTTAAAAGGAGCAGCAGGCGGCGGCTTTTCGCCACAGCCCCGAATGAGGTCTGCGGGAACTACGCGCCCCAGCGTGCAGCGGGCTCGGCTCCCGACATGCGCGGCGGCGGGCTCCCGCCGAGCGCTCGCGGCGCCGCTGTCCACCCGCCGCGTCGGTCCTCGGCCGCCGTCTCCCGGCTCCGCGACCGCCGAGGGCTGACCCGGGAGGTCGGCGGCGCTCCCTCCCGGCCTCGCGTGCTCTTCATCGTCCAGTCCGCTCGGCTTTTAAACCTCGCTCCCGGCCTTCGCGCGCGCCAGCTCTCGGACGCCGGGTACCCCGCGGGTTTGTCCGCCTTCCCCTCAGGAATCCCCGGTGTAGTGGCGCGGAGAGGGAAGCCGGGCTGCGTGTGCTACGCGGACGCTTCGTCCACTGGACAACCTTTAAAAAGCCATTCGGGCGAGCTCAGGACGTTTAAGCATTCAGCGTCGGCGAGGGCTCACTAGGAGATCACCTTTACACGAATTTTTATTTAGTTTTACCTCGGTACTAACTACTGGAGGCGCCCCAGGGGAAAATGGAGATGGGAGTAAAACCAAATAGCAACCGGGCGTATCCATCTGATCGATCAGAGTTTGATTTCTCTGCAGCGTAAATAAACGCTAGGCAGAGGAGTTCGTTTTAGTCACGGATGCACTTTCAGTATATATACTGCAAGTGTGTTTGTGAGAGAAATGGGCGTAAATAGAAGAATGCACCGAGAATTTTAGTGGAATGCTCATGTAAACACACCCGATCCGGAGTAGTACCTTTGAGTTAAAAAAATCAAACAAACAAAAAAAAAACGGAGGTAGTTAAGTTTGGGTTTTCTTACACGCAGTTCGCGGCCGCGGTGCACCTGTTTGCTGAGCTATTTAGAAGGCTTTTGAAACTCAAATGGCTGTTAATAGTAAGTAACCACTGACTTGCAAAGGGAAATCTAGATTGTAGCCTAGAAGAAAATGTAAATTTCTAACTAAAATCATTCTAGGAAATTTGGTGTCTAAGAAACAACGGTATTGCAAAGGACTGGAAGATTTGTGTTACTATCTTTCCACAATAGGTTTTTGAATATTAAGTAAGTTCAGGCAGTTCAGTGTTATATGTGGTTTAAGGGATCTTCAAAACGTTAGTGGAGACTGCGTATTAGGAAAAAAAAAAAAAACGATGTATGAACGTGAACACATTTTGCACCAAAACATACTTTAATATCTTTTTCCAGGAGTTTTTAGAAGTCCCCGTACATTTCTAACATTTCTAACCGGTTGGAGATTTTACTGGTGTCATTCTTTAAATCATGCAGATTAAGGAGCCAGGTCTTATTTAAAAAAAAAAAAAAAAAAATGGTGGCTATTAAGAATCAAGTTTTATTCTTACTTGAACCCTTCTGTGTTTTATTTCCTTACAAACTTGAATTAGCTAGTTTTTATCAAAGGCCCAAAGTAGTGTAAGATACTTTCTTATTTATTAAATCATGTTAGACACCAAATGTTCCTATTTTGTTTGTTTTTTGTTTTTAAGAGATTTTTGCTATAGGGTCCATTTGCTCACAAGACAGAAAGTGAGAAATTACTCCCCATAAGGGATGGCCGCTGCAGTCCCTTCTCTATTCTCCCGGGATTTATCTTGGGTACTCATATACAAATGCCTGGCTTGAGGTTTTGCTTTTTTTTTTTTGGGGGGGGGGGTAGGTTTTTTTTTGTTTTGTTTTTTTTGGAGAGGTTTTTCGCTATAGGGCGCGTGTGCTCGCCAGACAGAGAGAGAGAGACATAGAGACAGAAAGCGAGAAATCACACCCCAGGGGGGATGGCCATGCCGCAATCCCTTCTCCATTCTCCTCTTGGGATCTTGGGCACGCACGCACACGCGCCCGGCGTGAGTTTTAAGCCACCGGGTCCGGGATGCGAACCGCGGTAGACTATGTGGGAGTCCAGCGACATAGCCATTACGCTAACTGCTGGTTCCCTTGTGGGGGGTAGTTTAAGAGAGATTTTTACTATAGGGAGCAAGCACATGCCAGAGAGAAAGAGAAAGTAAGAAATCACCCCCAGGGAGGAGGGCCATGCTACAATCCCTTCTCCATTCTCCTCCTGGAGATCTTGGCCACACATACACACACACAAACACACACGTGCTGGGTGTGAGTTAAGCTGTTGGGTGGGGGACTTGAACCATGGTCAACTGTGTGGGAGTCCAGCAACATAACCATCATGCCATCTGCTGGTCCTGTGCCTATGGATTTTATTGGCCCAATAAATGATCTTGCAGGTGGATAGAACATCTGATTAGAGACTAAAAGCGAGAAAAGGTAATGATCCTAGAGCAAAATGAAAGGAAGGAAGACTGAGTATGGGGTAGGAAACATATTGTTGCATTGTTTTCACCTTTTATAATTCTATTGGACAGGCTTAAAGGAAGCAAGATACCCAAATACTGATATTTCAGCTGGTTCTGGTCTAAACCTATAAAGCACTCTTTTTATTTAAAGAATTATTTTATTTAACTTTATTTTATTTATTTATTTTAATTTGACCAGAGAGGGACAGAGTGAGAGAGAGAGGGAAAGTGAGAAAGCAAGCCTCCAGATTCAGGATTCGAATTGCAGTCGGCCATGTGGGAGTCAGTCAGCACACTTAACCACCATGCCACCTGTTGGTACTTATAGCTCTTTTCATATGAGTATGTGTGTGTATATATGAGTTGTTTCAGACATGTGCTTTTTTTGCTATATTTATTTATGAAGGTTAACTTAAGGCTTATTCCTGCCATTGTGAAAGTAGTGTGTGTAGGGAGAGTACTTACATAAAAATAAAACAAATCACCATACTCCCTAAACCCAACTCTTGATATTGATTATTAATTTTATTTTCTTCTCAGTAGTCACTTATTTTCTCCTCACTAGTCACTAATTTGAGGCCTCTTCAGACAAGGTTTCCTGACTAAGTTCAAAATTAAAAATCTTTAATTCTCAACAATATAATTGGTGTTATTTAATCCCGTGATTAAAGCCAAAAAAGCATCTTATTTGCTCTTCGGTGTATTTTCTTTTTTAAAAAAAGAATTTTCTTCCTTCCTTCCTTCCTTCCTTCCTTCCTTCCTTCCTTCCTTTCTTTCTTTCTTTCTTCCTTTCTTCCTTTCTTCCTTTCTTTCTTTCTTCCTTTCTTTCAATTTGGCCAGAGAGGGACAAAATGAGAGCTAGAGAGAAGGCAAGAGAAAGCCATCAGGTCTGGGAGTTGAACCGTGATGGACCATGTGGGAGTCCAGCGTCCTTAGCCACCTTGCCACCTGCTGACCCTACTTCAACGTATTTTCTACCATAAAAGTACCCTAAAATATATTATTGGGACCAGCAGATGACATAGTGGTTACATTGCTAGACTCCTGCATGGTCAGCCACAGTTCAAGTCCCAGATCTGGTGGCTTAAAACTCATACTCAGGAGCTGGCAGGTGGCATGACGGTTAAAGGCACTGGACTCCTACATAGCCAACTGCAGTTTGAGTCCTGGACCCAGTGGCTTGCTTTCTCACTTTCCTTCTGGTCAAATTTAATAATAACCTTATTAAATAAATCATTTTAAAAACTCACGCCGGGCACGTGTACATGCATACCCAAGATTCCAGAAGGAGAATGGAGAAGGGACTATGGTGTGGCCATCCCCCCTAGGGAGTGATTTCTTGCTTTCTGTCCCTCTCTCTGGCAAGCATACGCACCCAATAGCAGAAATCTCTCAAAAAAAAAAAAAAAAAAAAAAAAAAAAAAAAAAAAAAAAAGTCACCCATCTCCCCAAATTAATATCTAAGATTACATTTAATTTCTAAGTCAATTATTTTAAAAAGTCCCTGGAAGAAATGCATATGCTTCCAAATCTCTCTTGCATCTCTTATTCATATTATTAGAAGGGAGAGCACCAGCTTTAAACTGATTAAAAACAAACTAGTTGTACTTCTGAAAGATTTCTGAAGATATCTCCTGAGAAAATGCAGCTTCTGCTTGAGTCGAGCTAATTAAATTTGAAATCCTTTTTCTACTTTTAAATATTTGTTTCACTTTTATTATAAGGACATTTTTAAGCAAATGCAAAACTAAATAGTTTTACATACTATTCACACTTTAACAGTTATTAACCTATGGCTAATATTATTTAATCTATAATCCTTCACACACTCTTATGATTGCTGGACTATTATCATTTTATGTATAAATACATTAAGTACATAACTGCATTCACCAGAGAAAGAGAGGGAGAAAGTGCCTCTTGATGGGCCATGGTCACATGCAATTGCTTCTCCCTGGTTTTTTTTTTTTTTTTTTTTTTTTTGGAGAGGTTTTTGCTATAGGGCGCGTGCGCTCGCCAGACAGACAGAGAGAGACTGAGAAACAGAAAGTGAGAAATCACCCCCCAAGGATGGCCATGCCGCAATCCCTTCTCCGTTGTCCTCTCGGGATCTTGGGCGCACACACACACACGCGCCCGGCGTGAGTTTTAAGCCACTGGGTCCGGGACGTGAACCGCGGTCAACCACGTGGGAGTCCAGCGACATAGCCATTACGCTAACTGCTGGTCCCGCTTCTCCCTGTTTTCATCCTGAAAGGAGTTAAACACCCACACAAGACACCCTGTATGTTTTTCAAGCTGCTGGGAGGCCACGTTCAAACAGAAGCAGGCCTTGTGGAATGTGTTTCCCTTAACCACTACATATTTCCCTATAAATACTTTAAATATGAACAGATAAAACTTTTTTTTTTGAGGTTTTGCCTTAGAGTGCATGCATTTTCCAGAGAGACAGACTTCGTGAGGGGGAAAGTGAAAAATCACCACTCTAGGGGCGATGCCCATGCTGCAGTCCCTTCTCCACCCTCCTCCTGGGATCTTGGGCTTGGGCATGCACATGATTTTCAAGCCACCAGGGCCGGGACTCAAATTGTGATCAGCCATGTGGAAGTCCAGGACGTAATAGTTACACCATCGGTTGCTCCCAAAGATAACAAGTTTTTAAAAATATATACATAATACTATCATGCTACCTCCAAAATTTTACTGTTATTTAATATTTAGGTAATTCAAATGTTTAAGTTTCCCTATTGTCCCATTAAATCTTGTTACTTTTGATTTAAAGGATCCAAACACATTGTACACATTTCATTTGTTAAGTGAGGTCTTTATCAACCAATACGGCAATAATTCTCTATTTAATTCATTGAAGCAGATAGCAATGGTTTTCTAAAGATAGTGGGTGATTGAAAAGCACTGTTACATATATGGGGATATTAAATTCAAGAAAATCACTTAAATGAAATCCACATATTAAAATGTCACCAATTGGTAGCCCATTGTAGAAATGTCATTGTACCTATTGCAAATAAATAAATAATTTCTTTTTTTTAAAGGTTTTTTGCCATAGGGTATGTGTGCTCACTGGAGGGACATAGAGAGACAGAGAGAAAAAGTGAAAAATCACCCCTCCTGGGGGGGATATGGCCACCATGCAAGTCCTTCTCCTCCTAGAACTTTGGTCACCCATGCACATGCCGGGCTTGAGTGTCAAGTCACCACATCCAAGACTTGAACCTTGGTTGGCTGTGTGGGAGTTCAACACCTTAGCCACTATACTACCTGCTGGCTCCTGATAAATTTTAATAATCTAGGAATTTGTATTAATTTAGTGTAATTTGTTCTAGAAGGTCTAGTGAGGTATTTTAAATTATATATATATTTTAAAAAAACTTAATTCATTAGTACAAAAAACACCTTTAAAAAATACTAAATGTATGCCATTCCACTGAGCTCAGTTATAAAGCTTTTTATTTTAATTGCCAGAGGGTATGTGTACTTGCCAGAGATAGCAAGAGGGAAAAAAAGCACCTTTCTCCCACCCCCCACCCCTCACCCATGGGGTGAGGTCACACCACAATCCGTTCTTTATTTCTCCATTTTACATGGATTTGGGATATACACACACACTCCCATTGTATTTTTCAAGGTGCCAGGGCTGGGATTCAAACCTTAGGCAGCCATGTGGGATCCAGTTTCCTTAACCACTAGGCCGTGGGACTGGCCCTATAAAGCATTTTTAATTACTCTATTGTGTAGGTAGTAAATACTAGTTGTAGTAAAAAAAAAAAAAAAAATCAAAGGCATAAGAAGAAGATATATAAAACAAACAAACAAACAAAAAACACTACAGGGCCAGCCAGGAGGTGCAAGATCTGACATAGCTAAATGAGTGGTCGGAGTCTCAGACAGGGCACCTTGAAAAACACGGTGGGCACATGTGCATGTTTGCCCAAACTCCGACGAAGCGTGAAGGAGAAGGGATTGCGACCTGCCCATCCCTCTACAAGGGGGCTTTCTCACTTTCTTGTTCTCGTTCTCTAATGAGTACACACTACCTAAAGCAAATATTAAAAAAAAACAAAACCTACAAATTTGAGATAATTCTCAATATCTAAGTCTACTCCCTGAAATGTAATTCTATTTAGCAGGGCTTTTTTTGTTTTTTTGTTTGTTTGTTTTGTTTTGTTTTAAAGAAAGTCTTTAGCTAGAATTAAAAGAGAAAGTTAAGAAAAATAGTATTCTCTAGAGGGAATATTAGAATCAGCAATGTCAACTTATAGGTGTGGTTTATGTTATAGATAGCACAGATTTAAAAATTGACGTATACAGGGGCCAGCTGGTAGTGTAATGGTTAAGGCAACTGGATCCCACATGGTTGACTGCACGGTTTCAGTCCCAGACCGGGTGGCTTGGAAAACATACCAGGCATGTGTGCATGCATGTTCAAAATTCCTAGAGGAGAATGGAGAAGGAATTGAGGCAGGGCCATTCTCCTAGGGAGTGATTCCTCACTTTTCCTCTCTGTTGAGTGAATGCATCCTATAGCAAACGAACAAAAATTTGGGTTATAGGATCAGTCCTACTACTCTGAGTTATAGTACTATTCAGCATTTAGGGTGACTACTCAGAGCAAAAAATGACCCTAAGATATTTTAATGAAGTGAGTGTGAATGGGACCGTAGTAAAAAGGAAATTCAGTTAATAGAATATCATATTCCCATAACCAAGAAGAAAAACAAGCATGTTATCCCCTTGGTTATCCTAGAGAGAAAAAAATAACACATGGTATACTTTGCATATTGCTGACCAGAAAAACATTCAATTTTTCCTGGATGGTTACCATAGTTACATGAGCCGTTTATAACATCAAGAGGGGGAACTAGGTCACAGTACTGAAGGAGTTTGAATTATGCAATTATGTTTTCTAAAAACAGGGAAAAGGGTTTTAAATTTAGGGAAGAGAGGTTTATAGTATGTGTTCAAAATTGTAATTCTGGTCTAATTTTGCTGGTGAAACTTAAACATTTGCCCAGAATTAAGAATTTTGGCAAATAGATATAAGATATGATAGATTTTTTTTAATTGCTGGAGGATACATGTACTCACCAGAGAGAAAGAAAGAGGGAGAGAAAGCTTTCCCCAGTGGGATGTGTCAGGGTGCACCTCCCTCCCAATCATCTTTTCCATCCTATCAGGATTTGGGGTATGCACACGCACTTACTGTTTTTCAAGGCACCAGGGCTGGGATTCCAACTGTAGTCACCCATGTGGAACCCAGCTCCCTTAACCACTAGACCACTGGCTGGCCTGATGCAATAGATTTTAAGTTATTCAACCTGTACAAATAATGTAATGACCAGATCCGCAAATGTGATATAAGAGTTGCCAACACATTCTATCCATGGAGATATCCCTTCTTCTTAGTGGAATGTCCTTAAAATGTTTTTGTAGTAATCAGTAAATTCAACAACTGCCTAGAATCTGGGAGTAGTCAAACCAAGTGTAAGCTGAACCTTTGACCTTTTACCTTCTTTGGAAGCTTGAGATAAAGTTTGGCACAATGCTAACACTTTCACCCTGTTGTACAGTGATTTTTTTTCTATTAATTTCGTCAAATGAAAGTTAAAGTGTGGTAGAGTAGGGAGGGACTGTATTAGAAGCTGTGATAGCATAGCCTTCACTATTTAAACTATAATAAATAAATAAATATATATATATATAAATATATACACACACACACTAACATGTGTGTGTGTGTATAGTATATAATCAGATCAGTCCTACTACTCTGAGTTACAGTATTATTCAGTACTATTATATATAAGCTAGCTTATATATGTGTATATATATACATATATAGATAGATATATATATAGATAGATATAGATATATATGTAGTATGTGTGTATTTTCTCCTAACAACCCCACAAAAAAATGATGTTCTTATTCAGGAACAATGTTTACTGTACTAGAGGCCCACATAGTGCTCAATAAATGGGTTGAAATGAAGGGAAAAAATTTCATCTCAAGGTTGTAGAATTTCACATGATTGTTTTTAATCTCATGGTCACTAAACAAAACTACTTCTATGGATGGAATTAAGAACGAATTAATTTTCGTGCAAAAAAAAAATCGGAAATCCATGTAAAGCTTTTTCCTAATATGCATTTTCATGAACTTTCTGTGGATTCATAGATTTTTTTTTTAATGCTGAAATGAATCTTAGATCAGTAATTTTTCCCCAAAGAAAGAGAGAGCAGGAAACAGAGCCTCACCAAGCAGCTGGGTGATCCACTGCTGCTCACGGTAACTTACAACCGTCATGTTATTGGAAAGAGACTAAGGAATACTATTAAGGATCACCTCCAGACCAACTTTTTATAGATAATACTGTTGGGACCCAGAGAAGTTTAGGTATTCGCCCAGCATCACATAGCAGCTCATGTATTAATGGCATACCTAAACATTTTAAAAGCAAAACAAATATTAATCTTTTTTTTCTTTTTTTAAAGCTTTTTTTTTTTTTTTTTTTTTTTTTTTTTTTTTTTTTTTTTAGTTTTTGCCATAGGGTATGTGCACTCACTAGAGAGAGACAGTAAGAGGAAAGGTGAGAAGTCATCCCCCCCACATGGCAATCCCTTTTCCTCTATTCTCCTCCTAAGATTTCGGGCATCCATGCATACATGCTCTGCATGATTTTCGAGTTGCTGGGTCTGGGACTTGCACCATGGTCTGTCATGTGGGAGTCCAGTGCCTTAAATACCACACCACCTGCTGGCCCCCAACAAATATTAATCCTATTAACTGGCTGTTAATCATTATTGAAAAGGTGAAAAGTACCCATAGGAAAAAAAAATTAAGGATATTGTAAAATTATTTTTCCCATGATGTCTTGCAGCAGATTTAACAAAATTACTTCTAAATTAGAATTTTCTGAATGATAATGTTCAATCACAAAATCCAAAGTACTAGGAACCATATATGCTTTAGACTTATTTTCAAGGGCCAAATGTCAGTGCTTTTGGTACTAGCTGAAGAGTGGTCTTTCAAAATCAAACTACTGCTGTTGGCCAGGTGCTTTTTGTTAATATTGTATTACTTTTAAATGATTCTAAGTGTCTATTTGATGAGGCCTTACAGGAGTTATTGTTATATTAATTGCTCTTGGCATGGTTAATTTAATCCAGCATTTTGGTGAATATTGATTTATCTTTCATGAGTAATACATTTTTTTGAAAAATTGCTTATCTAATTTAGTTCTATAAATTGGTGTTCCTCAACCCTCTTTTATACTGAAACCAGGATATCAGGCTTTACACGATATACATTTTTCTAGAAAATTGTGTTTAAACCTCACTTTGCTGTATCAAGTAATTTTAAACGTGCCACTTCAGTAAAATACCCAAGCTCTGAAAATGAAAATATTTATTTAATACAAATAACTTATCAGATTTTATTTCTTGTTCTCATGTGCTATCTTGAAACATAGATTTAGTTTTTTGTTATCTAACTTCAGTCTAGGTGTAATTTCTTTTTTTGCTTTTCTAACTGGAGTGTGCACTGTGAATACATCAACACAATATCCTTTGGTCACAGAAGTATCTTCAGGGCAAGGTTTTAAAGAAATGACAGACATATTTTCTTCTGGTTTCTGAAACAAAAATATGGGTCCATCCCACAAGGCCAAACATGGTTTAAGTCCCAGGCCTGGTGGCTTGCTTTCTCACATTCCCCTCTCTCTCTATGTCTCTCTCTAATCAAATTAAAATAAATGAATGAATAAATAAAATAAAATAATTAATTATTTTAATATATATATATATATGTATATAAAATATATGGGGAAAATTATTATATGGAACATATTGATGCTAAAATGTCTTATATAATGGAGAAATAGAACAATCAGGGAAATAATGGAGGGACCAGGAGATGATGTAATGGTTATGTTGCTAGACTCCCACGTAGTCAACCATGGTTTAAGTCCTAGACCTGGTGGCTTAAAACTCATGCCGGGCACATGTGCCTGCATGCCCAAAATTCCAAAAGGAAAATGGAGAAGGGATTGTGATGTGGCTATTCCCCCCTGGGGGTTTATTTCTTGCTCTCTGCCTCTCTGTATCTCTCTGTCTCTCTGGCAAAGTGCACATGCCCGATAGCAAAAATCTCTGGGAAAAAAAAATATAAGCGTCAGAACCACTAGTCATGATGGTAAAACATTAAAATTTAGGGACTTTGGCCCAGACTCTATTGCATAATCAACAGCTTACCAGACTGGATCTGGAAGCTATACCCCAACCACTGTTCAAGTCTCTTGGTTTGTTTCTGGTCTGGTTGGCCAGAAAACATGCTGGTCATATGCTCATGTGATATCTAGAGATTTGATTTATCCTTCTGCATATTTGATTTTTTTTTGGTATGTACATTATTTTAACAAAATTTAAGATTTATTTGAATTTTTTTAGGAATTACTTTATTGATCAATTGGTTGATTTATTCATTTAATTTAACCAGAGAGGGACAGAATGAGAGAGAGAGAGGAGGAAACTAAGAAAGCAGGCTGCCAAGTCCAGGACTCAAACCGCGGTCAGCCATGTGGGAGTCCAGCATCCTTAACCACCATGCCACCTGCTGGTTCCATATTTTAAATTTTAAAGTAGCAACTTTCTGTGCTTTCTAGAATAGCAAAATGCATGTATATCCACTTAGAATTAGAAAGGAATACATAAGAAAATACAATAAATGTTTAGATTCAATTCACTTTTGTGAGAATTTTCTTCTACTGATAGTAATACCTGTATTTGCCTACCAGCATTCTAATTGTGCATATAATATTATACAAAATTAAAATCAAGAACTACTGTAATTGGTGAATTTGAAGCTTTTGAAGACTTCCCACTTTAGGAATTAATCTAGGCAGTTTTGGCTTAGAAACACATGCTTTGTGAAAATGTTTTACTAAGTTAAGAGAGGTTTTTGTACAGTCTTTCTTATCCAGGGTAGCCCTCAACTTGCTGTTAGGAGTTTTTTCACTTTTTGAGGGATGTCATTTGAGGTTAAGGTGGAGATTATTTTCATTTTTAGGAATCGCATGTTTAGAATTCATATTTAGACTGTTATGTGTTAATGACCTCCATAATTTCTGCCTACAACTTCAGAAGAGAACTGTGAGATGTAACTATCCAGGCAGGAGCCCTTTCCTGAACTCTTATTGAGCGATGATGTTCTCCATAGGAATGAAACTTGGCAGAAACAGGGCTGGTCCCAGAGCCTAGTGGTTCACAGAGCCAGATCCCACATGGTCAACAGGCATGATTCCTAGCCCCAGAAGCTTGAAAAACATGGTGGATGTGTGTGTGTGCATAACCTAAATCCCAATGGAATGGAGAAGTGAAGCAGAAGTGACTGCAGTGTTACAGTGCCCCTTTGATGGGTGCTTTCTCCCTCTCTCCATTTCTGCAGTGAGTGCATATGCCCTCGGGCAATAAATAAAGAAATTTGGCAGAAATATTTAATGAAGAGCGAAGTTGTGGTGCAGCCATAATGCAGCTGGACCCACATGGGAGGGGTCTTGGGTTGGCATGCCAGGATATCCCTGAGCTGAGACTGGGGGCATTGATTGCAAGGTGGGGACTCTGTTGGTGTTGCTCCTCTTCTCAGAAATAAATAAATTAAATTTAAAAAATTGAAATATCAGTACCAGTAGATGGCATACCGGTTACATTGCTGGACTCCCACATGGCCAACTGTGGTTCGAATCTCCAACTGGCAGCTTGAGACTCACACCAGGTGCTTGTGCATGCATGCCCAAGACTCTAGGAGGAGAACAGAGGAGAAAGGATACATCATGGCCATCCACCCCCACCCCCACCAAGGGATTAGTTTCTCACTTTCCTTCTTACTATGTTTGTCTCTCCTGCACTCTGGTAAGTGCATGTGCCCTAAGGCAAAAACCTAAAAAAAAAAAAAAAAAAATCTAATGAAGAGGAATCTGAACATAGCAAGTGAGAAAGGAAAAGGATTAGGAGAAAACTCCAGATGTCAAAGCAAAGAGAGGATTTGGCACAGAAAACCGCTATGATTATTTCCATTGCATGGCTCAGAGACCTCCAAGAAATTGATTCTATCCCACTGGACATATTGTTCAATTTGGGTTAGAAATTATTTTTCAGTAAATAGATGTTAGTAGATAGATAGTACAAAGAAAAGCAATTAAAAATAGTGACTTGAGTGGTTGTAATACCTCATTATGTAAGATATCTTTTTCAGAAAATTATTCAGTGTGTGGTGTTGCTTTCTAGGGAAGAATGGGAGTGACAACTCGGCTGCAATGAATAATGGTCCAAGGGAAGAGGGAAGGAGAAGAAGAAAAGAGCAGTTAACAGAGAAATGAGGTTATACAGAAAGAAGAGGATAGATCTGACTTTTTTTCCTAAGAATTATTTATTTTATTCATTCATTCATTCATTCATTCATTTACAAATTTCACCAGAGAGAGAAAAAGGGAAAGTGAGAAAGCAAGCCACTGGGTCTGGGAAGCAAACTACGGTCGACCATGTGGGAGTCCAGCACATCAACCATCATGCCACCTGCTGGCCCCAGATCTGATATTTTTAGAAGGTAAATTATCTGTTGGGTGTAGTGACTATATTTAGGACATGAGGAAAAAAGATGTGATCTAGGATTTTGGCATGGGCCACAGATAGATGGATGTGTGAAATAGAAAATCAGGAGACAAATCAGGTTTGTAGGGAAAACATACAAACTGAAGTTGTACAAATGTTATAAAACCTGCCGTTTTTACAACTTGGAGCACTGTCCATCTAACAGCTCTTCCAAACAACATAAACACTTCTTATGTGTAGCCCATGTGTTTGCATAGCCTATGTTTTTTTTTTTATAAAGTATGATATGATTTGAGGACAAAGTAGTTTTAAAAATATCACTTCACATGCCCAGACTTCCATTAGTTTTGAATTTTTTAGTAAGCCAGGAAATTAGTGTTAGTAAGGTTAAGCAAGGAGAATACATACCCTTATGAGGAAAAGAGGAAATGAGTGTTAGTAAGGATATGTAAGGATAATATACGCCCTTATGAGGAAAGAGTTAATGCGACAGTTCTGGTTACTTACTCCTTGCCCTTGTATCTCCAAAGGAATCATCTTTGACTCTTGTCCAACCCCCTAGAAAATGGCCCTCGGAGTATCCTTTATGTTAGTGATGATGATTTTGTTATGTGTACCTGGAAAAAATGGACCTTTCCCTACTGATTTGCCTGGTTGCTTTGTACAAGAACAAGCATATGCACCTGCTTTTGTAGTATGGCTTCTAACTTTTGGTGCCATGGCTGATTACATAGAGTATGTGTACATGAAAGGCCCCTAAAAGGATTTGAGACTCAAACAGGCTTTGGCGGCCAGAGACATTCCACACATCTATAGTTTCTTGCAAGAAAGGAAGAAAAGAGAGAGGGAGAGAATTCCCATATGGCTTCAAATAAATGACATCAAAAGCTGTGTCGGACCTCTGTAAACTCCACTGACCCATCTTTTTCCTGTTGCCTTTGCTGTGTATCCTGTTAACCTCTGCTGTAATAAATCTTAGCCATGTGTGTAACGTGATATGGGATCTTGTGAGTCCTTCAGCAATCACCAAGGGAAACAACCATAGACTTAGTACTAAGAAATTTGAAACCCAATTTGTCCATCTGAGTCTAGACAAGATTCACTGAAAAAAGAATGATCAACATTTACAAGTATATCTGGGTTTAAACTAAAAGCTTTGGTCTTAGTCCAGGAGACATTTATAATCTCTACTGGGATATAGAGTAACTATTGGGGAAATGCTTACAGACATAAGTATGAATAAAAGAAAATCGATGGACCAGTTCTATGACCTGGTGGTTAAGGCAGTCAGGTCCCACGTAGCCAAACACACAGTGTGAGTCCTAGACCCAGGAGCTTGAAAAACATGCCAGGCACATGTGCATATGTACATAAAGTCCTGAAAGGAGAGAGAAATGGAGAAGATATTGCAGAATGACCATTCTTCCTGCCTCTGTATCTCCTGGTGAACACATGCACCCTCCAGTAGAGAAAAAAAGAAAAAAAGCAAATTAGCAATAAATGCAGAAGAAAGGTAGAATTAAAGATAGATTAAAATTGTTAGGAGTCAGGCCAGCTGGATCCCACATGGCCAACTGCACAGTCCGAGCCATGGACCTGGCATCTTGAAAAACATACCAGACGTGTGTGTGTGTGTGTATGTGTGCCCAAAATTCCAAGAGGAGAATGGAGAAGAAGAGATTGCAGCATGACCATCCCTCTGGGAATAGGGGGATGCTTTCTCACTTTTCCTCTCTCTCTTTCTCTGTCTCTCTCTCTGGGAAGCACACATACTCTGTAACGAATTTTAAAATGAACAAATAAAATAACAAAGAAACAACTTAGTAGGAGTCAAGCAAGGTAAATGGAAAATGGTGGGCATTTAAGAAGAGCTATAGGAAGCCAGCAGGTGGCCTGATGGTTAATGGCGCTGGATTCCCACCTGGCTGACCACGGTTCGAGTCCTGGACCTTGCCCTTTCTCTCTCTCTGTCTCTGTCTGGTCAAATTAAAGAATAATGATAGCAAATGGAATTAAATTTTTAAAATAATTATTTTTTTAAAAAAGTTATATGATCACATTATCAAAAAAAGCTTCCTTTTTTCCCTCATATATACTTCATCAGTATGTAAAAATATGTCATTTTTTCCCCATTGAATTTTATCCAATATATTCTGTGTCCAACTCAAGTTTGCCTAAATTACTTGTATAGAATCAAAATTTGTACCAAATCATAAAGACAACTGTCCTTCAGTATCCATTGAAAATTGGTTCCAGGACACCCCACCCCCACATCTCCAAGGATATCAAAATCTATGGATGCTCAAGTTCCTTATATAAAATGGCATAGTATATAACTATGCACATTTTCCTGTATACTTGAAATTATCTCTAGATTACTTCTAGTCCCTAACACAATGTAAATGCTATGTAAGTAGTTGTATCATTTAGGCAATAGTGATGAGAAAAATCTGTACATGTTCAGTACCGGCACAACTAAGTTTTAAAATATTTCCCATTACAGTTGGTTGAATCTGCAGATATGGAACCTGCAGATACGGGGTGGGGGGGGGGGGTGGGCAGGGTAACTGTATATTTCATATACTAATTTGTAAATGTTATTTATTATTATTATTATTTTTTAAATTTGCTATAGGGCATGTGTGTGCACTAGAGAGAAACAGAGGGAGAGAGCATGAGGGAAAGTGAGAAAACAAGCTGCCAGGTCTAAGACTTGAACCACAGTCAACCATGTGTAGTCCAGCACCTTAACCACCTCACCATCATTGGTCCCTATACCAATTATTTTGAACTCTCCAGTATGAATTTCAGCTGTGGGTTAATACTCTCACCCTCTTGGTACTACGAGGCCTCAGTTCTTAGTTGTTCATCATCTCCACATGCAGCCCCCATATGGCCCCAGGTGAGGTGTGGTTGGGAGTGTATGCGACTAACCAACTGCTTTCAGGCTTATCTGCTCCCTGTCAGGTGTCACGTGCTAGGCTATTCCCATACCCCGACAGAGGGAGTCTCTCCATCAAAGAGGTGAAGTGGAGGCAATGAAAGCAGGTGGCAATGGAAAGTGGGGAACAAATCCCCCAAAAAAGAAAATGAGAGGAGGAGACTTAAAGTCCACATAGAAACTGTCTAAGTCTCACTAACGCCACAGCCTCCAAGCAGCCCAGATAAGGATAAAGGAACTATCTGGGAGGCAAGCAGATGGCATAATGGTTTTGTCGCTGGACTCCCATGTAGTTGACTAAGGTTGTGTCTTGGACCTGGTGGCTTAAAACTCAAGCCACCATTTTGGGTGTGCGTGCACACCCAAAATCTCCAGAGGAGAATGGAGGAGAAAGGATTGTGCTGTGGCCATTTCCCCGGGGGATTATTTCTTGCTTTCTTTCTCTCTGTTTCTCTGGCTAGTGCACACGCCTTATAGCAAAAATCTCTCTCAAAAAAAAAAAAAAAAAAAAAAATTGAGTCGAGGTCATCCGAGGGTCCAAGATAAAATCCAGAGTTTTTAGATATATGGAGAAATAGGAAAATGTGAACCAAAAGTTAATTACCCCAAAATAAACCAGATATTGGAACTAAAGACACAATTCTTTCTTTATTTTGCCAGAGGGCATATGCACTCATTAGATAGAGACGGAGAGGAGAAAGTACCCTCCCATAGGGAATGGCCATACTACATCCTCTCTCCATCTGTCCCCTCCCTTGGGATTCTGGGCGCCCACACAGATGCACGCACACACATACATGCATATGTGTGCCCAGCATGTTTCTCAAGCCCCTGAGTCGGGAATGCAAACTGCGTGGTTGGCCATGTGGGATCTGACTGCCTTAGTCCCCCAGACCATGGAGCCAGCCCAAGACAAGGATTTTTAATAGCAGTCGTGACTATGCTCAAGAACTTAGAGGGGAACATTTTTGTAATAAATAAAAAGGTAGGATATTTCTGAAGAGAAAAGGAAACCATGAAGAGGAATGGAAAGCTAGAACTGACAAATGTAATATCTGAAGTAAAAGTTTCGCTGGATAGCAGTATGACCAGAGTGGAAATAATTGTCCGAATTTGAAAGCAGAGTCCAGCACCTCAACCACCACACCACCTGCTGACCCCAGATCTGTGTTTTTAAAAAGTCAGCGCCCACTTTTTGTATTTAAATATTAAAAATAATTTAAACTGGAAAAGTGATAGCTGAAATTTTCCCAAATTTGTGAAAGATATAAATGATAAGATCCAATAAGCTCAGTGAAATTGAAGCATGTCATAATGAAAATGTTAGCTAGGAACAGCAGAGTGAATCTGTTGAAAAGCAAAAGTAAAGATAAAATTTTGAGCTAGAGAAAAAGTACATTAAATGAGGGGGGGGGAAGAAATGTAAAATGCCACTAACTTCTCATCAGAATTAAGTGACATGATATCTTGAAAGTTCTGCAAAGGGAAAGAAAAAGTCAACCCAGAATTCTGTACCTGAAAGTTACCTTCCAGATGCCATAAACTGAAATATTCCTGAGATTTAAGTAAATTAAGGACATTTTCTCTTAAAAGAAAACTAAGTGGAGCTGGCAGGTGGTGTGGTGGATAAGTGCCCTGGAGTCCCACTTGGCCAACTGTGGTTTGAGTCCCAGACTTGGTGCCTTGCTTTCTCACTCCCTCATCCCCACCCCCATGTCCCTGGTCAAACTGAAAAATGATAATGACAAATGAAATTAAATAAATAAATACACCTTAGGAAAAGAAAACTAAGAGTTTGTCATCAGCAGACTTACCTATACTACGAAAGATACCAAATGAAATTCTTCAGACAGAAGGGGCGTAATACCAAATGGAAGCCTTGATGTTCAGGTTCCGAGACCCTCGCCGTGTGGGATCCATCTTCTCTTGAGCAGTGCAGTACTGTCGAGCGTCATAACAGGCCCAAGGCGTTCCAGGTAAAGGGCGGAGCAGGTGTAGAAGTCCTGAAGGGAAGGACTTCATGTGATGGAGGAAGAAAGAGCTCAGGTTGGTTGAACAAGACAGAGGCCAGGGTCATGTATGGCCTGAAATCTTCTCATTTGTACAAGGAAGGGAGATGACGAATTAAAGGGCCAACAGACTTTTTTCTGTAAAAGACCAGAAGATAAATAATTTGGGTTTTGCCATCCAAGGGAAAAGGGAGGAAGACATTTCCAGAATGACATTAGTAGGAGAAAAGTCTGACATAATGTTTATAATTTTGAGAAAGGAGTGCCCAGTAGTTATAATTTTGTTGTTGTTCTGTTAAGGAAATCAGACCCTCAACTGAGCTAGTATCCACCCAAAAGTAGGACTTATGACAAGAAGAACCAGAAGTGAGAAGAGAAAAATACAATGATTGTTAAAAAGCTGACTTGGGTAGGCCAGCATTTGGCATGGTGGTTAAGAGGCTTGTCCCACATGACCGACTCCATGGTTCAAGTCCTGAACCTGGTAGCTCGAAGAACCCACCAGGCACATGTGCCTGCATGCCCAGAATCGCAAGAGGAGAATAAAGGAGAAGGGATTGTGGTGTGGCCATCGCCCCGCAGGGTGATTTCTCTCTTGACCTCTCTGTCTCTCTCCTGTGAGTACATGCATCCTATGGCTAAAATCTAAGAAAAAGAATCTGACACGAGTTGAAAGAGGTAAACTATCTGCAAAATTGGAAGAAGGCAACTTTGCTTTTCATGCTTATTATCGTCCTGCCATCCTCCAAAAAAGAAAGGTAAAATTTTCTCTGTTCTTAAGTTTTTGGCACATAATTGCTAAGATGTTATCTTCTTTTTCCTTCCTTCCTTCCTCGTTTTTGTTTGTTTGTTTGTTTTCTCTTGTTTCTTTCTTTCATGGCAATGAGAGAAAGAGAAAGAAAGACAAGCAACCTCAACAGGACCTCCCGAGAGGAGAATGGAGGAGAAGGGATTGCGGTGTGGCCATCCCCCCTGGGGGGTGATTTCTCGCTTTCTATCTCTCTGTCTCTCTCTGCCTGTCTGGCGAGCGCACACGCCCTATAGCAAAAACCTCTCCAGAAAAAGAAAAAAAAAAAAAGATTCGCCACCAGCCTTCCCAGACAGCTAGAATCCTGGGTACATAGATTTTAACAGGTTGACTAGGAACTGAACCAAAACCGAAGCCGCGATCTTTCGTATGGATCCAGCATCACTAGAGCAGCTGGCCCTTCTTCCCTTCTTTTGGAGGTTTAGTCCCTGAGCAATCAATGCCCTAATGCTGCCCTCTGGTGACTAAAAGATCCCTTCGTTGGACCCTTCACCTAAGCCTAAACACTTTTCCTAGGCTGTGCTCTGGACTGGGAGACTTCCAAACATTTATGGAAAATGCATATTATGAAGACTACGTGGGACCAGCAGTTGGGACCTGCAGTTGGCATAATGGCTATGTCACTGGACTCCCATGTAGTTGACTGTGGTTCGAGTCCTGGACCCAGTGGCTTAAACTCACACCGGGTGCATGCGTGTAAGTGCCCAAGATCTCAAGAGGAGAATGGAGGAGAAGGGATTGTGGCATGGCCATCCTCCCTGGGCGGGAGGGGTCATTTCTCACTTTGTCTCCCTGTCTCTCTCTGTCTTTCTGGCCAATGTGTCCTATAGCAAAAACCTCTCCCTCCCCCCCCCCCAAAAAAAAAGCATGGATTTCAATTGTGTTTGCACCAAAATATAAACACGTGTTTTAATTCCATTAACTTTTTAAAGCTCACTCATATTTGTTTGTATAGTTCTCCTCCATAAAGGATTTTAGGGATTTTGAAAAACATCAGCGTAAATAGAAGAAATTAGTTTTCCTAGTTTTACATTTTGTTTTCTTTTTAAAATTCTTTTGCATTCTATTGTAGTATTTATTTATTTATTTTTAATTTTTAATTTGTTATAGAGTTTATGCACTCACCAGAGAGAGCCAGAGAGGGAAAGTGAGAAAGAACCTACCTGGGGATGGCCACGCTGCAATCCCTTCTCCTCCAATCTCCTAAGGGCTTTTGTGCATGCACGCATATGTACCTGGTATGTTTCTGAAGTCATTGGGTCCTGGACTCAACCATGCAGTCATCCATGTGGGATCCAACTGTCTTAACCGCTGTGCCACCTAGCTACCCCTTTCCATCTTTTACATTTCATATTTAATGTTTTAATGTTATTTAAAAGTTGGCCTAAAAGTTGGGATTTGGGATACATAAAGATACATACCTGGCAAGTATCTCAAGTTGCCTGAGGCCAGGACTTGAACCATGCTGTTGGCCTGGTGGGATCCAGCTCCTATAACCAATTGGCCACCAGGACAGCCCAAACTGTGGTATTTATGAAGTTAGTCTTTGTACCTAAGAGCTTGGAATGCTTTCTCATTTTTTGAAAAGTTTTTCCTGTTTCTAGTTTTTAAAAATACACCTATTTAGGGACCACCAGATGGCATAATGGCTATGTCACTGGACTCCCAGGTAGTCAACTGAGGTTCAAGTCCCAGACCTGGTGGCTTAAACTCACACCGGGTGCATGTGCGTGTGTGCCCAAGATCTTGAGAGGAGAATGGAGGAAAAGGGATTGTGGCGTGGCCATCACCCCGGGTAGAGGTGGTGGTGGTGGTGGTGATTTCTTGCTTTCTGTCTCTCTTTCTCTCTCTGTCTTTCTGGTGAGTGCACTCATTCTATAGCAAAAACCTCTCCATAATAATAATAATAATAATAATAATAATAATAATAATAAAAATACACCTATTTATTTCTTCTATGAGATGGAGAGATACCCAAGACCCATGGTCTTCAGACCATGACTCACCCCAGACACTGCTGCCCTGGATCATGAGCACATATGCATGCGCAGAGTCATAGGGACTGGTAGGGACTGGGGGGGCTGGTCCTTGGACTGGAGGCAAACCTGTGTGGGTCCAGTTGCATTACCATTGCACCATGACCTGGCCCCTGGGCATTCTTTTTGTCTCTTAGTATTCAAAGGTTTTCTGCATATCAAATTTATATGCCTTATTACTAGATTTTTTTTTTTTTTTTTTTTTTTTTTTTTTGCTGCTTTTACATGTAAGGTCTTTTCTTGTCTGTTATATCTTCTTCTTCTTTTTTTTTTTTTTTTTTTTTTTTGGAGAGGTTTTCACTATAGGGCGTGTGCGCTTGCCAGACAGACAGAGAGAGACATAGAGATAGAAAGAGAGAAATCACCCCCCAGGGGGGATGGCCACGCCGCAATCCCTTCTCCTCCATTCTCCTCTTGGGATCTTGGGCACGCACGCACATGTGCCCGGCGTGAGTTTTAAGCCACCGAGTCCGGGACGCGAACTGCGGTCGACTACGTGGGAGTCCAGCGACATAGCCACTACACTAACTGCTGGTTCCCGTCTGTTCTATCTTCTAGCTGATTATTTTTATATTCTAGAGCACTGGGTTTGTGCTACCAGGCATTGATTTTATACCCAGATACCTTGTTGAAACCGCTGATTAATTTATTTGTTTTTTTAAATTATTTGAGGAGAGGTGTTAGATATAATATGCAATTATATCTAAATAACAATAGTTTGGCCTCCTCCTTTCCAATATTTAAACATATAATTTCTTTCTCTCATTGATTTTTTTTTGCTTGAGTCAATTTTTATCTTGCCCTGAATTTAATAGTTCTTCAGTGTTTTCACATAAACAGATTCTTTGTTGTTGAGATACATATATTCCTTTATGCTAAAGCTATAGCTATATATTTCTATTAAGAATTTTCATCAAGCATAGATATGGAATTTCTCAATGCCTTTAATAGATTCTTTAGTTATGAATATGTAATTTTTCTCCTTATGATAAATAATAATTCATTTCTTTTTTATCATTTTTTAAATGCCAGAGAGCATGTGCATGTACACAAGAGAGAAGAGAGAAAGCAACCCCCAGTGGGGCCTGATCACACACAATCCCTCCTCCTCCAACTCTCCATCCCATCAGAATCCTGGACCTGACATGAATAGGCACCTGGCATGTTTTTCAAGCTGCAGGGCAGGACTTGAACTCTGGTTGGCCATGCAGGATCTGGCTTCCTCTGCATAGTGCCTAACCCTTGTGCTACAGGGCTGGCCCAATGGTAATAGTTCTCTACAAGAATAAATTTCCTTATGTTGAACAATACTTGCAATCTAAGAACAAACTCCACTTGATCACGATGTATTTATTCTTCTAATGTGGAACTGGAGTTTCTTAGGATTTCATTTAGAATCTTTACATTGATATTTATGATCAAAGTTGGACTTAAATTTTCTTTTTGTAAGCATCTCTAAGTTTGTATTAATGATATGCTTGGTTCATTAATTAATACATGCGCATTCTCCTCCTTCCAGCTGGGGTCACAGGTGCCCTCGTAGGCACACCTGGCATGTTCAGGTAGACTCGGAATGTAAGCCAGGAACCTTCCCCTACGGCTTTCAGCATCCCCCAGCAGGGCAGCTACTGCCTGTTCCATTGCAGCTGGGCCTATATTCTCTCTTTTGTCCATGATTAGGTTAAGTAATGGTTCATCTCTATTATTGTTTTACAGAGAGAGAGAGAGAGAGAGAGAGAGAGAGAAACTATCCCCCAATGCTGCAATCCTTCCTCCATTTCTCCATCCTTTCAAGATTTAGGGCACACAATGCACATGCCTGGTGTGTTTTTCAAGCAACCAGTGCTGGGATTCAAACTGCATGGTCAGCCATGTGAGATTGGAGTCTCCTACACACTAGGTTATGGAGCTGGCCCTAAAAAAAATGTTTTTTAATTTATTTTTTAGTTCTACCCATTAAAATTTTTTTTTTCTCTTTCATTAACCCCTGATTTTATCATTATTTCTTCTGCTTTTCTTACATTTATTTATTTCTTCTTCTAATTCATATTTACCTTCTTACTTATTTGAGTTCATATCTAAGCATCACTTTAGCTATATCTCATACATTTGAATATGTAATATTTTCCATTTTTACTTACTACATATTTTGCAGTTTATACTTTGATTTCATCTTTAATTCCAAATTTAAAAAAGTATTTTGAGGCCCAGCAGATGGCATGGAGATTGAGATGGCTAGATCTCACATGGCCAACTGCACGTAAGAGTCCCAAACCCAGCAGCTTGAAAAACACAACAGGTGTGTGTGCATGTGTGCCCCAAATCCCAAGAGAGGAGAAGGGATTACAGCATGGCCATCCCCCCTAGGGAGTGATTTCTCACTTTTCCTTCTCCTCCTCCTCCTCTCTGTTTCTCTCCAGTGAGTACACATACCCTACAGCAAAATAAAACACAACAAAAAAGGAAAGTGTTTTAAAATTTAAAAATGATAGGGCCAGCTCTGTGGCACAGTGGTAATATGCTGTTCAATAGAAGCCAGATCCTGCACAGCAGCCACAGTTCAAATCCCCAGGTAGTCAGCCTGAGAAAAACAAGGTATAGGTATGTGTGCGAGTGCCCAAGATCTGATAGGTCGGAGGCCTGGAGAAACGGTCTCATACTGTGACCAGGCCCCTTAGAGGGTGATCCTTTCTCTCACTCTCAGTATGCACATGCATTTGTGAATAAAGAAAAAATACATTAAATTTTTTTTTGAATGGCAGATACCTTTTGGCTTGGGGTGATATTATTCCTAATTTCATTGCATTGTGATAAAAGGTTGTTGTCTCAGTAATTGTATTTCATTTTTATATGAATGTTCCATGAACATTTATAAAAACAGACTTATCTTTTTTTTTAAGAATTAACATTTGCTATATATGTTGATATGTAAACAGAAAGTGAGAATCACTTTCCAGGGGAGATGGCAACCCCACAATCCCTTCTCCTCCATTCTGCTCTTTGGATTTTGGGCATCTGCGCACATGCACCTGCTGTGAGTTTCAAGACACTAGGTCCGGGATTTGAACCGTGGTTGACCACATGAGAGTCTAGCACCTTAACCACTACACCACTTGCTGGCCCCAATAAATAGATATATTTTATTCACTATATTATCTAGTTTTTTGCAGCATTATTTTTTGTTCAGTTGATCTGTCATAAACCATGAGAGGTGACTGAAAGTTATTAATTCATTTGTGTCTGGTTTTCTAGTACCTCCTATAATTTTTCCTCATAAATGTTGAATATCAATGTCCTATCATTTGGTGCATAGCTGTTCATACCTATTAGCTCTGTATTGTGCGTTATGCCTTTCACCATTATAAAGTGCCATTCTTGGTTTTGTTTATTACTTGTCATCTGGAACTCAACCTCATCTAATAGTAAGAGCTACTACTGTTTTCTTTTCTTTTCTTTTCTCTTCTTTTCTTTTCTTTTTTTTTTTTAATTTTCATTATTTTCGGTCACAATTTTAATACCAGCTCTGTGGATGGCAATGTGGTATGCACACTCCACATATGACCTCATTTAGTAATTTTTACTTTTGCTGATATGTTTTTGCTTAGCCTTTCATCTCAAACTTTTTGCATACTTTGTTTTGGTTATATTTCCTGAATACAACACAGAGTTTTATTTGGCTTTGTGATTCCATCTAAAAATTGTTTTCTTTAATAGATAAGGCTTTTGGTCACTTTTTTTTTTGAAAAAAATAGATATGTTCGGTGTTTATTTTGTCCTATTTATTTTGTGCTTTCTCTAAATATTTTTCAAGATGTCACTGTTTGATTGATTTTCTGTATTTTGTGTATTTGCTTTTCTTTTGCTAGATAGTAATATCTGAGTATTCTTCTTAGAGATTACATTTTTTTTTTTTTTGGAAAGGTTTTTGCTCTAGGGTGCGTGTACTCACCAGAAAGACAGAGAGAGACAGAGAGATAGAAAGCGAGAAATCACTCCCCAGAGGGGATGGTCATGCCACAATCCCTTCTCCTCCATTCTCCACTTGGGATCTTGGGCATGCACGCACACGCGCCCAGTGTGAGTTTAAGCCACCAGGTTGGGTACTCAAACCGTGGTCGACTACGTGGGAGTCCAGTGACATAGCCACTATGCCAAATGCTGGTCCCAACTAGAAGGAGATCTTAAATGAAGCCAGAGATCCTGTCAGCAGTTAGATGCCCAGAAGAATATTCAGGTTCCCAGGGACGCATGGTACTGGTTGAAACCTGAAGAGGAAACTGAAGAAGAGGACAAGCAAGAAAAAGAATAGGATGTAGATGACTATAACAGTGAAGATTTAAGTGTAGTGGAAAAATGACAAATATTGACTAGTTATTTAAGAGAAGACTATCTGTATTGTAGTTGGTTAGAACAGCCTATGAAGATAAAGAAAACCTGTCTTCAAATTGCCCAGGACCAGCTTCTGCAGATCTTGACTGAGAAATTCCCAAAAAAGTGGAAACTTGAACCTTGTTACTGTCTTCTAGAAACAGACAATTCAGTAGTTGGAATTCCTAACTTTTTAATATGTTTTATTCTTTCTGTACGTTAGAAGTACTTTGTACAATACTTTAAATATAATTGTTCATTGACTTGAAAAAAGAATGCAATGTTAGTTTAGGAAAAAAATGAAAACAAAAACAAAACCACCCCAAACTCTTCTATTTCTTGATTTGCCAGTATCAAATGGTAAAACTTTGACCCCATCTCCTAAAGATAAGTACATTTGTACTCTTATTTCCATCCACCTTCTTTCTCTCTTCTGCCTCAATTTTTATTAACTGTTGAATTGTTGGGAAAGTCATGACACATTTTTGCATAGAAAAACAGAAAAATATGTCATAACTTTCCTAATGACCTAATATATTATTTCTACTGTTGTAGAGCGGCACCAAATGAATGATCACCAAAGCCAGATGAAGGTTAAAGGGGGTCTTTATTAGCTAGCCAGCGACTACAGAGTTAGAACTGCAGTCCTCACCGAAGTTTGAGTAGTTGTTTTTTTTTTAATAGAGGGTCAGTTATTAGGGTTTTTTTTAAATGTAAATAGTTATGGAAGTTGAATCAAATAGGTTATTTATTTATTTCTTTTTTGGAGAGATTTTTTTTTGTTGTTGTTGTTGCTATAGGGCGCGTGCGCTCACCAGACAGACAGATACAGAGAGATAGAAAACGAGAAATCACCCCCCAGGGGGGATGGCCACGCCGCAATCCCTTCTCCTCCATTCTCCTCTCAGGATCTTGGGCACGCACGCACACGCGCCCGGCGTGAATTTAAGCCACCGGGTACGGGACACGAACCACGATCGACTACGTGGGAGTCCAGCGACATAGCCATTACGCTAACTGCTGGCCCTCAAATAGGTTATTTTTGAGGGCACTCACTAGACCTTTGTTTAATGGTCTCCAAGGCTCCGGGCAGCGGTCTGGTGATTGATAGTTACATTGTTAAGAAATGGTTAAGGCGCTGGACACTCCCACATGGCCGACCGGGGTTCAAGTCCTGGACCTGGTGGCTTGCTTTCTCACTTCCTGTCTCTCTCACTCTCACCCTCTGTCTCTCTCTGGTCAAATTAAAAAATCAATGAATGAATAAATAAAAATAAAATAAATTAAATTAAAAAAGAATTATTTAAAAAAAAAGAAACAAACAAAAGGGTTTGGGGCTCATTAATAAAGACAGTAACAAGTACAGGATGTCCTCTCGGATGTGGTTTTCTGTACGGCTAGCATAAGTTATGGGAAGAGCAAGTAGGTTTACGGAAGTAATCATCTAAGGGTAAGGGAAGAAAATGGATGAACAGTTGTTCATGCGTAAGATCTAACATGCGACCTTTTGAGAAACTATATTTACTCTTTCCCATCATTTTACTCTTTAAGTTTAGTTTTTTCTTGTGCTGTTTATTAGAGTCAATGCTTATTTCTAGTCCCTTTGCTCTAGTCTTGCTGGCTAAAGTTTCCCGTAGTATCTGCTGGAACGGAAATTCAATTTTAAGAAATCCCTGTAGTGTATTGTGAGATAGGACTGAGTCTCGCCCCAGTGATTCTGCTATAAATTCCCCTGCATGCTTGTGCACGGACTCCCCAGCCAGAAGCCTCAACTAAGTTGCTGATGGATATTATCTCTACTTAAATCTCCTTAGAAAGGATTTTATGTGAACATGCTAAAAGGTTTTTCCCAACTTTTTCAAATCCCGTGTTTTGTGTTGTGTTTGTGAGGGAGGGGTTGTTTTGTTTTGCCTTGTTTTTTTCTTTCCATGCACGTCTTAATACATATAACTGATGACAGAGGAAAAGTTGGGGAGAGGTTTAGTCTGTTTTGTTTGCATAAGCTAATCCTGTGGGAAAAACCAAGCTACATTACAACGTTTGCCTTCCTGGTTTCCCCAGGGAAGAAAAAATATGTTCTAGTCGTTTTTTTTTTTTTTTTTTTTGGTAAGTGTTCATTTTTAGTTTTGATTTTAGAAAAATGTTAATCATTTACTTTGAGGTAAAAATAAAAACTAATTTCATACTACAACAAAGTTTCCCACAGTTTATTACTGGTATAGTGTTTATGGAGACGATATTCCTTAAGTTCTTGGGTGTTGAAGACAGTTTGTCTACTTCATTTACATTGGAATCATTGTTTGCCTGGACAAAAATTTCTTCATTAAAAAAATTTTTTTTTCTTTAGATTTTTGCCAGGTGTGTGCTTTCACTTGAGAGAGACAGAGAGACACAAAGACAGGAAGGATTCTGGGCAGGCAAGCACATGCTCCTGGCATGTTTTTCAAGTTGTTGGGTCCAGGACTTAAACCGCAGTTGGCCATATGGGGATCCAGCGCCTCGACCTTCACAACACCTGCTGATGTTTGAATGTAGCTGTGGAGAAATCTGAAATCCCTTCAAGTTTTCACTTATATGCAACTTGCTCTTTTTGCCTAGACACCTAAAGGAGTCTGTAGCTTTATTAAGATATGTGTAATTACTTCTTATTATAAATCAATTTTTTCTGAAATGTGATGTGCTCTTTCAGCATGTTAATTATAATTTTATTTCTTAAAAACTTTTGAAACATTATGAAATCTTCTTCCTGTTCAACTATTTCAAGTTTTTCAGAGATTCCAGTTATGTCGAGGGCTAGTCTCCTTGTCTGTTTTCTCTATCATTTTATCTCTAATCTTGTTTTAACTTTTCCTTTTTCCTTTACCCACTTTTATTCTCTCTGCTATGTGCTCCCATGTCATCACCAGTATTTGTTCTCCCTGTTCTTCTTCCAATTTTGTTTCCCATGTCTATAATGACTTTTATTTTCTATTTGTTTCTTGAGTTCTTTCAGCTATGTTTTTTGTTTTGTTTTGTTTTCAGTTTGCTAAAGGGCATGTGCACTCACCAGAGACAGAGGGAGAGAGAAGGAAACTGAGAAAACACCTGCAGGGGGGATGGCTACACTGCAATCCCTGTCTCCTCCAGTCTCCTCTCAGGATTTTGAGATGCATGCATAAATGCCTGGCATGTTTCTCAAGCTTCCAGGTCTGGGATCTGATCCATTTAGTAAACCATGTGGAATCTAGCCACCTAAACCAGCACACCTGGTGGCTTCCTTCAGCTATGTCTTTGTATTCATGCTGCTTGTTTTTCCCCTGAGCTACCACATCTCTGTTTTGAGCAATTCCTTTATAGGACTGACCTTTGTTTTTTGCCACAGGGCATGTGTGCTTCCTGGAGAATGACAGGCAGGGAAAGTGAGAAATCACTCCTCCACCCCTTCCCTCGGGGGAAGGTCATGCTACAGTCCTTTCTCCTCCAGTCTCCTCTCGGGATTTTGAGCAAGCATACACTCAATCCTGGCATGATCTTCAAGCCACTGAGTCTGGGACCTGAACCACAGTCAGTCATGTGGGAGTCCAGAGCCTTAATCACTACACCATTTGATGGCCCAAACTGATCACTTTTTAAATTTTTTTAGTTTTCAAATTTTTACTTCTTTAAAGAGCTTTTTAAAGGGCATTTGCCGGAGAGACAGAGATGGTAAGAGGGAAAGTGAGAAACCACCCCCCAAGGGGGGAATGGCCACACTGCAATCCATTATCTCCCGGGATCTCAGGCATGCACCCACATGTGCCTGGCGGGATTTTCAAGCCACCGAGTCCAGAACTCTAAATACAGTTGACCCTGTAGGAGTCCAGCCATGTAACCACTGCACCATCTGCTGGCCCCACTGATCTCTTTTTAAAGTTGTTGCTGTTGTGTTTAACTCATGGAGTAATGTTTGGCCCCCATTTTCAGATTGACCTTTGTTGGCTCATATGTGACCCGCAGGGTTTAAGAATGTGACATTATAGGGGTACCAGCAGATGGTGTAATGTTTACGTCACTGGACTCCCACATAGTTGACCACCATTCAAGTCCTGAACCTGGTGACTTAAAACTCCCATGTGCATGCGTGACCAAGATCCGGAGAGGAGAATGGAGAAGAAAGGATTACGGTCTGGCCATCCTCTCTGGAAGGGTGATTTCTCTATCTCTCTGTATGTCTCTGTCTCTCTAATGAGTGTATGTGCCCTATAGCAAAAGTCTCTTTAAAAAAAAAAAAAAAAGAAGGCAAGATTTTGCCTACTATATACCTCAGGGATTCCCCAGCTGCTAGCGTTCAGGGACAAGGATCCCTTTTGGCAGATTAAGTATTTTGGAGGACATGGATGAATACAGCTGGTGTTAGGATGAATACTTCAGTCATCCTCCTGTGCTTGGTGAGGATGTATCGGCATGTCATATGCTCCATTAGCATTCAGCATTACCATTTTCTGCCTGTTGCATATTCCATCCAACCCCTGAAAACAGGACATTGCCTTGAATACTAATGTTTTCCTCACAGAGTTAAAAGCTGAAGAGCTACACTGCTACCAGACTCACCTGAGACAGACTTGGCCTCCATTGTCCGTGAGTTATAATACAAGTTCAGTAATATTTCACTAATGATAAAATAGGGAAGACTTTTTTGTTTATATTTTTTACAGATGGTATCAGATTTAAGGGTGTGTGCCGTGTTTGCGATTGCCATCTCTCTAAATCGTTGGACTAGAACAAAACATTAGAGATTTTAGTGGAAACCGCTTCCCCGAGAAGACAGTGACCAAAAACTTAGGGTAGGGAACTAAGGGAGACCACGTAGACTGAAGGTAAGGTTGTCCACACCTTCCAGTGGCTCCTCGTCAGTGGTTCTAATCAGAGGACATCTGGCACAGAAGCTGCTCACGCTGGCAGCACTGGCAGCAAAGCGCTGCTTCAGTGAGGTGCGACAGCAGCTAGACAGTCAATGGAAAGGAAGTGGTGGTGCGGGGGGTGCTGTGTGGTGAGGGGAGGCACTCCACTGTGGGAAAGGTACCAGGCCCTTGCCATTCCGATCACTTGTTTAGGGGAGTTTCAGAGGCAAATCCCTCACCACTTTTCTTTTTTTTCCCTGGACTATAATTGTTTAGGGGGCTTGTTGGGGAAAGGGAATGTGCTCTGGGACCTAAGGTAGTTTGGTGGCTTTAATGACTATTTTAGTGTGAGCCTTGGCTGTCACCATACCCTTCAGCCTCATAATGGGAAAATTTGAGATTCTACTCCACCTTGCCCCAGAAGTCTGGAAAACTCTTAAAACAACTTGTTTGCTTGCAGCTGACATTTTACTTCTTTATTTGTAAGTCTATTTCAGCATACCTGAGCTAGAAAGAAGCTCCCTTATTAGACTTTAAAGATTAAACAGCAGAATAACTACTTAGAATCAGACATCATTTAAAATAACTCTGTGTTGGGCCAGCAAATGGCACGGAGGTTAAGGCAACTGGATCCTGCATGGCTCTCTGTGCAGTTCAAGTCCCAGACCCGGCAGCTTGAAAGTCACTCCAGGAATGTGTGCATGAGTGCCCAGACCCCAAGAAGAGAATTGGAGGAGAAAGGATTCCAGCATAGCCATCATTACTTGGGGGTGCTTTCTCACTTTCTCTCTCCTTTCTCTGTCTCCCTGGCAAGCACACTTGCCCTACAGCAAAAACAAAGCAAAACTGTATGTCTTAACAGAAATTTATTGAGCTGCCTTGCAGAACTCGGTTTTAAGTAGTACCACTTTCCGTATGTATTTATTTGCTCAGCAGGAACAATTGACACTTGAGTGCAGTTAGAAAGTCAATGCTCTTAAGATAAATGGTGGTGGTGAGCCCAAACTATGTAGTGGGCAGGATAATGAATCCGCCTAAAGTTGGCAATGTCCTAGTCCCCAGCACCTGTGAATATGTCACATTACATGGCAGAAGAGTTAAGTTTGCAGATGATTGATTTAAAGTTGCTAACTAGGTGATCTTAAAATAGAGAGATTATCTGGGTGAACCCAATCACAAAGGTCCTTGTAAGTGGAACAAGGAGGCAAAAAAGCACAGAACAGGGAGGCAAAGAGGTCAGGGCCAAAAAAAGATCTGTGACAGCAGAAACAAGTTGGAATGAAGCAATGTGAGAAGGACTCCACCCGCTAATTTGTGGTAATTTGTTACAGCAGCAATACAAACCCAATTTATCAATATTATTCATACCACTCCTATTTGTCTGCTGTGGGTCAAGACCTCATGGGGAACTCTGCTTTGACTTATGATGGCACAGATTTTCCTTACTCTAGGAGATAACATTTTAAAGTCTAAAACCATCACAGTTTATCAAATAATCACAGGTCTTTTTCATGGGCACACAGCTGAGCTGACCTTGCATCATTTTCTATTGTACATGTTGCTCTTTTCCCCTCCTGCTTTATACTGACACGGATCAAAAGGGGTTAGCAATATTCTTTCGCTGTTCCCAGAACCAACATGACACTAAAATTGGTAGAATATCTGACTTCTGAAGTATTATATTCCATGGTTTCCGAAATAATGGTCTTCCATGGTTTTAGAGAGTATAAATCTTAAAATCTTAGTCATTTACGTGAGTTCATACTGGCAAAAGGTAACAACCTAGAAAAATAATGGGGCAAGAAAGAGAAAGATGAAAAGGAAACAGCAAGAGGTGGGTGGATTTCCAAGCATTGCTCAGAAGCAAACTCAATGCAATAAACTAAAGGCATTATCTGTAGGAATTACAAAGTAGATGTTCAGTTTTAATGGCTACTGAGCTGACTTTTTTTTTTTTTAAGTTTTAATTTTGCTATAGGGTACATGCACTCACTGGAGAGACAGAGAAGGAAAATGAGATATCACCCCCCTACCACCAGGGAGGATGATCACACCATCCCTTCTCCATTCTCCTCATAGGATTTTGGGCATGCATGCTTATGCACCCAGCATGATTTTTTAGCTGCCAGGTCTGGGGCTCGAACTGCGCAGTTGTCCATGTAGGATCCGGACGCCCTAACCTCCATGCCACCTGCTGACTCTAAGCTGGCCTAATTCTTCATCTGCCTAGTTTCTGAATTTCCTCAAAGCTTTAAGAATGGGGGGGGGGGGGGGGTAAGGGAGGGGAATTAATAACCCAAACAGCTTTACTTTACCTCATAATTTGATTTTAGACTATTGTCTTGAAATAATTCTTCCTGTAAAAAAATGTGTTGAGCAAAGTAATTTTTTAAAATTTAATTTTATTTATCCATTCATTTATTTTAATTTGACCAGAGAGAGAGAGGGAAAGTGAGAAAGCAAGCCACCAGGTCCAGGACTCGAACCGTGGTTAGCCATGTGGGAATGTCTAGCGCCTTAACCACCATGCCACCTGTTGGTCCCCTGGGCAAAGAAATTTGTGACCAATCAGCAAATAACTTTAGCATGTGATACCCCCAGAAATGGCTTGTTAGAATTTACATGCTATCTGGGCCAACATGTGGTGTGGTGGTTAAGGGCACTAAATTCCCACATGGCCTATCACAGTTCGAGTCCTGGACCTGGCAGCTTGCTTTCTTTTCTGTCTCTCTCTGGTCAAATTAAAATAATGCTAATTATAATAACAAATGGAATTAAATAAATAATTCTTTAAGAGGAAAAAAAGAATTTACATGCTATCCATGCTTTATACAACTACTATTTTTTTTTTTTTGAGAGGTTTTTGCTATAGGGCATGTGCGTATACAACTGCTATTACTTTTTATGTTTTTTAGAGAGATTTTGCTGTTGGGCATGTGTGTTCGCCCGAAAGACAGAAAGTGAGAAACCACCCCCCCTCCCCCCATACCCGCCCTCCATGGAGATGGCCACACTGGAATCTGTTCTCCATTCTCCTCTTGGGATCTTGGGCATGCACACACATGTGCCCAGCATGAGTTTTTAAGTTGCTGGGTCTGTGACTTGAACCACAATCGATAATGTGGGAGTCCAGCAACATAACCATCATGCCACCTGCTGGTCCCTAAATTACTTTTTAAAGTAAGATTATTCTAGGAAGTTGACTTCTACAGCTATCTCAGGGATTCCAAAAAGAGCAGGTTTGTTCCACAACTCCAAGGGGCACCATTCAATGCATGAAGGATGTCCGTTATATTCCACATGAATGGCTCCTCCTGGTATTGTACAACTAACTCAGTAGCTTTCGATTTAAGGTCCTGATGACTTCAGTATTTTCTTTTCTTCACTATAGGGTACCTGTGCATACCAGAGAGAGAGGGAAAATGAGAAATCACACCACTCAAGAGGGGACAGCTACACAATCTCTTCTCCAGGTTTCTCTTGGGATTCTGGGCATCAATACACATGCACTTGGTATGATTTTCAGGCCACCAGGTCTGAGACTCGAACCGTTCAGCTGGCCATGTGAGACCCAGTGCCTTAACCTCCATGCCATCTGTTGGCTACCTTCTGTAAGTCTTTATCCTCTTTCGCTCTCAGAATTTGCCAGGATGTGTGGGCTTTAATTTGCTGGCATCCCTAAAGTCGCCTTACCTTTCTTTCCTCCCCTATTCAGCCATAATGACAGAATGACTGCTAAAGGGTATGATTTGTAAGGGAAGTGAGTACATATTTTCAACAGTATCCTTATTTTGCCCCTACATGATTTCTCTTGTTAACTGTATTCAATATTATTTTAATGTAAAAAATGAAGACAGAAAATGCACATACTTTTATCCCAAACTGGTTTACAAACTGCAGGTTGTTGAACATGTGTGGTTATTCTCTCATTATGTACGTCCAGTACCTGCCCACAAGTAAGATAAACCAGAAAGGCTTCTCTGCAACTCCGCTAGCTGTAACTTCACGAGAACCATTTTCCCCTTGTTAGAATAGGAAGTTACTTAATACTATGGAAATGGTAATGAGACAGAATAAATTTGTTTCCAATCACTCCTTTTTTTTGGAGAGGTTTTTGCTATAGGGCGCTTGCGCTCGCCAGAAAGAGAGAGACAGAGACAGAAAGCAAGAAATCACCCCCCAGGGGGGATGGCCATGCCGCAATCCCTTCTACTCCGTTCTCCTTTCAGGATCTTGGGCACGCATGCACACACGCCTGGTGTGAGTTTTAAGCCACCGGGTCCGGGACGCGAACCGTGGTCGACTACATGGGAGTCCAGCGACATAGCCATTATGCTAACTGCTGGTTCCTATCATTGCTGTCCTTTTGAATTCTACAAATACAATGTCTAGAAAATATTTCCCAGATATCTGACTAGTTTCCTTCCAATATTTTTAAAAGATTTTTTTTTTTTTATTCATTCATTGTTTGAATTTGACCAGAGACAGAGAGAGAGAGGCAAAGTGAGAAAGCAAGCCACCAGGTCCAGGACTTGAACCGTGGTCAGCCATGTGGGTATGCCTACTGCTTTAACCACCATGCCACCTGCCGACCCCTCCTTTCAACTTTTTAAAGCAGTTTCCTAGTTTAAATGGCTGAACATGGCATTTCTCAAATTTTCCTCATGGTGTAATTACACTTGAACTTTTCTGGAACTTAGGAAGCAAGTATCATGGGACAGTATGTCTCATTGGCATTCATGGTTTCCTAAATTAGAACAGTCATCGATTAGTTTTCCACAAGAACACTGGACTTAAGCTCCTACAGTGCTACTAGTTTTATATTTTGACCTAATTGTTTTATGAGTATATCCACTTGATAATTATTGGACTTTATACCATGGATTTCTGAAACTGTACAATAGAAAGGGCGGTTTTACATTTACCTTTTTTTTCCAAGAAGTTTTTGCCATAGGGCATGTGCACTCACTCGAGACAGACACAGTAGAAGGAAACTGAGAAATCAGTATCCAGAAGGATGGCCATGCCACAATCCTTCTCCATTCTCCTCCTGGGATCTTGGGCATGCACGTGGACATGTCCAGCATGATTTTCAAGCCACTGGGTCTGGGATTTGAACCACAGTTGGCCATGTAGGAGTCCAGTGACATAACCACTATACCATCTACTGGCCCCTATTTTTTTTTTAAGAATTTATTTAACTTTTAAAATTTATTTTGATCAGAGAGGGACAGAGTAAGAGAGGGAAAGTGAGAAAGCAAGCCACCAGGTACAGGACTCGAACTGCAGTTGGCCACATGGGAGTCCAGCACCCCTAACCACCATGCCACCTGCTGGCTCCTATTTTATACTGTTATTTAAATGTCGATTTATTTATCGATCCCATAAGCCTGAGTCAAGTTCCCCCTAATTATAAATCCTAGTATGGCATATTACTTAAAAACAGATTCGTTCCATTTTGCAAACTGACAGCTTCTAACTATATCCACTCTTAATACTTGCTGCAGAAAGGAGCCAGCTATTTACCCTGGGTGGGCCTCATAGTTGCTAAATCTTCTGTTCATAGTCCAAGGAGGTGCTTCAGAAATTGTGAATGGAAGTTAGAGGGAATTTAGTTGTGGGGTAATTTGTAAAGGTTGATTCAGTTGTGATTCTCAAGGTCCAAGGTCCAGGGGCTGCATCTGGGGAGGTTCTTCTTGCTGGTAGGGACGGCCTGCAGAGTCCTGAGGCAGCACAGGGCATCACATGGAAGAGGACAAGAGTGTGAGAGTTCTGGGGTTTCTTCGTTTTGTAAAGCCACTGGTACTTAATCATCTGCCCCACCCTGATTTCAGTCCTAATTACTTCCCAGTCGGATCCCACCCTCTCAACAGCAACCAAATTTCAAAATGTACATTTTGGATAGGGCACATTCAAGTCCCTCCTTTCAACTTTTTAAAGCAATTTCCTAGTTTAAAGGGTTAAACATGACATTTTTCAAATTTTCCTGGCGGTGTAATTACACTATTTTCTGGAATAAAAGAAACGAATACCATAGGACAGTATATCTCACCGGCATTCATTGTTTATATTTCTTTTTATATATTTTCAAGTTACATACCAAAGTCTCATGTTGATATAATGGCACTTTTATAGTTTATATTAGTTTGGTTGCTTCCTGATGACTTCCAAAGATTCTGATTCTATTCGTTTCAAAATCAGTATTTTCTGATTGCTCTGGTTAAGTATCTGCATGTGAAATCTCTAGTTTTCACTTAAAAGATTGTCCTGTATCTAATTCCTTTTATTAAATATTACCTTTATTTTTTCCTTCCATGTTAAGGTCAACTAGGTTTGGGACTTTGCCAATTTCTTCTTGCTAGGTAATAGCAAAGGGACAGAACAAAAATACTGCAAATTATTAATGTTTAGTGATCTTTCATCTGATTTGTTTTTTATTTTAAGGGAGAGATTAAAGCTGTCACCATGGAAAAAGGAATGGTTCTGGGGGGGGACAGAAACTGAGCTGTGTTCAGGAATACCACAGAAATGTGAACTATTTACAACTGTCTTGGAAAGTAATTAGAAAACAAATGGTTCAACAGTCCCTGCGTTAATCTGTTTTTGTTCAAATGGCATACAGTAAAATATTTTTTATCATCAACTGTAGGAAATATTTCTCAAAGATCACATAGAAATTGACAACCATATTTTTGCCATTGAGAAAATGTAAGAAAGCAGGTCAATGGAAGACTTCAGCACAACTTCTGAGTATGAAGCCCAGATAGTTTAAGGACACTACAGTGGTAACAAGACACCAGTAGAACTGACCTGGTTCCCAGTTACAGCTTGTACTAGTTACTTCTCATTGCGGCTACTCAGGAATCCAAATAGCAAGGAGAAATCTGTCTGAAGAGCTGCACTTGGTAGGCAAAACAGAAGCCCTCTTGTATGTAACTTAAATCAGAACAGGCTTATAGTCATGTATTTTAGTACATATCAAGACTTTGAAAATTACAGGTATCCTTATGACAATTATCCTAACTAACTACAACAGGAGCAAGTCCCAAGAAATACGGGTTAAATTCCTAACAATATCATCCTTTAAAGTCAACTTACTAACTGTACCAATAAAAAAAAAAAAACAAAAAAACCTCATTTTTAGCATCAAGTGAAAGCCGTCTTGTGACATCACCATCTCGCCTCGTTGATTTAAAAAAATCGGTACTTCCTATTTTGATAACCTACTGTATCCCTACTTTATTTGCTGGACTTGATTGCAAATTTTAGGCAGGTTTTTTCTTTTTATAAATTCAACTGCACCCATATGAAATGATTAACTAGTTGCCAAATTCAAGACATGCAAATACTGTGAAGCATTAATGACGAATGTAGTACTTTGGATGAGACTCATTTCAAGACTCTTTGGGAAGACATTAATGGCCATTTGGTAAAACTTGTAGAAAACATTCTGAGTTTCAGAAATTTGAACATATGGAGAGGTGAGAAATAATACAACATACTCAAGAGCTTGGGCTGTGGAATCAGATATGGACTATGACTCTGACCAAATTAATTGTATCTGTGCTTCAGTTTCTTCCTCTGAAAACTGGGCCAAATTTACTGCTACTCATAAGATTGTGAGGAAATGAGAATATATTTACATCTATCTAATGTGATTAATAAATTATGGAATACCTGCACTGTGCTGAGCACTTTAAATGTATACCTCAGTTAACTTTCACAGCTCTAAAGAGTAATCTTTTGTCATAGATGAAGTAAGGTTATAAAGTTAAATTTCCAGAGGTTACATGGCCTGAGAGAGAGGTTTTGGGTAATTGTAAAATATACATTTCTCTTACATCAGGGACCCCTGAATTTTAATGAACTTCAGTATTTAAGTTTTAAAATAAGATTATAACAAATAAAATGTTTACAAATGAAACCTTTGTTTTCATACTAAGTGCTTCTTTCACATCAAAAGTTTACTATATTTTTAGTAATCTTTATATTAGCTTGAAACAAGCCAACTTAGGCAATTATCAAACCATCTATTAATAATTAGATATTATTACAGAAATGTTATTCTTTGTTATTTTTTAGCTTGCTTTTCTAGTAATCATTGTTCCACAAAATACTTTCTAAATACATTCATGTTACTGCTTTCCACAATATATGAAGGCAACCTATTTACATAATATGGATTTTAGCTTTGGTATCTAATTAAACATCCTGAAAAATCAATACTTTTTTAAGTCATCTGGCAAAATAAAAATGTTCCTGATTGAATCATTTCAATTCAAGCACAGGAAACTAAAGTACCTCTGTCTGTTACTCCTAAGATATAAAACAGAAATAACTTCTAAAGACTTATATTGCACTTATTTGAGTCAATATTCCTATTCTAATACAATAAAAGATCCTTTCTTGATTTTTCTGTTATCACCATTATTGCTCAATGTATAGCATTAAAAAAAAAAACACCTAGAAAGCCAAAGGCCATAAAGATAACAAAACACCTTGGGTCAGAGTTTGAAGTAAGATAAATAGCATACGCTATACTAGAGTAACATAGTCTAAGATACAGAAAATGCCATTAATTTCTTTTTTTTTTTTTTTTTTTTTGCTATAGGGCGTGTGCGCTCGCCAGACAGACAGAGAGAGACAGAGAGATAGAAAGCAGGAAATCACCCCCCAGGGGGGATGGCCACGCCGCAATCCCTTCTCCTCCATTCTCCTCTCGGGATCTTGGGCACGCACGCACACACGCCGGGCGTGAGTTTAAGCCGCCGGGGTCCGGGACTCGAACCGCGGTCGACTACGTGGGAGTCCAGCGACATAGCCATTACGCTAACTGCTGGTCCCAAAAAATGCCATTAATTTCTAATAAACGTAACTCAATTAACAGGCTCATTAGAGATGAAGATGGTTCTCTTTTTCTTTTTTTAGACATTTTTTGCTATAGAGCACGTGCGCTCCCCAGAGAGACAGAAAGTGAGAAATCAGTCCCCTGGGGGGATAGCCATGCTGCAATCCCTTCTCCTCTCAGGATTTTGGGCACACATGCACATGCACCCAGCGTGTTTATTAAGCTACCAGGTTTGGGACTCAAACCACGGTCGACTACGTGGGGGTCCAACCACTCAATTATTACACCTTCTGTTGGTCCCAAAAGATAAACATGGTTTTCTATTCTTCCTAGTGTTCTTGAGATTTGTAAACATAACTTTCTAAAAATAACTTCCCTATCCATAAAAGTTATATATCACTATGAAAAATTACCTGGTTGTGATTTATAATGGCCAGGAGTGGAATCATAGGAATTGGTTCACACAAGGGGGAAAGAAAACACAACTTCTTGAAAAGGTAAAATAGCTTAAAGCATTTAATATCTAAACCAATTTGTTAATAGTAGTCACAAAATATGCTCAATATAGAAACCCACATTTATGTCTTTAAGAAAAACTGTAAATTGCATTTTACCTCAAAACATAAATTAACCCACTTAAAGAATCTGCAGCAGTCAAAATCATGGTGAATTTTAAACAACTTCAGAATAAAATAATAAGTACTTCATACTGCTTAACAGCTAAAAAATGCTTACAACTCCTCATAAAAATAGTCTGAGGCAACTATTTTTTCTTTTATTCTTTAACAGACATGTTCAACATTATGGGCAACATTCTTAAAACCTTATGCTTCACAGACTTTCAGACATTCAAATACTATGGTCCCCTTTTCTTTGATGCAGTTAATTCAGCTAGGAAAAAAAGCATGGTAGACAACTTAATACATTTTCACCAAATTGATAGTAGTACAAAAAACTTAAGACTACAGAACTACACATCGTACCTAATGTATCATTAAAAATAGAAGACAGTATTTTCCTCAGCCAATAAAACAGCACATGGTATGCTGTTAATGCACACCTTTTAATGAGTACTGTCATTCATAAATTATTTACAACTTCTACTGTGTGAAGAGAACTAGAATGTAAATTTTCTGCAAAACTGGAAAAAAGCAATACAAAATTTGTGAAAGCCTGTTTTATATTGTACAAAAGTAAGCCAGTTTTTCTCTTCCAGATACTATATGCAGTGATATTTTGGACATATTATAGTAATTCTTGAGGATGTTTTAATGCTGGAGGTAAGTTTACAGGCCTCGCTTCTTCATCAAGGAGTACTAGATCTTCTATTTCACTGCCTCTGTATTTCCTTTTACATATTCTCACCACCACCTTTTTCTTAAGAAATAACTTCAATGCTTCTCTTGATGCAACAGCTTTTGCATTTTCTTTGCTTTTTCCACAGCCCGTGCCCAAATACACAGACTTGCACCTCAATTCACAAACAATACTTTCTTGAGAGCTTTTATTTTGAGGCAGATCTGCCAGTTCCTTTAGTGGGACAAAAAACACATCCAATGTTGCTTTCAGAGCCTCAATAGCTGCATTTAGGAGCTCTCCATGATTTACATTGGGACTAAAGCCACCAACGGCCACCAACTTCCATGCCACTGTTTTATACAGTCTATTGAAGAAAGGTTGCTTCTGTTTTACATCTTCATTGGTTAACTTGCAACAAGAGAATTTGACAGAACTCTCACTTGACTGTGAAGTACTTTTAGAAGGCAACTGTGAGGTAGTCTGAGAACTACTCTTAGAAGCCAGCTGGGACACACTTGCTAAAGTGCTTTTAGAAACCAGAGATCCACTGGTCTGGGAGCTGCTCTTGGACGCTAACAGTGACGCAGCTACCTGAGAAGTGTTTTTGGAAGTTAGCAGTGATGTGTTTGTTGAGCAACTGCTCTTGGGAGTTAGTAAGGACGTGCCTGATGAGGAACTGATTTTAGAAACTGATGACACACTTGCCTCTAAACTAGTTTTGGATGTTAACCCACTTGAAGCTGTCTCTGAGCTAGGTTTAGAAGATAATAATGGCAATTCTACTTCTGAGCTTCCTGAGGAGCCCAACAAGGGCAACTCAACCTCTGAACTGCTCTGAGAAGCTGAGACTGAAGAGCCTTCCAAAGCACTCTTCTTAGGTGATCCACTCTGTTGTCTGCAATCAGTGGACTGGGCCATGTGACTATTCATACTAGATTTCAACAATGAAGAAACAAACGCTGCTGAACCAGGTTTATCTGGAGCTTCTGACTGAGAAGCTTTTCCAGATCCTGCCGTTGTTACCTGAGAGGAAACGCTGCTGCCGCTTTGGCTGGAAACAGATCGATCTCCATCATTGGCAGAGCTACTCTGACTTGAGATACCAGAGCTCCGAGTTGAGTTCCCACTACTCTCTGATGCTGAACTGTTTTCCTGGTGAGCTGATGCATGTTCTGTTTGGGCAGAAATTTTCACATGATCTTGCTCAACTACAGAATTGTTCTTCCCTTCTATGGCTCGTTTTTTGGATGATTCTTCTACCCCTTCTAAAAAGGAAAAAAAAGATATATGACTAAGGATACATCATATCTCAGCAGACAATACAGACTCTCATTAAAATAAAAGCACAAGGCAAAAATATTTCACAACTAGTTTATTTTAAAAATATGGAATACCTTCATTAATTTTTTAAAGCAGTATTAAATATCATCATTAATTTTTTTGTTTTTTTTAAAGAGAGGTTTTTGCTATAGGGCCTGTGGGTTCACAGGAAAAAGACATATAGAGACAGAAAGCGAGAAATCACCCCCCAGGAGGGATGGCCACACCGCAATCCCTTCTCCTCCATTCTCCTCTTGGGATCTTGGGCATGCAGGCACATGCACCTGGCATGAGTTTAGGTCCCCAGGTCAGGGACTCAAACCACAGTACGGGGGAGGCCAGCAACAAAACCATTACATCATCTGCTGGTCCCAGTTTCTAATATTGCAAAATCGACAGCATCAGACAACACTGGACACATCAAAATCTATAGCAGTCAAAGGAAACTAATACATTCAGAACCTAAAATATAGACATATAGTTTAGGTTTAATATTACAACTTTATTAATAACATTGTGCAAATTCTGGCTTGTTAAAAATTAGTTATAAAAGAATTCCTACTTATATCAAACTTATGTTCTAAGCTCCTATGTATGTTCACATCTATGATCTGCTAACCATTGCTACTCGATATCCCTCTTTTCTTCACCTTGGCAACCAGTTCGTCTCTTGTTGTATGGATTGGAGCATCTGTCACTTTGATGCCTTCAGCCATACTAAGTATTTTATCCATAACTTTTTGAGGGTACCTGAAAAAAGAAGGCAAAATCACTTTTTAAAGAAAATGTTTTATCCAAACAACTATTTGTGGTGTGCAAGGACGGTCCACAGGAACTGCATTTCCTGGTTGCAATCAAAAACATGTACCAACCGCCAAGAACTTTGTTTCCTGGAATCTCATAAACAAATGCCCCTGGGCCTGGGAGGCAGTGTTCCAAGATCCATGCAATAGCGTTGTCAGCTTTGACGCCAACCCCTCCACCCGCAGTCCCACAAACTAAGAGGCACCCACACTGTTAAGTCACGTCGGCCTCTCGCAGAGGCGCCCTTCTCACCCTTAGAGGGCAGCGGTCCCGCGGATTCCCGCGCTTCACAACTTCCCTTCCCCACTGCGGCCGGTCGCGCTAAATTCTCGGGCCAAACATGGGGAGGGCCGGTTAGGAGCACCTCCCTACTCACCGGCACCCCAAGAAGACGTGGTTTGCCCAAGCCATGGAGAAGGAGATGAGCTGCTGCAGCTGCCGATTGCGGGGACCGCTCTCGGCCTCGGCAGCCTCATTCGTGGTAGCGGAAGCAGCGTCGCCGGTGGGGGCCAGATCTCCGGCATTGCGGAGCAGAAACTCCCGGCGGTGGCGCCAGTGTTTGTCAGTCTCGCCCTCGCAACGCAGCTCCTCCACCCAGGCAGCCACCCGCGGGTTCTGGCTCAGGAACTCCGACACCTCCTGCGCCATGTTGGGCCTGCAGGACGCGGAGGCCGCGAGCAGACGCTGCACCGGGCAAGAGGCGGGGTGCGCGGGGCGAGCGGCCCTGTCACTGCGGCCTGCACCGGCGGACCTCCAGAGAACGCCCCTCCGGAGGCCAAACACCAAACAACAGCGTCGAGAGCAAATGAACCGCCCACTTCCGCCCGCCGCCGGCTTCTTCCCTTTTATAACCTCGGCGCCGCCGCGCGCCCGCCCGTCCTTCCGGCGCGAGCCGGCGCTCCCAGGACGCTTTGCGGCGCCGGCGCCGGCGCGACGAGGCCGCCGGTCAGGCAGCGGACGGCAGCGGGAGGTGGGAGGGAGGCGGCCGCCGGGCGTGTCCCGCCCAGCGGGGGGTCGCGAGGGCGGGCCGCAGGTGGGGTTCTCCGGGGACGCCCGGAACCTCGGCGTCGAGCGTCGCGTTCCGGCTGCGCTTTGTGACGCCGCGCACGCTCCCGCGTCCATCCTTCCCCGCCCGGCGGCAGAGGCCGCGGGGCTTGGCGCCGGCAGGGCACAACCCTCGAGGGCTGCGACCCGAGGACCTTGAACCGCCGTTCTGCCGCGAGGTCGTGGGTCTCCGCCCTGAGAAGCTGGTTTTGAGCCCGGCCAAAATAAACAGAAGCTGCCTCCATTTTTTGATTATGTCAGAAAACAGCGAAGTCTCGCGGTTTTTGAATGTAGACAAGCGAAGCGTTCTGGGACCCTCCGGATCTCGAGGGGAGGGGCATCTAGGAATGCCGGGGTGCCTATTAAATAGTAATTATAACAATAAGGTTAGACTCTGAGCCAGGTCGCCCGTGGCGTGTGGAGCGCTGTCTTTGAAGCTAGTGCCTGCCCCGCAGGAAATGGGCTTGTTTTCCGCAGTGACTTGCTTCTCGTGGAACTTGGTCCTGCTTCCTTTCTGGTCGGTGGTAACAGAAGGGAACTCTGCACCGACGCGTTCCATGTCTGTAGTGTTTCCTTAAATTAACACCTGCAGCTGGACGATAGCCGGGGGGCGGAGTGGAAATGTGCCTGTCTATCGCTACCGCGCTAAACCGTTCCAAGAGAGCTATTTCTTTTCCTTGCGATTTTCTACTTTACAGGATCCAGAATTACAATATACACTATTACTGTCAACTTGCTTATTGTTAACATTTCCAATTCCAGGTATTTGTGTTCTCTAACATAAATACTAATAAGGTGACTGATCCATATTAATAATGGAATGTGAAATGAACATTTTAAAATTTCCATAAATGGAGACTTTGATTTAAAAATACTTGAATCAGAATAATCTAGCAAAATAAAATGAGGATAACAAAACACACCATGTAATTTATATACCTGCTAGAACAATTAATCAATATCCAGCTATTACATGAAAACAATACTGCCTACTTGCCTGCTCTGCCAAAACAGAGGTACAAAGAAGTTTGAGATTTTGCTTGTATGTAGCTATTCGTTTCTACTTATCACAGTTAGTTGCTGAAATTTTAAAGATGTGAAACGATTGCTAAATCTGGCTATCTAAATGATGGAGAGGGGGCCACAGGATGTGTGGTGCTTAAGGTGCTCAACTCCCTCATGGCCCATCAAGGTTTGAGTCCTGGACCTGGCAACTTGCTTTCTCACTTTCCTTCCCTCTCTGGTCAACTTGAAAAATAATAATAAAACTAAACAAAGAATTCTCCCCCTTCCAGCATCAGGATCAAACTATTTAGCAATCAACAGCATGGGTGCCAAAAAAAATCAACATTAAAACTTTTGTTGGTATGCTTTACACCTTCCACAGAAACTGAAATAACCTGTTATACAATTAGTCACAGATACAGGCCTGGTATTTTTTGCCCAGACACCTGAGTATTGTCTAAAAACGTCTTTGTAGCAGCTAGGCCCTGCCACCACTGTGCTTGGCTGAGTTCACAAATCTGTAACCTGTGGCTTCCCTGTCACTTCTCTGGCTCTCCTCTCCTGCTAAGCTTTGTTTCCTGGTGGTTAATTAAAACCTGCCGCTGCCATAGCTACTGCTGCTGCTGGAGCTGATATAGCTGCCTTGATTTCATGTTTAGCAAAGTGTTGGCTTCCACCACCGTAAGGGCCTGAGCTTCTGTCTCCAAAATTTACACCCTTCATGGGTCCAAAATTTGAAAGCTGATTGTTATAATTGCCAAAATCATTGTAGTATTTCTGAACGACAGTCTTATCCACAGAGTCCTGATCATCAAAGGTTACAAAAGCAAAGCCCCTGTTCTTACCACTGCCACAGTCAGTCACGATTTCAATCACTTCAGTATTCCCACGCTGTTTAAAATATTACGTGATGTTCTTCAGTGTCTTCTTAAATGCCACCCACAAAGATCTTGTTCACAGTGAAGTGGGCACCCAGTCTTTGAGAATCTTCTCTTGAGACAGCCCTCTTTGGTTCCATAATTCTTCCATCCACCTGTTGGTTGCATCCACCTCCTCCTCAGTGGTGCACGTGACAAACCCAAAGCCCTTGAAGTGCTTGGTGTTTGGATCTCACATTACCGCGCAGTCCGTGAGCGTTCCCCATTGCTCAAAATGACTCCTCGGGCTCTCTGGTTGTTTCAGAGCTCCACCCTCTGATAGTTTCCGCAGCTGTCTGGTTCTTGGCTTTTTGGGAGACTCCGACTTAGACCTGATGGCAATGGGAAGAGAGACTTTAATAGTGATTCCCCAGCGGTGTCCACAGGCAGAAAGGAGTAAGCTAACAAATATATCTATCTCAACAAATAATTCTTTAAAAAAATAAAAATAGGTGGCGTGGTAGTTAAGGCGCTGGACTCCCGCATGGACGACCATGGTTTGAGTTCTGGAACTGGAGGCTTCCTTTTTCACTTTCTCTCTCTCTCTCTCTCTCTCTCTCTCTCTCTCTCTCTCTCTCTCTCTCTCTTTCACTCTCTGTCTCTCTCTGGTGAGCACATGTGCCCTGTAGAAATTTTTTTTTAAAAAATGATAAGTAATTCTTTAAAATAAATAAATAAAAATAAGAGCAATCTTATGGTTTCTTCTTTCATGAATTCTTTGGCAATGAGGCCATAACAAGCAAAAGAATGCATGATTATATACCTAGATAACATTCATTAATTTTTTTTCTGATTTTTCCAGAGGGCGTGTGTACCCCTGGAGAGAGAGACAAGGAAAGGGAGAACGCTCTCCCCATGGGAATTGTTACGCCACCAGGGACAGTTTTCTCCGCTGTCCGTCCTTTGAGGATTTGGCACGCATGCACACCTGCCGGTATGTTTCTCAAGCATACCTCTAGGTCTCATGCCGCAGAGTTGGCCACGTGGGATCCGGCTTTCCTGCCACCATGCCATGGGCCTAGCCAATATTCATGAATTTTAAAAAAGTTTCTCACTTTTTTTCTTATTGTCCTGCAGCCTTCAAGTCATGGGCTTTTTTGCATTCAAGGGAGAACAAATAGAGCTTAAATGTCAAAAAACTGTAAAATATTGGATCTTTGGGTAAGTCATGATGCAGTTTTGTATAGAAAAACTTAGAAAAATGTGTCATTCATGACTTTCCCGACAACCTAATATAATGAAAGCAATATAGTCTGAAACTGAGAGTACTTTTTTAAAAGAAGTTTATTCCATGGGGGCATGGGGAAGACAGAGGCCCCGCCAACAGCGTCTTCACGCGATGTCTACCTCCAGATTTCGCCAGCCTGGATTATGGGCACGTGGGTACCCAGGAAGTACAGGGAGACGCCTGGACCTGAACTGCAGATCTTCCTTGTGGGTTCAGCCTTGCGTTACTGCCATACCACCACTTTGGCCCTGAAGCACCTTTTATTTGCAAAATCCAGGTGCTCAAGAGAAAAAAATATGTGTACTTTTAGTTCTTAAAAAGTTGACATTTCATATAAAGATTCAGGGCATAGGCCATACTTCAAACACAGTAATTATATATCTATATCTATATCCACACACACACACATATATAATTATATTATTACATATAATAATAAAATAATATACTATATTATATACTGTTATAATTATTATATTATTACATATAATACAATATAATAATTGTATATAATATATAATTATGTAATATCTATAATTATGTATATATAATATATAATTATATATTATATACAATATAATATATATTACAATAGAATATATGATATATTACACAATTATATATTATATATAATATATATCATAATTATATATATATACACACACACATATATATATAGAGAGAGAGAGAGATGACTTTTCACTCTAGAGACAAATTTCTTTGTGAGCTGGGGGAAGGGTTCAGAGAGAAAAGGTGATATTAAATACTAATAAAATTAGGGAATCAGCTGGTGTCAGGGATCAGATGGGGAAGGTAGGTGTTGGCTGATATATTTGGCTGATGCAAGAATATGCCATGACTTTTCCAACAGTCTAATAAATTGTGGGGTAGATTTTTAAGGACTAAGAGCAGAAGGACGTGGCTCTGCCTGAACCTCTAGGAGAAGTAGCTCATGGAGTGCTGTGAACCAGCATGGACTGGCCTGCAGAACAGAAGATATGATCATAAGGCCTTTTATAACTCTAATAACTAGCTGTACCACTCCCTTTTCTGACCCTAACGTGTGTGTGCATGCACACACACACACACACACACACACCAATCACAGGGCCTAGAGGAGATCCAAAAAGCTCCTAGGACAGAGAGATACTTGAGTGGAGAAGTGATTGCCAGGCCCCAAAGTCCTAGGTGATGTCCCCACTAGAAACCTGATCAGAGGAGAAAAGGAATAGAGTCTTTTTTTTTTTTTTTTGGAGAGGTTTTTGCTATAGGGCGCGTGCGCTCGCCAGCCAGACAGAGAGAGATAGAGAGATAGAAAGCGAGAAATCACCCCCCAGAGGGGATGGCCATGCCGCAATCCCTTCCCCTCCATTCTCCTCTCGGGATCTTGGGCACACACGCACACGTGCCCGGCGTGAGTTTAAGCCACCGGGTCGGGGACTCGAACTGCGGTCGACTACGTGGGAGTCCAGCGACATAGCCATTACGCTAACTGCTGGTCCCCAAGGAATAGAGTCTTAATCAGCCCAAAACTGCTATCCCTAAGTCTAGTCTCAAATCTCAAGTGATTGAGTTTATTTCACAAGATTAAGTTAATTATGAGATTAAGCACACTAATTGGATTGCTGCTATATAGTATCTCCGAAGAAATTCAAGAAAAATTCCATAGCAGGGTCGGCTCCATAGCTCGCTGGTTAAGGGAGCCAGATCCCACATGGCTGATCATGGATTCAACCCTTGACCTAGTTAGTGGCTTGAAAAACATACTAGAACGTGTGTGCCTGCATCCCTCCAGACGGAAGGGACAAATGGAGGAGAAAGGATTGTGGCATGACCATACCCTATCAGGAGTGCCTTCTCTCTCTTTCTCTCCCTCTCTCTCCACCCTCCCAGCATGTGCACATAGCCCCTGGCAATAAATAAAAAGTGGAAAACTGGCCTTTTTGCTGATGAATGTCTCATGCAGCAACTGGAAGGGGATGGCCCCTGTTTCTGAATGCAATTGTGAAAGCAGCAAAGCATTGCTAGGAAGGTCTGCATGTGGAGTGCAAAGGTTCTGGTAGAGCAAATACTCCATCAGTGTCATGGGCTAGGTTGTGGCTTGATCTGAGAAACATTTCCCAACCAGGGGAAAACTTGAACACAAAGCAAAGAGGTCACAAAGTCAGCAAAGTTACAGCAATAAGGTGAGCTGTCCTGAAAATCAGAGAGAATGTTTCTTTTTATTTTTTGTTCTAGGGTACATGTGCTCACTGGAGAGAGACAGAAAAAGAGAGGGGAAAATGGGAAAGCATCCCCCAGCAGTATGGTTACTTTACAGTCCCCGTTTCCTCCATTCTTCTCTTGGGATCTTGGGCACGCACACACATGTGACAGCGTGTTTATCATGCAGTTGGTCATGTGGAGTTCAGCCGCCTTACCCACTCTGCTGGCCCCAAAGAGAATGTTTCAAGAGGAGAGTCGATCTATGTGTCAGAAGCTGCAGATACATGAGGAAGAAGACAAAGCTAGTCCCAATCAGAGTTAGAGACTAGAGCCATTAGTGATTTTAGCAAAAGCACCTTCTCTAGAGTGCATCTACTCTATGTTAGGGTGAGTTCAGAAGGGGGAAACAGATGTTGACTGTAAAGAGGGGAGGGGAGGAAGCCGGGGATGACTATGGGGTCAAGGGGGCTTTTCAATTTAAGATGGGAGTAACTTGAACATGTACATCCGCTGGGTGGGTGATGGGGCCTAACTGAGAAGAAAGGTTTAAGGATCCTGAAGGGGTAGCGATTTCTGAAGCTGTAGAAGGGGCTAGAGGTCCAACACAGGTGAGAGATCAGCCTCATGTGGACAGGCACGTCCTCTGGTTTAAAAGAACAAATGCTTTGTAAGTTTGAAAATGGGAAGTTGAAATGGAGTCCATCTAATGGAGCAGAGAATGCCAGAAAGGGACATTTTAGAGCATGGGAGAGGAGGCAACCTAGGTAAACTTAGTTTAAGTTCTGGCCAGTTTTTTTTTTTTTTTTTTTTTTAAAGTTGTAAATGACGGGGCCAGCAGGTGGTGCAGTACTTTTGGCACTGGACTCCCACACTGCCGACTGCAGTTCAAGTCCTGGATCTGGCAGCTTGAAAATCACACCGGGCAAAAGAAGTTCAGGTTCACAAAGACCTGACCAGATTAGTGACAGCGAGTTGGCTTGAGGCAATGGTTCTTCAGCAAGGTGGAACACAGAGCAGTTTCAGCCAAGCCGGGCTGGAAGCTGATGATAGGAATTTGGAGTCAGTCCAGCAAACAATCCTGAAATGGAAGTCAAGAACTTTGAAATCAGTCCAGACTCTCTCAGGACTGACTGTGTAACTTTGGGCAAATAACTTAATCTCTCTGAAGTTTGAAACTCTCATCTAGAAAAGTAATTCTAGTTTCAGTATTCAAACTTCTAAAAGGAAAATGCCAATCTATAAATAATGTAAATGGCCAACATCTGAATATCACTTCATATTTTACACAGTTTTTCTTCAGCTTCAGACTACATATGATTACCATGGTTTCCTCAGTGAAGAAACTAAGCCTTGTAGGGTCAAGTAAGTTGCCTAGGATCTCACAATAATAAATAACAGAAGTAGGACTTGAAAAAAAAACGAAGAAGAAGAAGAAGGAAAGAAAGAAAATCATACCAGGTTTGTGTGTGTGCATGCCCAGAATTCCAGGAGAATGGAGGAGAAGGGACTGTTACATGGCCATTCTCCTGGGGGATGAGTTCTCATTTTCCTTCTCACTGTCTCTGTTTCTCTCTGGCAGGTGCACATGCCCTACAGCAAAACAAACAAACAAACAAAATCCCCCACAACTTTAGGGACCAGGAGATGGCATGGTGGTTAAGGCGCTGGACACTCCCATGTGGCTGACCATGGTTCGAGTCCTGTATCTGGTGGCTTGCTTTCTCACTTTCTTTCTCTCTCTCTGTATCTCTCTCTGATCAAATTAAAATAAATGAATAAATAAAATTAAATAAATAATTCTTAAAAAAAACTTTAAAAGAAGTTATAAATTAGACATGCACAGGGGCCAGCAGATAACATTTATGCCACTGGACTCCCACATGATCAGTTGTGGTTTGAGTCCTGGACCCAGTGGCTTGAAATTCAGGCTGGGAGCATGTGAAGGTGTGCCCAAGATCCTGGGAGGAGAATAGAGGAAAGGAATTGGGGCATGGCCATCACTCCCCCCCACCCAGCCGGGGAGTGATTTCTCACTTTTCCCCTCACTGTTTCTCTCTCTCTCTCTCTCTCTCTCTCTCTCTCTGGCAAGCACACACAGCCTAAGGCAAAAACAAAGAATTGAAAAATTTAAAAATTAGACATGCCCACAAAAATGAAATGATCTTGCCTTCTTTTCCTGTAGCATAGCAATGGACTTCAACTTTAGGAAAACCTCTCGGGGGGCCGGCAGGTGGCGTGGTGGTTGAGGCGCTGGACTCCCACATAGCCATGGTGAGTCTGAGACATGGTGGCTTGCTTTCTCACTTTCCCTCTCTTTCTCTCTCTGTCTCTGTGTCTTTGTGATGAGCACATGTGCCTTATAGCAAACTTAATAATAATAAATAAATGAAAGAAAGACCCCTTTGAGCATCTGATGCAAAGAAATTAGAGAACTATGGACTTGTCTCCAAGTTCACGAATTCTAGTTAGATTACTGTCAGTTTCTCATGACAAAAATTATGATTTAAAATGCCTTCCACTAAAACAAAAAAGAAATTTACTGGCTATGTTATTGACAGTTCAGTGAGTAGGCTATGGGATCCAGATGTGTTAGCATTATGGGGGGGGGGGGGGTGTCTTAAAAAATTTCGTGAAAAGTACATGCTGTTAAAAACTATGCTTGGGAGGGTTGGCAGGTGGTCTGGTGGTTGAGGCATTAGATTCCTACATGGCCGACTGCAGTTCAAGTCCCGGACCTGGTGACTTGCTTTCTCACTTTCCCTTTCTCTCTCTCTGGTCAAATTTAAAAAATTAATAATAACAGACCAAAAATAAATAAATAAATCTTTAAAAAATAAAAAAAATAAAACAACAACAACAAAAAAACCCCCCACAAACTATGGTTGGGGGTGGGCAGCATATAGCATGGAGGTTGAGACTGGTGGATCCCACCTGGCTAACTGTGCGGTTTGAGTCCAAGACCTGGTGGCTTAAAATTCGCACTGGGCACGAGTGCATGTGTGCTCAGAATCCCAAGAGGAGACTGGAGGGGAAGGAACTGAAGCATGGCCATTCCCCCCGGGGGGTGATTTCTCACTCTCCCCCCCTTCCCCTGCCAGCACTCACTCCCTATTACAGAAACAGAAAAGAAAACAAAAAAATATATGCTTGGAGGCATGGAGGTTAAGGTGCTGGATCCCACGTGGCCAACACCATGGTGTGAGTCCTGGACCTGGTGGCTTGAGAGGTGTACCGGGTGCTTGTGGTTGTGTGCCCAAAATCCCAAGAGAAGAATGGAAGAGAAGGGTTTGTAGCATGCCATTCCCCTGGAAAGTGATTTCTCACTTTCCCTCTCTCTCTGTCTTTCCCTGGTGAGCACATATGCTGTACGGCAAAACATCTAAAAAACAAAAACTACTATGTTTGTATTTAAAAAATATTGAAACAAAATGAACTTTGACTTTAAATCCATTTCCCCACAAACTATTAAAGTCCTTTTGCATTACCAGGAAGCTTGTTTCTCTTCATCTTTAGGCCTGTGTTCTCTCTGTTAGCTTCAGTCTCAGGGAAGTTCTTATATAGTGGCAAAAAGATTCACATTAGCTCACAGATTATATCCATTATAGCCCAGCAACCTCAGCAGAAAGAAAACTTTGCTTTCCCGAGAGTTTCTGCAAATGTCCTGTGGTTCTGTTGGAATTGTACTGGTTCTCTTGAATCACAAATCTACCTCTTAAGCATTCCATGCAGGGGTATGAAATATCCTGATTGTACAGGTCTGTCATGTGCCCACCCTAAGAATAACTCTGAGAAAGGTCAATGTCATAGAAGGAAAATTACAAACTCAACAAATAGAAGAATTTACACTCAAGGAAATGAAGATAACAGCTAAAAGGACAGAAGGATCACCAATTAGGAAAAATTCTTTAAAAAGAATAATAGTAAGCAGTTTCAAATGAAGCAAGGCAATTCTACTACAGGAGGTGCTGTTGCCGGGATAGCTGCCTTTCCTTCACATTTTAGCCAAAGTCATTAAACATTTTATAGCAACTCTTCTATTTCTTTATATAGTCTTTATATTAGTCAAGAATTGTGTTGCCAGTAGAAGTATCTGAAACTGGGTAATTCATAAGAATAGAGATTTATTTGACCCACAATTCTGGTGGCTGGAAAGTCCAAAGCCACATGGCTGGTATCAGGATGGCGACAACATGGCTGACAGAAGCAGAGAGGATGGCAGGTGCATGCAGAGAGACAACCTGGAGGCGGCCATCTTCCTTTTATCACAACCCACTCTCATGAGAACTAACTCTTCCTCATGAGAGCTAAGGACCAAGGGTGGGGGTCAAGGTGAGAGGCTCCCAGGCATTCCCAGAAAATTTACCTCTTTCCCATCAGACTTTGGTCCATGTCGGTCCTAGTAGGCCTCTGCTGCATCCTCCTCACTTCTAAAGCAGCACCTCAGTAGGTCAGAGGACTCACCTTCTTGTGCTCATGCCTCTCCTCGCACAGGTAACCATTCTGTCACTTACTGTGCCACCCTGGGAATGCAGAGAGGAGGCTACTTCAGGCCCACTTGCCCAGACATATCATGTAGTTGTTTCTAGTCGACTCCTGCTCAGAGGAGAGGGACTCTCGATGTTTTATTACTTCCCTGGATTCTACTGGGAATGGGACTTGAGTCACCTTGCTCATGGATCCTTGGGGTGCATCATCATCCTTTCTCACCTCCCTCCTCCCTTTCATTTCTTCCTTTTATCCCACTGTAATTCAGTCTTGAGGGCAAGAGTAAGAGGACAGAGAGTCCCTTGTCAGGGAAGCATACCAGCAGTCTAATTCTCTCGGTCCCTTCTCTTCTCCTTTGTGTTTTCCTTCCAGGTAGAGAAATTCTCATCTGGGTATGCAGTATCCTGGTTCCTTCACATTTTAGCCAAAGTCATTAAAGATTTTATAGCAATTCTTATATTTCCTTATATAGTCTTTGTATTAGTCAAGAGTCCTGGTTCTTCTATTTTTCTAAGCCTATTCTTTTTTTCTTTTAAGTTTCTTTCTTTCATGAGAGAACATAAGAGAGTGTGTGTACTAGTGCACAGGAGAGAGAGAGAGAGAGAGAGAGAGAGAGAGAGAGAGAGAGACACTTTGCCAGGTCTTCTCACATATGATCCCTTTCCCTCTACCCTCCAGCTAGTCAGAATCTTGGGTTCATGTGCCAGGTATGTTTTAGGTCAACTGAGAATCTAAACCTATGGTTGACCTTGTGGCTTCCAGCACTTCACATCATGGAGGTTTTGATAAAAGTTGACTATCTGGGCAGGTCTCATGGCCTAGTAGTTAAGGGAGTTGGATCCCGTATGGCTGACTGTGCAGTTTGAGTTCTGGCCCTGGAGGCTGCGTACATGTGCATGCATGGCCAAGATCCCAACAGGATGGAGAAATGGATAAGAAGGGATTATGGAATGACCATGCCCCATTGGGGAGGCACTTTCTCTTTCTCTCTCTCTCTCTCTCTCTCTCTCTCTCTCTCTTTCACTGTCTGTCCTTCCCTGGCAAGCACACATGCTCTCTGGCAAAGTATCAGATGGTAATTTACAAAACAGGAGGAAGACTCAGGCATACAAAGTGTCCTCATGTAGATATAGCTGCTGATTCTGCTTCACTCTGTTGCCCTCCACCCTGCTCTGCCACCCCTCTCATGGTGTGTTGGAATTTTTAAAATAATTATTTGTTTAATTTTATTTATTATTATATTTATTTATTTTAAAATTTGTTATTGGGTACATGCACTCACCAGAGAGAGCCAGAAGGGGAACGTGAGAAAGCAAGCTGTCAGGTCTGCGATTCCAACAACGGTCAGCCATGTGGGAGTCCAGAGCCTTAACCACCATGCCACCTGCAGGCCCCAAGCTGGAACTTTTTTTTTGGTTTTGCTTTGTTTTTCCATGGGTGGACTTATTTCAAAATTGTAACGATTTATGTAATATTTTTACTACACATAATAGACAATTTTTAGCTTAAAGTAAAAAGTTTCACATTTAAAGTTGTTTTAAAAGATATTGTAACAGGACCAGCAGTTAGCGTAATGGCTATGTTGCTGGACTCCCATGTAGTCGACCGCGGTTCATGTCCCAGACCCGGTGGCTTAAACTCATGCCGGGCGTGTGTGCGTCCATGCCCAAGATCCCTAGAGGAGAATGGAGGAGAAGGGATTGCGGCGTGGCCATCCCCACTGGGGGGTGATTTCTCGCTTTCTGTCTCTCTGTCTCTCTCTCTCTGTCTGTCTGGCGAGCGCACACGCCCTATAGCAAAAAAAAAAAAAAAAAAAAGATATCGTAATAAATGAAAAGAAAAATTACAAAAGGGACCAGCAGGTGGCATGGTGGTTAAGGTGCTGGACACTCCCATTCGAGTGTCAGACCTGGTGGCTTGCTTTCTCACTTCCTCTCTCTCTCTCTGTCTCTCTCTGGTCAAATTAAAATAAGTGAAAAAAAAAAGCTAAATAAAAAGATGTCTTAAAAATGCAGACATTAAAGAAATAAGCTGAATATATTTTGCAATACAGGTTTATCCCTTAAATATTTACATTTCAAAAGCTTGTCTGAGAAGATTAAAAAGTGGCTAACAATAATTTACAACTGGCGGTAATTAAAATCTCTGTATCTTTGAGAAAACACATTAATGACACATCATGAATTTTTTTTTTTTGGAGAGGTTTTCACTATAGGGCGCGTGCGCTCGCCAGACAGACAGAGAGAGACATAGAGTCAGAAAGCGAGAAATCACCCCCCAGGGGGGATGGCCATGCAGCAATCCCTTCTCCTCCATTCTCCTCTCGGGACCTTGGGCACGCACGCACATGCACCCGGCGTGAGTTTTAAGCCACCGGGTCCGGGACTCGAACCGTGGTCGACTACGTGGGAGTCCAGCGACATAGCCATTACGCTAACTGCTGGTTCCCGACACATCATGAATTTAAAGTTATAGGCATTTCACAGTTTAATCAAGTATGTATTTTTTTTTTACCAGTATATACACAAGTTCTTAGATTGTCATTGTGGTTGCTTCAGAGTGTTTATTTTACTGGGAAAAGCATCCTGCACCACAGAGAGTAGTGACACCGAGTAAACTCTTTGTCATGAGTTTCTGATTTTCAACTTAGAAAAAAGAACAGCATTTAATGGTGGCATCCCTCGCGTCCGGGATGTATGACAGAATACACAAACATAACAACTGTGGCAAGCAATCTTGTTTCATTTTCTTCCGTTGCTTCATGGGTCCTGTTAAGAAGCTGGTACTGGCCAGATTTCCAAAGGTACAAGACCCTGCAAAAAGCTTTATGCCACCGGGAAGCCACAGCAGTCCAGTTCCAAGGATGCAAAAGAAGAAGCCACTCACCAAGCAGATGGGCAATCATTTCCACCTGGTGCTGACACTAAGGGAGGAGGCGTCCAGGGCCTGCGCGGGCGGGCCCTGCTCCTGGTGGTCCTGCCGCTCAGCCCCCGCCACAGCTTTCCCACTGCCCCGCTCCTGGTCACAGCGCCGGCCACTCAATGTTGACCCCTTGCGCCCACCTGCAAACCTGAATCCAACCCCAAGGACTGACTGAAAGTCTGGGCACCTCCAGCTGGAACTTTGAAAGGAGCTGAGCAATAGAAACAAACTTGGGGAAGTAAGCCAGTTTGGGGGAGAGATGGCTGCCCCAAGGACAGGAGACCAAATTACCTAAGAGGGAAACACGTCCACCCAGGATCGAAGACCGTTAGCTTTCCCTTGTTCAAGGGAGTGGCTCAGCTGTCCTCTCAGATCATCGGGCTGACTACCCCAAGGAACAGTTTCCTTCTTTCCTTTTTAAATATATATATATATTTAAAGGTTTTGGACATAGGGCTCATTACCTGCCAGAGAAAAGGAAAGTAAGATATCACTGCCCCCCCACCCTAGATGTCACCTCCAGGGAGGAAGGCCACGCTGCTATCCCTTCTCCTCCATTCTTCTCCCGGAATTTTTGGATATGCACGCACAGCACCCGATGTGATTTGTAAGCTGCCAAGTTTGGGACTCCAATGGGGGTTGGCCCTGTGGGAGTCCAGCACCTTAACCACCATACCATCTGCTGCCCTCCACCTCCACCCCAGGTGACAGTTTCACTCTGCAAGAGTGGACAGGCGGAAAGATGCCACCAGTTTTTTTTTTTTTATTTTTTTTGGAGAGCTTTTTTGCTATAGGGCGCGTGCGCTTACCAGAAAGACAGAGAGAGACAGAGAGACAGAAAGTGAGAAATCACCCCCCCCCCCGGGGGGGGCGGATGGCCATGCTGCAATCCCTTCTCCTCCATTCTCCCCTCGGATCTTGGGCACACACGCACAGGCGCCCAGTGTGAGTTTAAGCCACCGGGTCCGGGACTCGAACCATACTCGGCTACATGGGAGTCCAGTGACATAGCCATTGCGCTAACTGCCGGTCCCGAGTTTAGTTCTTTCACATACATGAGCACACTATAGTCCGCACCACCAGGCTAGGCCTAAACCTATTCTTATTCTTCTAAACCTACTGTTATTATGTCCTGCCTGGACTTTTCATCTGTCAAAGTTAAGACTTTGTCCTTTTCGTCTTCTGCATTCCACTTGCAAAAGGCAGTGACCACAGAACCCTGCATGTCTCAGTACAGTCAGACAGTTAGAAAGCAGAGCTCTCAGGCTGGCTTTGAGGCATACACACAAGGCAAAGTTAGAGCTACCTCTGGAAGCCTCTGAGGGAACTAGAGGAAGGAAGCATCTTCAGCCATATCTACCAAAGCTGCCCCAAATATCAATACCAGAGACTGATTTTAATTTTTTTAAGAATTATGTATTTTTATTTTTACTTTTTATTATTATTATTTTATACTTTGATATGGGATATGTGCATTCATCAGAAAGAGACAGAGAAAGTGAGAAAGCAAGCCGCTGTGTCCAGGACTCGAACTGTGGTCAGCTACATGGGAATCCAGAGCCTTAACCACTACGCCACCTGCTGGCTCTAATTTAAATTTCTTTTTTGAGAGGTTTTTGCTACAGGGCATGTATGCTCACTGGAAAGACAGAGAGAGACAGAGAGACAGAAAGCAAGAAATCATTTCCCAGGGGAAATGGCCACACCACAATCCCTTCTCCTCCATTCTCCTCTTGGGATCTTGGGCACGCATGCACATGCACTCAGTGTGAGGTTAAGCCACCAGGTCCAGAACTCGAACTGTGGTAGACTATATAGGAGTCCAGCGACATAACCATTATGCCAACTGTCGGTCTTCCTCATTTTAGTTTTTAATAAGTAATCTCTTTAACCTCACAGAGTAGGCTTGTGGACAAATTGCAAGCCAATAAAAAATATCTGGGGCGACAAAGTCATTCCTTCATTCCTTCATTCTAGCAAGTATCTGGTAATTAACTCCTTAGCAAGGCCAACACTGATGAAGCTGATGTTACAAAATAAAATAGAGGGAAAAATAAAGCAGTTGGGCGGAACAGTGTTCAGCAAGCGGTCTAGACAGGATGAGCAGACTGCAAGCGTGTGATGGGCTACCAAAGACAGCATTTGAAAATCTCATCTTCTCTTTTCCCTACTATGGAACTGTTGGTTGAATAAGGATGATTTTTTAAAACCTCAATTAATTTTAAGGAAGGAAACAAAGTAAGTGTTTTTCTTCTCACCAGGGAAGGCAGTCTTGATGTTAAACACCTCATTGCTAGTGGTAATACTCTGCAGTTCATTTTAAAGATGGGAACACAGAAGTGTTTTCATTCTCACTAGGGAAGGCCGTTTTAAACACCTCATTGAGGGGAGTACTGCCAGGCTCATTTGGGACTCAGTAGTAGCGCCTCTTGACAAGACAATATCAAAAACACAGGGTGAATCCCACCAGCACTTAGGGGAGTTGCACCCCACCTCCATGCAAAGGCACATGTTCTCTATCTCCTGAAAAGGACCTTGGAGGGCGGCGCAAGCCAATTACTTTTACAATGCCAAGTCCATGGAAACGCGTTCAGAAACTTCCTCCATTGATTTCGGGGGACTCGGTGTGGTAAAATTGACCCCACAGGGCTTTGCTACAGAAAGATGAGAGTGGGCAATTTCTGTTCCCAAGTATTTGTTTTTCCAAGCCAGAGCTTAGGAGGATGAGAATGTTCTTTTTATCAGCACCATCCAAAACTAGAACGCATGACTAGGATGGGGAAGAATATAGTACCTCCGTGGCTGTGCGTTTGCTCGTTATTGTGGAGAGTGGGTGGGAATCGGATGGCACTCTTCAGCAAACGGGTGCAATCAGACAGTCTAGTCGAAGGACTCAGATTGGAATCACAAGAGGAGCCCGACGTGTTTGGACTGCCCTGCTGCTCAAGGTGGGCACTGTCATAGCCTCAGTTGCTCTGGGTCACAGGATTCTGGACCTATAATAGTATCATCTTTGATTGTCTTGTAAGACAGAAATAATAAATGCTCAAGTTATTGGTTCAGAGAGAACAAATGTAATATCCTTACGGGGGAGGATGAACTATCGAGAAAAATTGGAAAGTAATTTGGGGCCAGCAGGTGGCATGATGGTTAAGGTGCTGGACTCAACCATGGCCAACCATGGTTTGAGTCCTGGATCTGAAAGCTTGCCTTCTCACTTTCTCTCTCTCTCCTCTCTCCCCCTGTCTCTCTCCAGTCAGATTAAAATATAACACATTTAAAGTTGAATAAAATAACTAAAAAAAAAAAATAGTAAATTCTTGGGACCAGCAGTTGGTGTAATGGCTATGTCGCTGGACTTCCACGTGGTCAACTGCGGTTCAAGTCCCAGACCCTGTGACTTAAACTCACGCCGGGCACGTGTGCTTGCATGCCCAAGATCCCTGAGAGGAGAATGGAGAGGGGATTGCAGCGTGGCCATCCCCCCGGGGGGTGATTTCTTGCTTTCTGTTTCTGTCTCTCTCTGTCTTTCTGGTGAGCGCATGGGCCCTATAGCAAAAACCTCTCCAAAAAAAAAGTAAATTCTTTTTTAAGCTGCCAAAGGCATGTGCTCTCACCAGAGAGAGAGAAAGAGTCAGAGAATGCCCCCCCTTCCCACTGGGGCATGGTCACTCTGCAGTCCCTTCTCCATTGCTCTATCCCGTCCAGATCTGAGGCAGACACATGCGTGTGCTGGGTGTATTTTTCAAGTTGTGGGGGCTGGGATTCAAATTGTGTGGTCAGCCATGTGGCATACAGCTCACTTAACCATCTGGCTACCAGGCTGACTGGAAAGTAATTCAATTCTAATTGTTTAATTTGTTTTTTAACACCCTCGTTACTATAGGGTGCATTTGCTCAGAGAGAGAAAGAAAGAGAGAAAGCACCCTCCAGGGAAGCTAGTTCCATCATAATCCCTTCTCCTCTGTTTCTTCTTCCTTGTGTGGTTTTAGGCATGCACACACATGCACCTGGAGTGTTTTTTGAGCTGTTGATCCAGGACGCTAACTGTGCAGTCAACCATGGGGGATCCGGCTGCCTTAACATCACACCACCCCCTGGCCCTGTAATTGTTGGATTCTAACCACTTCAGTTTTCTTCTGACGTCATAGATTCATGGAGTTATTTTTCACATAGGCTTCTTAAGGTTAACTGAGGCTGATTCTTCATTTTTAGGACATTTAGGAAAGATTAGGCTTTTAGGCACATCTGCACACACACCCTGCATGTGTATCGAGCCACCAGGTCTGAGACGTAGGCCAATCATGTGAGACCCAGCTCCCTTAGCCACTAGCTGATAGGCTGGCCCTCACCCTCATTGTTGCTAAGTCATTCTTGAGATTTTCTACAAGCAAGAAGTAGGTTTGGAATATATTAAAGGACATTTTTATAAAGGAAACATGATAAAGCAATAAGATAACTACTGCTCAAGTACCCTGGTATTAAAATATTTAAAAAATACTGGGTCAGCAGGTGGCATGGTGGTTGAGGTGCTGTATCCCACATGGCAGACTCTCTGGCTTGAGTTCCAGATGTGTCTGCTTGAAAACATGCCAGGTGCATGTGCATGTGTGCCCAGTAATCCAAGAAGAATGAAGGAGAGTGTGGTGTGGCCATTCCCCTGGGGGCGATTTCTCACTTTCTCTGTTTCTCTCTGTCCCTTCCTAGCAAGTATATTTTGCTCTACGGCAAAAATGTAAAAAATGAAAAGTAAAGCACTCTAGAAAGATAAAGCACATCATTTTATTTATTTTATTCTAAAATAATGCATATGATATTATGTTAGCTTTTCCATAGTAGATCATTTTTCTCTGGGTATGGAGATCTCTCTCCAATACAACTGAGAATGAGCTTCAGTAACTTCCAATGTTAATATAATTTTTCTATGAGCTCTGTCACATTACTGTCTATGGAACCCGCTCTGTGTTTTAGTCTCCCTCAGTTTAGGGAGAGACTCTCATTCACGGTGCTTTTCTAGTTCTCAGGAACCACAGGGAAGTGTGTGAGTGCTCCAGGCCTGAAGTCTTTATTAGCTCTTAATCTCTTAACACGCCACTTGTGTGCCTCTTTGAAGTCTCAAGAAAGCCTGCCTTGGGACCAGCAGTTGGCATAATGGCTATGTCGCTGGACTCCCACGTAGTCGACTGGTTCGCGTCCCAGACACGGTGGCTTAAGTTCATGCCAGGTGCATGTCCGTGTGTGCCCAAGATCCCGAGAGGAGAATGGAGGAGAAGGGATTGTGGTGTGGCCATCCCCCCTGGGGGTATTTCTCACTTTCTGTCTCTCTGTCTCTCTCTGTCTGTCTGGTGAGCACACGCGCCCTATAGCAAAAAAACCTCTCAAAAAAAAAAAAAAAAAAAGAAAAAAAGAAAAGAATATAGCTATATCTCTAGATCTAGATCTAGATAGATATATGGCTGTACATATCGCTTTATTTCATTCTTCTGCTCTCTGCTCACTTCCTTCCCCGTCGCACCCAAGCTGTGCACACCTGGCACTCCTAAGTCCCGCAGGCAGGTCAGCTGTCTCCTCGCCAGCGTCCCCTCCAGATGGCTGCTCTCCCCACGTCGCTGCATCCCCTTCCCACCTTCTGTAAATTTGTTGACGTTTCTGGCCTGCTGAGTGCTCCTGTTTACATCTTTGACATTGTGGGGTTAGTGCTTTTTTTATCGCTTGTCATCATTTTAATGGGCTTACCAGGTGGGAAAGAACATAGAATCACGGAAGCTTGGAAGTCTCTTCAAGCGGTAAGTCTCTGAGTAAGTGTGGACAGCCCAGTGCCTTGTCACATAGTGTAAGGGGTATAGAACGGTTAGCTACAGTCAAACAGGGTGGAGAGAAACAGGCCCAGTCCCTGACGAAGACCCTCACGCTGCCATGGCTCAGACCCTGGAAAACCAATGAATCTTTACTTACAGGGGCCACAAGGACACTGAGTATTAGCAGCCAGCCTGCCCGGAAAGCAGCTGGCACAGCAGGCAAGCGGTCGGTAGGGAAGCGGGGGCTTTGGATATAAATACTGTTCATAAGATGGTGAGTTCGAGTAGCCGGGCCCCCAGCACAGAGAGTTTCAGGGAGTGCGGTCTGGGTCAGTCAGCCCGTCTGAGCGAGCTTGCCCCAGCTCAGAGCCACCACTCCCTGGACGGGCATCACACATTCACCAGATGTTTATGGAGCAGCTTCCCTAAGCCTAGCAGGAGAAGCCGAAGTACGGCAGTCCTCAGGACTAGCAAATGGCGTAGCAGTCATGTCGCTAGACTCCCACATGGCCCACCGCGGTTCAAGTCCTGGATCCAGTGGCTTGAAACTCACACCTGGCACGTGTGTGTGCATGCCCAAGATCCTGGGAGGAGAATGAAGGAGAAGGAACTGAGGCATGGCCGTCCTCCCTGGGGGTGATTTCTCACTTTCCCTCTTACTGTGTCTGTCTCTCGCTCTCTCCAGGGAGCGCATGCACCCTAAGGCAAGAACCTTAAAAAAAAAAAAGAAAGAAAGAAAATATGGCAGCCCTCATTACCATAGTGGTCCAGATGCAGCCTGGGTAGCACCCTGCATCAGGCCCGAGAGCCAGAGTGTGGCTCAGAGAGTCCAAACTGGCCAGCAGTCAAAGGACAGGGACACTACCTATGAGTCATGTGACCTTTGACCGGTTACTTAGCCTCTTTGAGCCTCATTGTTCTTGTTTCAAAAGTAAAAATAATAAATCCTAACTTCCAGGGTTGTTTGGATGTTAAGAGAAATGACACTGAGCTCTAAGCAAGCTCTTTAGTGTGTTACAGAGAACGGCCTCGCTCAGGCCACAGATCCCGAGTCCCTGGGAAGGAGACTGGCTTTCCTGTCCAGTGAGTAGCCGGTTCAGATCAGCTCTGAGTCTTTCGGAAATCTGAATAGCTCACACAATGCTGGGCTCAGTGGGGCAGCGGACAGCCTGCGGATCTGGTATAGAATATTGCAAAGGTCCAGCCACGTGGAGCAGGCAGTAGGGGGGCTGCTGGGTAAGGCTGGGGGCTACCTGGGAATGCCCGGATGCTGGCTGGCTGCACAGCTCAGGAAGGATTGTGTTGTGCCTCCTTCCCCACTCAGGAAATCCATTATAAACTTAAAAGAGAGAGAGCAGGAAAGAGAGAAAGGGAGAAGGAGAGGAAGAGAGAGAGAGACAGAGAGAGAGAGAGAGAGAAGAGAGAGAATATTACGAATAAGGAACTTAAAGATATCTGAAACCCTTGAAACTTAGCATGTCAACCTGTCTCTGTGGAGTGAGAGGGAAGCCATAACCTCCGCGGTCCCCAGGCCCTTCCTATTTCAGCACATTCCAGCAAAGTGCTTCAAGAAAATGCTGAGGGGAGCCTTTTGCAAGGGAAGGATTGATAAATAACAATTCTAGGCTTACCTGGACCCTCTAATGTCAAGATGTCAAAGAATGGTAGACCAAGACCTAGCAGCAGGTAAGATTTTTTTCTCTATTTTCTGGGTGGGGAGTTGGAGGTCCAGCCCCTAGGCAGTAATAGCACCAAGAATGTAATCTAGGTCAAGGCCTTCAGTGCCAGGAAGGGAGGTCATAGATACATTAATGTGGTCATTTTCATTTTTATAGGGGGGTGATGGAGATTTTTACTATAGGATGTGTGCACTCACCAGAGAGACAGAGAGAGACAGAGAGAAAGCGAGAAATCATCCCTTACGGGGATGGCCACACCACAATCCCTTCTCCTCCATTCTCCTCTCGGAATTTTGGGCACACACGCACAGTGTGAGTTTCAAGTCTCCGAGTCCAGGACTCTACCGCGGTTGGCATGTGGGAGTCCAGCACCTTAACCACCATGCCACCTGCTTGCCCCAATGCAGTGGTTTTCAAACTCAAGTATGTGTGCAAATGACAGGAGGCCCAGATGTGGCGGTGTGCACTGGTAGACATTGCTACTTGGCTGCCTAAGGCCACCTTCAATTCAATTCAGGTCTTCATTCAATTCCTGGCTTATCCTGAAAACCAGGCATGCTGGTGCGAGCCTGTGGTCCCGGTTATTAGGGAGGCTGAAGCAGGAGGATCTTAATATACCAAGACCTTGCCTAAAATAAAGTCAATAAAAAAGAAATTACTTGAGAAAATCTCTTAAAACATACATTCCTGGGCCCGACCGCAAGACATTCTGATTGAGCGCATCTGGAAGCCGACCCTAGAGTCTCAGTTGTAACCTAGGTTTTCTCACACCGTGAGACCCTGGTCCAGCGGGGGCAGAAAGCTGAGCCTTCTGTTTGGGGCTCGGGCCTGGAGAGATCAGGAAGAGCAACTCTAGGTGCTTCTTGCAGAGGTGAAATCTAGAAACCTATAAAATGCATGCCAGAAGAAATTGTCTTCTGGAGGGGAAAGCACGACAATACAAACTCAATGATCTTCGGATAACTTCAATTTTGATTACTGAAGCAAAACTGATTAAGAATATATTTTAGGGGGCCAGCAGGTGGCGTAATGGTTAAGGCACTGGACTCCCACATGATTGACAGCAGTTCGAGTCCCAGACCTGGTGGCTTGCTTCCTCCCTTCTCTCTCTCTCTCTCTCTTTCTCTCGTGAGCACATGTGCCCTATGTAAATGAAAATAACAATAATAAATAAAATAAATAATTCTTAAAAAAAAGGAATATATTTACTTATGGGCCAGCAGGTTGTATGGAGGGTGAGGCAGCTGGATCTCACATGACTGTGGGATTTGAGTCCTGGACACAGAGTCTTGAAAAACGTGTTGGGCACTTGCGCATGCATGCCCGAAAGCCTGAGAGGAGAACGGAGGAGAAGGAACTGCAGCGTGTGTAGCACAGCCAACACCGGTAGAGGGTGATCTCTGACTTTCTCTCTCTCTCTCTGTCTTTCTCTGGTGAGCACGTACTCCCCTCTAGCAACAAGAACATAAAAGAACGAATAAAGAGGGACCAGCAGAGGGCATAATTGTTGCATCACTGGACTCCCACATAGTCGATCGCGTTTCGAGTCCCGGACCTAGCAGCTTAAAACTCACACCAGGCACATGTGTGTGCATGCCCAAGATCTGAGAGGAGAATGGAGAAGGGATTGCAGCATGGCCATCCCCCCAGGGGGTGGTTTCTTGCTTTCTGTCTCTCTGTCTCTCTCTGTCTCTCCGACAAGCACACGCTCCCTATAGCAAAAATCTCTCTTAAGAAAGTTTAATTAATTAGTTAATCTGGAAAGAACCTCTACGTCAGAATATTGAAACTTCCCCTCCTGAAAATGGTATGTCTTTCAACTTAGATGAGGTCTTGGTCTCCGTTCAGCCTCTGTCCCCTGTCTCACTCTTGGGGGAGGAGAGGGAGAAGCCTGTCCTCGTCTGCAGTGGAGGCGGTGCTGCCTGCCCTTTTGGTGTGGGTAAAAGCGAGGGCTTTCTCTTTGGGGAGTTCACCTGATGCTCAGTTTTCTGTCCACTCTCACTCTTTTCCCCCATATCTGGCCTGCTTGCTTGCTTGCTTTCTTTCTTTCTTTCTTCCTTCCTTCCTTCCTTCCTTTCTTTCTTTCTTTCTTTCTTTCTTTTTCTTTCTTTCTTTCTTTCTTTCTTTCTTTCTTTCTTTCTTTTTAAATAATTATTTCTTTTATTTGGCCATTCATTTATTTTAATTTCACCAGAGAGAGACAGAGAGAGAGAGAGAGAGAGAAAGTGAGAAAGCAAGCCGCCAGGTTCAGGACTCGAACTGTGGTCGGCCATGTGGGAGTGTCCAGCACCTTAACCACCAGGCCACCTGCTGGTCCCATTTTTTTTTTAAGAGAGATTTTTTGCTAGAAGGTGTGTGCCTTTGCCAGAGAGATAGAAAGAAAGTGAGAAATCACCCCCGGGGGAATGGTCACACTGCAATCTCTTCTCCTCCATTTTCCTCTCTGGATTTTGGGCACGCACGCACACACGTCTGCTGTGAGTTTCAAGCCACTGGGTCCGGGACCCAAACCATGGTAAGCCATGTAGGAATCCAGCACCTTAATCATCATGCCACCTGCTGGCCCAGGTCTATTTCCTCTTCAGGTGACGAATAAAAGGACCTCTTTGCCCCTGCTCACCCAAGAACTTCAGCCCAACCAAGAGACTACACAGGGGTGTGTAGCAAAGGAAAGGGTGTGTGAGGCTTTGGCTTGGTAAGAACTAGGGTCTGAGTGTGTCTCATCACAAGTTCATAGCAAAATTTAATCCCCAAAGAAAGCAGCAGCGTTAACAGAGGGGGCCTTTAGGCTATGATTGAAAAATATGCAGAGACTCACCTATTTCAAACCCTCAGAAATAGTATTAGTGCTTTTAAAAAGGGCTTGAGGGCCAGCAGGCGGCCTAGTGGTTAAGGAACTGGACTCCTACATGGCTAACCGCGGTGCGAGTCCTGGACCTGACGGCTTGGAAATCAGGCTGGGTGCGTGTGCGTGCGTGCCCAGAATCCTGAGAGGAGAATGGAAGAGAAGGGATTGTGGTGTGGTGTTCCCCCTTGGAAGCTGATTTCTCCCTTTTCTTTTCTCTCTGTCTCTCTCCAGTGAGTGCTTGCACCTTTTGACAAGAAAAAAAACAAAAACAAAAAATTAAAAATGGCTTAAGGGAGAGGGATTAATCTCTTTCATGCCTTCTGACCCTTCTCCATGTGAGGACACGTGCGAAAGTGCCCTGTGAGGAGGGGGCCTTCTCCACACACTCAGTCAGCCGACGCAGATTAACCTTGGACTCTCAGCCTCCAGAACTGAGGAATACAATTCTATTGTTCCTAAATTACCCAGGCTAAGACATTTTGTTATAGCAGCAGGCACAGACTAAGAGAAGATCCGTTTGCATCACTTTTCACTCTTGTTCAATATCCCTTTGCTTCTACTCTATTTAGGATTTGTGCACCTGTCGTCAGTGAGAGTGGTTTGGGGTGGTGTGAGGCTGCACGATGTCAGATGTTGGTATCGGGGCTGTATTGACATTGAGAAATGAACTGGGAACTTTCCTTCTTTTTCTGTGTGCTGGAGTGGTCTCAAGGCATGGCCTATTAGTAATAACCACTTGAGTGGCCTCAGTGGAAGCACGTGCAAAAATAGCCCCTAAAAAGAGGAATTAGAAATACTACCCGGGGGTGGTCTGTTTGGATGGGCAGACAGATCATTTTGTTTCCAGATGTTTGCCATGTGAAACAGATTGCCTCTCCACCTGCCCATCTGGCTTCCAGGGTGAACTCTGCCAGCCTCATCGGGTGCCTGTCAGAATTTTGCAGAAGCCACTAATACACGTTCGTGCTGTCTCCCATGAGCTGCCTCTTAGAGCAATACACCACTGAAGACAGAGGATAATGTAGGGGCAACCTGATACCAGGCCTCTCACTCCTTTCAATTGCTTCCTTTCCCAAGACGGAGGGGAAATGAGCGAGACTTTGATTCAACAGCAGCAGTATCTGTGTGTATGAAGTGCTAGGCTGTATGCGGGGACTTCAAAAAGTTTATGAAAAATAGAATTGAAGTTTATTTTGAAGAGCGGTTAAGGTCTGGACTCCTGGCAAAAGCCTTAAAAAATAATTAAAGTTTATTTTGGTACAAAAATATTGAAATCCATGGATTTTTGTTCATAAATCATACACATTTTCTATGAACTTTTTTTTTTTTGAGATTTTTGCTATAGGGCATGTGTGCTCACCAGAGAGATAGAGACAGAGAGATGGAAAGGCATAAATCACCCCCCAGAGGGAACAGCCACACTGCAACCCTTCTCCTCTGTTCTCCTCTAAGGATTTTGGGCATGCATGTACAAGCGCCTGGCATGAGTTTTAAGCAGCCAGGTTCAGGACTTGAACCACGGTTGACTACAATGGAGTCCAGCAATGTAAACATTACACCATCTGCTTGTCCTTCCATGAACTCTTTGAAGACCCCTCAATTTTTTTTACAGTTTTTTTTTTTTTTTTTTTTTTTTTTTTTTTTTGCTATAGGGCGCGTGCGCTCGCCAGACAGAGAGAGACAGAGAGACAGAAAGCAAGAAATCACCTCCCAGGGGGTATGGCCACGCCGCAATCCCTTCTCCTTCTCCTCCATTCTCCTCTTGGGGTCTTGGGCACACATGCACACGCGCCCGGCATGAGTTTTAAGCCACGGGGTCCGGGACGCAAACCGCGGTCGACTACATGGGAGTCCAGCGACATAGCCATTACACTAACTGCTGGTCCCAAGACCCCTCATATTGTAGAAGTGTACAGTTTCATTGTTGGCTTTGAAAAGAATATTAACAAAAAATAAATAATAATAATGTTAACAGCTGGCCTTAAGAAAAAAGATGGTTATAAGAAGCAAAGAGATTAGACTAGGAATCTAGTTTTGTCTTTGCAGAAAAGGAGGTTTCATCTGAAAGGTTTTATCACCAGCTGGTTGACAAGCTACTGCAATCACTAGCTCCATTGTGAATGGGACTACAAAGTTGGGACCAGCAGTTGGCATAATGGCTATCTCGCTGGACTCCTATGTAGTTGAACGCAGTTCAAGTCCCAGACCTGGTGGCTTAAACTCATGCCAGACACGTATGTGCACATGCCCAAGATCACGAGAGGAGAATGGAGGAGAAGGGATTGCTGCGTGGCCATTCCCCCCTGGGGGGTGATTTCTTGCTTTCTGTCTCTCTTTCTGGCGAGTACATGTGCCCTATAGCAAAAACCTACCCCCCCCCCCCAAAAAAAAAAAAAAAGAATGGGACTGCAAAGTAATAAAAACTTTGGATTTCATAGACCCACCTGTGTCTGCTGATGAACTAGAAATTGGAGCTCTGGGGAATATGAGAATAAACAGAGAGAAGAATAAGAACCCCAAATGACTGGTTATAGCCACTCGTTCAGCTAGAGACGGGCAATATGTCATTTGTAATATGTAATAGGAAAAACGTATATTCAGAAAGATAGGAAGTGTCATTTCATTTCATCAAGTGTTCATTTCAGTACATGAACACTTTAACTAAATACATAGTTCTTTGCTTCTAAATATCACCCAGGGTTTATGAATGAAATGCCATTCTGACCTGGCTTTAAAAGACCAGGTGAAGAGTTATCATCAGATAAACCGCTATTCCAGTGCGGCTGGAATAGTACTGACAGAAAGAATTACTTTCTGACAGGTGGTCCCGCAGTTTTGTGATTAGACCTACAACTTCAGCAAGCCATCAATGATGCCTTCCCTGGATCGCGATGAACAATGACATGCTTCTCTGAGATTCTCTCTTCTTGAAGTTTAGATACCCTCACAGCAAGCAACCTCAGGTCTCTGAGGAAGGCCCTTCGGTGGCCTTCCCACCTTCAGAGCATCAATGTAGTGCAAATCATCTTTAGATGCAAGTGAGACTGCAGGGTGAAGCGAGCACTCTGTGTTTTCATACTGTACGGGGTAAGAAACAGAATAACGAAGTCACGGGAATAAAAAAACATTTCCCTCTCCGTAGATAGACACCGTGTACGTGAAGAAAACATTCTCTGAGTGCATGGGGGTCTGGAAAAGTTATGTTCTGGTTAAAGGATCACTAGCTAATAGCCAGGAGACAAACCTGAGCAGTCTGGGTAGTCTCTGTTCCCCAAAGACTGAAGAATGTGAATCAGTGACTGTGCTATTAGGAGGCAATAAAGATGTGCACAGATTTGGGACCGGCAGATAGCATAATGTTTATGTCACTGGACTCCCACGTAGTTGACAGCTGTTCAAGTCCCGGACCCAGTGGCTTAAAACTCATGTTGGGCACCTGTATGTGTGTGCCCAAAATCCCAAGAAGAGGACAGAGGAGAAGGAGGGTGATTTCTCGCTTTCTGTCTCTCTGTCTCTCTGGTGAGTGCATGTGCCCTATAGCAAAAATCTCTCTCTCTAAATAAAAATAATAATAATAAAAAGATTTGCATACGTTTCTTTATTCTAGAGACAATCATTGAAAATCTTGTGTACCAAGCCCCCTTCTAGATGTTGGGAATACTAGCAGAAAAGAAAATGACAACAATGCCTGCCCGCGCAGAGAGTCTGTTCTACTGGGGAAGCCGGACAATGAATGGGGAAGATATGTGGAATGTTAGAAGGTGGTCTGTGTGGGGCCGGCTGGTGGCACGGTGGTTAAGGGCATTGAACTCCCACATGGCTGGCTGCAGTTCGAGTCTAGGATCTGGCAGTTTGCTTTGTCCCTTTCTCTGTGTCTCTCTCTCTCTGTCCCTCTCTGGTCAAATTTAAGTAAATAAATAAAGTTAAATAAAATCATTCTTAAAAATAAAGGAAGGTGGTCTGTGCTAAGGAAGGAGACAAAAGTAGTGAGAAGACAGGGTGTGCAGGAAGCTTTCTGGAGAGGGTGCAATTGAATACAGATCTGAAGGAACGGGTGGCCACAGTCGTACGGATCTCAGTCGGGGACAAACACCATCACGGTCATGGCATGTCTGGGTGCTGGAGGTGGAGCCGGTGAACCAGCAGGAAGAGGAACCAGGAAAGGACTCGGAGGTGACGAGGGTCCAGGTGATCCAGGTGCCCTCATGTATCTCGTCTGGACTCATATATTCAGCGTCAGTGAGAGAGCTAGCGTGGAGGGCTGGGGACCGAGGAATGGCTTGACCTAATTACGGGTGAGCACGGTCACTCAGACTGAACTGGGCAAGGGCGGGAGTCGGCCGCCGCTGAAGCGCCTGGTGCAGTAATTCGGGGAGCACTTGAGAGTGGTCGGAGCAGAGCGGCAGCGGGGGGTGTGAACGGTGGCTGGACTCTGGACACATTTTGAAGGTTAAACTGGTAGAATTTGCTGAATATTAGGGGAGAGAAAACAGTTGTGGATGACTTAAGTTCATCTCTGTATATGTCTCTATACACATATATATGCATATTTTTGTATATATGTGCATTTGGCCTGAGCAACATGAAGAATAAGGTTGTCATTTGCTAAGATGGCATGGGGAGGACTGCCAGAGGGCAGGAGTTTCAGTTTGGGGGCTGGGGGGAGAGGGAGGGGGCAGACATCAGGAGTTTGGGGCAGTTTAAGTTTCAAATGAATACTAGACAGCCAGGTGGACAGATCAAGTCGGCATCTGGAGTGGAGGGCGAGGTCGGGGATGGAGGTGTAGATCCCAGCACCGTCGGCTCACAGCTGCTATTTAAAGCAATCAGACGTGACCGAGGGAATGACGCGCTTGGGTCCCTCTATTAAGGAATGTATAAAGGAAGTGGAAGAACAGCAAAGGAGACTGAGGCAGAAGCTGCCGGCGAAGGGGCAAAATGGAGTTTCCTGGTGGCCCAGAGAAGGAGGTGTTTCAAGGGAGAGCGATAAATACCTGGGTCTAATGCTGGTGGTGAGTCAGGGAGGAAGAGCCCGAGAATCGACCATTGGCTTTAAGAACATGGAGGTCACTGGGGATCCTCAGCAGACCAGAAGGACATCTGAATGAAGCCAAATGCAAACATGCAAAAGAAAGGCACAGATCATGGGGCCGGCAGGTGGAGTGGTGGTTAAAGGTGCTGGATTCCCACAGAGCTAACCACAGTTCAAGGCCCGGACCTGGTGGCTTGCTCTTTCACTTTCCCTTTTTCTCTCTGTCTCTAGCCAAATTTAAAAAAACATAATAATAATAACAAATGGGATTAAATAAATGTATATTTTTTAAAAAAAAGAAAGAAAGAAAGAAAGGCTTAGATCACATGCCAGGCTGTTGTCTTGGAGATGTCAATCACAGTAACCCCCATGCTCCTGTCTGCTCTGAAGCAGCTCTGCCTAGGAGACCCCGCTATTCGCTATTCTTGCACACGGTGGTCCAATGCAGAACCACGTGACAGGTTAGCCTATCGGGGAAGGGGCCTGGCACATAAAGCCCCGCCCAGTGCCTGTCAGGTTACCTTTCTGAAATGCGTAGATCTGGTTACCCAGACTGCACAAGGAGGGCTACGAGGTAGAGGCTGTGATGAACCTTGAGTGGGCTGAAGTTTCATGTGGGCAGAAATCCTGAGTCTAGGGCAGAATTTATGGCGAGAAAAATGACATGCAGATCACAGTCTGTGGCGGCCTGGCGGAGAGGTTCCCCAGGACGCAGCAGAGGTGGGGAAGGCGAGTCACGGGACCTGGCGCGGTGGGTCCTAGGGTCCACAGCCGCACAGCGCTGCCCTGCGCCCAGCTCCCTCTCGCCAAGAGGATCTGCACACCAAGCCTCTCTACTTGAGTAAACTTGAGTCCCAGGACAAAACCCAACCCAGCTGCCACTATTTTACTAACACAGCGTGGGACTGATGTGGTTAGAAGGTCCCAAATTAAAGCAAAGGAACAAAAACAAAACAGGAATGCCCAAGAGCAGCTGGATCTTAGAGAAGGCGTCGGGGTTCCTTCACAGTGTGACCATAAAACACCGGGCTTTCCAGCCGTCTAACAGGAAGGGATCCGCTTCTCACTGACTTCTCCCTCCCTCAGTTTAACTGGTCAAGGGGAAGGATGAGAATGCGAGGAAGGCCAGCTTTTCCGTGATGAGACTGAACGGTTTTTGCTATTTCTGGGAGAACAAGGTGGATGCTACCCTTAAACTGTAAGCACTGAGTGAGCCGTTCCTTTGAATTTCTGAATTTCAGAACTCGGGTAATATTCAATTGTTAACGATATCCGAACACTGGAGCCAGCAGGTGGTGTGATGGTTAAGGTGCTGGACTCCCACAAGGCTGACTGCGGTTCGAATCCCAGACCAGGCGGCTTAAAACACCCGCTGGGTTTGTGTGTGTGCACATTCTCAAAATCCCAGGAGGAGAATGAAGGAGAAGGGACTGGGGTGTGGCCCTCCCCGCAGGGTGTGATTTCTCACTTTCTCTCTCTGTCTCTCTCCAGCAAGTGCACGTGCCCTATGGTTAAAACCGAAAAGAAAAATAATTCTATGTAGGGACTAGCTGATTTCACCCCGATTAGCTGTAGCCTCTAGATTGTCATGTTGTGCTATTTAGATGGAGTGTCACACTTATTACAATGATATTTACTGAACACCTACTTTGTTCCAGGGTGCATATTAGTTGGGAGTGCCACATTATTCCAGTCACAACGGGTGACACAGTACCTCGGCCCTTCCCAGCGCAATTAGAGGTGTTAGCACTCCTGGCAGTAAAACCACCCCAGAACTATTCTGGCTTCCAGCGTATTAACTTTTACCACTTCCTTAATACGAAGAGAATTTTATTACCAATTTACGCAGCAGGTTAAATTAATATTTACAAGAGTCATAGAGGCTGAAAACATTGTGAAATTTCTAGATGTGCCTTGTCAATGCTGGCTTTCCCCCCTCTGTCATCATAGTCTCTCTCTCTCTCTCTCTTTCTTTTGAAAATAGAATCCGTGGGAGTCTTGATCCTCACAAAGAACTTTCCCCTGAAAAATGGAAATGGAAAGAACTCTTTAAAAAGCCGGGAAGAAATTTAGCATTGCTTCATTACCATGAAGTCCCATCTAATGTGGCCAAATGGGCCTGAAACCCCCCTCCCCTCCCCCAGCTGGTCTCTGTCACAGGAAGTGCACTGACTGTCCCTCCCCATGTTCACTGTGGCCAGCTGACCCCTCCTTACCCTCTCAGCATATTGCCCGGGCCGCCATCTCCTCAAAGCCTCTGCAGACAGCCACTGTCAGCCAGGTGTTGTCTTCAGCCATGTGTCCCCATCCGCGGGGGAAACCCTTCAAGGTGTTTGCATGGGGCCAGTTCCGTTTTGTCCCCACCCTGCTCTAAGATGGGAAGCAGTCCCTTCAGGAGAGGCAGCGGGTGGGGTGGAAACCTCCTGGGCTTCGAGGTCGCTCTGGCATCGCAGACAGCAGACTCCAGTGACCCAAAAGCAGGGCCCGGTTCTGTCTTCTTAGCTGCACGGCCTTGGGCCCAGAGCCGAACGCCTTACCAGGCTTCAGTTTCCTCATCTGTAGACACGGAGACGCCTGCCCCAGAGGGCTGTGTGAGGAGCGATGAGGTAAGGACGCCCAGGAGACACCTCCAGGAGCGCCAGCTCCTTCCTCTTTGCCCGACCGCTGCCCTCTGCACTCCCCCTGCTGGTATGATCAGGGAGGAGGAGGCCCAGGGAGCCCGGAAGTGATAGAAGGGTAGGAGGAGGAGCAGATATAGGACAAAAGGCAAAAAGAATGATTCCACATCCCCCTGTCCCAGCGAGTGGCAGGATGGTGAAAGCAGCCGTGGCCGTGGAAGAAGGCGCGTTCGAGGGCAGAGGGAGGCCCAGACTCCGCCTATCTGCCGTTGCCTGTACGTCGGGCTGGCAAGAAGTTGTTTTGTGACACGGGCCCCTTTGGGAACTGGCATCCCCCTACTCAAGGTACTACCCAAACCGAAAGACCTCGTCGGAGAGCTTTCTGCAGAATGTGCCCACGGAATAGCTGTGCTTTCTTTTGATCCCTGGGACATAAGCAGAGAAGGTGGGGCCCTACCCTCTTACTCCACATCACAGGTAAGAAACGAATGAGAGTAAACTCGAATGTCCCGGTGCAGAGTCCAGCGGCAGCCCTGGGCCCTGACCCGGCATGGTTCTCTCTCTCTCACTCTCTGTCTCGGAAGATCAGGTCTGCACCAAGGGCCACCATGAACAGGTCACTTAAACACCACAGTCTGTCTGAATGGATCGGTCTCCTCTCGTCTCATTCTTCCACTGAACAAATGAGACACTCACATAGCAAGAGCTTAAGGTTCCCTGAGTGAGCTCTGGACAGCCCCCTCTGCCCCCCAGAATCCTTACTGAGACCAGCAGGGGCTGGAGGGGTGGTGGGAGATAAAACGAAAGAAACCACCCACGGGCCAGGTCCCCAGCAATAGCACGGTACTGCCAACAGCTGCTGTGCCCCAGGTCCAGCCTCGGGCGTGGACAGCAATGGTTTTCACTCACTGAGGGTTTACCTTGGTAAAGGTGTGGAAGGTCTTACCTTGGTAAGATGTGTTGTGATCTTACAGGGTGCTTTATTAAGAAATTAATTTGCGTTTTTCATGTTATCTTCCTGTTGTTCTTTTCGTCGTCTCAACTTTTGGGCTCTTCTGCCTCATGTAGGGGATTGTGGGGCTCTTTTTAAGGACACAGGGCAGGGCCTTTGGAGGAGAAGAGGTGGAAGTGATAAGCGATATGAAGCTTGAAGAGGTCCCAGAGTTCGGCCGGGGGTCGAGTCGAGGGTGGTTCTGCAGTCATGAAGACCAGCACTGGCCCATCCTCACAGGCCAAGCTCCTGGGAGAAGGGAGGAACCCGGAGGGCTTGACTGGGTCGTAGCAGGCTTGGTCCCAGCTCAGGGGGCTGACTGTCTGGGAGGTCCAGGCATAGTCTTGAAAGTCACCATGATGGGTTGAGGCTAAAGGCTCAATCTGGGCTCTGGACACTGCAGATAAATCAGTGACTCTCGTGTGACCCGAGAGACAGAAAGGAGGCGCCAAACACAATGGAGATTGAGGTTCTTACCACACAGGGAAGTTGATTTACTATGACTTAGAAAAATTCAGGACCAGCAGTTGGCGTAATGGCTATGTCACTGGACTCCCATGTAATAGAACACGGTTTGGAACCAGCAGTTAGCGTAATGACTATGTCGCTGGACTCCCACGTAGTCGACTGAGGTTCGTGTCCCGGACCCGGTGGCTTAAACTCACGCCGGGTGCGTGTGCGTGTGTGTCCAAGATCCCGAGAGGAGAATAGAGGAGAAGGGATTGCGGCGTGACCATCCCTCCTGGGGGGTGATTTCTTGCTTTCTGTCTCTGTCTCTGTCTTTCTGGTGAGCGCACGCGCTCTATAGCAAAAACCTCTAAAAAAAAAAAAAGAGAGAGAAAAAAAAGTAGACCGCGGTTCAAGTCCCAGACCCAGTGGCTTAAACTCATGCTGGGCACGTGTGCGTGGGTGTCCAAGATCCGGAGAGAATAGAGGAGAAGGGTTTGCGGCATGGCCATCCCCCCAGGGGGATGATTTCTCGCTCTTTGTCTCGCTCTGTCTTTCTGGTGAGCATATGCGCCTAATAGGGAAAACCTATTAAAAAAAAAAGAAAAGAAAAGTTCAGAGCATGGCATTTCTTTCTTTCTTTTCTTTTTTAAAAAGGTTTTTGCCATAGAGATGGCACAAGTGTGAGTGCTCACCAGACAGAGAGAGGGAGAAACAGAGAGACAGTAAGAGGGCAAGTGAGAAATACCCCCCCCCCCCCGGGGGATGGCCATGCCATGACCCCTCCTCCTCTGTTCTCTTCTTGGGATCTTGGGTACATACACACAAGCGCCCGCCATGATGTTCAAGCCAGCAGGTCCAGGACTGAAACTGTGGTCAGCCATGTATAGCAGTCTAGTGCCGTAACACTTACGCCACCTGCTGGCCCCAGAATGTGGCATTTCTTACACTCTGTCTAAGGTAAATAAACTCCCTCGTCATTAAATACACGTGAGCTCATCAGCGCTCACGGTCATCCTATGAAGTCGCTCTCTCGTCTTCCTCATTCTGCAGAGGACGTTTAGTTTTCCAGGGCCAGGTCACCTGACTTCTCACAGCTATAAAAGGGCAGAGCAGGGCTTTACTTACTTTTTTATTTTATTTTTTATTTTGAGAGAGATTTTTGCTATAGGGTGCATGCTCCTGCTAGAGAGACAGAGAGAGACAGAGAGACAGAAAGTGAGAAATCACCCCCCCCAGGGGGGATGGCCACGCCGCAATCCCTTCTCCTCCATTCTCCTCTCAGGATCTCAGGCACGTATGCACATGTGCCCGGCATGAGTTTTAAGCCACCGGATCTGGGAGTCCAAACGTGGTCGACTACGTGGGAGTCCAGCGATGTAACCATGAGGCCATCTGCCAGCCCTACGGTGGGTGACTTTAAATTGAGCACCTTGGCTTGGAATCACCCTGCCTCTGCCTAGGAGGGTCACCTTTCTCCCAACATCCTTCTTTTCGTGTCAGTTATTACAAAGTTTTCATTCTTTTTTTTTTTTTTTTTTTTGAGAGGTTTTTGCTATAGGGCACGTGCGCTCGCCAGACAAACAGAGACAGAGAGACAGAAAGCGAGAAATCACCCCCCAGGGGGGATGGTCACGCCGCAATCCCTTCTCCTCCATTCTCCTCTCGGGATCTTGGGCACGCACGCACACGCTCCCGGCGTGAGTTTTAAGCCACCGGGTCCGGGACGCGAACTGCGGTCGACTACGTGGGAGTCCAGCAACATAGCCATTACGCTAACTGCTGGTTCCCAACAAAGTTTTCATTCTTGAATTTGGCTAAACCATTTATTTTGAAATGGTTTCTCTTGATCTTTATGACAAATTGAATTCCAGGCTGGATGATGGCACGCTGGTAAAGCCCACAGCTCTCTGAGGCTGACTCACGTGGGAGTTTCCTGGTCCGTGCAGAGACTTCCTGCATACACCCAGACGCGCCCATGCCCACGACCCAGGGCGGCTGAAGCCCACAGAGATTGTGTTGAGGTGCTGTTATCTGCCTCTGTCTTTCTTGTGAAAGAAGTAAACTCTTAAGAAACAAAAACAAAAAGGCCAGCAGTTGATATGGAGGTTAAAGCACTGGATTCCACACGGCTGGCTGTGAGGTTCGAGCACCGGATGTGGCAGCTTGAAAATCACTCCAGTGCATGCGTGACTAAAATCCTGAGAGGAGACTGAAGGAGAGGGGATTGTGGCCTGGTCATCTCCCCTAGAGGGTGATTTCTCACTTTTCATCTTTTTCTCTCTTTCTCTCTCTGGCGAGTGCACGAGCCCTATAGAAAAAAAAAGAAAAGAGAAAGAAAAAACTGGAATCCATCAACACCACCCATACGTAGCTCCATGTGGTCATGGTACCTGGACACGGGGTCTCCCGTGAGGTGTAGACACACTAAGGACATTGGAGTCCACAGCAGGTCACGGGCTGCCCTGCCACACCCTCCTCACCGGGACCCCTTTGGCCCCCTGTACTCCCAGGAATCTCCCCTACAGCAGGGCGCAGAAGGTCACTTCAGGTGCCAGTCATTACATCCTCTCAAGCCCACTTGCTCTCAAGCCATGCAAGGAAGGGACATTCAGGCTCAGTGTTATTTAAAAACTTAAAAAAAAAAAAATAGAAAGAAACACCCATAAGGGTCCTTTGTAATGTTTGGTAGCCTGAACAGAAAAACCTTTGATAAACGCCCTGGGAGAATTTAAACATTTCTCCTCTCTCACTCTCTGGGTAGGGATGGCAACAGGTCAACCCTGAAACAAGATGACCTGTTCCACCACATCCATTCAGCCCTAATCCCAGAGGAAGGAAGTGGGGTCCGGTTTCCACCGTTGCTATAAAAAAATCAGAGCTTTGTTTCTCAGGACTGGCCTTACAGTGGTTGTAACACACGGTGGTTTGCTTTGGCAGGAAAAGTGCCTTCGGAAAACAAAAGGATTGTTTCACAGGCCGCCCGCCAGGGCCCCTCTGAGCTTGGTGATGTTCCGCCCCGAGGCCACTGGGTGGCGCTGGAGGAGCCGAGATTGCGATTGAGGACGACGCTTCCAGCTTCTCCCAGGGCGCGACTTGGGCAAGTCAGTCGCCAGAGGTCCGGGAAAGAGGTGACTTCTAGAGGAGCGTGGGGCCAGCCCCCCTTTGCGGAGCCACTTGTAATGTGGGCTTCTCTCTCTTCCGTAAAGAAGGAATAAAAGCATATTTAGAAAAGATGCTTTTATTTGGAAAATGCTGGGTTTTTTGTTTTGTTTTGTTTTGTTTTGAGAGGTTTTTTGCTTTAGGGTGCATGCGCTTGCCAGAAAAGAGAGTCAGAAAGACAGAGACAGACAGAGAGACAGAAAGCGAGAAATCCCCTCTCCCCACCCCAGGGGATGGCCACGCCGCAATCCCTTCTCCTCCGTTCTCCTCTCGGGATCTTGGGCACCGATGCACGCGCCCAGCGTGAGTTTAAGGCGCCGGGACCGGGGCTCGAACCGCGGTCAACTACATAGGAGTCCAGCGACATAGCCATTACGCCATGTGCTGGTCCCAAAAATGCTGTTTTTAAGGTCCTGTACCAGGCCATCAGACATGAGTGTGCAACTATAGGGGCGTGCAAATGTAGCTTCAGGTCAGGACTCCTGGCCGTGCTCGCTCCAGCTTCCTGCCCCCCAGCTCCTGTGCAGAACAAGCTGAGTGTAATTACACTGGTCCTTCCTGTCATGCTTACCCACCGCTCAGAGTCCTCCTCCAGCCCCCAGCACCCCCCTGCACTCAGAGCCTAGGTCTTACCCCTTCCACCTCCCAGGGACTAGGTCTCTCTGTCGTTCCTCTCCTTACATCTCCTCTCAATATACTTGCTTAGCGACCTCTATTTTCCTTATACTTACTTGCAGGAGGGCATGTGCACTCACCAGAGAGTGACAGAGACAGAGAGACAGGAAGAGGAAGGAAGCACCCCCTCCATGGGGAATGGTTGCACCACAGCCCCTTGTCCTTTCGGGATTTTTTTTTTTTTTTTTTTTGAGAGGTTTTCGCTATAGGGCGCGTGTGCTCGCCAGACAGACACAGAGAGACAGAGAGACAGAAAGCAGGAAATCACCCCCCAGGGGGAATGGCCACGCCACAATCCTTCTCCTCCATTCTCTTCTCGGGATCTTGGGCACGCACGCACACGCGCCCGGCGTGAGTTTAAGCCACCGGGTCCGGGACGCGAACTGCGGTCGACTACGTGGGAGTCCAGTGACATAGCCATTACACTAACTGCTGGTCCCATCCTTTCGGGATTTTGAGTGTGCCCATGTGCCCCATGTGTTTGTCAAGTCACGGAGACTTGAATCACTGGGTTGGCCATGTGGGACCCAGCTGCCTTAACCAGAGGGCCAGAGAGCCAGCCTTCAACTTGCATTTTAAAAGCCAAAGAAACCCTAACCTTGCCTCCTTGCCTCCTGCTTGTCCCTTTGGCTACTTAGCACTTAGTACTTGTCCTGCCCTTCTCATCAGCTTTGGGATAGACTCCCCTGTGAGTACTCCCTCCTATTTAATGGAATACATCCCGATGGAGTTTCTGTCCCTCCAGCTCACTGCCCGTACCCCACATCCAGAAAATGCCCTTTTCTCACGTGGCTTCTCTGCTGTATTTGAGAGCGATGCTTCTGATCTCCTTCTTGAACTCCTGCCTCCTTTGGCTCTGGTGACTCTCACATCCCTTGAATTTCCTGGGAGATGAGGTGCCTGGAGGTGTTTTAAGTTTACTTCTTCCACAAGTGTGCACATGTGTAAGCATGCATGTGCATGAGAGAGAGAGAGAGAGAGAGAGAGAGAGCCCCCAGTGGGGCCCCTATGCCGCGATCCACCTCCAGCTTCCAGCCAGTCCCTGGATCATGGACAAGCAAACGCCAGTTGTACTCAGGGAGGTCTCTGGCCTTGAACTGGGAACCTTCCCATGTAGGCTTGCCTCCCGGAATGTTGTGGCTATGCCGCAGTTGGCCCCATGGAGTGCCTGGTTCCTGTTTATTTTTTCACTAAGTTAGAGCAACTGGCCAAGAATCCCGAGCATGAGTAGGTTCCCAGGATCAGGGGTGCGTGCAGGGCGCAGGGGGAGAGAAGGCTGGGAAGAGCGTGTGGGAGCTGTTCAGGGCTGGGCGGGCAGTCTGGCCCCGCCCCCATAGGCCCTACACTGTCATGAGTGTTAGAGGCCGGCCGGTGGCTTTTCTGAGAACAGTGACATCTTTCTCGGGGCTTACTCAGGACACACTGGCGCCCTGGTACTGCAGTCATCGGCTGCTGTATGATAAACCCCTCCAGAGCTTAGCTGCAATAGCAGGTCAACAGAGCTGCAGTTTAGGCAGAGCTCAGCAGGCGGGAGAAGGCTTGGCTCTGTTCTACCTGGCACAGCAGGGCAGCTCCACCAGGGGCTGGAGGAGCCACTCAGCACGTGCTGAGTTTATTTATTATTATTTCATCTGCATGTGAGCTCACCAGAGAGAGAGAGGGAGACAGAGAGGAAAAGTGAGAAAGTAAGCCGCTAGGTCTAGGACTCAAACCACAGTCAACCATGTGGGAGTCCAGCACCTTAACCACCCACACCACTTGCTGGCCTGCCTCGTCCTTCTTGTTACACTTTGTCCTCATCCTTGTCAGGTTGGGGCTGGGTAGAGAGTCATTGGAGTAGACCCAGCAGACATGGCCCTGGCCTTATACTCCTTTCCTTCACCCCCAGTTGAGGACAACTACTCTTTGCACATGGTCAAGTTTGCAGAGGAAAGAAAGGTTGTCAATCATTTGATTCATGACCTCTTCCAGAAAGGAGGAGATGAGAGTTGCAAAAACCAAACGTCTGAGTTTCAAGGTGTTCCAAGCAGTCTGACGCTTCATTTTTGGGGGCAAGAGCATGATCTGAGCGGAGGGGAGAGTTGGTCGGAGACGCCGAGAGCTAAGGAGCCATTGTTTTAGAGCAGTGCGTCACAAGCACGAAACAGCATTCTGCTACCTCTGCTGCTGTCATGATGGCTTATTATTACTGGAATGGCTTTAAGCTGCTTCTATTTCTTTCATTGTGTTTCAAAAATAATAAAAAAACTCAGAGTCATGAGGCCCGGCCAGTCCAGGCATCTCCTGATGCGGTTGGTGACAAGGAAGCGAGGCGTTGTGCCAGCGAAGGTGGCCATGCGCACAGCAGGTCTTCAACTGCAGCTACTAATTTACCTCCGAAACGCTGCCAAGGAACTCTTGGGGGTAATGCCTCCCTCTCACTCCTGACCAATTTTGAGCCCATGACCTTGAGTGACACTGGCCCTCCCACAGCTATTCTACAAAGGGGAGAATGATACCGAGTCAGGGGAGTGACTCCTTCCAATTATGAAGGTGACAAAGGACATAAATAAACTAAGTACTGTGAGGCCTGCAAGGTGACAGTGGCTCAGTGCCAACAACCGCAGTGGCCTTTTTCACCAATTAGGTACATTTTCTGGATAGAATCTTCCTTGGGCAGGGATTGAATTTATTTCCTTTCACACACACCCTCCTCTTTCTTCCCCCGTCAGACCTGGAGCTCAAAGTGGCCTTCACCCCGGGAGAATTTATAAAGTACAGTGTGTAAGGTGAACTTTTTTTATTAAAAGAGACTTTCTACCCAGAGGGGCGAGAGTCCAGGAATGCCACGAGATGTCACTTTGGGAGTCAGGAATGATTGCTTCCGGCATTTGGTCTGTCTCCATGAGAACTCACCACACAACCTTGTGAGAAGTCTAGCAGAGGCTTTGATCCAGCTTCCTGGAAGTGACCTCTGCTGGGAGGAATGGGGGGATTTTGTGGGATTTTCCGTCAGACACGAATGGCTGAAATTTAGATAAATAAAGATGGAGGCCAGCAGAGTCCTTGCAGAGGTGGTGCAGGAGGGAGATGAGGAAGGACGTCTCGGGAAAGAGGCCGCCGCAGCAATGGAAGGGAACACACTTTGGGGTCTGACGGACCTGGGTGAAGCTTTTGGCTTCTTTTGAATTTTAAATGTATTTCTTCCTTTCTTTCATGCAGTGAGAAGGGGGGGTGCACCCAGTGGGAGCTTCGTTCTGCAACCGACCCTCAGTCTCAGCCAGCCGGGACCACTGGCGTGTGTGTGTGTCCAGATGCAGAGGGAGTGCAAACCTCGGGATGCAAACCCTGGGCCTCCCCATGGGGCCTTGCATTTCAGAGCATTGCCTCACCCCTGCACCACCAATGGCGGTTGGTTCCATTGTTAAGAACCTTCCTAGGACTCCTCAATGTCATTATCTAAAAAGTGGGATTTAAAACAAGTGCTCAAGGGGCCAGCAGATTGTGTAGTGATGAAGACACTGGACTTCAAGGTGGTTTGAGACCCAGGTCCAGTGGCTTGAAACTCATGCCAGGTACATGTGCATGCGCATGTGTGCCCAGACTCCCAGGAGAAGAGATTGTGGCATGGCATCCCCCCGGGGGATGATTTCTCACTATCTCTCTCACCGTCTCTCTCTGGAGAGCTCATGTGCTCTATGGCAAAAATCTTTACCAAAAAACAAAACAAAAACAAAAAAGCCCCCCACAAAACAACAAAAACCATTCAAGACCTGGACAGTGGTGCAATAGTAAAAAGCAAAAAACACAACCATGTGGGAAGGTTCTGAGTTCATGTCCAGAGACCTCCCTGATTTTGCTGGGCATGTTGCAGGATGGCTTCTGCAATGATATCTGGGTTCTTGGTATTTCAGACAAAATATTGAACGAAAACACCAACAGTGAAAGGAAAGGGTAGTTTATGGAGTAAAAACAAATACACTCATGAGAGGTAGAAGCGGGCCTGAGTGGACAGAGATTGGCCCAAAAGTCCCTGGCAGTTACATTCTGGGAAGTTTATCATTTTTAAATCTAGTTCATGCTTGACCATGGACTGGGCCCACTGCCTGTCCTCATCTCACTGACTTTATCGACGGGGCTGGGCCCACTGGTCCATCTCATTGGCTATATCAAACACGCCTTAATCAGCCAGACATCCCCCACTGCCCTCTTGTCTACACTACTTTAGGGAATTTTCTGCCTTGATCGGTTTTTCTATCTAGCCACATGGGCAGACGCTCCAGGTCCCTTACCCGCTCCCACTTGCTAGCTTTCTCCTGCCTCAGGAATTCACATGCCCACGATCAAGGGGTGGGCTGAAGCTGGAGGTGGATCACCCCAGCCTCAAGACCATCAGAGTGCTATCTCTCTATCTCTGTCTGTGTCTCTCCATCTGTGTCTTTTTTTGTCTCAGGAGAAATAAATAGTACTCAACTGTAGAAACTAAAGTAAGATGAAATAACTGCCTCAACAGAGATGCGAGGATTACATGAGATGACGAGCACTAGGCGGCTGCTGGAGGAATGCTAAGATTTACTACCAAGGGAACCAGCAGTTAGCGTAATGGCTATGTCGCTGGACTCCCACATAGTCGACCGCGGTTCACGTCCCGGACCCGGTGGCTTAAAACTCATGCTGGGCGCGTGTGCGTGCGTGCCCAAGATCCCGAGAGGAGAATGGAGGAGAAGGGATTGTGGCATGACCATCCCCCCTGGGGGTGATTTCTCGCTTTCTGTCTCTATGTCTCTCTCTGTCTGTCTGGCGAGCGCACGTGCCCTATAGCGAAAAACCTCTCAAAAAAAAAAAAAAAAAAAAAAAAAAAAGATTTGCTACCAAGGGCTGTATTTGTGCTTTGGTCTGCCTGGAGCAGAGGGGAGGTGGGAGAGGCCAGTTTACTAGGCAGTGGGCTTTGATGTGGAACCACTCAGAATAGTGGCACTAGCAAATTTTGCCCATTCTATTTCAGATGAGTAACCTGAACTCCATGGAATTGAAGTCACTTATCAAATGATCACCGTATTCGTAATATCATCTGAACATTTGGCCTTCTTAAGAATATCTGATCTTTCAGAGCTGAGACTTTATCTTAGACATCTTTGCAGCCCTCTGCAAACCCTAGTACACATGCTGGTACTCAGCCACTACTTTGGGAATGAGGGGAAGCCCAAGCACGATGACAAGTGTGGGAACCATACCAATGTCCCAGTACCATGCCGGTCCCCAATCTTATCAAACCCTGCCTGTCTTAGATTGTTTGGCCGCAGATGTAGGTGAGTCAGGAGGCTAGATGATATGGCTCTATAACGAGCTCTAGGGTTCTGGGGACCAGCAGATGGTGTGTAATGGTTATGTAGCTGGACTCTCATGTAGTTGATGGTGGTTCAAGTCCTGGACCCGGCAGCTTAAAACTCATACCGGTCACAAGTAAGTGTGTGCCCCAAATCCCGAGAGGTGAATGGAGGAGAAGGGATTGCTGCATGGCCATCCCCCCGGGGGGTTTCTTACTTCCTGTCTCTCTGTCTCTCTGGTGAGCACATGCATTCGATAGCAAAAATCTCTCAAAAAAAAAAAAAAAAAAAAGAATTCTAGGGTTCTGTTTCTCTTTGTTCTCGGTACACCCACTATAGGAGGAACCAAAAGAGAAAGAGACTGGGAAAAAAATAGATATACTCAATGCCAGTGAAATTGTGATTAAACAGGCCCTGAGATGTGATCCTTACAGTATTATAAATCAGTACAAACCTTTAGGAAAGCAATTTGGCAATTTGTATTCAAAGATCTATGGCCTTTGAACCCATTATTTCAGATGAGTGGATTTATCCTCAAAGAATGAATTAACGTGGTGGGGGTGGGGCTGGCAGAGTAGGCATCTGCATGGAGGGGATGGCCCATGGGGGACGCAGGGCCCAGCAATTGGGCATTAGGGGCTATGGACAGTGGAAGAATGAATATGCAGCAGGGATTGGATAAACTAGTGACTATACTGAGGGATGGCTCCATGGGACAGAGGTAATCTGCTGCTCAAGAGAGACTTGATTCCACACTGTGACAGTAGTGCAAATCCCTGGCTTGGGGGCCACATGGTGGTATAGTGGGTTAAGGACAGCTAGATCCTACGTGGACAGCTGTGTGGTTCAAGTCCCAGACTCAACAGCTAGAAAAACACACTGGGGGCATGTGTGTGGGTGCCCAAAATCCCCAAAGGAAGGAGACATGGAGAAGAAGGGATCTCAGCATGGCCATCCCTCTGGGAGGTACTTTCTCACTTTCGCTTTCTCTCTGTCTCTCTCTATAGTAAGCACATATACCCTTTTGCAAATTAAAAGAAAAAATTCCCAGCCCAGTAAACCTGAAACACTCTGGGCATGTGTGTGAATTCCCAAGATCCAACAGGCTGGAGGACTGAAGGAGCAGATCACAGCATGACCCGATCCAAGCAGGTGACCCTCTCTCTCTTCCTCTCATGTGTGCACACACTTACCACGAATAAAGGTTTTACATTTTTTTTTTGAGAGGTTTTCACTATAGGGCGCGTGCGCTCGCCAGACAGACAAGAGACAGACAGAGAGACAGAAAGCGAGAAATCACCCCCCAGGGGGGATGGTCACGCCGCAATCCCTTCTCCTCCATTCTCCTCTCGGGATCTTGGGCACACACGCACACATGCCCGGCGTGAGTTCTAAGCCACCAGGTCCAGGACGCGAACCGTGGTCGACTACGTGGGAGTCCAGCGACATAGCCATTACGCTAACTGCTGGTTCCCTAAAGGTTTTATATTTAAAAAAGTAATAATAAAGAAGTGAATATCTTGAGGAGGATGGGACCTGGGTTTCTCAATATTGGATAAAGCAGTTATAACCATGTCAAGTGGGAAAACTAGATTGAAACCCAAAGCATAGAATTGGAAATGGGGCTATTGATGCTAACTCATGGTTGCCAACTTTACAGGTAAAAAAACCCCAAACAAACAAACAAACAAAAAATCTTTCCTCTGTTGTCATAATTTGCATTTTAAAAAAGATTAATGAGGTTCAGCATCTTTTTCATTTGCTTATCTTCTATTTTAGTTCCTTTTCTGAAGTACTTGTTTATATCCTTTTATATGTTAATATAAATAATAAATATACTTATTAAAAGTTTTTGAAATATTAGTAAACTAAGTCATTTGTTCTTTTTTTTTTTTTTTTTTTTTTTTTTTTTTTTTTTTTTTTTTTTTAGAGATTTTTGCTATAGGGCGCGTGCACTCGCCAGACAGACAGAGAGAGACAGAGAGTCAGAAAGTGAGAAATCACCTCCCAGGGGGGATGGCCATGCCGCAATTCCTTCTCCTCCATTCTCCTCTCGGGATCTTGGGCATGCACACACACACGCCCGGCCTGAGTTTTAAGCCACCGGGTCTGGGACACGAACCGCGGTCAACTACGTGGGAGTCCAGCGACATAGCCATTACGCTAACTGCTGGTCCCCAGTACTTTCTTTAATAAACAAACAGATTTAAAATTTTTTACTTGTTCAAGCCTATCATTCCCCTTCCCCCCATGTTTTCTGAGTATCATGCTTAGAAATAGTCCATATGTTGTCATGTGTGTTTCTGAGTCACTGTGTCCTTTGAAAGGGTTTGCTCCATCTGGGTGCTCTGTGGAAGGTATCCCCTGGTGACCAGCCCAGTGCAGGCCACTGTGATTCCTCCAGCACCTTGGTTAGGTGGGCGGCCCTGAAGTCAGAATCACGGTGTGAACTTGGACCTGTGTCTCCATTTCCTCATCGATAAAGTGGGGCTGACAGTAAAGCCCACCTCACAACATGACCCACATGGAGGGTTCCCATTTTACCTCTGGAGACCTCCCTGAGAATCCAGGCACACGCACGCCCGTGATCTGGGGCTGGATTGAGTGCCAATACCCCGTGAACTGTGCTGTTTCTCTTTATCTCTTGCTGTCTTCCTCTCTCTCTCTGGGTCAGTATAGAAGAAAGAAAAGAAGAGACAAACAAAAAGGGAGGTGACGCTTTATCAGCACCGTGCCTGGCCTGTGAATCTTAAGCATGCTGCTCTCTACCAGGTGCCGCTCTTGTCAGGCCCTGCAAGATACAGGCATGAGGATCTGGGCTCCTAGTGTCCATGGTCCCAGCTTAGGTAGAGGGGCCGGATCTGGGTGGATGCTGGAACTTGCTTGACTGAGCACATTTTTCTAAGTGGGGTGAGGCTGTGGATTAGAAATAAACATAACAGCAAACACACAAAGATACACAAGTATAGAAGAGCGAGGGTCAGGTGGGCCCTACTTCTCTGGTGGTGCCGCAACCAAGAATAGGCCTCAGGTTTATTCTTTTAAGGGGTAGAAAATGGGGGAAGAGAAAACGGAATGCAAAGCCAGTTGCTTTTGGATGTAAATCATCTAAGATGCAAAAATGACTAGCGCCATGTAATATTTCTCTGATATGATAAATCTGATAAACACATGTGGCTTCCCTTAGCCTGATACTGCCCTGTAGTATGGGTATCGACAACAACAGGCAGATAGCATTTTTATATGCAAATGCATCATAACCGTGCAAATGAATCTCATGGAAGCACATTTCTGCATGTGTCTAAAGATCACTGTGTTTGCTCAGATTGGCCGCTCTCCAGGGGTGGAGCCACAGCAGGGCCACCCTGCAGGCTGAGAAGCAGCTTCCAGCTCTGTCTGTCATCCCCCGCCCTTGAGAAGGTGAGTAGAGAAGAGCTTGGAGCAAGGGCCTGAGCTGCAGGGGTTCCAGCACCAACTTTAATTGCAGGGAGTCCCTAGTACCCTGGGGATTGAAGTAAGTCCTCCTGGGTTTGCAGGTTTATTCTTAGAACTCCATCTCTTGGGGGCAGCCAGCCTCCTCCAGCATTGTATCCCAGTAGGCCCGGGGTGCTTCTTAAACAAAGGAAAGGAAATATGCACACATCCTTTTGTTTGTGTGTGTATGTGTGTGTGTGTGTGTGTGTGTGTGTGTGTGTGTTTTAAGAATTATTTAATTTTATTTATTCATTAACTTATTTTAATTTGACCAGAGAGAGACACACAGATAGAGAGAGACAGAGACAGAGACAGATGGAAAGCGAGAAAGCAAGCCCCCAGGTCCAGGACTCGAACCATGTCAGCCATGTGAGAGTGTCCAGCACCTATGTGGTTACATACACTCGCTAGATAGAGACAGCTGGCGAGAGAGGGGAAGTGAGAATGCACCCCCACAGGCATGGGCATGGTGCAATCCACTCTCTATTTTTCCCTCCCTTTAGGATTTTGGGCGTGCTCACACATGTGTCCATGCGTTCTTCAAACTGCTGGGTCTGGGACTCCAACCTTCTGGATGAGAGCAGGCCTGGCTAACAGGCATTTCCTCCTGACTGGTATGCCCTGGACCTGCAGCAAGGGCTAGCAGGTGCCACCTATGGGGTTGGAAACCAGCAGATCTCAGCCTGTCCTCCTCGCCCCATGCTTACAGCTCCTGCCCAACAGGCTGGTTTTTGTCCACATTTTTGCAGCCAGCCCTTCATCTTCTTCCCCGTCACAGTGGGCCACCACCTGGCAGCTTTCCCTCCTTCCCCCCCGCCCCCCTGGTTTGGACAGTAAAGGACACCCTCCCAGAGGCGACGTGGGTTTGGGGACTCCACCCCAGTGGGGCCTGCCCTAACTACACTCATTTCTCATCCCTCCCTGGCTCCTGTTGCTGCCAGGCCCCCTGGCAGACCCCAAACTCTCACAAGTTCTGCCTTCATACCTGCCTGCATGCCTCACTCTCCTCTTTGCCAGCCTGCATCCTTCCCCTGCTGGCAATTCTCCTTGTCAATAAATGCTGCAGTCTAAGGGCCCGAGCCCTGAGCAGCCTCGTCATTTCAGTGTCCCCTAGGCAGACACATCTGTATGTTAGGGCTAGAAATGTCCACCTGTCTTCACTGGGAGGCCAGATCATGGCACAGTGGTAAGCAATGCTCTGCGATGCCGGCCCACGTGGAAGGTCCTGGATGTGTGTCTGGAGGCTTCCCTGTACATCCCAGGTGTGTGGGGGGGACTATAATCCTGGCTGGTTGAGACTGGGGGTGAATCACAGTGTAAGTCACCCTGCTGGGGGCCAGCTAGTGGTGTGGTGGTTTAGGTGACTGAATCCCATATGGCTGATCATGCAGTTCAAGTCCCAGATTCGATGGCTTGAAGAAACACAAAACAAAATAGACTGTGCACCTATGTTGGATTGGAGAATGGGGTGGTATCGTTTCCTTAGACTAAGTTTAGTGTTAACCTAAGGATAATATTATAAATAAACTAATTAAAAATTTTTAATCAGGGTACGTGTGCTTGCCAGAGAGAGAAATGAGAGGAACAAAGCACCGCCTCCCATAGAGCATGGTCACACCACAGTCTCATCTCTGTTTTCATCCTGTCTGGATCTGGGACACACCCACGTACCTGGTGTGGTTTTTCAAGCTAGCGGGGTGTTGGGATTCAAATCATAGTCTGCCATGTGGGATCAACCTCCCTTACTACTCGGCCATGGGTCCAGCCCCAGGAAAAATGCGTTTTAGAACCAATCTATTCTCTTATCTGATGTAATTAAGATGAATTCCCTGCATCATAAATGCGATGAAACCTGTCCGGGAGGAGAGAACTGACTTACCTAGAAGAAAGTTAAGGCACAGAAAGTGGAACAAGAACAGGAAGGAAGAAGCATCCTTTTCTTGCATCTGAAGGAGTTTCCCCAGAACCAATTTAACCTGTGCTTTGAGTAACTCTTGGCGCTAAAATGGGCTTAAATACTTCTGTACAGGCCACTCCATCCTCTCATGGTTTGTGGGAGGGCATCATGGAAAACTCTTATTCAACCAATCACGCTAATCTGTCCATGCAGGTAGCCTAATTCATCAAGTGCAGAAGAATCTACACTCCCTCTCTATATTTTAAAGATTGCTACCCTTTATTCAAGGGAAAGGGGGCATGTGTGCATGCACGTGGGAAAGGGAGAGGGAGAGGAGCACCCATTACAGGGTCTGGTCGGTGGTGAGCCCCTTCCTCCAGCCCTCCAGCCCTCCAGCCTACATACTGGCCATGCACACGTGTGCCTAGCATGTTTCAGGCTGCCCAGGCTGGGGATTTGAACCATGATTGTCATGTGGGAACTGGCTTCTCTTGAACACTACATCACTGCTAAGCCACGAAGCCAATCTTCTTTTATGTTATTATAGTTTCTAAAAATCATTCTCATTTAGATAAAAACTCCAATTTAAGCTACCCATGTTATTCTCTTGAGTATACATATGTATCTTCTCAAATTAATATTGTACGAAACTTCTCCATTTGCTATGAAGCTCAAATAGCATTTTGAGTAACTAAAAACAAAACGAAACGAGCCCCCAAATTGCAGAGCTGGTGACCTGGTAACCCACCAAACATTTCCAGACTACAGAGCCGTTCTGTTTGTTCCTTTGCCTATACAGTGTTTTGATTTTTGCATCATTTTCAAAATGGAAACATTTGGAGATTTTCATAAAAATCAGGATTTCTGACTTGTCTGGAAAAAGGGGAAGCTCTGGCTTCACTGGCCCTCTCGGGCTGAATGACAATCGGCAGGCGCTGGCTGAGTAGCTGCTGGCCCTGAAGACAGAGCAGCTTATCTGTGGTCTGCAGGCTCCTCGACTCTTATTGTCTAACCGGGCCTGCTCATGCATTTATGTGACTGGCCTGGACTCTACCATGGGGAGAGTTTTATTCATCCAGTAATCCTCCCGCTATTTTTTTTTTTTTTTTCTTTTTGGCTAGGCAAAAATGTCCTTCTGTAAATGCTTCACTTAATTGTGGGCCATAGGAGAGAACATGAGTTAAAGAAAAATAAAGGTAAAACCAAGCTCGGTTAAAATGAAATCTATAGCAGGAAGTCCTTTTCAAAGTTGCATGTCTATGAATTTAAATACGCATGCTACGTACATGCTGCTTCTCCTATGTTTCACAACGTCATTCATAGGCTTAAATGTGAATTTTTATTGACGTTTTACATTCCTGGAAGGTTGGCGTCAGAAGTTTTGGATTTGAAAATAAAAATTTAGACATACTCTAGGTTTTGAAAAGTCCATAGTGAGAGCCAAGGATTGTGTTTTTATTGTCATGTTGAAACATAGCTTGGTTTTGTGGACCAGGGTCGCACTGGAGTTATATCGCTCTAGAGTCAAAATTCTCCATGTAGCACTTTTTCCTTCCTAAGGGGACGTAAAAGAGCAAATGTAATAAAGACATTTCAGAAGTCTTAGTTATTCACGGCCTTGCTCCCAAGCCAAGGATCTGGAGACCTTGAAATTTCACAGCAGCCATTTGGAACATGAACCTTCAATCTCCCTCTTACCTCGGAGAAGAGTAGTTTTGCTGTCTTGTGCCGCTTCCAAGAAAGGACTGAGCCCCTTTGAAATACTAGCCGGGGATTGTGGCACTTTCTGGGGGGCTGCCCGAGGAGGCAAGGCAGGAGAATAAATGCTCACAGAGTAGGGGCAGCTTTCAATGAGAGCAGGGCAAGAATGCTCACAAGATTTCTTTCTTTTTTTTTTTTTTTTAATTCATTATTTGGGAGCTCAAAGAGACCCTTTGTCGGCTTTTCCATGGCTTCCCATTGCTCACAAGACAGGCAAGGGAGTTCACTGGACTTGGCGATCTGTCCGGAGTTCGGAGTTCGTTTATGCAAAGTCGGCCGGAAGGCAGATGGTGCAGTGCGTTGGGCATACATGAAGACTCAGCGTGTCGGTGACAGCGATAAGCAACAGCTTCCCAGTCCTGAGTTCTCCCCAGACGTGGAGTTGTTTCAGAAGAGGGATTTGTGGCCATTGGGGCGACGGTGGTTTCTGTAACACTTGGACGCAGATGCCACCCCACTTGCCTGCGGGGAGTATAGGTTTTTCCTCTTGTCCCAGTACAACTACCCCTCAGAAGAGCCCTCCTTGGGTAACCTTAAAAGGAGCTCAATGATCACTGTTATTTATTTATTTATTTATTTATTTATTTATTTATTTATTTTTTTGGAGAGGTTTTTCGCTATAGGGCGCGTGCGCTCGCCAGACAGACAGAGAGAGACATAGAGACAGAAAGCGAGAAATCACCCCCCAGGGGGGATGGTCACACCGCAATCCCTTCTCCTCCATTCTCCTCTCGGGATCTTGGGCACGCACGCACACGCGCCCGGAGTGAATTGTAAGCCACCGGGTCCGAGACGCGAACCGCGGTCGACTACATGGGAGTCCAGCGACATAGCCATTACGCTAACTGCTGGTTCCCACTGTTATTTATTTTTAATTGTTATTTGTTTATATAAATTAACCAGAGGGCATGTTCACTTGCCAGAGAAAAAGACAGAGAGAGAGAGAGAAAATGAGAATGCACCCCCATGGAAAATGGTCACGTCATCATCTCTTTTCCTCTGTTTTTCCCTCCTTCTCAGGATATTGGACATGCACACGGGCTCCCTGCATGTTTTTCAAGTCACTGGGTCCAGGACTCGAACTGTGCATTCAGTCATGTGGGGTTCAGTCATTTTAACCACCTTGCCACTTGCTGGTCCTAATTGTTAGTTTATGTTTACTTATTTCATCCATGTATGAGAGAGAGGGGATCCCCTCAACGGGGTCCTCACATTGTGATGCACCCTCAGTGTTAGAGAAAGCTGAAAGGGAGCCTGGCAGGTGGCGTGGTGGTTAAGGGTGTCGGACTTCCACATGGCTGACCACGGTTCGCGTCCTGGACCTGACAGCTTGCTTTCTTACTTTCCCTCTCTCTCTCGCTTTCTCTCTGTCTCTCTCTGGTCAAATTAAAATAAGTAAATAATAAAGTTAAATGAAATAATTCTTTAAAAAAAAAAGAAAGCTGAGAGGAAGAGAGAGAGGGAAAAGGCAGCTCTAACGGGGAATGGTCATGCTATAATCCCTTCTCCATTTCTCTATCCCGTTGGGATGTGGGGCACGCAGGCACACATGCCCAACATGTCTTTCAAGCTGCTGGGTCTGGAATTCCATTCATGGGGGGCCATGTGGGATCCAGCACCCTTAACCATTAGCTAATGAGCTGGCCCCAAGAACATGAGGCTATTACGTGGAAGAGTCTGAATCCCAAACCAGATACTGGCCCCAGAGCCTAGAACCCACGTGGACAGCCAAGCTTGGATTAAAGGGCTGTGAACAGAACAGCCAGCTGTTGGCTCATACCTGAGGCTGCTCATAGCATGAGGCTGGGCTCATAGATGGTTGGTTGGATGGTTGACACATTCCTGGTTGCAGAATTTAGACCCGGGGAGCCAGAGCAGAAACAGAGGTTGATTAGGTGCTCAAGTTTGCTCTTTGGTGAATTGTCCACTTGTCCTTTTTTGGTTGGCAATTTATTGCTTATCTTAACAGTCTGGCCATTGTCTACTCTCCCTACCACGACGCAGGTGTTTTAGTCTGAATCAATTATTGTTGCACACTCAGCTCCAATGCAAGTATCACATCCTTAAATTATTACGTGTGTGCATGTGTGTGATTAATGTATAGTATATATTTAGGTATCTTTCAGTATATGTCTCCCTTCATTATTTCCTTTAACTTTTTTTTTAGAGCTTTTTTTTTTTTTTTTTTGCTATAGGGCACGTGTGCTCGCCAGACAGAGAGAGACAGAGAGACAGAAAGTGAGAAATCACCCCCCAGAGGGGTTGGCCACGCTGCAATCCCTTCTCCTCCATTCTCCTCTTGGGATCTTGGGCATGCACGCACACGCACCCGGCACGAGTTTCAAGCCATGGGGTCCGGGATGCAAACTGCAGTCGACTGCGTGGGAGTCCAGCGACATAGCCATTACACTAACTGCTGGTCCCTCCTTTAAAATTTTTTTTAAGAATCATTTTATTATTTAACTTTATTTATTTATTTTAATTTGACCAGAGAGGGACAGAGTGAGAAAGAGAGACAAAGAGAGAGAAAGTGAGAAAGCAAGCCACCAGGTCCAGGACTCAAGCTGTGGTCCAGCATGTTGAAGTTCAGCGTCCTTAACCACTACTCCACCTGCTGGCCCTGTTTCAAAATTTTTTGGAAAGAATTATTTATATAATTTCATTTATTATTATTATTACTTTTAAAATTTTGCTGTAGAGTATATACACTCACCAGAGAGAGAGGGAAAGTGAGATAATCAGCCTCCAGGTCCAGGACTTGAACTGAGGTCAGCCATGTGGGAGTCCAGCACCTTAAACACCATGCCATCTGCTGGCCCATCTTTTCAAAATTTAATTGATTCTTATTATGTGTGCTGACTATAGAATTCAACCTAAAACATGAATTTAGACATAATTGATGTTTTATAATACTTATCTGGAAACATGCCCAGTAAGAGCCAACACTTTTTGATTCATTTGCTTGGATTTCTCAGCTAGACTGTAAATAATGATAAGTGTGTTGTGTTCCAGTGGGTTCAAAACCCAGGTCTGTTAGATCCATTACCGTTGTCAACCCGGCTGTCAGCAGTGTGCGTTCATCATGGACTGGGGTGATGGCTGTGGACTCGGCTTTCCTGGAGAGGGATTCGTTTCATGTCTTAGACCGTTAACTGTTGAACTGGTCATTTGAAGCCTATGGACTTACCCACCACACGGAACTGCTCCCTGGTTTGTGGCCTGGACTTAGAAGCAATTTGTGTGATTCTGGGCAAAGTCATTTCATATTTTGAAAATGACAATTTCATTAGTTTCTCTGAAATGAATGATTGAAAAAATCGGTATGGCCACTCAACGTAGCCTAAACTTAACTTGATTCTGAAATTATACCAAGAACTCGAAATCCTTCGCAATGTGGTACACATCAGTGCGATCTGGAGAGACCCCAAATAAAAGACACAGGAGATGCTGCTGGCCGCCCCCACACAAACTCACAGTTCTTTCATGTTTGTTCGTTTTTGTTTTTGCTGTAGGACATGTGTGTTTGCCAGAGAGAGACAGAGAGAGAGAGAGAGAGAGAGAGAGAGATACACACGGAAAGTGAGAAATCACCCTCCTTCCCCACCCCGGAGAACAGCCTCACTATAATTCCCGCTGCTCCTTTCTCCTCTCAGGACTTTGGGCATGCGCACACACATGCCCTGTGTGATTTTCAAGCTTCTAGGTCCGAGAGACTCAAACCGTGCAGCTGGCCGTGCAGAATCGAGCGCCTTAACCTCCACGTCCCCTGCTGGCCCCTGCAGTTCATCTTTGGAAGTGCATGAGCACCCAGTCACACCTCCAAGGTAGTTAAATTGACTGCTAGTTTACCTGAATCCTGTGTTCTCTGCTTCAAGCCAGGCAAGACAGATGATATACGATCTCTTCTTGTTATGATTTTTTTTTGAGAGGTTTTTTGTTTGTTTGTTTGTTTTGTTTTGTTTTGGTATAGGGCACGTGCGCTTGCCAGAGAGACAGAAAGCGAGAAATCCCCCCTCCCCCACCCCGGGGATGGCCACGAAGCAATCCCTTCTCCATTCTTCTCTCGGGATCTTGGGCACGTACTTACACGTGCCCAGCATGAGTTGAAGCCACCAGGTCTGGGACTCGAACCGCAGTCGACTACATGGGAGTCCAGCGACGTAGCCATTACACCATCTGTTGGTCCCTGTTATGATATTTTTTTACAAATTCGATTTTTGAAACTTTATTTATCAAATCGCGGCTTCTTAAAGCCATTCCCAGACATTGGCTTGTTCCCGCACTCCCCACATCTTGGTAGGTGCTGTCCATTTTAGCCAGAGAGAAGCACAGGTGCAGAGAGACTGGGGCCCGGGGCACCCGAAGCAATGACCACGTGGAATGGAAGGCCAAAGTCTTGACTCAGAATCAAGCGGCGTCCGCTGAGCGCTGCTCTCCAGAGCTGGCGTCTCGGTGCAGACTGTGACACGCTAGCGCTCCAAGGGAGACGTGTGCAAATATGCCCAGAACACGAGCGCCTTCCTCCCAGTGCCCGTGTTAAAGCGAAAACGGAGACCAAGTTTGCTGACTCTTCAGTATGTGGTCATGGGCAGGAAAACCAAAGCAATCTAGAAGGGAAAATGATCACTTCAACAGTTAAGGGCCTAAGCTATAAAACTAACCCCACACCAGTAAAGCCGAGTCCACAGCCATCACGCCGTCCGGTGATGAACGCGCTGCTGACAGCCGGATTGCTGGTGTAAGTACTCAGTCCCGGTTCTCCCAGGGAGGGGTGCAGCATCACACCAGGAGAGTTATTTGGAACAAGACCTTTACTTTGCAACTTATCTGCTACTAAGAAGGAGGTAAACAATTTGGTACCACTAAATTAAAAAAGGTAGAAAGAAGGAAAGGGGACCAGCAGTTGGTGTAATAGCTATGTTGCTGGACTCCCATGTAGTTGACTGTGGTTTGAGTCCCAGACCTGGTGGCTTAGGCTCACGCTGGGCATGTGTGCGTGCATGCCCAAGATCCCGAGAGGAGAATGGAGGAGAAGGGATTGCAGTGTGGCCATCCCCCCTGGGGGGTGATTTCTCACTTTCTGTCTCTCTGTCTTTCTCTGTCTGTCTGGTGAGCACACACGTGCCCTATAGCAAATCCTCTCCAAAAAAAAAAAAAAAAAAAAAAAAAAAAAAAGAAGAAGGAAAGAAAGAAAGAAAGGAGGGATGGAAAGAAGGAAGAGGAGGAGAGAGGAAAGGAGAAAAAAGAGGGGAGAGGGAAAAGAGAGGAGGGAGGGAGGAAAGAGAAAACGCTGGATTACATTGTAGCCTGATCCGGTCAATTTAGTGAGGAAATGAAGTAAATGAGATGCCATTTAATGTAGAAAAATGTAAGCTGATGCACCCGGGAGAAAGGGTCCACACATACCAGAGGGGAGGCTGCTCTTTAGGAAACGGCGAAGCAGGAAGAAGGCACGGAGTGACAGGGAGTCATTACTTCCTCTGGGTACAGCCCATTTCACAGTCACTGCTACAGAAAAAGACTGATGCCACCTCGGGTCGTGATGGAAAAGGAGCCCTTAGCAAAGCAACGTGGTGGTTAAAGTTGCTTCACAAGGCCTTTGTCTGGCAGCGATTTTCACTATGAAATGCTGCTGCAGACTTGCAAACGGGAACGCTATAAAAAGGACATAAAGCCAGTGTGAACGCTGAGAAGCGAGTAGCTGGCACCCTGCATACACGCGAGGCAGGCGTTTCGATGGCTTGATCAGATCACATTTTTATTTAAAGAAGGCAAATCCATTTGGGCCCACATGTCTCTAGACATGGATTTAAAGCCGTTCTCAGATTTCCTGTGGTGTACCCTGCTCTGTTTGTTTTCCTCTGGGAAGAAGCCTGTCCTGCAAGTATTTGGTGCTATTTTTGCCGAGTTTTTGGTGTTATTTAGATCCCCAAGAGATGAGCCTTTCTGAATGTCAAAAACCGAAGTTCAGTCAAGAAAATAGAGGCTCTTAGACAGAAAAGAAAACAAAAAAGCTCAGTTTGAAATATGCAGTGGATCTTTACATTTTTGGGCTTTTTCATGGTGTATTAGACTCCTGGTAGATTTTAACACTGTGAAGAACAAAGCTGAGGGCTAACTGGTGGTGTGGTGGTTAAGACGACTGGATCCCACGTGGCCAACTGCACGGTTCAAGTCCTGGACCCAGTACCTGGGAAACACACTGTGTGTGTGTGTGTGTGTGTGTGTGTGTGTGCGCGCGCGCGCGCGCGCGCGCGTGCGCCCAAAATCCTGAAAAGAGGAGACGTGGAGAAGATAGAGTTGCAGCATGACCATCCCCCCATGGGAGATGTTTTCTCACTTCCTTCTCTCTCTCTCTCTCTCTCTCTCTCTCTCTCTCTCTCTCTCTCTCTCTATCTCTCCAGCAAGGGCATTTCCTAACAAAATTAGAAAGCAAGAACAAGGAATACCCAAGCTGGAATAGTGTGGGTATTGGAATCCGAGCAGGTTAAGACCTGAGCTCAGAGAGGAAGTCTCATTTTCAGCCACACATGCCTCCGTTTCCCATCTGACAAAGAGCCATTCTGTGTGCTCCCAGCCCCAGCAAAGGGCAACTCATCAAAATGATGGCATGCAAAACCAACACGAGGTCCGTTACTTAAATGAGCCAGCAAGACTATCTAGGAGGTATATCAGAGCTTATTTAGTTTTTATTGTCAAGGGCATGTGTGCTCCCCAGAGCAAGAGAGAAAGAGAGAGAGATAAAGTAACCCCTAGTGGGGTGCTCACGCCACAATACTTTTCCCCATTTCTTTTCATCAGGATTTGGGGCGCACATGTACATGGTGTGTTTTCTCAGGCCTCTAGGGCTGGAATTTGAACCACACAATTGGCAACGTGAGAGCTGGCCCTGGCTACACAGTACTTAAACACAGTGCTGCATGGTTGGGCCAGAGTCGATGGTTTTATCTCACATGGTCATCACAGGTACCGATGTGTCCCAGGAACTAAGCCTCGATCATTCTCAAACTTTCCTGTCTGTAAGAATCTTCTGAGTGCTTATTTTAAGATGCATGTTCTTAGGGCCCAGCTCCAGTGTTTCTGATAAAATATGTCTGATGTGGGGCCCGACAACCTGGATGTTCAGGTGATTCGGATGGTAGCGGCCATGGCCGCACTTCTAGAGATCCCAAAGTGCTGTCTGGCTCATGGGGCTGGTAAAGGTCTGCCCAGGGGCTGGTAAAGGTCTGCCCGTGGCCTGGTTCGCATTGCACTCTCACCACCTGAGGGGCCAGGCTGGCCCCACCACGCATGAAGAATATTCACCCTGCATTTCATTTGGGGCCACATCCCCGCCCCCTGCTCAGTTCATTTGCTTAAAGTTTCACTCTCCTGGCCAGCCAGAGGGCTGCGTCCCTTTAGCCACAGCGATTGGCTTGTGGATGAGCATGTGACTCAGCTTAGCCCAGGGAAGATGATGTTGTCACTGTTAATATGCGAGTCAAGTCACTATCTGAAGATCCGGAACCCAGTTGCCACTGTCAGTGGTGATTATATTTAAGAACAGGCCAGGGACTAGCAGTTAGTGTACTGGCTATGTTGCTGAACTCCCATGTAGCCAACCGTGGTTTGAGTACCGGACCCGGTGGCTTAAACTCATGCTGGGCACGTGTGTGTGCGTGCCCAAGATCCCAAGAGGAGAATGGAGGAGAATGGATTGTGGCGTGGCCTTCCCCCTGGGGGGGTGATTTCTCGCTTTCTGTCTCTCTGTCTCTGTCTTTTTGGTAAGCGCACATGCCCTATAGCAAAAACCTCTCCAAAAAAAAAAAAAAAAAAAAAAAAAAAAAAGAAGAACAGGCCAAAGGATGGACAGAGAGGAAGCAAATCCTGGCGATCGCTTTTGAGCCACAGATTGGGCCATGGGAAAATAGCTTACCCTTTTTGCCTTGAGCTAGTTTGAGGCAGGGGTTTCCCGTCACTCGTTATGATGAACGCTGATACTGTTATAATGAAGCTTCTTACAGTAATGCTTCTGATGGTCAGATAGAATATTCTAAAATCATTGCTTTGGAAAAATATATGTCCAAAACACATACTTGAAAAGAGCAGTATAGAATTAAATCTTTTTTTTTAAAGAGTTATTTAATTTTATCGATTATGATGATTATTATTTTAATTCACCAGAGAGAGAAAGAGAGAGAGAGGGGAAGTGAGAAAGCAAACTGCCAGGTCTGAGACTCCAACCGTGTCAACCATGTGGAAACCCAGCACCTTAACCGCCACATCATTTGTTGGCCCCTAGAATTAAACCTTAGCTTGGGTGGGAAGACACTGTTATGAAGTGATCTTAAAATAAAATGAGGGGCCAGCAGTTGGTGTAATGGCTATGTCGCTGGACTCCCATGTAGTACATTGTGGTCCGAGTCCCGTACCCAGCGGCTTAAACTCACGCCGGGCGTGTGTGCGTGCGTGCCTAAGATCCTGAGAGGAGAATGGAGGAGAAGGGATTGCGACGTGACCATCCCCCCTGGGGGATGATTTCTAGCTTTCTGTCTCTCTGTCTCTCTCTGTCTTTCTGGCGAGTGCACATGCCCTATAGCAAAAAAAACTCCAAAAAAAGAAAGAAAAAAAAATCGAATGATACTAGGTTGTCGGGAAAGTCATAACATATTCTATGCAAAAATCCGCCGTGACTTTCCCAACGATCCAATGTAAGCTAGCTGTTAAGCGTTGACCCCGAAGAGAGTCTGAGCATTGAGTGCTCAGTATGCTATTCCTGATTCTCAAGGCAGGGACAGTGGGCAACATCCGCATGTGAAGGTGAGGAAGTTCGGGCTGGCTCCGTGGTGCAGGGATGATGTGCTGTTCAAGAGAAGATGGATCCCCATGGCAACCGTGGTTCAAATTCCCGGGCTGGTCAGCCTGAGACGCACAGCGTACGTGTGGGAGTACCAAGATCCAAGGGGCTTGAGGACGGGAGTAGGGGATTGTGGCGGGACCGGTCACGTGGAGGGTGCTCATTTCTCTCTCCATCTTTCTCTCATATGTGCACACCTCTACATAATGAATGAAGAGGAAAAACGATGAGAAAGTTGGTGTTCGGGGGGGCCAAATAACTTGTCTAGGATCACCCGGTAGGAAGCAGTACAACGTGTATTTAACCACCTTCTGCCAAGATCCCCCGCCTGCTTGGACGACTGCAAGGTCACTCGAGGCGTTTCCAGGTTTCTACCAACGTTCTCCTTCCCAAGCGATCCTTCACTGATTGTCACTTTTTCTTATGCCTTAATTGTTCCTGTTTGTGTGAATGAAGACTTGGCTCACTGCCCCGAGGGCTTTCTCAGCCTCCCTCTGCGCCAGATAGCATGCTCTGAGGTCCGTCTCCAGGTCCTGAAGAGCACTGCTCCAAGCAGGTTGGATTTGGCACCTCCCCCCCTCCCCCGCCCCACTTGCTGATTCTGGCTGACTCAGCCACATTCTGCTCCTGCTGAGTCACTCTTTCTTTCCACCTTAGTCCCTCATTCCCTGCCCCTGCTTGGCCACAGCTGGCTCCACTCCTGTGTGCTAGGGCTGCCTCTCCTCAGCCTCTTGCTGCAAGTCTGCTGTCAAGGGGTCAAAGTGCAGGTCATTTTGAGATGCCCAGGGCTGGAGGGTGGGGAGGGTGATGAGGGCCTTTCTTTTTCTTTCTTTCTTTCTTTTTTTTTTTTTCTGGAGAGGTTTTTGCTATAGGGCACGTGCGCTCACCAGAAAGACAGAGAGAAACAGAGAGACAGAAAGCGAGAAATCACCCCCTCAGGGGGATGGCCACGCTGCAATCCCTTCTCCTCCATTCTCCTCTCAAGATCTTGGGCACACACGCACACGCACACGCACCCGGTATGAGTTTAAGCCACTGGGTCTGGGACGCGAACTGCGGTCAACCACGTGGGAGTCCAGCGACATAGCCGTTACACTAACTGCTGGTTCTGATGAGGGCCTTTGATGAACATTTCCCTGAAGGCCACTAGGACCTCTTTTATACTTCATGTTCCTCTTTTTGTGTTTTTAATCTTTTGACCATAAGTATGGAGAAAATGTATATCTTGCAAGCTACACCGTGATGTAACTGTTGAGTTGAAAACTAGGATCAAATAATATTCTTTTTTTTTTTTAAGAGAAATTTTTGCTATAGGGCATGTATGCTCGCCAGAGAAACAGAGACAGAAAGCAAGAAATCATGCTCCCTCCCCAGGGTGGGGGTATGGCCATGCTACAGTTCCTTCTCCTCCATTCTCCTCTTGGGACCTTAGACACGCATGCACACATACCTGGCATGATTTCACACTGCTGGGTCTGGGACTCAAACTGTGGTCAACTACGTGGGAGTCTAGTGACGTAACTATTATGCCATCTGCTGATCCCAAGGGGCAAACGATATTCTAAACTTAAAATCTTGCTTGACTTCTTCCAAAAAAATATAACAACCAGAACAATGAAAGCCATGACGCTCTGGATTTGTTAGCAGAACAGAACACACAGGCTTATTCCCCCGTGCCTGAGGCTCTCAGATTTTGGGAGAACTTGGGTTAACAAAGGTCTTCTGCGCGTCAGCCCTCCTCGTTTCCAAAAAGGCTTTCCAAATGACGGGAGGGAAACAGAGTGAGGACTTCTCAACCTTCAGAATGTTTTCATAGCTTTTATTCTGTCCGCTTTCAATGGGAGTCCTATGTGTATTTGAGCGGGAACGCTCTTGGTTGTGCCCGGCCCTTTGATGGACATTTGTATTCTTGTACCCCTATAATAAATGCTAACTGAGGGGGCTGGACCCTGGCACAGTGATACTGCAGTGCTATGTGAGGCTGGTGCACACAGGAAGGTTCCAGGTTTGCACCCAGGGACCGCCCCGAACATGAGGGGTGTGCATGTGCCCGTGAGTCAGGGCTGGCTCGGCTGGGTGGACCATGGCATAAGGATTCTATTGGGGTGCTGTTTCTCTATCTCTCATAGAAGAAATAAATAAGCTTTCAACAACAACAAAGAATACGAAACCCCAAGTCAATGCTAGCTTGTAACAGCCAGAAGCAAAAGACCAATGCTCTGGTTCATTGCCAGACCCCATCTGGGAGGACACTGCAGCTCCTGGCTGGAAACCACTGTTGGCACTGGGAGAGCGAGTGGGGAGGGCCTGGGGACGTGCCTGTGGACGTCAACTCTCTCACCTCCTCTATGAAGCAGGGCGCAGGGGTTTGGAGGCGGCCTCTGGCTCTTCCAGGGCCCCTTCTATGCCCATTGAATTGTGGCAAACAAGCTTCTAGCAAAACACTGAGGCTAAATAGGCACTCCATAAATATTTGCTAATTAATTGTCATGTCTTGCTTATTATTATACAGTCATTGAGACTGGAAATTTCACATCCTCTATGTTGTGAAAAGCCCTCAGCGGGCTCAATACAATGCCATGCTACTGATAAGCGCTCAGGAAATATTAATTGCTATCGATGAAAGTGGTGCTATTTTCATTTAGATGCAAACAACCAAAACCCACCTGAACACCCTTGGCTCTTTGCCTCGGTTGCATTTGGAGGACTGATTAATACAGTCCTACCGCTAATTACTTGTCCTTTCACCTAAAACGTGGGGACGTTCAGGTCACAGAGCTGTTGTGTGGGTGGGTAGGAAACGTTCTTGGACGTTAACCAGAAGCTAGGCTATCGGCAGCAGAGCTAGACTTTGAAGGAATGGAAAACCTGCTAAATAAGCCGAAGTAGAAAGAGGAACCAGGCCAGGTCAGGCCAGAAGATGGGTCATTCAAAGAGGCCGGGGGACCTTGAGGTGAGGCGTGGGCAGTGGACGCCGGAAGTGGGAGTCACTTTGAGCTAGCAGACGAGTTGAGGCTGGGTAGGGATCCCTTTCCAAGCCTCCCCTCCTGGAAGCCCGTGCTCCACCTGCAAATGTGATCATTATCTTGCTGAGTGCAGGCCAGGAAGATCCGTGCGGAGCAGCAAGGGTCCAACCTTCCACCGCCCTCAGTAAGTCGGGGTCAGGGATTCCGACTTGCTGCCCGCAAGTCAGGAGAGTTTGATTTCTCAGGACGATCACTGAAGTATGAGGAGAAGACAAAGTCCAAGACCACACTAAAGCTTGACAGCGACCCAAGCCACTGCCAGTTTGAAAACAGAATAGACTGATTATCAGGAGCTCTCGTGGGCTTACCCACGCTGAGCTTCATTTCAGTTGAGTATCTGGATGACCTGGGTTCATTTGCAGAGTTACGGATTAGATTTTCATTGAGTTCTATTTTCGTACAAAAAACAATAACATTAGCGAATGGTTTCAACTTACATGGTTTGAGTCTTCTGAAATATCCATCCAGCAAGATGAAATCTAGTTTGTTCTAAAGAAAAGCAGAGAGGGGGTGGGGAACTGTGTTTTAAGTACCAAGTTGACCTAAAACACAGTCCCCTCCCTTTTAGCTTATTCCCCCCAAGTCCAAATAGCAATTCCTTTTTTAATTAGCCAGGGGTGTTAAATAACCAAAGAAAGCTATATTTTCTTCTTCTTCCTTCCCAGGGGACCAGGATTTGGATCAGTAAATTCTGGTTTTCCTCTTTCCTGGAGCCAGAGTGACAAGGGCAAGTGGCATTGCTTTTAAGGACTTGGCTAGAGGTCATTTTGGGGAAAAAGTTTCAAAGGCAACTACACAGCAGTGGAAGACACCCTGGTATCCGCCATGCCCTGGGCATGTTAATACACGAATGCGTGTAACGTGGGAATTCTCGGGAAGTGATGTGTCAGGGGACCCACCCCAGAGGACTGCCCCTCTTCTCTGATCTCTTAAATCAGTGGTTCCTCTAAGTCTCCTCCTAGGAGAGTCATCCAGGTGTGTAGAAAATGACCCAGATGTTTCAATACTGCTCAGATATTTGTAGAAAGGGAATATGCATAATATCTGCTTTTTTTTTTTTTTTTTTTTTTTTTTTTTTTTTTAATTGGCAGACCAAGTTCATTGTCACAATCCTCCTGACTTGGCCTTCCAGCAAGTGCATGACAAAACACCAGGCTCTGTTTTCAGACATAGTCTCACCATGTTGCCCAGCTGGCCTCAGCTTATGACCCTCTTACCCCAGCCTCTTGATTCACGGGGATTAGGTGCTTGCCACTGCACCCTGCCTTTAGGTTGGAGTGGGAGTTGAACCCGGGGCTGTTATAAGGTCCCAGCTTGCAAAGCACAGTGGCTTAGCAGGGTGCCATGCAACTGGCCCATAAAGTCAGTTTCTATTTGTACCTGAGTCACAGGCACCATTCACAGGCCATTCTAGACTTTCGCTTTCCTAATGATTTCCTTTGAATTTAGTAGACTTGGTTCTGAATCTTGTTTCTGCAACTTCTGGGATAGGAGATCTTGGAAAAGTGTTATACGCTCAAATGTTCCATTTTCTTGTTTCTAAAATGGGAGTATGAATACCTACCTCAGAGTGTTGGGTGAGCATAAAAGATAACATACATAAAACTCATGGCTAAGCATCTTGGCACACAGTAGGGCTCAAAATTGGCATGAAGAGGATTCTCCCCCCCACCGCCACAGAGGTAGTACCAGTAACCAAGGCAACACAGGAACGCATGGGGAGGCTGCCAGCGCTGTGTGCTGGCTATGGAAGCCCTTCTCGGAAGCTTATAGCAAAGGGGGCCAACAGGTGACATGGTGGTTGAAGCACTGGACTCCTACGTGGCCAACCACGGTTCGAATCCCAAACTTGGCAGCTTATGTTCTCCCAAATCCCAAACTTGGCAACTTACGTTCTCCCTTTCCCTCTCTCTCTATCTCTCCATGTCTCTCTCTGTTCAGATTAAAAATAATAAATAAATAAATAAATTTTAAAAAGAAACTTATAGCAAAGAGCTGCAGGTGGGGGACCTTGGAGAGAAGGTCAGCTATTGCTTCACAGGTCATCGCAATGGGCATGACCTGATGGAGGGAAACCCTAGATGGGGAGGGCAGCAGGTGGCATGGTAGTTAAGGTGTTGGACTTCCACATGGCCCACCGTGGTTCAAGTCCTAGACCTGGTGGCTTGAAAATCACGTTGTGTGTGTGTGTGTGTGTGTGTGTGTGTGTCCAAAATCCCAAGAAGAGAATGGAGAAGGGATTGAGGTGTGGCCATCCCCCCTGGGGGGTGATTTCTCGCTTTCTCTCTCACTGTCTCTCTGGTGAGTGCACATACCCTGTGGCAAAAACCTTAAAAACAAACAAACACAGCAAGCCTGGATAGAGTCGCGGATGGGACAGGAATGAAGAGTCCCAACGGCAGACAGGGGCAGGGAGCACAGCAGGTAGGGAGACAGGGAACAGCTAAGTTTGTGAGCCAGGCACAATTTAAAAGCAGCCCTCAGCTAGCAAGTGCAACTACACACCTGTCATCCACTGACAATTAATTAATTTATGTTTAAGAGATTTTTGCTTTAGAGCGCATGTGGTTGCCAAAGAGAGAGAGAGAGACAGAGACAGAGAAAGTGAGAAATCATCCCCAGGGGGTTGGCCACACCACAATTTCTTCTTCTCCATTCTCCCCTTGGGATCTTGGGCACCCATGCAAACGCGCCCAGCATGATTTTCAAATCAATGGGTCTGGGACTTGAACCGCAGTTGGCCATGTGGGAGTCTAATGCCATAACCGCGACACCACCTGCTGACTGCATATACTGACACTTTAGAGCACGCTTCACTTGATGCTCCAAATATTATCATCTAGAATTAAAAACCCTGTGACTTAGAGAAGTTAAGCAAATTTCCAAAGTCGCACAGGTAGTATCAGTGCCAAGAGTGCTCAGGGCCAGAGCCCATAAAACTGGGCACAAAAGTCACCCAGGGCCACCAGCCTGCAGGGCTAAGAAGGAGAGGAGGGCTGGAAGCAGCTGACGTATGTGAGGGGAGCAAGTGGGCGCGAGTTCCCTGGTGAGAGGTCCCAGAGGTGGCAGAGAGGGTGCGGGAAAGGCAGTGATGCTTAAGGTCGGGGTGCCGTGGTGGTGGGGACAAAGAGACACAAGTAGAGTATTCCCAGAGAGGTAGAGCATTTTGGGGGGCTGCAGAAGGAAGAAACGGAAGCATTTGGAATGGCTTCCCTGGCAGATGCAGGAGAAGGGAGCAGAGGAGCAGGTGTGAGGGCAAAGAGACTTGGGGCTGGAGAGCCCACGTGCTGCTGTGCTTTCCACAGCCAGGGTGGCCAAGATAAGCAAGTCAGGCTGGGGGCCAGCAGGTAGCGTGGTGGTTAAGGCTCTGGACTCCCACATAGAGGACCATGGTTTGAGTCCTGGACTTGGCAGCTTGCTTTCTCTCTCTCTCTCTCTGCCTCTCTCTCTCTGGGGAGTGTGTGTACCCTGTGGCAAATAATAATAATATAAATAAAGTAAATAAGTAAATAAAAAAATAAATAAAAAGAAAGTCAGGCTGGGTTTGCGTTCTCACTGGAAGGACGTGTGATTTGTGAGTCCCCAGATAAGACTCAACTCAATAATCTCAGTCAAAGGTTCCACTTCTTTTTTTTCCAGTTTGCTAGAGGGCACGTAGGTTCACTGGAGAGAGACAGAGAGACAGAGACAGACAGAAAGAGGCAAAGTGAGAAAGCACTCCCCTTGGGGGATGGTCATGCTGCAATCCCTCTCCTCCATTCTCCTTTCAGATTTTGGGGATGCTTACACAAATACCGGTGTGTTTCTCAAGCCACCAGATCTGGGACTTGAACCGCACTGTTGGACATGTGAGATCCAGCAGCCTTCACCACCATGCCACCGGTTGGCTCCTAAAGGTTCCACTTTTATTACCTTAAAAAACAAAAAATTAACCTCCTGAAAGTTTAAAAGCTTTGCCTCTCCAGGCCAATACCAATTATGGCCATTGTTCTTGAAGGATTCATTGCTTAGGTGTTTAGTTTTTATTTTGTAGAGAAGATTTCATCTTCTTTTTTCTCTACAAACTATCCAGCACTGGAGACCAGCATTTTGAGGATCTCCCTGCAGGGTCCTAAATACCCTGAGCTAGTGTCGAAGAGATCATTAAGAGCAGAGCATCGCATCCTTCCCTGGAGCGCCTGTTAATGTGTGTTTAAAGACCCAGGCTGTAGCAGAGTTAATATTTGCAGCAAGGTAATATATTATTTACATGGACTCCAGACACCAAAACACCTATAAATTCACACATAGTTAACCTCCTTCTGCTCTTCTTTCTTTACTTATTAAGTTAACTCAGGAAACCCTGAGTTAGATATAAAGATATAAAGCTTTTTTGGTCCTTTCACTGGCAATTTCTTTAAGAGAAAAATGGAACATGAAGGACTTGCCACATTCTTAACGTGGACACCCTTACAGACTCTAGGGGACGTGGTTCTGGGTAAGGTGCTAAAAATGGGCAAATGTTCAAAATATGAATGAAAAAGAAATTGTTGGCATTTTGTCCTCTGGAATTCTATTCGAATCGTGGAGGATGCCATGGATTCCAAGGGTGAATTTTTCTTCCAGAATATAACAAGTTCTTCTAAAGTGTTTCCAGGGATAAAAGAGTGCGCTTAGGAGCGAAGCTGAACTAAAAGGCAATTGGTACTGTTTCACAACCTGCGAATTCATTCATGCCACCTGACAAATGACATCTTGCACAAAAATTCTTAAGCAAGGGTCCTTAACCCAGTACACATTCTGCACCTCCGTGGCTTTTTCCATCTCCTGTAGCGACTCTAAGTCCAGGCTGCCTGAGTGTCCAGGTGTCTGGTGTCCCTCTAGATTTTACCCCAAGCTTAATCCAGCTCTGGGTACAGGATCCACTTACCTTTTAGGGACTGAAACCAGGAGAATCTCAATTAGACAACAACTCAGAGTGGGAGGTAATTGGGGAGGTCTATTAGGATCAAAGCAACAACCCAAAGAGTCAATGTAAGAACTTGTACAAGAATGTTTATAGCAACATCGTTAAGGGCCCAAAATGTTAGCAAATCAAATGTTCATCTACTGACGAATGGATGAGTAAAATGGCATCTATTCATAGAATGAAATAGCATTCAGCAATAAAAAGAAATTAAGTACCAGGATACGCTACAACAGGGATGAATGCAAATGACCAATATCAGGAATAAAAGTGGGGTTGTTACTAACGAGCCTACAAACATTCAAAGGGCCCCCACTGTGGTAGCACAGGTGGTAGGAGACCAGTGCCACGTGGAAAGGCTGAGGGTCCAAATCCTGGGTTGACCTGAGGACCCCAGAGGTGCCCACAGGCACACTCTTGGTCCTGGCGGCTGACATGGGGGGGATTGTTCATGAAGACTCTGTCAGGGATCCCCCTGCCTCAAGAAATAACCTTTTAAAAAGTGTAATGGGGCCAGCAGGTGGTGTGGGGTGAAGGCACTGGACCACCACAAAGCTGGCCACGGTTCGAGTCCCGAACCTGGCAGCTTGCTTTCTCATTTTCCCTCTCTCTCAATCTGGTCAAATTTTAAAAATAATAATAACGACTACAATTATTTTTAAGATAGTAAGGAAATATGAAGAACTTTATGCCAACGAATTCAACAATTTAGGTAGATTGGACAAACTTTTTAAATAACTTAAAAACTTGCATAGAATTAAACAGAAAACCTCAATAAACTTATATTTATTAAGGAAATTAAATTTATCAAAAACCTTTACATCCCCCTAGGGGGATGACCACACTGCAATCCTTTCACCTCGGTTCTCCTCCTGGGATTTTGGGCATGCATGCACATGTGCCCAGTGTGATTTTCAAGCCACCGGATTTAGGACTCAAACTGTGGTTGGCCAAGTGAGAGCCCTGCGCCTTAACCACCATGCCACCTGCTGCCCCTCATCAGTCACTCTTACCTAACATTCTGCAACTTTACTCTTTAGTCTCTACCAAGCTGCTCTCCTCCTCATTCTCTGCAGTCACAGACTCCTTTCTCTTGCCCTGAGCCCTCTTTCAGGTATCAGTGGCTCTCAGATACGCCTTGAAATCCCTACACCACGAGGCAGGTTAGTGTGGATCAGTGATTGACGCTAGTTAACACCAGGAAGCAATGAGTGTCCGTGAGGAGCGGGCTCTGTTCCATTCATGGTCTCTCCTGACCCTACACAGCTCTGCCAGGCGGGCATTATCCTCTCCACACCAGATTAAAAACCCGAGTCAATAACACCCTTATCCAAGATCCCAGAGCCAGCGAATGGAAGATACATAAAAGAAAACAACTCGTCTAGTTCAGGGTTCCTCCTGTAGTCCATTCTTACCACCCACAAGAGTCTAGCATAGTGTAAACAGGATTTGGGGATTCTTGGCATCCTGAATTTCTTCTCGATTGATACTAACTTGTGTCCCTGAGTCTCAGTGCCAGTTGTTTCAGGCACTGTTTCCTCATTTTGCATGCGGGGACTTTAATGTCATGGGCAGAGAGACTGTGACTGGTCCGTGCCCAGTTCTTTCTGGGCTGTGAGTCAACAATGATCCAGGAGAAGTTTGGATTTCCAGGGAACACAAAATCAAACACTGCAACAAAAATTCCAGATGCCCACCATGTATGAACTCATGCACTGTATGCCTTTATTTTTTCTCTTTATAAAAAAATGCAGTTAGTAGGGCTGGCAGGTGGCATGGCGATGAAAGGCACTGGACTCCCACATGGCCGACCATAGTCTGAGTCCAGGACCTGGCAGCTTGTTTTCTCACGTTCCCTCCCTCTCTATCTCTCACTCCATCCTTCTCTGGTCAAATTAAAATAAATGAATAAAGTTAAATCAAATATTTCTTTAAAAATGTTGTTTTTAAAAAATTGAATTAGTTAAATGAGTTTATTTAACTACATTAAGGGGAGGAGCAGTTTTTCTGGAGAGAAATTTTCCAGCCAGAGTTAGAAAAAGATGTTTTATCCTGAAGGTTTCTGCTGTGAAATGTCGTTCTGGTTAATTCCACTGTTTCTTTCTTCCCAGTGGCACGCTGACTGTATTGAGATGAACCTTGAGAATCTGCCCCGAGGAGATGAGTGAATGTGGACAGAGCGCCGTGAAAGGAGCCACTGACCAGACAGCTCCGGGGAGAAAACCAGCGCTCACCGGATTTCCGGTTCCGGCTAAGATTACGCTCACCTGGTCTCGTTCCCCACCTCCCAGATTTTGTTATAAACATTTCAAGCATACGGAAGAGTTGAAAAGATTTCATAGTGAACGCATATGAGGAGGGATCTTAAAACATTCATGGAAAATGCATATTATGAAAAAGCTATGGGCCAACCCATGGCCTAGTGGGTAAGGGAGCTGGATCCCACGTGGCCAACTACACGGTTTGAATCCCGGTCCTGGTGGCTTAAAAAACATGCCAGATGCATGTATGTATGCCCCAAATCTCCACAGAATGTGTAAGTGGAGAAGGGATTGTGAAATGACTGTGCACCATTAGGGAGGGCTTCTTCCGCTCCCTCTCTCTATCTCTGTCTCTCTCTGGCAAGTGCACACAGCCTTGGACCAAAAGAAAAAAAATGTTATGCGTGGATTTCAAAAACTTTTTTTGAATCAAATGTTTGCACTTTTTTTTTTTTTTTTTTTTTTTTTTTTTTTTTTTTTTTTTAGGAGAGTTTTGCTATAGGGCATGTGTGATCAGAGACAGAGAGAGACAGAAAAATAGTGAGAAATCATCCCCCAGGGGTCATGGCCATGCCACAATCTCTTCTCCTCCATTCTCCTCTCGGGATCTTGGGCATGCACGCACATAAGCCCTGTGTGAATTTTAAACCACCGGGTCCAGGACTTGAACCGTGGTAGACTATGTGGGAGTCCAGCAACATAACCATTTGTACTTTAATTCTATTTGCATGACCTTTTTGTAGTCCTCTTATACTCCCACCACCCTGGCTCTATCATGAACATTTTGCTATATTTGCTTCATGACATATCTATCCATCTATGTCCCTCTACTTGTTCATCAATTGATCCTTTTTAAAATGAAGCTATCAGGACCAGGACCAGTTATCAGGTGGTATGGTGTCTAAAATGCTGGATTCCCACATGGCTGACTGTGGCTCAAGTCACGGACCTGGCAGCTTGAAAATCACAATGAGTATGGGTACGTACATGCCCAAAATCCCAGGAGAAGAATAGAGGAGAAGGGATTGCTGTGTGGTCATCCCGCTGGAGGGGTGATTTCTTACTTTCCCCCCTCAGTGCCTCTCTGTCTCTCTCCAGCAAGTACACACACCCTATGACTAAAACCAAAAAAATAAAAAAGCTGCTAGAAGTAATTTATAGATACTAGTACCCTATTAAACCTCCCCCTCCTTAGAGTTTATTTATTTCTTTCTTCCATGAGTGTGGGTCTCCCAAAGAGTCCTGACTCTCCAATCCACCGCCAGCTTTAGCAAGCTGGGACCTTGGGCATGGGTGTGCCCAGCATTGTGACGGAGGTCTCCAGACATGAACCGGCAACCTTCCCACATGGCCAAGCTCGCAGAGCTTCCTGTTGGTCTCTGCACCACCGGCTAGCCCTTTGCATGTTTGAACTCAAGTCTTCTTTCTCCTGAGATCACACGGCCTGCGAATCTTCACGTATGTTAAATTTCTACCTCCCTTTCTCTACGAATGCATTTTGCTCATAGAGGGGTTTTTCTGGATTCTTCCTCTTTGGGTCCTCGTCAGGGGCTGTGCACCTGTGGGCAGAGCGGTGCCCACCACTGACTCCAGCACACCCAGCGTGGGGAAGCGTGGGCAGAGGAAGGCACCCCACCCAGGATGCCACCTGCATACTGAGAGAGGGTGACGCCGGGGGGATGGCTACAATGCCCATGAACCACGTACACAAACACTCACACACACCATCGCGAACACCAGCGCCTACAGGTGTTGACGAGCAGCCACTGCCCACAGCTGTGTAAATGCTCAGACCTCCTCCGGAGCATGCTCTGACTGGGGTGGTGGCTTCCCTTCCATCATTAGTAGGAAGAAGGAGACCATCAGGAACGTTTTATTAATACAGGTATCCTTCTGAGTCTTGTACGGAAAATGTCCATCACAAAGACTGTCAGAACAAAAAATTGAAATGTGCAATGCAATATCTTTCTTTCGAGTCTGTCAGGTGCCTTCTATTTTGAATGGCTTCTGTTTCATTTTTCTCTTCATCTGGGAGTCGCCGCTAACTGAAGAGCTGCCAAGACCTTACCTATTCCCTCTGTACCCTTTCTCTCATTTTCTCCAGCTCTATTTTTCTTTCCAATTCTTCTCCGTGGGCTTTTTAGCTCCATCTCTTCGGTGGCCTCAATTCCATCACTTACCCTCCAGTGGTTCTTTTATTGTATGTATCTTATTTTGGAAATGCTCGCTGCTCAAGTGTCTCGCATTCCTTAAAATCCCCCAAAGCCTTCCTAACCAATAGGCCTTCCCCTCCTGCTCTTGCCTTCGCATGGGGCCTGGAATATCTTTCTTGCAGACTTTGCTTGGAGCTGAAGGTAGAACTGAGAGCTCCTAATGCCTGATTAGTTTGCTCATCTACTGGATGAATTTATTTACCCTGACGATTTTACATTCAGTTTTCAAAAGCTAAGCATGCCCAGAATTCTTTTTCAGAAGCAACCTTTTCTTTTATCTCTTAGAGACTTTCACAAAGAAATACCATTTTTTTAAGAAAAAGGAAATGTAAACAATAAACTAGTAAGAAAGAAAAATCCCACTTTTCATAGGTTAATCTCATCTACATTTTGCACTCATTCATTCCCTGAGAATAAGGAGGGTGTGTGCAATCCTACTTTGATTATGGGAAGATGCCAATTCATCAAAGGGTAAAGCTCTTCGAAATGTTCACTAATGGGTTTTGATGGCTTCGTGGGTTAATGCATCTTCTTGTTGAATGACCAAGCCAGCCTTAAATAAAAACACCAGAGGATCCTTCATGTTGTTCTTTCCCAGCCACAAGACAGGAAGCTCGCACCTGCTTCTGTAGCAAATACTGACAGCGTCTGCTTTCCTCCCAGTGCACGCTCATCGAAACTCCCTTAGCTGGGTGACTTCTCGGCACTGTCTTGCCCCCCACACCAACAACGGTAATCAGTTTCCACTCCTGAACTGACAGCTATTAGTTTTTCTATAATTCACTCACTGAATTCTTTCATAGTATTTGATTTTTTTAATCGTTTTTTTAAAAAATACTAAAAAGCTTATTTATTTCTTCCATGAATGATAAAAAGAGAGTAACGGACAGCACCCCCAACAGGGTTCTGATGCCACAATCTACCCCCCAGACTTCGGCCAACGTGGATCATGGAAAAATGCATTTCTGGCACGTTCAGGGAGGTCTCCAGACTTGAACGGGAAACATTTCCATGTGGGACTGCCTCTCTGGAGTTTCCTGATTGGGGCTCTAAGGGGAGCCCCAGCATAGTTTTTCTCCCATCCTTCCAACTATGTGGATGTCAGAGTGTGGTTGGTGGAGAATTGGATAGAACCAGGGTAGAAAGTTACAGTTCAAAGAAAGGAAGATAAGGATAAGGGGACTGGGGAATACCCCAAAAAGAGTCCATGGCAGGGTCTGTGGGGTCTCAGCTAGTTAGGGAAAAGAGAGAGGTTGTGAATGGGGAAGAACAATGGAATCCGGGGTCCAGAGAGCCGTTCAATTATGCCCTGGGAGGACGAGCGATGACATAATGGTTACGTCTCTGGACACCCATGAACTGGAGTTCAAGTCTCAGACCCAGTGGCTTGAAACACACTGGGCAGATGCGCATGCATACGCAAAATCCCAAGAGGAGAATGGAGGAGAAGGGATTGTGGCATGGCCATTCCCCCCTGGGGGGTGATTTCTCGCTTTCTGTATCTGTCTCTCTGGTGAGTGCACATACCCTATAGCAAAAATCTCACTTAGTAAACAAAAAAAAACAAAAAATAAGGCCATGGGGCCATCATATGGTCCCCTGCCCAGGTCATTGTGTATTTTAGGTCACACACACTCTTCTAAACGGTCTGAAAATATCTTCTGGAACTAATAGACACCAATTCACTGAACAGTCAGGTATTTACAATAACAGACTCCCAAGCCAATGAGAGAATCACAAAACATTGAACATTTCCATCAAGCACCCCCGCTGCCTTGCCCCCTGGACACGGGCCTCCGGGAAGCTGACCTCCCCGATGGGTGGGACCATGGGCTGTGAGTGCCGGCCGGGCGAGTTCAGGCTGTGCTGCTCCGCTCACAGAAGGCTGTCCCAAACCCTCATCTGTGTGGGGAGCCCCTCATCCGTGCCGAGAGCTGCTCCCGAATTTCTCTCATCCTACTGCAGTGTCACACTGTCATTCTCGTATGATCCCTTGTCAGTGTCAATGGTAGGACACTAAACCGAGACCGGGCCTTTTCTCCTTTTTCTGCATCTGCAGTTCTTAGAGAAATTTCCAGAGCACATTCTGACGTGATAAAATTTTGTTGGATGAGTGATGCTGCCTCCCTAATCCCTGTATATACACATGATTTCACTTCATTTCAGATGGTGCCTTGAGGCTCCGTAAGGCCGACTCACGCCAGGCTGCACGGCCAGCGCATCCCAGACAGACCAGGCCCTCTCCCACGCTATGGCTACTCCACTGCAAGGGATAAAGGCCAACTGCTGTCTCTCGAAAATCCATGAACAAACTTTTTTTAAAAAAATTTAACTTGTTGGAGGGCACATGAACTTCTCAAAGAGAGACAGAGAGAGAAGAGGAAGTACCCCGACATGGGGCATAGTCACACCACGATCTCTTCAACTCCATCTCTCCTTTCGGGACTTTGGGTATGCAAGCACATGTGCCCCGTGTGTTGCTCAAGCTGACAGTCTAGGATGTGAACCGTACAATCAGACATGTGGAACCCAGCTGCCCAGACCACCAATCCACCAGCTAGCCTCAATTAGCAAACTTATTATTAGTTTTTTATGGATTTTTGCCATAGGGCACGTGAGCTTGCCAGAGAGAGAGAGAGAGAGAGAGAGAGAGAGAGAGAGAGAGAGAAAGAAGGAAAGTGAGAAATGATCCATCAGGGAGGATGGCCATGCCACAATCCCTTCTCTCCTTCATTCTCTTCCTGGGATCTTGGGCGTGCACACACACACACTCAGCATGACTTTCAAACCACTGGATCTAGGATTCAAACTGCAATCAGCCATGTGGGAGTCCAGCAATGTAACTACCACAATTACATTGTGTCTCAATTAGTAAACATTTATATATTTTAAAAAGAATTATTTATTTAATTTTATTTATTATTATTATTTAATTTGTTACAGGGTACATGGACTCACTAGAGAGAGACACGGAGAGAGAGCGAGAGAAAGTAAGAAAGCAACCTGCCAGGTCTGGGACTCGAACCATAGTCAGCCATGTGGGAGTCCAGCACCCTAACTACCACGCCACCTGCTGGCCCAATTAGCAAACTTTTAAGGGGGATTTTGCTCTTATTTTTCTGTACATTAGGATAAATTTTATTTCCAAACTGTACCCACGCTACTGCTTCCGTTATCTGCTATGTATTCTGACCTTTAATGACAGAGAGCAAAGAATACGCATATTTACTCTGGATTTGATCCGAGCGAAAGTGACAGCTGAGATTGGTTTTAAACAATCTGAGGAGCCAGCTGACTGTTAGCTTGATGGTTTGTAACTTTATTACTACTGTACACCTGCCTGGAGGAGTTAACAATGGGAACATTTTTAAAGTCAAAAAATAAAACTCTTACACTAATAATCAAGGTTGTCAAGCTGCAGTAGGTTGCACACTGTTGAATCTTTTCTGAATTTGTTTCTAACACCAACAACAAACACTGGAACTGGATTTTGATTTGCCCTCTCTTCACTCCTGGCACTGGCCAGACCAGCAGAGTGTATGCCTGTCTGTCATCAGGACGATTATAAACCATTTGCCCTAGGGATAGATTTATTTTTGCATTGACTTTCTCCAGGTTTGGGTGTACTGCGTGGTTCCTGTGCAGACAAAGACCCAAATCTTCCCTGTCAGAGTGAGAGCACAGATAACATGATCATCCATGAAACATTCATTTACAGAAATACAATTAAAGTAGAATAATATAGAAACAATATTGAAAGTTATCCAAGACACTGCCCTCCAAGTGTGACTCACGGTTCCAGTAGTCAGGTTGCTTAGACCAGCCTCTCTATTTTCTCACTGGGCCCTATTGTTAAGGATTTTTTGCATGGAAAGAACAAAGCTCTACTATAATTAAATCAAATGATGATATTATCCTCTCAGTGAAGTGCAAAAATTCAGGAAGAGCCTCAGTAAAACCCTCTGCACCATCAGAAGATGATTCTCCTTGGTGGCAGCTCTGGGGTTAGGGCCAGATTACCTGTCCTACATAGGTTTGTTACAGGGGTCTCAGCTTTGTCACTGAGCTATGGGTTATAAAGAAGACGAGGGTAGGGGGACAGAAAAAGAAGAAAGAGAAGGAGGAAGAGAAGACATGGGAAGAAGAGGAAGGGAAGGAGAAGGAAGAACTGATACTGTGAGAAAGCTGAACTCCACTGTAGTCCCATGGCTTTGATTTCTCAGCTAATCCACACTGTCTCCTGGCGACTCTAGCCTGAACATGCTACTTTCATTGGTGTCTTTTTGTACAAAGGAGACAAACTGGCATTTTTTCAAAAGAAAATACAAAACAAAGAAAGCAAGAAAAAATAGTTTCGGTAGTATACAAAAGTCAGATTTCTCAGAGGTGGATTTCTGATCCCATCATGATATCATTTTCTGTCCATGAACAGTGCAACCCCACAGGCATGAGAGCTGTCCTTGGGTGATGGGCATCGTCCTTGTTCAAGTCAGTCATCCATTTATCTCTTCCTTGGTGCTGAAGAAAGCCCCTCCATCTCTGGTGTACCAACTCTCGGTTCTGGTTTTCCGTGGGAGGGATTCACCATCTAGAACTGATGACTGAAGCAATGAACTGCCACTTTTTGGGAAGACCTGCCAACGCAGCCTACTAGAAAATGGCTTTCGAAGCCTGCAGGTCCACTTACAGCAATAACAGAAATAGATAATAATGTATTATCTCCAAACAGTTATAAATGCATGTTTATCCTCAGGCACTAGGCCTCTCACAGATTAAGAACTCAATCAATAGTAGTTGAATGAACAAATGACTGCCACTCTGTTTCTCAGATTGACTTACAGAGCAGACTTGTAGCCCATAGCATGGTTAAATAAGCCTATTGTGGGACTTACCGACTCCCTCCCTTTACCCTTTTCAATCTCTTTCCACCTACGTAAAGCCCTGCACAAGGATGCCCTTTGGACAGAAAGTGTCAACAACAGGTATATGTGATCGAGAATGGTGCAAGAATGGTGCTGTAGGCGTTTCCAACGCTCAGAAGCAGTGGTGGGAGTTGTTCAAGGAGAGGAGGGCTGGAAGCAGCCCCTGTGCGGAAGGAAAGAAACATAAAGGTTGTACGCCATGGGGCACAGGGAAGTCAAGGAGGTTTGGACCAAGGACCAAGTTCAACTTCTGAACAATTATCTGGAGGTGTGAAATTTAAGTGTACCTTTGGGAAGTGAAGCAATTAGCATTTTGAAATCACAGACACATGAAGGCAGGGTTGCTAAGTGTCTTACAATAGGCGGATAATCGAAAAGTAGCCAGAAACTTATGTAAATAATTAGTTGCCATGGCCACCAAAATGAGAAGTAATTTTGGCTTTGGGGGTTGGCCAGAAAGGTAAAACCATGTGAGTTCACCGATGGCCTGTGGACGGAGAGAACACGTGTTTCATTCATGCTGGGGGAGATACTCTCACTAGCTAAGAGGGGGCAAAAGCCTTTTTAAAAGTACATTTCCTTTTTAACCAAAATGCTCTATACTTCCCACAATGTAAACACTCATCAAATTTTACTTTAATTCCTTTTTCTAATACCTAAATTCTGTACCAGACTAAAAACTCTGAAGGTGGGACCAGCATAGACCAGCTATGTCGCTGGACTCCCATGTAGTCAACTGCAGTTCGAGTTCTGGACCCGGTGGCTTAAACTCACTCCGGGCGTGTGTGTGTGTGTGTGTGTGTGTGTGTGCCCTAAATTCCCGTTACATTATTAAGCTGGGCAATTCAGTTTTCTCTCTCACTCCCCACATTCCCCTGACTAATCCCAACCCACCGAGACTGGACCACAAGGCTCATAAAAGTTCTCTTAGGCTTAAGTGCCACCTATGTTAAATAATACTCCCCCCCCCCCCCAGAATGTGAAAAATTCATTTTTTAAGTGGTAATTGCCCCCTCTCATTACATACACACAGATCAGATTTGGGAGGCATGAGCGATAGTGTTATTTGCTGTATTTCTGTATGTTGGCACACACATGCTTAAGCCTATACTACCCGATTCATTTTTAAATAAATGAAAGCAGGTATGTTCTGTAAGAATCTGTGTCCACTTCTGTTGGACGTGCTTTAGAGGTAGGGAAGCAAAACAAGAACATATGGAAGAAGTATTTTGGGGTTTGGAGAAAACAGTTCGTAAGAAATTTCAAAGTATATTTGTAGAGTGGGGTCTAGAACCATGGCAACCACGAGTTTCCATTTTGATGAGAGGAGGCCATCCAAGGCCTTCAGAGGGGCTCAACCCAAGAGGTTCAAGCCCAGCCTTTCTACAGATGGCCCCTTGGAAGCTCCCCACTGACTGAGCATATTGAACTCTAGGGGAGAGGGCATCCCCGGGTCCAGAAGAAAGAAGGCAACTTTGAAACGGCCCCAGGATGTTTAGTTATGATTTCTCCTCAGCTCACTCCAAGCTATGAATAATTTAGGGCTGCATTTCAACCCCTGGTCTCCACTGACTATTCAACAAATATGTGCCCTCCTTCTGCCTTTGATTGCCCTGGAAATGCTTAATAAAGCATCTGGCATTGAGTTTGTGCTTAAGTGTTTGGAAACACTACTGAAATTACCCATGCACATGCGTGAGCACTGACTAGAGCCAGCATAAATACTGTCTTGCAGCCATGTCCAGGAAGCGTGATGGACTTATTGTGAGTATACACACTCTGGAGGGACATTTATAGCAACAGCAAAAAGGCCAGATAATGGCCCCATTTAGAACAGCCATTTAGTCCCGTAAATACATTTCCTCAAATAAATCTGCTGACCACCCTCACACTGGCTTCACAGCTCAGCCAACTGGCTTGCCCTAAGTGTCACAAAAGGCCCAGCCACGTGTACATCCACGTCAGGGACCTTGGATAAAGACATACAGTCGGTGGGCTCTTTCTGGAAATGACTGCAAAGAATGAGAAAAAAATGGGGCGTGGAAAAAATCTCACAGGAGCAAGCATTTAATACCTAGCCAGTTGCCTACATGAAATCATAACTATTGCTTCAGGAAAAATCGGCCATAATTCAAGTCCCAGACAAATGTTACCACAAATATTTTTGAGATGACGAAAGAAACAACCCAGGCTTTCTTCCAGATGTACAGTAAGGATGAAGATGGACAGTAGAGTTCTGGGTTGTCAACCCTTCAGGGAGTCAGGTTGTTGGACATAATGTTCACATTTTCTTTTAAATCATTGAGGATATTTAATATCTACATATACTGTATGTGTGTAGAAAACCATTTTAGTTTTGTCTGCTAATTCCTTCATCACCCTTATTTCTCTGTGTATATTACCTAGTCTCAGGTACTTTCATTTAGTAATGTGAAAATGGACTAAAATGCTCCTGCTATGGTTTGAATGTGGCCCCCTCAAAGTTCATGTGTTGAAAATTTAATCCCCAATGCAACCATGTTGAGAGGTGGAACCTTCAAGAGGTGAGTAGGCCATGAGGGCTCTACCCTCAAAAATGAATTAATACTGTTATTGCAAAAATGGGTGAGTTATTGAGGGAGTGGGTTACTGACGAGAGGGTGAGTTTGGTCCCATTCCCTCACTTCCTCTCTCCCTCTCATACCTGCTCATTTGCTCGCTGTCTTCCACCAGGGCAGGGGGCGTGATGAAGCAAGAAAGCCCTTACCAGACTGGGGCCCCTTGACTTGGGACTTCCCAACCCACAGAACGATAAGAAATAAATCTCTGTTCTATGTAAATTACCCAGTCTCAGGAAGCCTGTTAAAACAGATTAAGACACTTCTTTAGTCTTCCTGGTAACCTCATGAAGTAGGGACAATAGCCTCATTTTAGAGGTGAGGTAACTAAAGTATAGCAAGCTTGAGTAGTATTGCCAAGGTCTGGCATGTAGTTAGCAAGTAATATGGTTAGGATTTGAACTCAGGCAGTTGGACTCCTGAATTGGTACTTTTTTTTTTTTTTGGAGAGGTTTTCGCTACAGGACGCGTGTGCTCACCAGACAGACAGAGAGAAACATAGAGACAGAAAGCGAGAAATCACCCCCCAGAGGGGATGGTCACGCCGCAATCCCTTCTCCTCCATTCTCCTCTCGGGATCTTGGGCACGCATGCACACGCGCCCGGCGTGAGTTTTAAGCCACCGGGTCCGGGACGCGAACCGCGGTCGACTACGTGGGAGTCCAGCGACATAGCCATTATGCTAACTGCTGGTTCCCCATGAATTGGTACTTTTAAATACCGTGCTGGGGGCCAGGAGGTGACATGGCGGTTAGGATGCTGGATTCCCACATAGCCCACTGTGGTTTGAGTCTCTGATCTGGCAGCTTGCTTTCTCTCTCTCTCTCTCTTGTGAGCTCATGTACTCTATAGGAAATAAATAATAATGATGATGATAATAAAACTAAATAAATAGTTTATAAATAAATAAACGCCATGCAGGGCTGAGTGAGCAAATGTGTGAATGAATTCAGGACGAGGAGACATCTTTCTTGCTGTCATTTCTTGAGAGGGAAGGGCGGGAAGAGATGCTAGAGTTCTACTGTCACAGGTGCCGGGAAGCCTCGCCTTCTGTTCACATGAGTTTGATGCCTACTTACGGTGCCTGTGGGGCAGGCTGGGGGAAGTGGCGAGTGGCATGTGAGGGGCAGAAACGGATCCTCCCTTTGACACCTTCTTGCTCCATCAACTTATCAATTCATTCCTTCTTGGGGTAAACAGTTATACTGTAGATTATAAGGACAGGTATACAAGGCACATTTGAAGAGTTCACAGGAAATGTATATTATGAAGAAACTATGCATGGAGTTAAAACGTTTTTGCACCCAAACAAACTTGTACTTTAATTTTCATGAACTTTTTAAAGACCCCCTCATATAGTATTTATGATCTTAAACTAGAAAGTCCCCTGTCCTTATTACTGCCACTCAAACGCCCACTTGTGAGATACGATGTCCTCTCTCCAGCTCAGTTAGTCTTTTGGGGCCTCCCATGTGCACAGCGTCTCAGGCACAAATCATCAGTCAGTGACTCTGCACCTTCCAGGATTTGATGGCTGACTCAGATTCAAGTGGGGACAGAGTGAGAGGTGATAGAGTTAAATGGAACAACTCAGGAGGTGACAGAGTTGACAACTGGGCTTCCATGGGGCTTTCCTCTGATCCCTCCCAGAGAGAATGGCCGTTAGACATTACCTCTGGGAAAAGGCTGAGGAGCGGACCTGTGTGCTATGCTGCTTGGGCGTATCCAGTGCCTCAGCCCCAGACCAGGACTTGGGGCTTAGCAGGTTTTTGGTGACCATTTGCTTGTGGGAGGTACAAGGGAAGGGAGGAAGGGAGACAGGTAGAAAGAAGGAAGAAAAGATGGGAAAAAAAGAAGGAAGGCAATTCAGACTAAAAAGATACACAGCGTTGGCATTGAAGAGATGAGGATTACACAGGAGAAAAAAAGAGCCATGGGTCATGGTTAACTCAAGGTGAACTCACATCTAAGGGTGAGAGAAGTCTTTAGAATGGTGGGTTAAGGCGCTGGACTCCCACATGGCTGACTGCAGTTTGAATCCTGTATCCGGTGACTTAAGACTCATGCTGGGTGCATGTGTGTACATGCCCCAAATTCCAGGAGAATAATGAAGGAGAAAGGATTGCAGCATGACTAGGCTCCCAGGGATGATTTCTCACTTTCTCTCTGTCTCTGTCTCTGTCTCTCCAGTGAGTGCATGTACCCTATGGCACAAATCTCAAAAAAAGAGAATGATGGGTTTTATTTTCAACTTTTATTTCAACATCTTCTCTTGCCCGTAGTTTGATTTTTTTTTTTTTGTCTTGGATACATGTTAATTTTCCTGTCTGCACAGCTTGTATTTTATGGAGCAGTAAATTGCCTCACTGGGATTTTAAACGGCCCTCCTAGGCTGATAGGTGGAGGCTCAGAGGCAGGTCCTCTTTACTTTAATCTCAACATTTTTTTCTCGGCTCACCCTGAATCTCATGTTCAGAATTGCTCAGGATGTCACCTGAAACATGAACTTAGTTTTTAGCAGGTATTTTTATGTTTTCATTTCAGGCAGAATTGCTTTTTCAATAGTAGAGCATGATTCTGAGGTTATAGACCAGGTTACGGAATTAGTTCAGTAATTCAGTTCCTACAATTTTACCACAGAGGTGAATCTTAATGAGATTACATCTCAGCTTTACACAGTTGCCCATTTATTATTTTTTCTCACTATACCCAGATAGACGACATTATGGTTTAGAGGGAGGTTTGCTCCCCAAAGTTTCATGTTCTCAAATTTGAATGTTCTCTAAAAATGTATGTGCTGGGGCTTGATTGTATTATAAAGGTGTTAAGTGAAAAAACTTCCTTCTTGGTATCTCAGGGTGGGCTTTTGGATGGGATAATGTCATCAGGGCAGGGCCCCATTGTTGAGTTCTGGTGTCTATGTAAGGAGAGGAAATGAGGCAGGCAGAGGCCACATGGAGACAACTCTGCTCTGCTAACAGTCCTGCCTTCTGACATTTCGTGGTTCCTTTGGACTCTCTGGCTACCAGAACTGCTCTGCAATAAATATTTTCTTCATAAGTTACCCCGTCTTGGGTATGGCTGTTAACAACACAATAACATACTAAGAGAAATGGTGATGACTAACTTGAACTGCAATTGTTTTATCACAGTGAAGCCAGTTCATTGAGAGCTCATGGCAGAGACCCAGAAAATATCCTAACTCATTCAGGATAAGGTCAATGTCATGGAGTAAATCACAAACTTTATCGTTAGAACAACCCTCCCATGTACACCGATGTCCGTTTTCAGTCATGTTCTTAATCAGTTCTTCAAAACAATGCGTTCTTTATTTACAGGGTTTGTGGCTTCAGCCTCAGACAATAATGGCCTTTCACTTACTCAAGCCAGCAGCTGTCTCTCCTCGCTACTAAAATTCCTTAATTGAAATCACCCTCTCATTGACTTAAGCCATTCATTACAAAGTATCTCAGACAAGCTCCTGATAACCTGGGGTAGAGGTGGCACCTGTTTTTCTCTCATTTAAGATGCTCTGGTCACCACTCAGAAAGATTTCTTTTTTTCCTCATATTCACAAGGAACAGCTTTGCACTTAGTAACCAAATCTGGGATCCCTACATTTTTGGGTTTCCTTATTAATCCAGCAAGGCTGATTAGTGCTGGGGCTAGGAAATAGGTACTATCCTTTGCTACTGATGGGAGAAAATTTATACTATGTATCAAAGCCCTTATGATGAAATATTATTAATAATTATCAATTAATATTAACTATTAATATAACCATATTAATTTTAGTTTTAAAGTTTTTGTTCAAATAACTATATTTCTGGAAATGTGTTTTAAGTAATCATGGCTATGTTAAATGATTTGACTATGAAGAAACTCATTGAAATTTTTTTTTTTAATAGCTAGAGGGTGTGTGCATTCACTGCAGAGGGAAAGAGAGAGAGGGTACGGAGGGAGAAAGAACCCCCAATGGGCTGTAGTCATTCTGCGATCCTTTTTCCATTTCTCCATCTTGTTGGAATTTTGAGCACACACATTCATGCACCTGGAATGTTTTTTTTAAGCCACCAGGGCCTGAATTTGAACTATAATTGGCCATGTGGGATCTAGCTTCTGTTAATCAGAAACAGACTATGGGGTCAACCCTAGATATTCCTCACAAAAGTGAGAAATCAAACCACCTGAATGTGTACTAATGTGTTTGATTAGATTAATTTGTGGGGATAAATGCATTTTTATGGCACTACCGCACAATGAACTAGTGTGCAGCCATTAAACGTGGTGGTGGAAGAGGATGTCAAGGTGTGGCACTGGTCAGGGTCCTGCATTAGGAGGATCTAAGGAGAGTTTCTTCGCAAAAGGACTAGCTACGCAAGTAGGAGTCATGAAAGGAACCAGAGGGTAGTGCAGGGGCAAGCAGCAGAGAGCAGTTACCAGCCCTTGGCCCAGAGGGACGTGGAATGGGAGAGTCAGCCAGAATGTAAAACCAAAGAGAGTCATGCAACGCCTTGGAAGGAGCAATGGCCAACGGTCAAAGGACACAGCCAGCCCCAGGGACCTTGCATTGCAAAGGCCAAGGAAATGAAGGCTGTCTTCCCTCCCTCTGATCTCTGGCTTGGGCTCCTATTCTCTGAGCTAACAACAGTGGCTCTTGTGGATGGTGTCATCTGAGAAGGGAAAGGGTGGCAATGAGTGGAGAGGGGCTCCAGTGGGGTAGCGTATGAGTTTCCTGCGGCTGCTATAACAAATTATCACAAATGTGTTGGCTTGAAACACGGAAATTTATTCTCTCACTGTTCTTTTTTTTTTTTTTTTTTTTGAGAGGCTTTTGCTATAGGGCGCGTGCGCTCGCCAGACAGACAGAGAGAGACATAGATTCAGAAAGCGAGAAATCACCCCCCAGGGGGGATGGTCACGCCGCAATCCCTTCTCCTCCATTCTCCTCTCGGGATCTTGGGCATGCACGCACACACGCCCAGTGTGAGTTCTAAGCCACCGGGTCCAGGACGCGAACCACGGTCGACTACATGGGAGTCCAGCGACATAGCCATTACGCTAACTGCTGGTTCCCTCTCTCACTGTTCTTGAGGCCAGAAGCCCACGGTGAGGTGTCAGCAGGGCTGGTTTCTTTGGAGGCTCCGAGGTAGACTCTGTTCCATGCCTCTCTCTTGGCCCCCAGTGGCTGCCGTCAGTCCTTGGTCTTCTTGGTTTGTAGTCGTTTCACCCCAGTCGATGCTCCTTTTTTCACGTCTATGCTTCTGTCTATCCTATTCCGTGTTTCTCCACCTTCTGTTCTCTTCTAACACTCGTCATTGGATTTGGGCCCCACCTAGATAATCCAGGAGAATCTCATATCAAAAGCCTTGACTTAATTACATCAGAAAAGATACTTTTTTCCAAGTAAGATCACATTCACCAGTTCTGAGTGGACACATCTTTTGGAGGGGCAGGGGAGGTTAGGGACCATCCAACACACGACAGGGAAGAAGATGATATCTGGCCCAGGTGTGTAACGCTATTTGTGCAAATCCATGGGTATAAACCATGAAAAGCAGTAAGTGTGTTCTTCTTTCTTTCCTTTTTTTTTTTGGTATGAAAACTACATATATGTTTATCTAAGCATAAAAATGATGTTCAGAATGGCTCTCTTTGTTGTAAAATTACAGGTTTTTCTGTATTTATTAGTAGTTTCTATATTTAAGAAAGTATGTTGCTGGATTACACTTTTATTTTTTTTGCAGGAACTCCCGAAGTTTTGGTGTTTAATAATTGATAGCATAACTGACCAAGACCCGAGATGTGAAGATAACATTTCACGTCACTGGGGGGGAATCACTCTTTAAACTCACTACCTAGTTTGTGGTTAAGAATGCACACTAAAGTGATATGATATAAAACCTGTCTACACATAGTGGTTAGCTCAGAAAGCTAGCTGGTCTCAGGACCAGCAGTTAGCATAATGGCTATGTCGCTGGACTCCCACGTAGTCGACTGCAGTTCGCATCCTGGACCCGGTGGCTTAAACTCACGCTGGGCATGTGTGCGTGCGTGCCCAAGATCCCGAGAGGAGAATGGAGGAGAAGGGATTGCGGCATGGCCATCCCCCCTGGGGGGTGATTTCTCGCTTTCTGTCTCTGTCTCTCTCTGTCTGGCGAGCGCACGTGCCCTATAGCAAAAAACCTCTCCAAAAAAATAAATAAATAAATAAATAAAGAGAGAGAGAGAGAGAGAGAGAGAGAGAGAGAGAAATAAAAAGCCAGCAGCTGGTCTCCTCTTGGTGTTCCAGACCTCAGTGTCAGTTATTAGCAGCCTTCAACTCTTCTGTGTGGCAGGTCTCTTGTTTTCACCTAGTTCTTCCACCCCAGCCTGTGTCATGAGGTCGGTGATGTTTTTCTCCAAATCATCAATGCGACTACTCATATCATAAATTTTTCCAGTGATGTGGTTGGATATGGTCTGAAATTCATCTTGCATCTGTTGCAAGAGAGTCTGCCCCACAGAGGTCAGGTCCTGCATGGTCGGGGTCTGTCTCGCCATCTCCCTGGTGCTCAGCTTGGCGGTGGGCTCTCAGACCTTCACCTTGCTGGGCTATTTTTGTAATATAAAAAAGCAAAGTCTCACATGGCAAAATAAAAAAGAAAGAAAGGAAGAAAGAAGGGAGAGAGAGAAAGAAGAAATAAAGATGGAATGATGGACGCCAGTTATTATGACCTGCATGAAAGAATGAAAGGAGCTTGCCCACATGTGTAAATAAAAAAATAAATATCGGGTCGCAGAAAAAACATGACACATTTTTTGCATAGATAGACAGAAAAATACGTCATGATTTTTCCAATGACGCAATATATGAAATTCCCCAAATGTGGTCACATTTTATTTACTATACGGTGTCATTTGACCCATGCATCTCCCTCCTAATAAAATAAAAAGAAAGGGGCATCCATCTTTCATATTTTTTTTAAAAAGTGTTCTTTTTTTTTTTCATGAGAATAAAAGAGACAGACACCCCTGAGAGTCCTCATGCCACAATCCACTCCTTGCCCAGATCACAGGCATGTGCGTGTGCCCAGCCTGCACAGGGAGGCCCAGGGTGCAAACCCAAGACCTTCTCATGTGGGTTCAACTTTGCAGAATGTTGCATTTTTACCATGCCCTCAGTCAGCTCCAGAAAAAAGGCATTCACACTTCGGTTTTAGAGCCTATAAGCAATCTCCCTGTGTCCTGTGAGATCTTCAACCACTGACCCCTCTCCCATTACAACGAAGAAGAACGGCTATGCCCTGGCTTTGACAGACTGATTTAGTTGTGTTTACCTGAGCCGAGGTTGGGGTCGCGAATCGCCATGCATACAGGCGTGAGAACGCTCATACTCCAGCCTTTGCACAGGGCAAGAACTTCCCCCACGCTAGCAGCTGCATCCCGGAAAGAAGGTTCTGAGGCTGGGTATGCCCTGGGGGTTGAGTGGGGGCCCCTAAGTGTTCCTGGCATGACGCTAACCCTTTCACTCTCTGTCTACTCTATTCTTTAGACAACTGGTTCTAATCAAAACCAGATCTCTTATTCCCTTTGGGTTCTCTTCAAAATCTTTAGGCAACCAGTTTTTGTAGAAGTGTGCTGGACCGATGAAAAGTTTTGCTTGGGCTGGCTCTGTGGCCTGATGGTGAAGGGAGCCAGACCCCACATGGCTGAGTGCGTGGTTCACATCCTGGTCTCGGTGGCTTGAAAAACACTCCAGGCACATGTGCTTGTGTGCCCAGATCCTGACAGAATGGAAAAATGGGGAGAAGGGACTGCAGTGTGACCATGCCTTACCGGCGGATGCTTTCTCCCTCTTCATCTCTTTGTCTTGCTGTTCCTGTCTCTGGCTAGTGAACATACCCTCTGTCAAATTTTAAAAAAAGTTTCTGGTTTTCATTTCTTTCCCCTTGAGGATTAGTGAGTTGATTATTCAAGCTATGATGTAAAAGCTCAATGGGAAGATTTTTCTCCTTCACGTGGCCTTGAGGCTCCAGAAGCCAGGTGTCTCCTGCACCAAAGAAATAACACAGACCTGAGGGCTCCAACAGCAGGAAAGGAAAGGGTGGCGTTCCTAGCTGTAGGCAGGAATTTGTGGTCCTCTGTGATCCTCAAGGAGTCTAAAAAAAAAACAACTTAAGGAAAATGTGTATTATGAAAAAAACTATACATGAATTTCAAACAATTTTGTACCATTTAAGTTCATATTTAATTCCATTTCCATAAACTTTTTGAAGTCCCCTTATATTTCATGCACAAAACAGCCTGTAAGGGTCCACACCCCACGAGGAGATACCCTCCTCTCCCAAAGTTTCCTTTGTTTGTGTGGCCTACAAAAATGATCAAAAAGCATCTCTTAATGGATAAAAGCATTTCATTACCCACTAGAATAGAAAGGCACGTGGAAGATATTTTAGTTTTTAAACTCTTAGTTTTTCCATTGAGAATGCTTGTAATAGTCATCCATTTGAGAAGAAATACCGTTTCTCTCACCACCCGGAAGTCCCCACGCCGTGGGTTGAATGATGCTTCCTCCCCACGCACATACGTGAAAATGTTCTTTCAAAACCTGTCAGTGTGACCTTACTTGGAAAAAGGGTCTTTACTTGTAATTAAGTCAAAGATCTTGAGATGAGATCAGCATGGATTATCTGACGGCCCCATATCCAATGACATGCACCTTTATGAAAGGAGAAGAGGAGAAGACACAGGAAGACCACGCGAAGTTGAGGTAGAGACTGGAGCGATACCAACAGCTGCAAGAAGCTGGAAGATGAGGAACAGACTCCCCTGCAGTCTCCAGGGCTTGGCTCCACCAACACTTCAATTATGTACTTTTGCTTTGTTTTCTTAAGAGAGATTTTTGCTACAGGGCCTGTGCACTCAGCAGAGACACACAGATAGACGGAGAGACAGAAAGTGAGAAATCATCCCCCAGAGGGATGGCCACTCCGCAATCCCTTCTCCTCCATTTTCCTCTTGGGTTTTTGGGCACGCACCCACATGTACCCAACGTGAGTTTTAGTCCACTGGGTCTGGGACTTGAACTGTGGTCAACTACGCGGGAGTTCAGAGACATAACCATTACACCATCTGCTGGTCTCAAACTTTTTTAGAGAGAGAGATTTTTGCTATAGGGGATATGCACTCACCGAAGAGACAGAGACAGAAAGTGAGAAATCACCCCCCACCCGGGGGGGATGGCCACGTACAATCCCTTCTCCTCCATTCTCCTTTCAGGATCTTGGCTACACATGCACACATGCCTGGCATGAGTTTTAAGCCGCTGGGTCCAGGATTTAAACCAAGGTTGACTATGTGGGAATCCAGTGATATAGCCATTGCGCTATCTGCTGGTCCCCAATTTTGCACTTCTTTCACCAAGAACTATAAAAGTTTAAATTGTCATTGTTTTGGCCACCCAGTTGTGACGATTTCTTCCAGCAGCTGTAGGAACAAGTACACCTTGTTTTTAACGTGATCCATCCTTGTTATCCCTCTGGCCATCTGGCAGCCCTAAAAGCAGTTATGTGCACCTGCCTGTTGTCTCAGAGAACACTTTTAGAATGTTTGTCTTCAAACACATTTCCGTCTTTCAAATTAGTCTTTTCAAGGTATTTTTCTTTTCTTTTTCTTATTTCTGAATCTTGGTCTCTTTCTCTCATTTCTTCTTTGGGCACTTCTTATTTCCTGGTGTCCCTTGACTTTTGACCCATGGAAAAGTCCCCAAACAGTAGGTTTTGTTTGTTTGTGTTTGTGTTTGTTTTGTTTTATTTTGTTTTGTTTAGAGCTGTGAAATAAAGAATCTATCCCATGCCTGTTTCAGCTTCTGGTTACGACCAGCAATCCTTGGTGTTCCTGTCCCAGGTGCACCGTTCCAGTCCCTGCCGCCATCTTTCTTTGACGTTCTCATCATGTCTTTTCTCTGTGTCTTCACTTGGTTTCTTCCTATGAGGACACCAGTTAGACTGGATTAGGGGTTTATCCTGCTCCAGTGTGACCTCATCGTAACTAATGACATTTGCAATGACTCTATTTCCAAATATGATCACCGTCCAAGGTACCGGTGAGGATGAGCTGCCCGAGAAATGCTCAGGTGTGGAAGGTACGTGAAGAAAGTGATTCAAGGAGGAGGTGTCAAGTGCAACTGCTGGGTAGATTAGTGACGGGACTGAGATCTCAGAGAGAGAGGAGAAACTGGAGACAGCAACACAGACAAGTCCTTTTAGGAGTATGTTATAAAGCCAAGGAGAAAAACAGGGTGGGGCAAGATGTGGGGCCAAGAGAGGATTTTGCAATTTGATGGGAGAAACTGCAGCATCTGACGAACACGGTCCAGTAATGAGGGGAAAATGGATGACTCCAGAGTGAGGGGAGACCCACTGGAGGGGATGGGATCTGGTGCTTATGGGGAGGGCTTGGCTTGACGGAGAGAGTCAGTCCCAGCATCCTCACACGAGGGCAGGCAGAGCACACATGCAGTGTGTTCCCAGTAGAGGGCTGGGAGTGGGCCCCGCATGGGTAGGGGTGCTGGGAGCACCCAGTAAGGTCTCTCCTGATTGCTTCTGCTTGCTCGGTCAGTTAGGACGCACGGCCGTGTGGTATTCCCATAGCCCCAAGGATTGCTGTGGTGAGTGGGAACAGAGAGAAGTAACCATATTACGTAGCCGTTAGGGCTCTGTGCGTAGGGAGCTTCATCGCGTGTGGCCAACTGAGTCTCAAGTCTCTGCCTGTGGCTTCAAAAATATGCCAGGCACGTGTGCATGTGTGCATAAAATCCTGATGGGATGGAGAACAGAGAGGGGATTGCAGCGTGACCATGTTCCATTGTTCTCTCTCGCTCTCTCTCTCGTACACATGCCCTCTGGCAGTTGAAAAACAAAACAAGGGCTGACTCCATAGCCTGGTGGTTAAGGCAACTGGATCCCACACTGCCAGCCCTGCGGTTCAAGTCCCCAGCCTGGTGACTGAGAAACACACTGGGTGAGTGTGTGTGTGTGTGTGTGTGTGTGTGTGTGTGCCCTAAATCCCCAAAGGAGGGAGAAATGGAGGAGAAGGGATGGCAGCATGACCATTCCCAATGAGGGGGTGCTTTCTCCCTCTCCCCCTCTCTATGTCTCTCTGGCAAGCACACTAATTACATTTGCAATGATCTTATTTCCAAGTAAGATTACAGTCCAAGATACTGGGTGTATGGATTTTAATGTATCTTTTTGAGGAGACACAATTAATTTCAAAATTTGTGGAAAATATTTTTTTAAATAAATTAATTAAAAGAAAACAAAATAAAGATTTCTTCAGATACACGGCAAGGGAAGAGCCAAATCATAGTTCAGATTTTCTGATTTCTGGTCTAATGCTTTTCACACTGCACCATTGGCTCTGACCCACGAACAGAAGTGATTCAGCCCGCAGCTCTCTCCGTAACCTGCCAGCCTGGTTAACAGACGTGCTCTAGTCCTCTGGGAAGCTCTGACGGACAGCACCAGGGCAGGCCACACCCACCTGAGCCTGCAGGCCGCTCTCGCTCTCTCTCTCGGTGCTTTGCTTCTGTCCTGCCAGTTGGCGAGTGCCCTGGCCTACAGTCAGCGGTGTTGGTTACCGTTTTTCTTTGGTATTGACATGTTATGTAATTTAATATTATGTGAACTGGTTAAATATGAGTGAGAATAAAGGATTATATTAAAAACTCACTTGAATGCTCTGGAAAAAAATGAGATAAAGGTGAGGAGCTCAAAAAAACTCTGATGTTAGGGACCGGCAGTTAACGTAATGGCTATGTCGCTGGACTCCCACGTAGTCGACCGCGGTTCGCGTCCCGGACCCAGTGGCTTAAACTCACGCCGGGCGCATGTGCATGCGTGCCCAAGATCCCGAGAGGAAAATGGAGGAGAAGGGATTGTGGCGTGGCCATCCCCCCTGGGGGGTGATTTCTCGCTTTCTGTCTCTCTGTCTCTCTCTATCTGTCTGGCGAGCGCACGCGCCCTATAGCAAAAACCTCTCAAAAAAAAAAAAAAAAAACAATCTTTGACATTAGATGTTGGTGGGGAAGAAAAAGATTAGGGAGAAGTCATAAGAATCTTTTTTTTTTTAAGAGAGATTTTTCTATAGGGTGCATGTGCTCATAGGAGAGACAGAGAGAGACAGAAAGTGAGAAATCACCCCCTCCCAAGGGGAATGGCCATGCTGCAATCCCTTCCTCTCCATTCTCCTCTCAGGATTTTGTGTGTGTGCACACATATACCCAGCGTGAGTTTTAAGTTTGCTGGGTCCGGGACTCGAACTGTGGTCAACTACACATGAATCCAGCAACGGAACCATTATGCCATCTGCTGGCCCCATGTCTTAAGAATTTACTCCACATTCAAGAAACTCAAAAGAGCAGAAGTGGCAGGTGTTGCTTTTGGGTGTGGTTTCCACACACAAGACAGAGTGGTGCTTTAGGCAGAGGACCCATTCTTGAAGAATAGGCCTGGTCCGACATTATGGGGTCAGGGGTGAAGGGCCAGCTAGTGGCACAGTGGTAAGGCAGTGTTCTGTGATGCTGGACCACATGGGAGGGTCCTGAGGCCTCCTGGTACACACTGGCGTGCATGTGTGTGCGCGTGCTCAGGGCTGGCTGAGGCTTCAGTAGTTCAAGGTGGGAAGACCCTGTTGGTGTGCCTATCTCTCGGTCTCTGTCTCTCTCTCTCATGGAAGAAATAAAGAGATTAGTGAATGAATGTGTGCTTACAT